>CM053792.1:506070380-507270380 GCA_028749045.1 Cupressus sempervirens | reverse complement strand
TATATATATATATATAATCCTTTGGCATTATTGTCAAAAAGGGGGAGAGATTTAGCATAATAAGTGAGGAGAGTTATCACTATAAGTGATAGGGGGAGTTAGCACTCAATAGAGTTAGCATGTGTACATAAGTATCTTTGTATACATCATCAAGAAGACATATATAGAAATGTATATGGAGTAGTTCTACAAAGAACCAAAATTCATTGAGTTAGGTAATGTACATATGTTTTGGCTTATAAGTGTTTTGTCACTAATGCCAAAGGGGGAGATTGTTGGCATTACATTATATTTTTCATTAGTGACAACACTTACTCAATTATGAATGATTATTGAGTTCATCACTCAATCTATAGTGTATACCAAGCATTCAATGGTTACCTTGTAGATTCATCACTCAAGTAATTCATATCAAGCATTCATGAAGATACCGAGTGGGTGTGTAGCCCAGTAGTATCTATCGAGCATACAGTGTTCATCAAGCTTCATAGTGTTTACTGAGTGATGGAAGCATAGTGTTTACTGAGTAATGAAAGTGTAGTGTTTATCAAGTGAAATCAAGGTAAACAAAGGATTCAATTTTTACTGGTTGACACTACATCTACCAAGTCACTTGTAGTTACCGAGTTTAGAACTATGTCAAGTGATTAGTACGGACCAAGCCTTCACTTCTACTAAGTGCATGAAAATGTTGAGTAATGCAGTGGACACCGAGTATCAGAAGGTCACCGAGTCAGTTCAGTGAACTCAAGTTATTTACTACTAGGCCGACTCAGTAATGTTTTGTTCACTTGTGTTTTAACCAACCTTGCAATTGTAATTATTGGAATGGTATTTATGTAATGTATTATATCATTTACAATATATGCATGAATGTATCAAGAGAGACACATAATTTTTTGAGAAGTGTAAATGCAAATTAGCAGAAGAGCAAAATATTCAGAAAGGTCTACAAGGAGCAATAAAGATTCATCAGTCACAAGAGGTGATCTATATTTCAAGGATCTAATCAGCAATCAAGTTTATAAGTAGATCCACTATTTCATTCTAACAGGTGAATCAGTTTTGTAAATCCTTTAACAGGGTAGAATTAAAAGTCTTTGTATAAATCTCTTAACAGAGTGCATACTTCAATGTATGTTTGTAAAATCCTCTAACAAGGTGGACCTAGCAATCCTTTGTGCTCCTAACAGGGCAGATCACTAGAAGTGGTCAATGTAAGCCTTAACAGGCCAACCTCATACTGTAGTAACAAAATTTTGTGGGTATCATCCCCACCCTAGTTTTACTTTCTATTTGGAAGGTTTTTGGGTTACCAAATCACTGTGTACATATGTTATGGATATTTGATTTCTCATATATGCAGTAGATTAGATGAATGAATGGTGAATAGTATATATGGTTAAAGTGCTGAATTGTTTAAATTTTTTGAGTTACTGATTCACCGCTCCCCTCTCAGTAACCTATAATATCTTAAATATTTCCAACACTCATTTTCAACATGAAGGTTCATTTTAGAGCTATAAGCCTACCATAAAAATCTCATTGCTCCAAATTAAGTATTAGAGAAGTTATTGCAAATTTTTGGTGGAAAAATTTGCAGAAAAATCTTCAGGCTCACTGTTGGAGACCTTAGAGTGCCCAAATGAGGTCTAAAAACTTGACAAGAGGGTGCTTGCATAGTTCTAAGCCTATAGATCCCAAGATTAAGTTTCTAAAAAGTGGTTATAATAGCCAATTAGAGCAATGATTCATGAGTTATGGTCTTTCAAAATTGGGCTACCCAAAATATCTAAAATAATTGTCATGAAAGATGTATTTGGTTGACTCTATATGTATTATTAGGGTCTTTTGGCCCTAGGTATTAAGTTTGAGCATCTAGAACCTTCTCAGGCAGCATAAAATTGCTTATTTAAGAAAGGCTTGAAGATTGTCTAAGACACTTCTAGGTGGTAGTTTGTAGCTTGGTCTTGCAGATTACTGTAATGAAGGTGCCCATGTGGGTTAACATATTGTACTTGTGGATTCTATAATTATACATTTGTAGCACAAATAAGAAGTTTATATTTTTTTCTCGCATTTTCTATTGTTTCTTTTTTTCTGTTATGAGTTTATGGTATTAAGGGGAGCACCCTTCATCAATAATAGGAAACACCATGAATTTTATGACTCAATTGATACTTGAATTTTTTGAATTTTAGGACCATCTTTTTTTTGTTGATCTCTATTCTAAAATGGTGAATAATATCTTTTTTTTCATTCCTATATCTGATTATTGTAAGGAAACTCAGGTGCATAAATAGCTTCCTACACTTATTCCTTAAGGAATGTATTGTGCAAATTCCTATTAATCCTTAAAATTTCAGATTTGATATTATGTAAACAATAATATTGTAGTCAACCATGAATACAAAAAATAGATAGAGAAAGAAAACACATAAACACAAAGATATTATAGTGGGGAAAAGCTTTTCAGTAAAACAACCCCACCCCTCCAAAACCTACATAATGTATTATCTTAAATACAAAAGCTTACAACACACTTGCAATGCAAGTTCTTTCAAGATAAAAATGGCAGTGAAGACCAATCCAGTAGATACATACCATACCAACAATACACTTTCTCTCTCTCTAATTTGCAACCCTAAAAATGCTTATATCACGCACTTTCTCTTTTTAGGGCAACTTTCAAGGAACAACCATATTAGGATTTTACCATTCTTCAAAAAAATAGGAACCAAATTTTTTTTTGAGGTGATGCCCCAAACCCTATGTATGAGTTGGAAATTCAAGTGTACAATACTCAATGATCAATTGCCACATGTCTTCACCCGTCATCGAATCTTCTAAAGATAGCTCTTACGCATCATAAGAATCTGTCATAACCATTTCAGCCATGATCTCCTTACACACAATTCAAGATGTTGACACTTACAAGTGGAGTGACACATCAACATGCCAACTAGACACGTACACTCACACTTAATTACATTATTTGCAAAAAATAAATTTACAAAATAAGTAATAACAATAGAAATTATTCAAGGTTGAGACACTTTATTCCTAACAATTAGTTTCAAGTGAAGCTTGGCTTATCTTGGTTGACTTCCATGCAAGCTATTGCTTCTCTTATTCATCAATATATTAAACTTTCATATGACAGTGAGATTAAGATGATCAGTCATAGTCATTATCATCCTACTAGACCTTGACATTGTACTACTCTTGACTTCTTTTGGCCTTCTCTTCCTACTACACCTCATACTCATCCAGACTATAGGTTATGTTTGTATCAAGAATATAAATGTCAAGATTTTTGAGTTAAGTAATCCTTGTGATCTATTTCTTGAAAATTGATCACCTATTTATTTTGATTCTTCTATTTCTAATGGTCAATCACCTCTTGCATCTCCTAATCCTCCTAGTATGATTCCTTCTACTACTATGGACCCTACTCCTAGTATGGTTCCTCCTAGTGTGGTTCCTTTTTCGATAGCTAAGCCTTCTATTTTTCCACCTCTTATGTCATCAAAAGGAAAGGAACCTATGGTTATTGATTCTCCTTTGTCTTTACAACACATTTCTAACAAGACTAAGCATAAATGACATGCTCATGAATGTCAAAAGAACTGTGGAGTTTGTGTTAAAGCTCATATGAATGCTTCTTAAGAAGTTAATGATATGCATATTCCTATTTTATATTTTTTCATTATAATATTAGATGAGGGAGATACTTTGGTGATGAGCATTGGATTATTTATATTGATGTTGATTTACCTAACATGCTTTCTATGAAACCAACTCTTACATCTACACTCAAGCATAGTGAGTCTCCTAAGATTCCTTCTTTAGATTGAGCTATTGTTCCTATTTTGTTGGAAATAACTCTTTTTACAAGCTATCCACCTTTTCTTATTACTACTAACTAAGATAGGGGATGAGGGAAGCATGCTTGAAGTGAGTGCCCTGTTATAGTATATTTTTGTGTGTTTGATTTTTGTTATGTACTTCCCCCATATCTGTTGAGTTTTATTTAAACAACCCTTGTTTCTTTCTTGGCACAAGGTGATAAAGAATTTTTATCAAATTCTTTTATTTGTATCTAAATGTTATTTTACACATGTTCTATTGTTTATACTTGTGTCCTTGTGTAGTCTCCTTGAATTTTTTATATGGTAGCACCAATTCTTTTTGGTCTCCATGAAGGTGATCCAAAAAGACTCTTCTTCATAAATCTTATGTGTCTTTCTTCTATTGTGATTATAGTTATACTTCCTTTAGGGAATGATGATGTTTTATACTTGATATAATACTCGCATATTATCATATGATCATACTAACTGCAGAGTTAGTAGATCTATTTTGTGCTCTTGTATGTTATGGTTTTATTTCCCTTTATTTGTTTGCTACTAGGGGCATCTCATAGTGGAATCATATTTTAATCATTTTATATATGCTTTGTTAAAGCTATTTCTCCTATTAAAGGGGTAGAGATGACTTTAGCATTGGGGGATATGCTCTTCTTATTCTTGCATTCCAACCATGGGGTAGTAAAGATGGATTTTGAGTCTAGCTTGGGGTACTTTAACCTTAGTTCCCTAGTATGCTTCCTAATTTAGCATTGAATCTATACATTATTGCTTCATCATTTTTCTCTCAATGCACATTTTTCATGAATCTCTTTATGAATTATGCAGAATCCTAAAGAAAAAATTCTTTATGCACATATTCAATCTAGGAATTTAGCATCCTTGATACTAGGTGTCTCTTTCTTTTACATGCACACATGCCAAATCTCATCTCAATTTTCTTAAGTCCCATATATGGTTAACACATTATTTATAAACCTTACCATGGTGATAAATTGAGTGTTGATCAATGGGTGAGTCTTCAGATGGGTTGACTAGTGGGTTACCACCTAGTTAGACTATGTCAATGCCATCTTTTGTATTGTTCCTTCTTCTTTATATTTCCTATCAGTTGGACCTCTTCTCCTTCTGATCTTATAACCAAATCACAATTATCATATCCAATAATCCCTTGGATCACTTACATATATTCAATAAGAACTCTGTTCCTTTTTGTATTTTGTACTTCATACAATGATCACAATACTTGAATACACATTGCGATCAAGGAAAACATCTTTCCTTTATACTATATCTTCATAACAATTCCTTGAGTTAGCCTTGAGTCTTTCCCAATTTATTATAATAATATAATTAATTAATTACAATTACAATAGCACTATCGGCTCATAATCTATACAAAACTTTCACAAGTGCAATACTAGGGCTTGTACACTTACTGACATCATCAGCTACTTGTCCTCTAACACTACCTAACTATGCATCTCTTCATTATATCTTAGATGTAAGATAGCCACAAACATCAAGAACTACTTTCCCAATAGTTTGTCTCTAAATTGACCTTTATAAATTAGGTACACCTTCTATACATCTTCAACTTAGACTCTATGCACTTGACCACATCACTAGGACACTGTGTCGAATATGTCCATAACTGCACATCACCAAAAAATCAAACCATTGTCTATACTATCAAGATCTATGTCTGTTACTAAGCCAATCTTTACAAAAACCATTCTATGTTGACATAAATGACAAACATAGTCATGACTGCAACATGTCAATACTCTCCAATGCTCAGGATACTCCTTAATGTAGTATCATCAGCATTTATACTAGCAATCTCCCCCTTTTCCATTGATGGAAACATAGATGAAAAAAATCTAAGTTTGAAGAATACCATAAAGTGTTTTGTTGTTGTTGTTTACTAGCATCAGTTGTCCAAATGTTAAAAAGAATCTCAAACACAATAGATGCAAATATGTGCACACTCCTTCTTCTTAGACATCAATTGTTTACTTCACACTAAATAATTTGCAATACATCAAATTCATATTCCTACTTCCTTTCATGAATCTTTCTAAATCTCTCTAAAGAGATATCTCTACTCCATGCCTTAGGAGATGCTCTCCCCCGTACCTTAATTAAAAATTTGTTTATTATGCATATTTTCCCCCATTGACATTAATGTCAAGGACCTCAATCTTAATATTACTACATACCAATTGATAAATACCAATTGCTAATATATTGCTCCAAGTCTTCAACCAGCTTGAGTGTCCAAGGACACTATTTAATACCAAATACCAAGAGTCCTTAGTAACTCTAATTATCACAAATACTCCCCCATATGAGAAGCATCAGCATTTAGTCTAGGCTAACAATAGTGTTTTGTACCACTAGACTGATGCACTCTCTACATCATCTACTCAAAAGTAGGTAGGGTCATAACCACAAGCATACCTCTTAAGTACTCAAAAGTATCTTTAGGAAAAGGCTTCATAAATATATCTACAATATGATCTTTAGTACTCATATACTCCAATCTGATCTCCTTTTTTGTTGCTTTCTCTCTCAGCACATGATACTTAATAAATATATGCTTAGTCTTAGAATGCAATACAGGATTCATAGACATACTCACTGTACTTATGTTATCATAGTAAATAATAATAGGTTCTTCAAACTCAATTTCGATATCCTTCAACATCTGCTTCATCCACATTACATGATTACAGTTATTTGTTGCTACAACATACTCTACCTCAGTAGTACTTTGTGAAATACAATCGTGCTTCTTTCTTAACTAAGAAACCAATCTTCTTCCAAGAAAGAATGATCCACCACTAGTTCTCTTTCTATCATCCATACTACCTACCCAATCCACCTCAGTACATGCACATAGATTGATATCACTCAATCTATCTATAGGACCAAAAAATGGGCTAATTTCTAACATACTATGAGAAAATCACAAACCCAATAAATATATGTTAACACCTTGTAGTCTACCATGAAAGCCAAATGAATCAAAAAGAAGAAAACAAATTTAAGTCTCCCTCTTTCACTTGTAGCTCCCATGTCCATCTTTCTTCTCCATGTGATGTAGCTTCAAATTGACTATAATGCACACAATTATGAAGCAAAAGCCTATAGCGATGATAATGCTATAAGAATACTTGAAGTTGTGATTTTAGTGTGAGAGATGGAGTGAAAATACTAAAGAGCCAAGGACCAAAAATGAGAGAAAGAATGCTCATTTTATAATCAACACACAAGGTGAGAGCATTGGATTTGTCACCCTTAGATATGCGACTTGGAATGAGATTCCTTTGAGAATCCATGACATATATGACACAAGATGCCAAGTGTAGGATTCTATGATGCTTGGAAGTCAAACTTGGCTAAAGATGGAAGAAAATCTATGACGCATCATATGACACCTCAAACCCACTTAAATCCAAGAATCTATGACAAAGGAAGCTAAAGATAGGCATGCGTAAGAGAATAAGAATATATCAATTATGACATATCTTAGCCAAGTGTCAAAGGAAAAATCCATGAGGTTTCACACCCATGTGTCATGATGATGTCGATATTTTGTGGAATATTTGAATTAAAAATCCATATACCCACACAAATAGAAATTAGTAAAAAATGGAATTAATGGTGGAAAATATGACCTAGGAAATTGAGAATTTCCATGGTTTGTGAATGATGAACCAATTAAATAATTGAGGATGATAATTAGTAAGAATGATAGGATTAAATTATGGGTTATTTAATCCTATAGAGAAAATTAGTAAATGATTGGCCAAATTGATTAAATAAGTGTGATAGTATTCTTTGATGAAAATGTGATGATGATACAGATTGAATAGGATGATGACAAGTAGACCAAAGCCATGGTCAAATTGGTTGATTGATCAAAATTGATAACATGCCAAGGACACATGACATTAATTAAAGATATGTAACATTTAATCGATATCGTAAATGCTACAGGATCGAGATTGATTGATATGGTTGATTATAATAACATCAACGGACACTGTCAATATTATTAAAATGGTTGACAATGCCATGATCCAACACTGAAAGACTCAATGATGTCAAATATTAGATGACATGAATGATAGTTTGACCTAGCATAGAGAGCCATGATAGTGCAAAGTTAGATTAATAGGTTTCCAAGGCACTGAAAGCCACAAAAATACCTAGGATTATTTAGACGATGATTGATTTTGAATGTTTGATATGATTTTTGATGATTAAGACTCATTCTAGGTGATTCTGAGTTGATTTTAAATGATTTCAAGTTGATATGAAATGATTTTGAAATGATATAAAATTGATTTGAAAGAGGATGTGAATGATGATGAACAATACTAAGATATGATCAAGCTGGCCAAAAGATCAAAATTAGTGGATTGAGAAAATGGGATGAATTAGTATGAAGAAGTGATGAAACCATAGATGCAAGCCATTTTTGAGCATCTACACTATCATGCCAAATTCCATAGTTAGATGTCCCTTTTAAAATTTGAATATTCTTTTTACTGCTGTAAAATGATATTCCTTAGGATCAGCTTCAAATCTAGCTACAATCCCAACTGTATTTGCTATATCTAGTCTAGTCTAAGTCATATATTGCAAATGTCCAATCATGAATCTATACTTCTTCTTCTCTATTTCAAGTGTCTCATCTTTTTTGGATAACTTGTGACCAATTATCATAGGTGTACCAACTAGTTTAAAACTTTCCAAACCAAACCTTGTCAACAAATCATTCAAGTACTTAGCTTGTGAAATGAAAATACCATCACTGTTTTTAACAATCTACAATCTTAGGAAAAACTTCATTTCTCCTACCATACTCATTATTCATTTCTTTAGAAAACTTATCACTTGCTTCAACATTACCTCCAAAAATGATTTCATTAACAAATATTACAATAATCGACAAACCATTTTCAACTTCTTTCAAATACAAGTTATTGTATATTGTACCTCTAGTAAATCCATGCTTTGTCAAATAACTATCCAACCTTACATACCAAGTCCTAGGTGCTTTCTTCAAACCATATAAATCTTTCTTTAATTTTTATACCATGTCTTTATCTTTTGATTAAGGAAAACCTTCAGGCTGCTCAATATATACCACTTCTTCAAGTTCACCATTCAGAAAGGTCGGTATTGTTAGAATTGCTTTAGAATAACTCAAAGGGGGGAGGGGTGAATTAGTTATTCAAGGTCCAGATGTCCCTTTCAAATTTCTCACCAAGTGTAGTGAATCCATTCAAACATTCATTCATTCAAACTTTAACTTGTCTAATTAGCAAGTTAGTTTAAATCAACATGCAAGTATACCACACAAGAAGTTAATACATGACACAGTGATTTACATGGAAACCTATTTTGATAAAAACCACCAGTAACATGCTACTCAATTCTCACCCTTATAAAGTGATGCCCTGTGAAAGGCCTACCCTATTAAAGGCTTACAACACACACTATTAAATGAGACCTCATTAGAGGATTTAACCACCCTATTAGAAGTGGGCCTGGTTCAAGGACTTTAGAACATTCACTTGGAATGCCACCTTATTAAAGGATTTACAAATGGCTATTAGGCCAACCTAAGTCCATAAGATTTTTAGACCTAATACAATTGCTAGAGAGCATTAGAAAATCTTGACCTTGTTGGTAAACAGATTTGTTCTTTTTATCTTTTGTGAAATTATGACTCTTAATGCCTAGATTATGAACAATATCTATTCACAACAGTTGAAAAGCCATTTTATGGTTACCATCTTTTCTTTGAATTGGTAGGTACAGCTCCCTATATGAATGATATTCAAAGAATTCTATTTTTTCCTCCTATCTAGTTTAGGGTATGTTCTTGACCTGAGAATAGTAAATGTATAACCAAGTTAGACTTAGACAAGACCTAACTCAGGCGAGTTTGAGTTCTAAGCATCTAATTATTTTTGTGTATTCACAATCTTATGAATTCACAAAACCTTCAGATATCTAACTACAAAAACTTGAAGCTAAACTACTGTTATTAATTAATTATACTAAAGTTTCCTCTTTGAATGAACAATAACAATTCTTATTACATTCACTCATTGTATTATGAACAAGAGAAGTAAAACTTTGTGTATTCCTCATTCCAATTCCAAACATTTGAGGAAAACACTAATTTCAAAAATTCTATAGAACAGAAAATAATTGATATTGAGTACTCTCAATTGTCTCTACAACAAAAAGCATTTCACACCCAAAAATTTGCCGACCTCTGATTCACCATTAAATTTCATACATATAGGATTTGAGAGATGACCATTACAATAGGAATATCAATAAATTCATCTTCTCACATGACAAATGACAAGATACCAGTTCGTCAGATTTCAAAATTTACAAAAATTTGTAACATTTACGTTAGAAAATAGAAAAGGGGTATTGAATAAGTCATTTAGACTTCTTTCCCTTTTCAGTTTTTTCCCTATATGTTCTGGTAGCCACTACAATTGGGATCATCTCATCGTGACTAGGCACATGTACATTGGTGAATCCTAAGAGCCACTTTGAATGCTCTTGGGCCAACTCCTTTACTACACCCAGCTGACTTGTCAACTCTCCAGTTGCCACATGTACACATCCACCGAGTGTTTGCAACTCTACCACTCTGTTTTGACTACTTGAAGTCATCCCAGATAGATTATTCAAGTATGTGGAGAAGTTATTCTTCATTGCCTCTATCCCAATGAGAGCCTTTCCTTGCCCACTGCTTTGTGGATCTGTGTGTAACCCTTGCATGAGTGCAAATGCTCTGTCTTGGATCTTCTTCACCTTTTCCTTCATTTCTTTGAGTCCTTCCTCTACCTCTTAAATCATTTCCTACTTGAATTGCATGTTTTGAAGCCATTTGAATAGAGGTTCAGTCCCCTTCTTCAAAATATTTGCTTCAATTGCATCTTTTTCCTTCATTTGAATGACCATATTTAGGAGAGAAACACATTCATCACACCTTGCCTTTTCTACAGCCAAAGTGTTGTGATTAGAAGTAATATTATCCTTCTCCATTTCTAACTGAAGGATAACATTTCCAATCTGATCAATCAGAACAGCTCCATCTGTACTGAGCTTCTCAATCCATTCTTTTTTGATTTGGCCAAAATGTCTATCCTTTTGGAGTTGTGAGATGAAGGCTTGCACTTCTTCTGTAGTAGGGTTCTCAGTAGCAGGCACACTAGTAATAGTTGCCAATGGAACAACTAGTTGCTTGATGAATCTTTTCAATTCCTCAATCTCTACTTTCATTCTAATTTTTGATAGTTTGAGGTCCTCTAGTTGTTCCTCTATCACCTCATTACTCAATCTCCATAGGCCCACTTTCGTATCATGCCTAGCTTCCCTAAGATTAATTGAATGTAGAGTGAAGTCTTTTGGTGTCATATCTTCAATTCGCCTAGCCTTGTTTGGTTTCACTACCTCCAGAGTTAAGTGTCATGTTTCTAGATCTTGTCCTAAAATTGACAAGGTCTTCTGCTTTTTAGCTTTCACCATGCTAGATCCTGAGTGAACCACTTGGGATACAACATCTTTTGAAGGAACACCTTCATCTTTCCTTTTTCTCTTCTTTTCCAAAGTATCCTCGAGCCAAGATTCTATACTAATCACTTTGGAGGTTGTTCCAAGTGACTCAATGCTGAACATCTTCTTCTTCACTAGAGTCATTGTTGTTGTAGTTGCAAAAAAGGGGGTCTTGGGATTCTGAGAAAGAAGATGAGATGAACTTGGAGATTTCTCTTCTTTTTGGGCTTTCTTTGCAACTTCATCAGAATCAGTAGATTCGCTACTACTACTTTATCATCTCCAATCTCTATTATTTGAATAGGAGAACTAGTGGGCTTTAGAAGAGGAGCACTTACGGATGGTGTAGGGCTATGATGAGGGGATAAGATAGGGGCAGCATGAAGAGATGGAGTTGGAGAAGCTTGAGGAGATGGGGGAAGAGCAACATGTGGAGGTGATACTGGAGTGAGAGATCCATCTCTTCATTCCTCTATTTATTTTTTAGCTTTGGCTTGAGTTTTGATTACTGGTAGTGATCCACCTTGATAGGTTGGGGCTATTGGAACATTCCTCTCTAGGGGTTGATCACCTCTGCCTATAGATTGAGATGGAGCTTGAGTAGCTGTGGTAGTAGCACCAAGAATGGAACTCTAAGGGGAAGCTATGGTAGCTGTGGATATGGAGGCTTGAGTAGTTTTACTCCTACTCCAGCTTTTCTTAGCTATCCATTCAACCCACTTCCCAGTCCTTTTGATTATTCTTTCCATCATGACATCAATATCTTCTACTATGTCAACATATAGTTTGGAACTTATGGGAGTATTCCTCAACTTAGTCAAATATGTATTGCTATACATATTTTGACCATCATCCTCCAGTCCCTCCATGTCTGAATTTATACCATATGTCTTTACCTGATCAATTGTAAATCTAGCAAAGGCACGATCTCAACTCTCTAGTTCATCTTTACAATCTGCCTAGTAATCCTCCATGGTTGTTACATGTTTGATCATGCTTCTAATCTAGAGCACATCCCTAGCATACCCATTAGGATCAAACAGGGGCCTTACTGCTTCATACTCTTCCAATTTGTATTTACTCTCAAATGCTTTGAGTATATTCTTTGCATCCGATCTGGTTTTGCAATTGTATTCTCCAAATTTTATAGGAAATTCATACCCTTTCTTCTTCAGGCTAGTGCTCAATAGGTTCACTTATATTGCTTGCCTCACAATCTCCACAAGTATGATCATATCATCTGGATACCTGGGCAGCTTCAGTGGGAATCCGTCAAATGCTGCAAGATGCAAATAAGAAAATGATGAGAACTAGATGAAGTAATTGCCAAATTGGCTGATGATCGCCATCGCTTCTGGGCTGAATCTCTACTTCGAGTGCCCCTGTAATTCCTTGCAAATCCTCATGGTGAATGCATTATTTACCCGAATGTATTCTGCATAACTATTCTATAATTGCAAGCATGGATAAAACTCGTAACTTTTTACATTATTAGGGAAATCTTCAATCCTAGGGAGTCTCGACCACAATTGAAGAGAATCCAACATGTATATCAAGAATGAGGACATATAAAAAGAATTATAAAACTTAGCTGCATTGAGAACCCTAGAAAGCTATTCACTAACCTCATGCACCCAGTTAATATACTGTGTGTCTGAGTAAATAACTTGCCCCAAAAAGAAGTACTGCTCTACAAAATTAAAAGCTTTTACCTCACCTTTGAGTCAATGCAATAGAACCAAAATATCAACAATTTTTGGTTTGAGGTCCATGCCAAAGAGAGTTTTAGGGACTTTACTCTTGGCCCCACTTGGCTTCTGAAACCAAGACTGCATGATCTCCTTCCTCCAAACCATCTTTTTCAATGAGTACTCAGACATGGCTCCACTCATCGTCAAATTAGAGAACTCCTCCCATTCTAGAATTCACAAGCAATTCACCACTGATTGTCGATCAATTGAAATCAACACAGTCTAATCAGGTAGTAGAATCTGCCTTGTATCCGAGTTGTAATGATTGATGCATTCTAAAATCAACTATGGGGCTTGTACTGCTACAGGGAACCCATCTTCTTCTACTAGTCCACTTCCTCAAAGTTTCTCTATTATGGGGTGGATTGGTTCTACTCTCAATCTCCTTTGAAAATCATGCATATCATAGAAACAAACTGAAGTATCCGTGAAAGTTGACCATTCCAACCTAATTCCACCCAATCCATCGAACCCTGTGAATCTTGTTGCCATTTTATTTGATCTATTATAGCAAAAACTCAAATAGTTACAACTAACACAAGATGCCAATTCTATATTTGAAAAATACTTGAAAACACTATCCAATGCAACAGTATAATAGTAAGATGGTAGTTTGAAAGTCTGTTACTTCACTCTTTATAGAATAAACCCATATTTGCCCATTGAATTTCATAAATTGCACCACACGAGTGGAATTAAGAATAAATCCATTGGATTAGTAAATATAAAGGTTATAATGGATTTATCGTTGTCTTTTCAGTATTTTTGTTGGCTTCAATGGTAACTTTCATTAATTACTGGTTTACTTTCCATTTCACCTATCTTTCAAAAAAATAAGAACGGAGTACTTCCTAGGGCAAAATTTGCTTACTCAATTATGCTTGCAAACACCCCATTAATTCACTGAATTGTTTCTATTTACTTATCCAAAACAATTTCCAATCAATTCACATGTTTACCATGCTCGTAGGAATGATTTTTCCTCAAATACAGAAAACGGCCTTCGAGGGTAGAAAACCCGCAGTGGAGAAACAGATTTCTGATTTTCCCTTTTAACTTTAGCTTTTACCTTTCAATCCAAAGCACTTTAATTTTTTTTTTTTTTTTAAAAAACTCTAAGAAATATAAAAAGAGGCTTCGCAAGTGAAAAATGGGGTCCACTTAGTAACTCTATTTTTCCATTTGGGCCTTTGCGAAAATTTCAACTCTTGGTTCGAAATCCATCAGAGGAGAAGCCACTTCTGAATTTTCTGCCAATGCTTATCCCACTCATCTTAATGAGCTCTGAGTAATTTTTGCTATGAAAACTCGATGACATTTGAATTATCTAACCATTAGGCAACTTACATACCCTTGTTTCAGTCTACCAGTAGCAGCTATGGATCTCTGCAGAGTTTTACCTTCTAGGTTCGAAAACCCGCAATGGAGAAGAAGAAACCTATTTTTTTGCCACTATTCTTTATTTTAAGCCCCCGAAAAACACAAAGCTAACTTTGAAATTGAGGGGTGGGGCCCATTGGATTTCTCAATTCCTTTACATAGGCCTTTTCAGAAAATTGATTACTGACTTCGAAGTCCACCACGAAGAAGCTCTTTTCTAGTATTTCGTTGATTCTTATCTCGATCATTTTCCAAGCTTTAAAATGGTTCTAGCCATGAGATCATGATGTCACTTAAATGATCTTTTCTTATCATGATCCACTTTACTTGAAAGAGGCTTACAAATAGCTTTTGCTAGTTTTTGCAAAAAATTGCCTTTGGGGTGCAAAAACCTGCCAAGGAGAAGCCAGAACTTGATTTTTTGCCAATTCAATTTTCTCTAACTCCAGATCAAATGAGCTGCATGGAAATCAAAAGATGTAGCACAAATCAAGAATCTCCATCGAGGATGGCTCTAAACTACCCCTAAGACTCATGACAACCAAGAAATACCCACCCGGGCTAACTGTGATATGGGAGAAAGGAAAAGATGAAAGTCTGATGGGGAAACTCAGCACCCTAAGAAGAAAGACCTAGTGACCCAACTTGACAGAACATGACATTAGTTTACTCTCCACGTTGCAAAAATTTGTATATGGTGGAAAAGTGGGGCAACAACTGGCTCTGACTGGGGACTTGTGTAGAGTATGCCCAAGCAAAGGAACTTAGAATCTTTGGTTTCACAAAAGAAAATAAAGGATGGCAACACAATAAAAACAAACAAAACAAAGAAAGTGAGGAAAAGACACCAGAAAGGGAAAGCTAACTAAGACACACACAACTCTAAGTCTAACTATGGTACATTACAGGGGTTACCTATTTTCAATTTGTAACTTGGTAGAGCTTGAGATCCTAACCATTATAAGTCAGGGGTAGTTCTTCACCATCTTCATATGCTAATTTGAAAGAATTATTTTCAAATAGCTTTTGAATTCTAAAAGGACCTTTCCATAGAGTATCAAACTTCTTATGCATTCCTTTTGGAGCCTTTCTTTTGTCCTAGAGTAACACCATATCTCCCACCATAAATTTTTGAGGTCTTGTTTTCTTGTCAAAAAGTTCTTTTACTCGCATTTGGTGTTGTGTGATATTATCAACAATTTCCATCCTTTCTTCTTCCAGCTTATTCAGATACAGGATTCTCTTTTCTAGACCATCCTTATAGACATCATCTTCAATTACTGTTCTGAGTTTTCTTGTAGCCAATTCCAATGGTAAAGGTAGATTAGATATACCAATTTCTCTCTTGGGTGTCACTCTGTCTGCCGAGAGTGCCTCATGAATCTTTTTGTGCCAATTCTTCTAGTTATCTAACACCATTTTCTTTGCAATATTGATCAAATCTTATTGCTAGATTCTGCCTATCCATTCCCTTGAGAGAAATAATCAAATGAATGACTGACAGTGATCCCATACTCAAAACAAAAATCTGTAATATCAATTGAATAAAAATAGGATGCATTATCCATCACTAACTTAATGGGAATGCCAAATCTGACCAAAATGTTTTCTTTAATGAATTCACATACCACGTTAGAAGTAGCCTTCTTTGTAGCCTTAGCTTCTACCCACTTGGTGAAGTAGTCGATTGTAGTTATGATGTATGATGACCAGCAATGGATGCAGGAGTAATTGGACCAATGAAATCAAGACCCCATTATTGAAAAGGTCCTTCAATGATAACAAGTATGAGTGGTAGTGCGGCTAATTGAACATCATTCACCATTCCCTACCCATGCATATGCATCTTTGAACATCCTAGGCCAGTAATAGCATTGCCTTAGTATTTTGAAAGCTGTAACTGAAGAAGAGAAGTGTCCTCCATAGGCCTCATCATGGAATGCTTTCAATAGCTTTTCTTATTGTGGTTTATCTACACATCTTAGGAATGTACCCTCAATAGCCCTTTTGAAAAGCTTGCCATCCCAAATCACATACCTGGTTTCTTTTAATCTAAGATCTCTTCTTTGTTTTGTATTCAAACCTTCTAGACATTCACCATATGTTAAAAGGTAAGAAACATTCTCAAACCATGAATCATAGAGACCTACTGCCAGCACCAGTTGCTTCTCATTTGATTCTCCTAATTCATTAGTGGTTTTGTTTTCTGCAATTGCTCTACATAGAGAATTTCCTCTTATCATCTTGGTAGGTTTAATCTCAATATCATATTCCTATATCTTTGCCACCCATGCTCCTCTGACATTGCAACCTAATTCTTGTTGTGTTAGTACATTTTTTACTACTGTGTCTAGGACGAAGACAACAGAGTGTGAATGTAGAATATAGAAACAAAAATTCTTAAGTGCTCTGAGTACTGCATAAGCATGCTTTTCAATTTGGGAATATTTCAGTTCGTGATTTTTCAAAGGTATGCTCATAAAAGCAATGGGAGCTTGTATTTTTTCACCATTCTCGTGCATAAGAATAGTTGATAATGTATGTTCTAAAGCATAGCAATAAATAATAAAATGTTGCTTGTAATTTGGTGACATAGCACTGGGGTATTAGCAACAACAATTTTTATATCTTGAAAAGATCACTTTCCTTCCTCACTCCATTTGAAACTTGAATTTCCCTTCATCATATTGATTATATGAACCTTCTAAGGAAATTCACCTGACCAAAGAAAGATTTAACCCCTGTTTTGTTTATAGGTAGACTTAGTCTTTGGATGGCCTCTACTCTATTAGGATCTATTTTAATGCCTTCCTATGACACACTGTGTCCAAGTAATTTTCCTTCAGTCACACAAAAAATTGACTTTTTTGGATTGAGAGAAATTCCATGCTCCCTACATCTTTGTAACACTCTTCTTAGATCTTCCATATGGTCTTTTATTTTCTTTGAGAACATCGTAAGATCATCCAAGTATATGACTATTATTCAATCTTTCATATCAATGAAGGTTTTGCTCATACATCTTTGGAACGTAGCCCCAGCATTGATCAATCTAAAAGGCATCCTGTGATATGCAAATGTACCCCAAGGAGTTGTGAACACTATTTTATGTTGATCTTTCTTTTCTACTTTGACCTGGTTATATCTCGAAAAGCCATTGAGCATAAACATCATCTCAAATCCTGCAGTTGTTTGTAACAAATGGTCCATTTTTGAGAGAGCAAAATTATCTTTGAGAGATGCTTGATTCAAGTTAAGGAAATCTACACAAATCCTTATCTCTTTGTTCTTCTTCCTGATAGGCACTATGTTGGCTATCTAGGTCAAGTGATGGATAGGATAAATGATTCTCACTTTTAACATTTTGTCAACTTATCAAAAAATAGCATCTGGATTATAATTTCTTTGCTTTTGCCGAAAGGGTACTGCATCTGGTTTGAGAGGAATCTGATGTTTCACCTCTCCTCCTCTGTAGCTCTTCAGGTCTTCATAGCTCCAAGAAAAGACATCTCTATATTCTTCAAATAATTTCTTTGCAATTTCTTTCTCTTTAGGAGTACAACATTTTCCAATATTAATCATTTTAGGACTATGGACATCTCCAATGTTCAATCCTTCATATTCACCCATGGTTGGTCCCTTTTCTATTCTTTTCTGCTTAACATAAGAATCATGTCTGTTAAACAACTTTTCTAGAGCTACAAAATAAGGGGGAATAATATTACTTTTCAGTTGGACCTCACCACTTTTTCTATGTTCATCATCCTCACGAGACTCAGGCTCAAAGCTGGCTTTATCATTTTCCAGAAATAGTTGCAAACTCTTATCATCCTTAGAGACTTGCCAAGACTCTATATTATCTAGGATAGCAGATCTATATATAATTTCAATTTGATATTTTTTATCCTTAAAATATGGATGTGAGAGTAACAAGGAAGCAGAGACTGCAAGTGAATCAGCCTTTGTATTCATTTCTCTTGGCACGGCTCTAATGGAGAAGGCATCTAAACCTTCTATCTCATCCCACATCCTATTCTTATGATTCTTTAGTTTATGATTCTTCACTGAGTACTGCCCTTTGATTTTTCTCACAATAAGCTCTGCATCACCTTGGGCCCTTAAGACTTTTATCCCTCTTTATTTTGCAGTAACTATCCCCAATATTAAAGCTTCATATTCTGTTGTATTGTTTGTGTTACCAAACTCTAATTTGAAAGCTAAGGGCTCAGCCTCTCCTTCTGAGGATATCAACACTCTGCCAACTCCAAAACCTGAAGAACCATAACTCCCATCAAATTTGAGTGTCAATAGGTCAGAAACTTCTTTGTTTTCATTAGGAACCTTCTTGACCTGATTCTCATTCATTTGTTTACCTGAATCATCTTCAGTAAATAACATATAATTACCAAATTCCAATTCTTGATATAAAATTTGAGCTTTGGGATCATCTGATTTCAAGGCTGTGAATTTTTCATTTTCTTCAGGTTCTAACTTGACCTTCTTATTACTAATAGGTATCACAGCTTAGGACCAGTCTAGCTTAATTTCTCCTCCTAAGTCTCAGTAGAAACTTCTACTTAAGAGGATTCCATAACTTGCAATAATATTAGCTGCTAGTATGGTTAACAGGAGTTTCCTTTCTGGATATGAGGTCAAAGCCACTTGTGCATCTTTAATTTGTCCAAGCAAAGGAACTTGTTTGGCATCCATAGAATAACATCTCCCATGCACTTTAGTAAGATTCAACCCCAAAGCTTTAGCTACGGAATATGGCATAACATTATTTGATGCACCTGAATCTATTATGCAATTGCTAAGTTTACATCCATTAATATACAATGAGATATAAAAAGTTTCAGGCTTCTGTCCACAGGAGGTTGCTAAAATAGTAGAATCTTCTTGATTAAATAAGCCAAATGTTAAGGTTTCATCTTCAATTTCAATAGTCACATTATGATTCAAGTCTGAGGTACCTCCTTTACATTTATCCACTAACCTCTTTAGTTCAGAAGGATGTGACTTTAAATAATCAATAATGGAAATTTGAACCTTTGACTCTTCACAAAATTAAATGAAATCAAAACATGTATTGTCCTTACCTATTTGTGAAGTGGATGTTCCTTGATCAATATGTATCTTACTCGTAGAAGGACCAGAGTCATCTTTGTGAGTATGACTAAAGGTTTGATTCTTCATTCTTTGTCCATGAGTAAGTACTTTGTATGAGGTTCCATCAATAGTTGCGTAACATTCACCCTTTGATTCAGAATCTGATTCATATTCTAAAAATAAATTTCCAGAGTCACCATTTGAATAGGAATCAAGTTCTGAACATGGAGCTGCAATATTCAATTCATTAGTAGATAGCAATTGCATCATATGAATATTCTCTAGACAATTCTCACTGTCATGATCTGTGGTTAAATGGAAGATGCATATATTTCCCTTTTTTGGTGCTGCTTCGATTTTCGGCCTAGGTTGTGAACCTATAAGCTGTGGAAATCTACTTTCATTGCTTCTACTTGGTGAGTTTTGATAATTCCATTGATAAGAGTTATTGAATCCAAGTAACTACTTTTTCATTGCTACCAACTCATTAGACAACTTCTGAATCATTTCTTCTGATGATGTGGTGTTACTAGAACTCCCTTTAGTTTGAAGTTCCCGTTTCCATTTTCTCACAAAAATTAGTTCATCTTCACATTCAATAGCTTTCTTATGTGCATCAGCTAGATTAGTAGGGCTTGCTCTTCTCATATCATAATTGATGTCTGGAGGGATAGCACTAATAAAGAAAGTTTTCAAATTTCTAGGCGTGGGTCTATCAGCAATAGGAATTTTGCAATTAATCTTATTGAAGTTGGCAATAAAATCTCTCATGCTCATAGTTGGTTGCTTCTTAATTGAAGTCAACTATGTTAGCAAGGCATGTTCATCTTCTGCAGTCTTGAATTTGACTTCAAATTTAGTTCTCATCATGTCCCAATCTGTTATTGAACCATTGGCTAAATGATAAAACCAGTCTGATGCATTGTCTATAAGGGTCTCTACAAACAATCTTATAGTGATATCTTCATGTCCCAACCCCAATATATGGGTAGCCGCAAATAATACTTTAGTGTGTTCATCTGTTGTGACTTTCCCATCACCTGAGAATTTAGGGAAGTTCTTCCTTGAACCAGCTAGGATTGGATGATAGGCATCTAGTGCTAACAGCCCTGTTGTCACGGCCCATGGAGCAGCCATAATTGTTCTAGTTGTATATGGAAAAAATTTAACAATTGGAGGTGCAGTAACTCCATGAAGTGCTAACACCTGACAAGTGGAATGTGAAGTGCTAACGTTTTGGCTTCTAACAAGAGAAGGGGGTCTACTCCAACTTTTACCTTCACCTTTTCACTTTGGAACTTCTAAGATAGGAAAATTGAGCTTTGTTAATCTGTCAAAAGTGGAATCTTGCCCACCTTGTTTCTTGGTACTTCTGAGGAACCTAAATTGTTCCAGGATGCTAGGTCTTATTTAACTCTAAGCTTATTGTTTTAATTGTCTTTCTACTCTCTGAATATCTCTTCTTTGAATAGCTCTTTCAAAAGCTTCAGCTCTTCTTTCTTCTTCCTCTAATATCTGCTAGCATTTCGGTAATGTTCAATGTTCCTTATGTGCCTCCAAACAAACATGTTAAGGGATAAAATTATATCCTCTTGGTCATATTGAAAACCAAGGTTAGGTTGGAGCACTGGGATTATGTTTTCATGAGGCAATACCATTTTTTCTCATGACATAGGCTTTTTGATCAAGTGATTGTTTGTCTTCCCTAGCAGAGTCGCCAAAAATCTGTTGGTAAATAGATTTGTTCTTTCTATCTTTTGTGAAATTATGACTCTTAATGCCTAGATTATGAACAATATCTATTCACAATAGTTGAAAAGCCATTTTATGGTTATCGGCTTTTCTCTGAATTGGTAGGTACGGCTCCCTATATGAATGATATTCAAAGAATTTTGTTTGTTCCTCCTATCTAGTTTAGGGTATGTTTTTGACCCGAGAACAGTAAAGGTATAACCAAGTTAGACTTAGACAAGACCTAACTCAAGAAACTTTGAGTTCTAAGCATCTAATTATTTTTGTGTATTCACAATCTTATGAATTCACAAAACCTTCAGATATCTAACTACGAAAACTTGAAGCTAAACTACTACTATTAATTAATTATACTAAAGTTTCCTCTTTGAATGAACAATAACAATGCTTATTACATTCACTCACTGTATTATGAACAAGAGAAGTAAAACTTTGTTTATTCCTTGTTCCAATTCCAAACATCTGAGGAAAACACTAATTTCAACAATTCTACAGAATAGAAAATAATTGATATTGAGTACTCTTAATTGTCTCTGCAACAAAAGCATCTCACACCCAAAAATTTGCCAACCTTTGATTCACCATTAAATTTCATACATATAGGATTTGAGAGATGACCGTTACATAGGAATATCAATTGGTTCATCTTCTCAGATGAAAAATGGCAAGATGTCAGTTTGTCAAATTTCAAAATTTACAAAAATTTGTAATATTTACATCAGAAAATAGAAAAGGGATATTGAATAAGTCATTTAGACTTCTTTCCCTTTTCAATTTTTGCCCTATATGTTCTAGCAGCCACTATAATTGGGATCATCTCCTCATGACTAGGCACATGTACATTGGTGAATCTTAAGAGCCACTTTGAATGCTCTCGGGCCAACTCCTTTACTGCACCTAGCTGACTTGTCAACTCTCGAGTTGCCACATGTATGCATCCACCGAGTGTTTGCAACTCTACCACTCTGTTTTGATTGCTTGAAGTCATCCCAGATAGATTATTCAAGTATGTGAAGAAGTTATTCTTCATTGCCTCTATCCCAATGAGAGCCTTTCCTTTCCCACTGCTTTTGTGGATCTGTGCCTTGCATGAGTGCAAATGCTCTGTCTTGGATCTTCTTCACCTTTTCCTTCATTTCTTTGAGTCCTTCCTCTACCTCTTGAATCATTTCCTACTTGAATTGCATGTTCTGAAGCCATTCGAACAGAGGTTCAGTCCCCTTCTTCAAAATATTTGCTTCAATTGCATCTTTTTCCTTCATTTGAATGACCATATTTAGGAGAGAAACACATTCATTGCACCTTGCCTTTTCTGTAGCCAAAGTGTTGTGATTAGAAGTAATATTATCCTTCTCAATTTCTAACCGAAGGATAACATTTCTAATCTGATCAATTAGAACAGCTCCATCTATACTGAGCTTCTCAATCCATTCTTTTCCGATCTAGCCAAAATGTCTATCCTTTTGGAGTTGTGAGATGAAGGCTTGCACTTCTTCTGTAGTAGGGTTCTCAGTAGCAGGCACACCAGTAATGGTTGCCAATGGAACAACTAGTTGCCTGATGAATCTTTTCAATTCCTCAATAGCTACTTTCATTCTAATTTTTGATAGTTTGAGGTCCTCTAGTTGTTTCTCTATCACCTCGTTACTCAATCTCCATAGGCCCACTTTCATATCATGCCTAGCTTCCTTGAGATCAATTGAATGCAAAGTGATGTCTTTTGGCATCATATCTTCAATTTTCCTGACCTTGTTTGGTTTTGCTACCTCCAATGTTAAGTGTCCTATTTTTGGATCTTGTCCTAAAATTGACAAGGTCTTTTGCTTTTTAGCTTTCACCATGGTAGATCCTAAACGAACCACTTGGGATACAACATCTTTCGAAGGAACAACTTCATCTTTCCTTTTTCTCTTCTTTTCCAAAGTATCCTCAAACCAAGATTTTGTACTAATCACTTTGGAGGCTATTCCAAGTGACTCAACGCTGAACATCTTCTTCTTTACTAGAGTCTCTGATCTCTACTATTTGAATAGGAGAACCAGTGGGCTTTAGAAGAGGAGCACTTATGGATGGTGTAGGGATGTGATGAGGGGATAAGATAGGGGTAGCATGAAGAGATGGAGTTGGAGAAGCTTGAGGAGATGGGGGAAGAGCAGCATGTGGAGGTGATACTGGAGCAGGAGATCCATCTCTCTATTCCTTTGTTTCTTTTTCAGCTTCAGCTTGAATTTTGATTACTAGTAGCGATCCACCTTGACAGGTTGGGGCTATTGGAACATTCCTCTTTGGGGGTTGATCACCTCTACTTGCAGATTGAGCTAGAGCTTGAGTAGCTGTGGTAGTAGCACTGGGAATGGCACTCTAAGGGGAAGCTATGGTAGCTGTGGATGTGGAGGCTTGAGTAGTTTTACTCCTACTCTAACTTTTCTTAGCTGTCCATTCAACCCACTTCCCAGTCCTTTTGATTATTCTTTCCATCATGACATCAAAATCTTCTACTATGTCAACATATGGTTTGGAACTTATGGGAGTATTCCTCAACTTAGTCAAATATGTATTGCTGTACATATTTTGACCATCATCCTCCAATCCCTCCACGTCTAAATTTATACTATATGTCTTTACCTAATCAATTGTAAATCTGGCAAAGGCACGATCTTGACTCTCTAGTTCATCTTTACAATCTGCCTAGTAATCCTCCATGGTTGTTACATGTTTGATCATGCTTCCAATCTAGAGCACATCCCTAGCATACCCATTAGGATCAAACAGGGGCCTTGCTGCTTCATACTCTTCCAACTTGTATTTACTCTCAAATGCTTTGAGTATATTATTTGCATCTGATCTAGTTTCACAACTGTATGCTCCAACTTTTATAGGGAATTCATACCCTTTCTTCTTTAGGTTGGCGCTCAACATGTTCACTTGTATTGCTTGCCTCGCGATCTCCACAAGCATGATCATATCATCTAGATACTTGGGCAGCTTCAGTGGGAATCCGTCAAATGCCGCAATATGCAAATAAGAAAATGATGAGAACAAGATGAAGTAATTGCCAAATTGGCTGATGATCACCATCACTTTTGGGTTGAATCTCTGCTCTGGGTGCCCCTGTAATTCCTTGCATATCCTCATGGTGAATGCATCATTTACCCGAATGTATTCTGCATAACTATTCTGTAATTGCAAGCATGGATAAAACTCATAACTTTTTACATTATAAGGGAAATCTTCAATCCTAGGGAGTCCCAGCCACAATTGAAGAGAAACCAACATGTATATCAAGAATGAGGACATATAAAAAGAATTATAAAACTTAGTTGCACTGAGAGCCCTAGAAAGCTATTCACTGACCTCATGCGCCCAGTCAATATACTGTGTGTCTGAGCAAATAACTTGCACCAAAAAGAAGTACTGCTCTACAAAATTAAAAGCTTCTACCTCACCTTTGAGTTGATGCAATAGAACCAAAATATCAAAAATTTTTGGTTTGAGGTCTGTGCCGAAGAGAGTTTTAAGGACTTTACTCTTGGCCCCCCTTGGCTTCTAAAACCAAGACTGCATGATCTCCTTCCTCCAAACCATCTTTTTCAATGAGTACTCAAACATGGCTCCACTCATTGTCAAATCAGAGAACTCCTCCCATTTTGGAATTTGCAAGAATTTCACCACTGATTGTTGATCAATTGAAATCAACACTGTCTGATCAAGCAGTAGAATCTTCCTTGTATCTGGGTTGTAATGATTGATGCATTCTAAAATCCACTCTGGCGCTTGTATATCTACAGGGAACCTAGCTGCTTCTACTAGTCCACTTCCCCGAAGTTTCTCTGTTATGGGGTGGATTGGTTCTGCTCTCAATCTCCTTTGAAAATCATGCATATCATAGAAATGAAGTGAGGTATCCATGAAAGTTGACCATTCTGACCTAATTCCACCCAATCCATCGAACCCTACAAATCTTGTTGCCATTTTATTTGATGTATTATAGCAAAAACTCAAATAGTTACAGCTGAGACAAGATGCCAATTCTATATTTGAAAAATACTTGAAAACACTATCCAATGCAACAGTATAACAATAAGACAGTAGTTTGAAAGTCTGTTACTTCACTCTTTATAGAATAAACCCAGATTTTCCTGTTGAATTTCATAAATCGTGCCACATGAGTGGAATTAAGAGTAAATCCATTGGATTGGTAAATATAAAGGTTATAATGAATTTATCTTTGTCTTTTCACTATTTTCATTATCTTCAACAATAACTTCCATTAATTACTGGTTTACTTTCTGTTTCACCTATCTTTCAGAAAAACAAGAATGGAGTACTTCCTAGGGCAAAATCTGCTTACCTCAATTATGCTTGCAAACACCCCATCAATTCACTGATTTTCTTCTATTTACTTGTCCAAAACAATCTACAATTAATTCATGTGTTTACCATGCTCGCAGGAATGATTTTTCCCCAAATACAGAAATTGGCCTTCAAGGGTAGAAAACCCGCAGTGGAGAAACAGATTTTCAATTTTCCCTTTTAACTTTAGCTTTTACCTTTCAATCCAAAGCACTTTAATATATAAAAAAAATAAAAATAAAACTTTGAGAAATATAAAAGAGGCTTTGCAGGTGAAAAATGGGGTCCACTTAGTAACTCTATTTTTCCATTTGGGCTTTTGCGAAAATTTCAACTCTTGGTTTGAAATTCGTCAAAGGAGAAGCCACTTCTGGATTTTTTGCCAATGCTTATCCTGCTCATCTTAATGAGCTCTGAGTAATTTCTGCTATGTAAACTCGATGATATTTGAATTATCTAACCATTAGGTGACTTACATACCCTTGTTTTAGTCTACCAATAGCAGCTATGGATCTCTGTGGAGTTTTACCTTCTAGGTGCGAAAACCCGCAATGGAGAAGAAGAAACCTATTTTTTCGCCACTATTCTTTATTTTAAGCCCCCAAAAAACACAAAATTGACTTCAAAAGTGAGGGGTGGGGCCCATTGGATTTCTCAATTCCTTTACATAGGCCTTTTTAGAAAACTGATTACTGCCTTCGAAGTCCACCACGGAGAAGCTCTTTTCTAGTTTTTTGTTGATGGTTATCTCGATAATTTTCCAAGCTTTAAAATGGTTCTTGCCATGAGATCATGATGTCACTTGAACAATCTTTTCTTATCATGATCCACTTTACTTGAAGGAGGCTTACAAATAGCTTTTTCCAGTCTTTGTGGAAATTTGCCTTTGGGGTGCGAAAACCCGCCAAGGAGAAGCTGGAACTTGATTTTTTGCGGATTCAATTTTCTTTAACTCAAGATCAAATGAGCTGTATGGAAATCAAAAGATGTAGCAAAAATCAAGAATCTCCATCGAGGATGGCTCTAAACTACCCCTAAGACTCATGACAACCAAGAAATACCCACTCAGGCTAACTATGATATGGGAGAAAGGAAAAGATGAAAGTTAGATGGAGAAACTCAGCACCCTAAGAAGAAAGACCTAGTGACCCGACTTGGCAAATTGTGACATTAGTTTACTCTCCACTTTGTAAAAATTTGTATATGGTGGAAAAGTGGGGCAATAGACCTGACTACAACATACAACTTATTTTGCAGATCTTAGATCACTTCTCTGCTCATACCCTTGCCTAATCTTCTATCTCGGCAACTCTTAACTGCTTGCCTTATCTTTCAAGCTTTGTCTCCTTGAGTCTCCATACTCAATGTACCAATGCAATCATCTCTTCATGACCACTTGCAGAAGCAGAGCCTCTGTGCTCTTTCTTCTCCTAGATGTCTCCTTCTTGACACCCTTTCAATCTCTTTGTAGATTTAACACTTCTGCAACAACAGTATCAGCAGATCTTTTCTCCTTGGTTTATGACTTCTTAAATAGAAGTCTTGGAGTTCCTTTTCCCATTAAATTCATCTTTTCTTCAATTTCAGTTTGCATGGATTAGGTAGGATTCATTGCATCTAACCCATATTCTATTCCCTCTAGAAACTTCTTGAATAATCCATTAGAATTCACCCAAAAATGGTTTACATAGGATTCTATGCCAACAACTCATCATCCTTATCCTCTAACTCATTCACAAAATTCAATGTAACCACTAAGTCAGCTTGGATTTGGAAAATCTTTGTTATTTGAAATAATGCAGTAGCTCGGCACTATTGAAATATTGGTGCTCAACACATACTGTGTTACTTGACATAAACTATGTTTTTCTTGATGCTTGACACCTGAAGATTACTCGAAACCAACTAAAAATTTTCTTGATGTTTGGCATCTAATCTTTACTTGGCACTTGAAGATCACTCGACACCAATTGATTTTCTCAACTTCTTCTGATGATCAAGGTTAAAGCTTTACAGTGAACTTTGTTACAACTTCTTCATCCAATGTGAACATCCTCTATATCTTTGAGTATGTTATCAATATACTACTTAACCATTGTCTTAGTTGATCCTTGCACTTTATTACAACACCATAACTCAACCTTTCCTTTAGGTGCTCTTGTTACATCTTGTTGATCAAATCCTCTTCATCAATCAACTAAGTGATAGTGCTTGAATCATATAAGTAAATATCATTCCTAAAAATAGTGGGTTTGACATCAATGGAAAAATAATGATTGAAAACATTCTTTTACAACAATCTCCCTCTTTGATCTTCAACAACAATGAGCTTTTCAATCGGATTTCCAATAGGTATAAAATCAATCTAATAAACCTTGAACTTTGTATTCACTGCATAAGCTATCAACATCCTTACTTCTTCCATTCTAGCTATAGGTGCATATGTTTCCTCATAATCTATGCCTTCTCGATGTGAATATCCCTTGCATACAAATCTAGCCTTGTTCCTCACAACTTCACCTTGCTCATTCATCTTGTTTATGAATACCCATTTGGTTCCTATCACATTCTTGTCTTTAGATCTAGGAACTAACTCCCACATATCATTCTTCACAATCTAGTCCAATTCTTCCTTCATTGCTTGAATCCAATGATCATCTTTACATTCTTCATATGCACTCTTAGGTTCAACTTGAGATATCAAACATATCTCCTCATTTACTTTGTTCCTTGTCATCACACCTTTCTCTTTGCTTCCAATAATCTGCTCAATAGGGTGATTCTTTGTCAGATTCATGTTAGGGGTAGGAGTTGACATCTCAACTCTTATCTCTTATCTTAGTTCAAATCTGTTCTCTCCTCTTTTCTCAATAGTTAGGACATCATTCTATAAATTAGAGTTAGTCTCAAATAAAACTTTAGCATATTGCCTAACAATTATAGAATTATATTCTTCTTTATTTGAATTATATTCTACCATATTTTCCTTAGTTCCAAACTTTTCATCTATCCTTACATTTGTGCATTCAAGTATTGTCTTAGTTCTATGGTTGAAACATCTATAAGCCTTACTTTCAATGAATAACCAAGAAACATACCTGCATCACTTCTTAGATCAAAATTACCAACGTCATCATCTCTCTTAATATAACATTTTTTCCCAAATATTCTAAAATACTTAACTAATGATGAATGACCAAACCATAGTTCATAAAGTTTCTTGCTCATACCTTTTCTAATCTATACTCTATTCAGAACATATACTACTTTTTTGACTACTTCTCTCCAAAATGTCTTAGAAATATCATTCTTAAACAACATCACTCTTGCTGCTTCTACTACTGATTTATTCCTTCTTTCAAAATTCCCATTTTTCTCAAGTGTTCTAGGCATAGATAGCTTCCTTTTGATTCTATTCTCTTCACAAAATATGTTAAACTCTCTAGAGGTGAATTCTCCTCATCTATTACATCTCAAACACTTTATCTTAAAAGTAGATTCATTCTTAACTCTATTCTTAAATATCTTAAACTTCTCAAAAGCTTCAAATTTCTCATTAAGAAATGATACCCACATCATTCTAGTGAAATCATCAACAATATCATAAAATACCTTTCACCATAGAATCATCTTGTTCTAGAGGGACCACTCAAATTTTTGTGAATGATCTATAACTTCTCTATGGTAGTGAACTTCTTGTTCAGAAATGATATTTTCTTTTCCTTAGCCAAAATACATTCCTTACACACAACATTAGTAAGCTTAGTAATCTTAGGCAAGTCTCTGACTACAAAAGTACTACTAACCTTTACAATATTATCAAAGTTTATGTAATAGAATCTTTTATGCCACAGCAAAATTTTATCATCCACTTTAGCTACCAAACATGTCATTTCAATAGGATTCAACTAAATTACATTACCTCCAGATCTAGTGCTAGTTTCAATTATCTTACCATCTTTGTCTTTGATAATGTAGATCTTCTTAGTGAACAACAATTGATAACATAAATAAACATCATCAGTATCAGTTTTACCGTCAAAATTAATGGATCCAATTCCTGCTATATGACAGACTACATTGTTACCAACTCTAACAATACCTCTCATGATTTTTGAGCTTTAAAAAATTATTCATATCACAAGTCATGTGATGTGAACAACCATTGTTAATTATCCAATCAGATTTATTTTCCACTTGGGAAGCTAGAGCTCTTTCTTCTCTAATTTGTCTATCAAGATCATCTTCCTAGATAGCCATAAATCCCAATTCATCATCACTTTCACTTTGACCTTTCTCATCAGATTCTTCATCTTCATTAGTATACAAATAGTTTCAATCTCTATCTCTTCTAGGCTTAAAATTTCCCTTATACTTTTTCTCTCTTTTAGGACATTTAGATGCATAATGACCAAATCCATTACAAGTCCAACATTTAAAAATTTTCTTACCATATTTTTCTCTTCTAACAAGAAGGGCTATTCCTTCCTCAATCTTATTGTCTTCATCAGCTCTTCTTCTACCAGAAAAATCTCCACGAGTGCTTCTACTCCTTGTCAAATTAGGTTGAATATTCAGGGCACTAAAAGCTATTTCAACTCTTGCTAGATCTCTAGACTATCTTTGATCTTCTTCTATTGATTCTAATCTTCCAAGAAACATTTCCTATATGAAATCCTTAGTATAGGGCATTACTAGTTGAATCATCTGAGCTACTGGCTTGAATGGTGGTGTCAAAAGATTTTTTTTTTCTCACTGAGCATAGCCTCTATTTTATCTCCACTTGTTACAGAGATGCCAGATTTGTAAAAAATATTAAGCAAAGGATTGTGCATTCAAATGAATATTTAATAAGCTCAAGATTTATAAATGAATCATCATCAAAGTGAACACTAGGTGACCATTTACCTATTGGTAATGAAATCCCCCTTTTTTTCCTCTACACTTGAATCCCCTATATCCAACAAACCAAAAGCATATGTGACATTTATACAACTTGCACCATATTTGTACCACCCTATAATCAACATAGTATGGAAACAATGGCATATTTATTCGGATTGTGGATTTTGGTAGATATTTTTGGAAGTGTGATTGTGGAATATTCATATAATCTAACATATTTCTAACTTTACATATATAGGCTATAGGACACATCAAAGGCTACACAAGCCAGGAAAGAGAAGGTTGGTTAACACCATCTTGTCTCTGGTGGATATACAAAAATTTAATCACGCCTTGTAAGTAGTAGTAAATCAAACTTAAAATCATTTTTTTTATATAAAATTACAAATAAGAAATACATTCAATATTGATGATATTATGCAAAAAATTTAGGGCATTTAATTTAATCTAGCACCCATAGAAGATGACAAAAAAATTGCCTTCAAGCAAGGTTATAAAGTAGTGGTTGCCTACCACCGCATAGATTCCAGTGGCCAAAGAGATGTAGAAAATTTTGGTGCACTGAGTCACACATAGGTAAATAGGCCTAATGAATAATAATATAAATTGATAACTTCATGAGAAATAATCTATTTCATGTTAATTTTGAACAATGATAACAATGTGTGCATGAAATTTCATTGTAGCCTATTACTCCTGGCACAAAACATATTCATGATGATGAAGTCATGGATCCTACACATGAAAAAGGCCTTGATGTGCATCACAATGATAAAGGTACTTCTAATTAATCATGTAATTATTAATAAAATTTAACATCTTAAATTGCAACTGGTGTAACCTTTATGTGATAATTTTTTAGTATGCAGAGCATGATGTTAGTGTTGAGCATGTTGAGGTTGGGCTAAACAAAATGTGAGAGTAGATGATGTGGCACTATCAGGTAAAGAAAAATCCTTGTTATGTTCTTTAGATTAATGAAATACTTATAACATTAAAATTGTTGGTGTAAATAAGTATTTACTTATTACACTTACTTAAGTTTACTTAGTTTAATGCATTATTTATTTATTTTGCATTATTTTATTTGTGAGACACTTAAGAGTTTGTGCACTCTTGTGAGTTATCTTGATGACATCACAGGGGTCCGCACCTCTTTTAAGCACATGTTGTTGACAACACAGGAATCTTCTACACACATATGACACTTTGTCATTCTTATCCATTCATCTAGAATGTTGGATAAGGTGCTTAGTTGTCTTATCTTCTGGTTGTTTCTAGAGGCATTCTAGGTGCTTCCTAAGAGGCCTTCATATACAGGCACTCCTAATGTGTTGAACATCACATTCTGAACAGAGCAATGTATTTAGACATACTCTGATTAATTGATCATATCCATTTTTGGTCTACAGTTGTGCTTGTGTTTGAGTTCTTAGTTCTTGGGTGAATTTTACCCTTAGGAAAATTCTTACAAAAATAAATGTTTAGAATTAAACCCATTTATTTCTTATTTTAGGAGCACATCAACCTTGTCCTTGAAAAAGCAAGAGGAAGCCTCATGTCATAAGATTAGAAGCAAAAGAACCATAGGATAATGTCGAAGATAGTCATGATGTTCCTATTAGCCTTTATCTTCAACATAAGAAAAAATAAAAGAAGAAATGAATGTTAAAAACCTTGTATAATGATGAATGTGTTGATGAATTTTTATGAATGTTGCTTATTTGTGAGTTTTATGTCATGTTATTGAATATTGTTATGTGATTATAATTATTGACATGTTCATGAATTATATATCATGTTAATGAATGTTATGTGAATATAATGATTGATGTGTTCACAAACTATTGATGAATGTTTATAGGTATTAATTAATTATATTTCATGTTAATGAATGTTATGTGATTATAATGATTCAATGATATACTTCTAAAATGAATGAATGAAATATTTACTTCATTGTTAGTGGAGAATTTAGAGTTATTATAGGGGGGAAAGGCCAAATGAGTTGTCACCTTCACGTGGTTGGCCTTGTTAAGTAGAGAATATGAAAGGATTCTCGAAACCAAGTGAAGCTCAAACTAAACCTATCAAAACTAAATAGAAATATATGGTCCCATCAATTCTTCCCAAATGTCTTACCAACTTGACACTCGAATAAACTTACTTTTAGCAAGTGAACATAGCAGGTTCCAGTTGAACACCTTACAATGGGCTTAACATAAGTGCTATGAATTACTTATTAAGTTATTGATAACTTAGAAGTTTGAATTTGAAATTTTTGTTTCATTAAAAAATAGATTTAAAAAAATGTATTTGTGAATAGTGAACTAACATAGTTGCATGTATGCCCTTTATGCATTTTGGACTATTATTTTATACGAAAAACATTCTTGTTTTGTTGACTACTAATAAAAAAATAGTAATTACACACATATTAGCCTCTCCTCTAATCTTGACCCCCTCACTTACGCTTTGTCTTCATTTATATCTTTCTATAGATCTCTTCCTCTTTATCTATTTATTTTTCTTATAGTCTATATATTTATCTCCCTTCCTCTTTGTCTTTCCAAAATATTTTTCTCTCTATGTATTTCTCTATATTTCTATTTATATCTCTCTCATTGTACATCCCCCTCTCTCTTTACATTCATATTTCTTCCTTCCTCTTTCACTCTTTCTTTTATTTCATTTTTTAACATTTCTTTGTCTATATTTGATCCACAACTTTCTATCTTTATCTCTACCCTTTTCACTATGTCCCAACTCATGGATAAATGACACTTCTCAATTTGATATATATGGTTTAGTATGAAGATTGAGGTTAGCTAGGGTAATTAAGGATGACTACAATGCATGATTATCAATACCCAACATTGTCTAGAATAGGCTAAAGGTTATTGACTATGTAGAATTAGTTAGCAATTATTTTTATATACTTGATAAGGCAGGTATTTTCTATATTCTTCCTTTTTCTTGACATGAAAACTTCATTAGAAAAGTGTGCGGAAGAAAAAAGTGTTATTTAATGTGTGGTGGTTGCACTAAAAGTGTGGCTACCATTTAAATTTAGAGTAGATGCTCACGCACACACACATTCAAAGCCTTACTTAATCATCTCAGCTTGCCTACCATTCCATTATTTCTCTCACTGGCTATTACAAAATCTTTTAGTTGTCATTTGAAATTGAAACCTTCAAAACATAATGAAACTAATTCTAGAATCCATATACTTCCATGAATTCTAATCTGCAACAAATTACTTACTATATCATGGTTTATTTTCATTCTTAAAAATATAAGATTTTCTCACTATGATGTTGAAGGGGCAATTTGTACTGATTTGGATTACACATGGTGAGCTTAACCAATGATTGTATATCACACTTGTCCACCAAGGAGGACAAATTATTTGATTGTCAATATACATATATCATGAGTAGTTGTCTTCTTTGTGTCATTTGAGAATGAGTCTATTATGTCATGAGTTTACAATTTACAAGGCTTGGGAAGAGGTGGGTATAATAAAGCATATTCAAACTTGTTCTTGCATTATCTTTTTGAAATTGAAAATTTTCATTGATTGACATTATTACTCTTTGGCTATGTACAACAAGATTTATGCAATCATACATTGAAATTATATACGAGACTTTGGATTGTACATGTTGAGAAGTAAACCACATTCTATTTTGTCCTATTTTTTGCAGTGTTTTATCCAAAGCTTGTGTGATATCATGGTATGATATTGTTGTCATGGAGATAAATTTATAAGAATTATAATAGGGAGAATAATTTTTTATATAAGTATTGTAAATCACAATAACTTGTTTGTAGATTTAAAAGTGGAGTGTCATAATCAATTGCCACCTTCACAATAATTTGATTTGGTTGTTCATACTTAATGCATCACTTTCATTGAGATTTGTGTCCATGATCATTGAAGGAAGAACATTCTCATCAACCATATTTCCACCTAGTTCATCTTCTATGCACCTTTCACATTTATCAACTTCATAATGATCAAAAACATCTTCTTGGTACCATATCAGCAATACATTTCTTTTTTATTTTGAAATCATACTTTGTACAAGTAAAATTTTATGTATATGAAAACCTTAAAAGGCATGTACCTATGGAATATCAAACATCCATTGCAATGAATCTTTCTTGTCACACCTTCATGTGTTTGTGGGGACAACCATTTACCTATTTAGTGGATGTTGTCAAATGACAAATGCAGGTATGTTTTGATGATTTTATTTGATTCTACATATGAAGAATTTGGATGGGTTGACTTCAAAATTCATGAATAATTCTTTTGAATTTTTTTAATCTATAATTATGATCTTTATCTCAAGCCACAAGGTTTATATACTTTGTGAATTATGTCATTTCCACTATTCTTTTGCTAGGTCGTGCTCAAGTACAAATAATGTCAATTAGTTAAAGCCATACAACTTTTTTGCAATTAGCAAAACCCCAAATAAATGGAATTTTGAAAGGGTTGGCTCTCTTTATTCAAACACAAGGATGGAGACAGATTTTTTTAGGTCTAAGCATCAACTACTTTAATGAAGGTAATATTGCTTTTGGTATTGATATTATCAATTTACTATACAACTACAGCAGTGTTTTGGCACTTTTCTTGTATTTGTATATGGCATGTTACGTTACTCTTCAAGCATTCATATTTTGATTGTAGGACATATTTTTATGTAATTTTTAATGGTCTAACTATATTTTGTCTGTATTTACATCTGCTAGTCTAGGTTTGATTCATATAGCTACTAAATATTTTTTACTCAAAATAATTGGAATGACACCACTTTGGATTTGATCATCCTAGGTAAATGTACAAACATTATATATTGTATATAATATGAAAGATTTATATATGACTTATTTTGTGTAGTATTGTGATTTGAATCTATATTATTACTTCAAAAGATTATTTCATGTTCCTGATTGTTGATTCTATAGAATGAGTAAAGTGCAAGTATTGATTTTTGCTTCCATTTCTTCCTTTCTTCCCATCTTTTTGTCTGACCTAAGTAAAATATTTTATGAATATTTCGTTCGAAGGATTCTTCTTGTTAATTTTTTCTTGGAAATATTTTGTTTTTTTTCTATCAAACATCATGAAAACATGTGTAAGAATAAATGTGGACCATTATAAGTTCTTGTAGTTGGACAAAAACCATTCTCATTAAATGTATAAATACTTTTATCATAAATTTTTCCTAATTTACTTGTTTTGGAAATTGTTTAAATATTTTTAAGAAATCAATTACCATTTAACTTTGATTCTAGGACTATGTTTTTGTTGTTATCTATACCTTCTCAACACAACTAGTAAGTTGGGATTTCAACATAACTAGCAAGTTAGGATTTCAGCACAATTGGAAATCATGCTCTACTAACTGGTAAGTTATGATTTGAACACAACTAATAAGTTGTGATTTCAACACAACTAGAAAGGACTTATAATGGTCTACTAATAGCACCAATAGAATCTCTATTTATTTTTATGAGAATAGAACAAGTTTATAAGATGACCCACATGGAGTCTTCTCTGATGTATTTTTGTATTTTTGTATGTTATATAAAAAACTCTAGCAATAATTTTTTTGAGATTTTATTGATTAAGAGTTGTATGACAACCAAGATTTGGGAAAAGGATTTGTTTCATGTTGAAGGATTTTCAACACTTAAACTAATAGCACAAATGATGAATGGCATAGAAATGATCTTGATAATCATTGCAAAAAAGAGACTTCTTCACCACTTTACAATCTCCTTTTTTGGCCTTCATGCCACTATAATGTTGGATAGGTTGATAAAACTTGGAAGAAGCATTTTTTAATACAAAGTGGAGAGTGTTGCGTCCATAGAATTAGGAGTGGGTACTATAAATAAGAAAAACCTATAGAGAAATTATAATCAAGAAAATTGACTTTGTAAATTCTTTATTACATTGTTAATGTTTATTAAGTTTAGTTGCAAGATGAATAATTTTTTTCCTCATACTTATTTTGTAGCCCTCTTCTTATTGATCTGTTCTCTACTTCATTCCTTGTACATAACTAAAGCTCACAAGCTCTAAGTTGAAGGCATAAGTCTTCATTCAAATTATAGTATTGAAGTCAAAGTAGAATTTGCAAACATATGACTTTATATGACTATTATTAGCTTGATATTCAATGAGACTATTTGATTTTGATTTTTTAAACTCTAGTTGTTGTCCATATTTTGACAAGGCCTTTCATCAATGGTATGGAAAACCTGTCGAATCATCTATGCATGGCGTCGATATTTTGATGAGGCCTATCATCGGTGGTATGAAAAAACTATCAAATCATCTCTAGTTGTCATTTTGATGAGACCTGATGTCAATGGTATGAAAAACCCATCAAATGATCTCTGGCTAGCATCAATATTTCAACATTTCAAACTAGTTGTCTAGCATCACCATGTGACATAGATGGGGATGATTTTTGATTGAGTAGTCCATTGATAAATTGATAGCCATAGAGTGTGTCAAAACTTTGACACAATTCTATCGACATTATTTTTTGATGTTTAAGTGTCAAAATTTTGATCTCTCCACATCGAAAAATAGGTCCAAATTTATGAGTGTCATCTCAACCCTTTTTTTTTGCTAAGATTCTCAAACTCCCTTCTTATATCCTACATGTTTTCCTTCTTAAAACTAATGTCCCTTATCATCTCCCCAAGGTTTCCCACAACACCCTTTATATACCCTTGATCATCCTAAGCACTACTCTAATTCATATTTTCCCCATCCAGCTCCACATTATATTTCCTTGCATCACCATCTTTAGTATATTTATCCTCAGCCTTCCCTTGACACATAATCTTCTTACCTTTTAGATCTTTCTAAATTCTATGGATCAGGGATTCATCATCTGAATGTTAGAAATGCTTTAGAATAACTGAGAGGCGGGGGTGAATCAATTATTCAAGGGCCAAATATCCTAATAAAACTTTTTCACCAGGTAAAGTAATCACATTAAATTTTTCATTCATTCAACCTTAAACTTTTCCTACTTAGCAAGCTACTGTAAATCAACATGCAAACATAACACATGAAAGATCAACACATAACACAATGATTTACATGGAAACCCAATTTTGGAAAAACCACTAGTAACATGCTACTCAATTCTCACTCTTTTGAAGTAATGCCCTATGAAAGGCTTGCCCTGTTAAAGGCTACAACACATTGTTAAATGTGACCTGGTTAAAGGATTTAACCACCCTATTAGAAGTGGGCCTAGTTAGAAGATTTTAGAACATTCACTTGGAATGCCACCCTATTAAAAGATTTACAAATAGTTATTAAACCAGCCTAATTCCATAGGATTTTACCTTAGCTGGCATAATTGTTAGAGAGTAACAACAAGGGCTTTTGACCTGATACAACTCACAACTTAACTTGCAGATTTAAGATCACTTTTCAGCTCTTCATAATTTTCCTAGCTTTCAATCTCTACAACTCTGACAACTTATTCCCCTTTCAAGCTTTGTCTCCTTGAGTCTTCATACTTGATGTACCAATGCAATCTCCTATATGGCCACTTATCGAAGTAGAGTCTCGGTGCTCTGTTCTTTCTTCTTCTTAATGCCTTCTCTTTGACACCTTTCAACCACTTCACAATTTTGGCACTCCAGCTACTCTATCTTTTTGGCCTATGACTCCTTAAATAGAAGTCTGGAATTATTTTTCCCACTTGATTCTTCCCTCCTTTAATTTTACTTTGAATGGATTAGGTAGGATTCAATGAATCTAACCCATATCTTGTTTCTTCTAGAAACATCACAAAGAATCCTCCTGAATTCACCTAAAAATGGTTTATCTAAAATTTTGTGCCTATAGCTCATCATCCTTATCCTCCATTTGGTTGAAAAAATTTAGGGTAACAACCTTGTTAGCTTAGATTTGGCAAATCCTTGACTTTTCAAATAATGTAGCAGCTCGGCACTATTGAAATTTTGGTGCTCATCACATACTGTGTTACTTGACACCAACTACATTTTACTGATGCTCCACATCTACTATGGATTTACTTGGCATCCACTAAATTTTTTGATGCTCGGCACCTATTACTTTGTTCGGCTCCTTCTGTATCACTTGGCACACACTAGATTGTGCATTTTCTCAGCACTAACTAAAAATTTGCTTGGCATGAACTAGCTTGCTCAGCACTCACTAATGAACTTAGTTAAGCTTTGTAGATAGCCTTGTTACAAATTATTCTTCTAGTGTTTCTAAGTGTGACCAACCTGTATATCTTTAGGTATATTATCAATACATCATTTTACCAATGTCTTAACCGATCCTTGTACTTCATTACAAAAGCATAACTCAACCTTTCCCTTAGGTTGTTTTGTTACATCTTTTTTATTAAATTCTCTTCATCAATCAACTAAGTGATAGTACTTAGATCTTATTAAAAAAAAATCATTCTAGCAAATAGTAGGTATGACATAAGTGACAAAACAATGATTGAAAATATTCTTTATCAACAATCTCCCTCTTTGCAATTAATCTCCTTTTTTTAATAATAATCTTTTCAATCAAATTTCCAACAATCTCCCTCTTTGGAAATGATGGAAAACCAAACTAATCAACCAAGTTATCAAAATTCTAACTAGGTTAAAATAGTAAGTCAAATGCCAAAAAGAAAACTTTATTCAAAATGATTCATTCTATCAGCAACATAAACTAACTTATGACTCCCTCTGAATTCTTTGTTGATAAACTGTCTTCTCCCTTTCTGTTATTTCTTTGATTGATTATTGGCTATACTATTTTGTCCTCTCCCTCAGAACTACTATTTCCTTTCTACTTGTTTGTTGTTGTTCTCCCTTTAAATATCTTAACATTCTTTTTCTCCCTCTTTTTTTGTGGCTTACCATTGTTTTACTTTGATCTTGTACTACTCTTGTATTGCTCCTAACTACTTCTTACATTATTTCTCCCTTTATATGCATTGATCATGTTCTACTATTCTAGTATCAGCTACTTTTCCCTCTATCCATTTAATCCTATAGAGTTGATCAATTTCTTGCTACTTCTGCCTCTTCATCCAATTTAATGTTGTTGATTAGTTTCTACTCTTTCTCCCTATTTGAAAACAATGCCAAAGATATACTATTTTAGCATCTTAACATACAAGTATAGCATTTGCAAGTACTCCAATTTCTCCCTTTGTCACCTTGCTTAGTGACTGATTTGGAATTTCAACACTTTGATTACTTCAGGCAGAAATCCTAATGTAAGTATCCTTTGTATCAATTCACAACATTTCAACAATCAACTCATTTGATGCAAGGCAATATTTTTTTTTACTTAAGTAGCCTTGGCTAGGGGTATCACCCCTAACTTACCTCTAAGATACTAAAATGCATCTTTAGGTAGTGCTTTTGTGAAGATGTCAGCAATTTGTTCCTTTGAACTAGCATATTCTATCCTTACTTGCTTATCTTCCACTAATTCTCTTACATAGTGATACTTAATTGCAATATGCTTTGTTTTGGCATACATCACAGGATTCTTTGATATGTTGATGGAACTTGTGTTATCACAATAGAGTATCATAGGTTCAGTTACCTCTTCCTTCATACCTTGCAACATATGTTTGATCCATACAATATTGGTGCAGTTGATAGCCGTAGCAACATACTCAACTTTTGTTGTGGACTGTGAGGTACAATTTTACTTTTTGCTGGTCCAAGTAACCAATCTTTTGCCTAAGAAAAGTGCTCCTCCACTGGTACTCTTTTTGTCATCAATATTACCTCCCTAGTCTGCATCAATGTAGGATCTCAACTCAAACTTTTCACTACTCTTGTAGTATAAGCCAAAGTCATCTGTACCTAAGTACCTTAGTATTCTTTTCATTACCATAAGATGATTTTCTCTTGGATTTGTAGAAAACCTTGCCACTATTCCAACTACTAATGCAATCTCTAGTTTACTATGCACAACATATTGCAACTTTCCAATCATTGATCTATATAATGTCTAATTCATTTTAGCTGACTCATCATTCTTGGATAACTTATGTCCTATTACCATTGGTGTACTGACTGGTTTTGAATCTTCTAAGCCAAATGTCTTGAGTATCTCCTTGATATATTTTGATTGGGTCACAAATGTACCATGCTTTAGTTGATGTACTTGCAATCCAACAAAGAATTTGATTTCTCCAAACATTGACATCTCAAACTCATTCTTCATTTGGTCAGAAAAATCTTTGCACGGGGCATCTTTTCCTCCAAATATTACGTCATCAACAAAGATCTTAGATATCAAAATTTTTTTACCTTTTTCTGCCTTGATATACAGGTTGCTATTGTCATATGTTCTCTCAAATCCTATCTTCACAAGATATTTATGCAATCTCTCATACCATGCTCTAGGTGTTTGCATCAAACCATAGAGTGCTTTATGCAGTTTGCAAACCATATACTTCTTGTTGTCATCAACAAAACCCTTTGGTTGTTCTATGTAGACTTCCTCTTCTAGTATACCATTCACAAAAGAAAGCTTGACATCCATTTGATAGACTTTAAAAATTTTATAGGCAGCATATGCAAGTAGTTTTCTCACTCATTCCATCCTTGCAATAGGGGCAAATGTTTCCCCTTAGTCCAATCCTTCTTCTTGTGCATAACCTTTGTATACTAGTCTAGCCTTATTTCTTGTGATCTCACCATTCTCATCAAGTTTGTTTCTAAATACTCATTTGGTACCAATCACATTTTTATCAGCTGGTTTAGGAATTAGGGTCTAGGTCTAATTTTTCTCAATCTGATCCATCTCTTCTTCCATAGCTTTATGCCAATTATCATCTTGTAGTGCATCTTTCATTGTTTTGGACTCAATATTGCTCATTAGACATGATTCATTTCATAGTATGTTCCTTGTCATTGTTCAAGCTTCCTTATCACCAATGATTTGTTTTGTAGGGTGATGTCTTCTCACATACCTAGATAGTCTTGGTTCTTTCCTTGTTTACATGTTTGATCTTTCAACTTTAGAGTCACTATGCACATCTCTTTCTGGTATTTCATCATCTCTCTCATGTGTACTGACTTCAAAGTTAGAATGTGCATTATCTTCATTCTGCAACTCAACTTCTAAATACAACTCAGCATTCACTAGTTGTGACTTGGCTGATACTAAAATTTGTTGTTGATTCCCAACTTGATTGGAAGCTTCATCTTTAGTAGGCATTCCTTCATAGAAGTATACAAAAGATATGTACTCTTCTAGTTTCTTAGATTCATCAACTTTGACTTTTGCATGCTCATCAAAATTTACATTTGCACTCTCTACAATCTTGTTAGTGTTAGTATTCAAACACTTATATGCCTTACTTCTAGTGGAGTATCCAATGAATATGCCTTCATCACTTTTTGCATTAAACTTTTTATTTCTAGTATCTTTAAGAATATAACATTTACAACCAAATACTTTGAAATATTTTTCATTAGGTGAGTGACCATACCATAATTCAAAAGGTGTTGCATTTATACCTTTCTTGACTTGAACTCAATTTAGGGTGTAGACTACTATACTTATAGCTTCTCTCCAGTACTTCAGAGCAACATTTTTCTCCATCATCAATGTTATGGCATAGTCTATCACTGATCTATTCCTTCTTTCTACAATACCATTCTATGGGGGAGTCCTTTATGCTGATGTTTGTCTCTTGATTCCTTTGTCATTACAAAATGTCTCAAACTCTTTTGATGTAAACTCTTCTTTATCTAATCTTAGACACTTCAAACTCTTTCTTGTTTCTTTCTCAACTCTAACCAAATACCACTTGAACATTTGAAATGCATCATATTTTTGCTTAAAAAACATAGCAGTCATCATCCTAGAGTAGTCATCCACAAACATCATAATATATCTATCTCCTTGGTACCTTTGGACTTCTATTGGGCCACATAAGTCTGTATGGACTAGCTCTAATACTCCTTTGGAAGTGTAGGTTTTCCTTTTGAAACTTGACTTGGTCATCTTCCCTAATTGACATTGTTTGCACATTTCATTTTTAGGCTTTTTCAGTTTTGACAAACATCTGACTTTCTTCATTTTGCTGATACTAATCAGATTATCAAAGTTAACATTACACAATCTTTTATGCCATAACCATACATCATCAAGTTTTACAATGAGATAGGTTGCATCTTCCATATCTAGGTAAAATAGATTACTCCTAGTTTGTTCACCTTTTCCTATCAAATTTCCATCAGTGTCATAGATTTTGGTAGATTTGTTTCCAAATTCTATTTTACAACCTATATTGCCTAGTTGTGACACACTCAGCAAATTATAGTTCAATCCTTCAACATAGTATGCATTGTCACATAAAATTTTCTTTGTAATTTTAATAGAACCTTTTCCTTTGATTTGACATGGAGCATCATTTCCAAATCTAGCATTATTTCCATCATATTGAGTAAAGGTAATAAACTTACTTTTATCTCATGTCATGTGATGTGAGCATCCATTATCTATGATCCATTTGTCATTTTTGTTCACACAGGTTACTAGTGTTGTTGCCTCATCTTCATCTGATTCATCTTTCATGGCTACATAGACTACTTCATTATCATTCTAATTAGAATCTTCTTCAACAATATAACATATTTTGGCTTTGTCCTTCTAATCTCTACCATCATCTTCTATTTTATTCTTGTACTTGTTTCCTTCTTTGTAGTTGTTTTCTTTTGTACACCTTGTAGCAATATAACCTACTTCATTACATTTAAAACAAATGATAGGCAGCTTACCTTTAAATTTACCTTTGCCTGTGTGAAATCTTCTGGCCAATAATGCTTCCAATTATTCCACATCTTCCTCATCTGTACTACTTTCACTGGATGCATATTTTTCCTTTTCCTTTTTCTTTGATTTCACCTCCTCAATGTTTTTCAATGTCAGCTTGGCCTTGAAAGTATATTCAAGATTCTCAAGTCTATAGTTATCAAAATTGGATGACTCAAATGTAGTAAGTCTTCCTAATATCCCTTCAAAAGTTAGTGCATTTCCTAGTACACATCTTAACTCTTGGATGGCTGAAAATCCAATAGCATAGATAGGGAGCAGGGTTCTTAAGTATTTGCTATTAATAGTGTCATCTTCTAAATGACCACCCAAAATTCGTATTGCACTTACCACTTCTATCATTCTAGAGGCATATTGGGTAGCATTCTCACCTTCCTCCATTTTCATGTCATCAAACTTTCCTCTAAGGCTTTCTCTTTTTTCTCTTTGAACATTCTGATCTCCTCCATAGATATTAGTCAAGATTTTCCACATCTTGAAGGAAGAGTCACATCCTTGATATCATCAAATTCAGCATAGTTGAGGGCATAGGCAATCTCTAGCATTGCTTGATTGTGCTCCTTTCTTTTGTTCAAATCATCTACAGTAAGGGCTCTAGATGGATCTACATGTTGAGCTTAGGAACTTCTCTCTTGGACATCTTGATCCTTCTGCTTCTAGTACCTTTAAACTAAATCAGCAAATGGCTCTGATACCAATTGTTAGAAATTCTTTAGAAGAACTGAGAGGGGGGGTGAATCAGTTATTCAAGGTCCAAATGTCCTAATGAAACTTTTTCAATAGGTAAAGTAATCACATTAAATTTTTCATTCATCCAAGCTTAAACTTTTCCTACTTAGCAAGTTACTATAAATCAACATGCAAACATAACACATAAAAGATCAACACATAACACAGTGATTTACATGGAAACTCAATTTGGAAAAAACCACCAGTAACATGCTACTCAATTCTCACTCTTATAAAGTGATACCCTATGAAAGGCCTACTCTATTAAAGGCTACAACACATTGTTAAATGTGACCTAGTTAAAGGATTTAACCTCCCTATTAGAAGTGGGTCTGGTTAGAGGACTTTAGAACATTCACTTAGAATGCCACCCTATTAAAGGATTTACAAATGGCTATTAAACTAAACTAAGTCCATAGGATTTTACCCTAGCTGAAATAATTGTTAGAGAGTAACAACAAGGGCTTTTGACCTTGCAAATTTAAGATCACTATTCAGCTCTTCACAATTTTCCTGGCTTTTAGTCTTTGTAGCTCTAACAGCTTGTTCCCCTTTCAAACATTGTCTCCTTGAGTCTTCATACTAGATATACTATTGCAATCTCCTATATGGCCACTTATCAAAGAAGAGTCTCTGTGCTCTATTCTTTCTTCTTCTTGATGCCTTCTCCTTGAAACCTTTCAACCACTTCACAATTTTGGCACTCTAGCTACTCTATCTTCTTGGCCTGTAACTCCTTAAATAGAAGTCTAGAATTGTTTTTCTTGCTCGATTCTTCCCTCATTTAATTTTAGTTTGAATGGATTATGTAGGATTCAATGAATCTAACCCATATCTTGTTTTTTCTAGAAACATCATGAAAAATCCTCCTAAATTTGCCTTAAAATGGTTTATCTAAAATTCTATGCTTACAACTCATCATCCTTATCCTCCATCTAGTTCACAAAATTCAAGGTAACAACCTTGTCGGCTTAGATTTGGCAAATCTTTGACTTTTCAAATAATGCAGCAACTTGACACTATTGAAATTCTAGTGCTCGACACATACTGTGTTACTCGACACCAACTACATTTTACTGATGGTCAGCACCTAATGTGGATTCACTTAGCACCCACTAAGTTTTCTAATGCTTAGAACCTATTACTTTTCTTGGCACCTGAAGTTGCTTGGCTCCTTCTATATCACTTGGCACACACTAAATTTTTCATTTGCTCAACACTAACTAAAAATCTGCTCAACATGAACTAGCTTGCACGGCACTCACTAATGAACATAGTTAAGCTTTGTAGATATACTTGTTACAACTTATTCTTCTATTGTTTCTAAGTGTGGCCAACCTCTATATCTTTAGGCATATTGTCAATACATCATTTTAGCAATGTCTTAACTGATCCTTGTACTTCATTACAAAACCATAACTCAACCTTTCCCTTAGGTGCTTTTGTTACATCTTGTTGATTAAATTCTTTTCATCAATCAACTAAGTGATAGTACTTGAATCTTATAAGCAATTGTCATTCTAGCAAATAGTAGGTTTGACACTAGTGACAAAATAATGATTGAAAATATTCTTTATCAACAATCTCCCTCTTTGCAATCAATCTCCTTTTTTTAATAATGATCTTTTCAATCAGATTTCCAACACTGAAGGTATGTTCATGCATCTTTCATTTTTCTTCATATTATTTTTAGGTTTAATTCTACAACTTGTTCTACCCTTATTCTTCTTCCCTTTCTCCTCTTTAGTCTCCTCACTAGTCCTAGTCTCCATCTTGCAATCGTCCTCATTTATTTTCCTTCTCTTAGAAGATGAGTCCCTAGGGTTAGGATTATTTATCTTGTTTGAATCCATTGGCTCTACTTCTTCCTCATTCATTTCCTCTTCATAGATCTTATCTGAATCACTCCCCTCAGTTTCATATTCCAAAGTCTTTTTGTTTATACAGGGTCTGTCCACTTTTTTTAACTTGAGAAAATTCATAATCAACACCATCAAACCCTCATGACAAGCATGATCCCCAATTGGGTCACTCTAAAGGGTTAAAATAGTATTATCCAAAGACTATTAGAGGTAAAAGGGAAAATTATCCTAACCCTATGCCTAAAGTGATTAACCAACATGAAGTGGTGACCACAAATCTTAGTAAAATGGTCATCTAGGGTAATATACTCAATAAAAACACATATAAAAAACCTCTAAGGTTTAGAAATAGAATCAAGGCCAAAGTAAGAATTGCCAGTTTTGACCAACCTATTTTGCTCCTTGGTTGACTCTGTAAACTCATCAACAACTTTGTCAGACATCTTCCTGTCTCTAGAGAAGTTAATGCCTTCCATGTCTAGGCTAGTAGCTTCAAAATTGATATCCTCCATGACTTTCATTCTCTGATTTCTAACTAGAATGTTGTCATTCTTCCAAGTTTTGATAAACTACCTAATAATAGACAGGTTAACTCCCTTTAGTTTCTCCATAAATATCATAAAATTACCCTACTCTAAAATGTCCCAAATATCTTATTTTTTCTTCTATTCCTTGCAATTCCCTTTCTCACACCTCTTTCTCCTACCTCCCATTTTACTGGTTCTATAGAAATTGCTATTCTTACTAACAAGCTCGAGCAAGTTAAAATACTCTACTTTGAAATCATAGCAAGTTTTTCTCTTTTGTGAAAACACCCACAACTTGTTTGGTACTAAATGGGTATTCACGTCATACACAATCATCATTTGCACACCCCCTCTCTGACACATCTTGTAATTACTCCTAATTACTATTGTCATCATTTTTAAAACATTTTTGTTTACTTCCAATTTTGTCATACTCTATCATAGGTACCCGCCAATTGGGATGCCATTTTGATGGAGACACAACGAAAGACTAGAATGAACACACAAGAAAAGGGAAAATATTATTATCAATGAAAAATGCCTTATGGGCTTACAATAATGTGATTCTGGAGGAAGAAATCCTCCACACAGTACCTTCTCTCTAACTCCACTAAGTGTTGCCTTTATAATGCCAAAAATCTTCTTAAATAAGCCCCAAATGGTAATATATTCTAGAATATGCTAGTTGGCATCCATCACCAAAATAGAAGGTTCCAAAAATCACATTAGAAGTCGATGTAAAATTAGAAAAATCCAAAAATGGTAGTCGAACTTCCAGGAGGCATAACTTTTGAACCATAGCTTTGATTCACAAACTGTTTACATTTTTGGAGGAGCTTTGCTAATCCCCCATTTTTTGAGCCTATATGAGGTCATTTAGTGCCCTATATCTAACTTTGAAGCACTCTTAGGAAGTCTCCAAGAACCAAAAAATTGCAATAACTTTCTAACCGTGAAGCCTTTTGACTTGATTCTTTTTCTGGAGTGTTCTAAATTACAAATATAATCATCCCTCCAATTTACACCCTCTAAATCACCATAATTATGGCTTAATTGCATAATCCTATTTTTTTAACATTTACACGTATCCCAAGGTGCTTAAAAACTCTAACCCAAAACACTAATAGTTGAACTGTGAGAGCTGAAACCTTTATTTGACCCAAATGGGTATCCAGAAATGAAAACACATTAAATAGAAACTATTTCTAAGCATATTTTTGGGTGATATAGGATTGCCCTTACACCATTGGATGCTCCTACATCAGACACCCAGGGTAGATTGAAAAGTGACCCTCTCACTTTATGGTAGAGGAAAAGCCAAATGGAAAACCTCCACTGTTGATATCCAAGTTGAGTCCTCTATTGGTCATCCTTTCCACTTCACTAAGTACTCCTCATATTGCCTATTTCTGGTACTCTTACCCACATGACTATCTAGAATCTCTTCTATCTCCTCCTTCTTAGAACTAGGAATTGGCCATGGTTCCAGCATCAAACCCTCATCTGTGCCATAGTCATGATATTATGTTAAGTCTGCAATGTTGAGGATAGGAGAAATATGAATCCCATCTGACAACTCCACCTCATATGCATTTCCTGAGTCATGTTTCTTCAAAATTTTATAGGGGCCAAATTTCTTCATATTCAGCTTGTTGTAAGTACCCACTGGAAACTGTTCCTTTCATAAGTGCACCATAACATATCCCCTACTTGAAACTCTTTATGTCTCCTCCTTTGATTAGCCCTAGCTTTATACTATTGATTCATCTTGGTAATGTGTGCATGGACCTCCTCATGTAGGCTCTTGATATTTTCAACAAATTTTTTTTCCTTGGCACTTGTCCTCTCCCCTTGCTCCATCTTCCTCAATTCTGGTGTAGTCCTTGGGCTACTTCCATACATAATTTGGAATGGTGATCTACCAGTACTCCTATTTATAGAGTTATTGTAAGCAAATTTTGCTTGTTGTAGAATCAAATCCCACCCCTTGGGCTTATCTCCCACTAAACACCTCAGAAAATTACCCAAACTTCTATTTACCACTTCAGTCTATCCATCAAATTATAGATTATGTGTGGAACTAAACCTCTATTTGGTCCTCAACTTCTTCCATAAAGTCCTCCAAAAATACCCTAGAAATTTAGTATCTTTGTCAGAAACAATACTCTCTGGGAGACCATGTAGTCTCACCACATCTCTAAAAAACAAATCTGTAATATGTACAACATCATGAGTCTTGTGGCATGGGATGAAATGTGCCATCTTGGAGAACCTATTGACCACCACAAATACTGAGTCATTACTCCTTTGTGTCCTCAAAAATTCAAGAACAAAATCCATATTTATGTCCTCCCAAGGCTTTGATGGAACAGGCAATGGCTGATAAAGCCCAGTATTGTGACTAAATCCTTTAGCTACTTGACACACTTGACAATTCTACACAAATTTCTTCACATTTTCTAACAATTGAGGCCACAAATAATGTTCTCTAAGAATGGCAATGGTCTTATCTCGACCAAAGTGTCATGCCATTCCCCCATTGTGTTTCTCTTTGATCAGGTTTTCCCTCATGGAACTCCTTAGAATGCATAATTGACTGCCCTTGAACAACATACCATCCTAAATCAAATAGTCTAGCCACTTGGTTTTGTCTACAATAATAGGTTCTCTACAAGCCTTCCATGCACAAAATTAGGATCCTCAGGGTACATATGCTTGAGTTTATTAAACCCAACCACTTCAACCTACATTACTATAAGTAACAATTGTCTCCTACTCAATACATCTACAACCCTATTAGACTTTCCACTTCTATATTTCAACACAAATGTATAGCTCTGCAAGAACTCTACCCACTTCATATGTCTCTGATTCAATTTACCTTGGCTATTTAGGTACTATAATGCCTGGTGATTAGTATACAAGAAAAATTATTTTGGCAATAAATAGTGCCTCTATTTCTTTAAGGTCTAAACTATTGCATAGAACTCTTGGTCATAAAAAGATTACTTCTTCTTTGCATTATTCAATTTTTCACTAAAATATGCAATAGGCTTACCTTCTTGGCTCAATATAGCCCCAATAGCACTACCACTAGCATCACAATCTACTTGGAACACTTTACTAAAATTTGGAAGTGCCAACATAGGTTGCTCTGTCACCTTCTTCTTCAACAATTCAAAACTTATTGCAACTGTTGTAGTCCATTTGAACTCTTTGCTATCTCCCCTTATTGTTTCAGTTAGTGGTGCACATATGCCACTGAAATTCTCAATGAACTTTCTGTAAAAACTAACCAGACCATGAAATGATCTTACCTCAGTAGCAGACCTTGGAGTAGGCCATTCCAAGATGGCTTTTACCTTTTCTGGATCCATTTTGAGACCCTCAAATGATACAACAAACCCCAAGTAGACTGACTCCTTTTTTATAAAGCTAAACTTCTTAAAATTAATCAATATTTTCTCTTCCCTCAACCTTTCAAGGACATTACAAATGTGCAATAAATGTTCATCCAAGGTCTTGCTGAAAATTTAAATATCATCCAAATAGATAATAACAAATTTTCCTAAGAATTTATTTGGTACCTCATTCATAAGCCACATGAAGGTACTTGGCACATTGGTCAATCCAAAAGGCATGACTAACCAATCATATAGACCCTCCTTGGTCCTGAATGTAGTCTCCCACTCATCTCCTTCTCAAATCTGTATCTTGTGATAGCCACTCTTGAGATCTATCTTTGTGAAGTACTGAGCTCCACTCAAGCAGTCCATAAGATCATCCATTCTTCACAAAGGAAATTAATACTTGATGGTTATCCTATTTATAGCTCAAGAGTCAATGCACATTCTCCACTCTCCATCCTTCTTTGGTGCTAGTACTATAGGTACTATACATGGACTCAAGCTCTCTCAAATCAAACCCTTCCTCAATAGCTCCTAAACCTATCTATTTAGCTCCTCAATTTCAGTAGGAGTCATCCTATGAGTAGCATTGTTAGGAAAACTAGCTCCAAGGATTAAATCTATTTGATGAATGATCTGCCTTATTGGTGGAAACCCTTATAGAACATTATCAGAGATGAGATCTCCATGCTCAATTAAGAGGCTTGAAACTTCAAGTGGAATTTCACTACTACCTTCCTTATCTCTTCTAGGAATCAAAGCATGACACATATGCTGATGTTTCATACCATCCAAAAAAATTCTTCCATCAACAAGACATATCCTAGCACTACTACATACCTTTTTACCTTCCTTTATCATGGGCTTTAGTTTGTGCAAAACTCCATCCTTGGTCAGAGAGTATGTATTTGCATGACCATCATGTACAGATGTTTATCAAATTTCCATGGTCTTCCCAACAATAAATGGCAGACATCCATTGGAATAATGTCACAGAGAACTTAATCATGGTAACTCCCAATCTTGAACTTCACCAAACAGTGTTCACTAACTAGGACCTTATGATCATCCTTCACCCAAGAAATATGATAGGGTTGGGGATGTTTATCCCTTTTGAGCTTTAGCTTAGAGACCATCTCTTCAGAAACCAAGTTGTTAGTGCTTCCACCATCAATAATCACATCACAACACTTATCCTTACACTTGCACCTAGTACAAAACAAACTCCTCCTTTTTTTGGGTTTAGTCTCACCACTTAGTAGGACCCTTTCATTTATGAGAACCTCTCCTCTTTTTCCATCCTCAAAATGTAATGACTGTGCATCTTCATCCACATGAGCAACCCTTGCTTGACCATCAACCCTCCTATCTGTCCTTCCTTGTCATTGAGGGCATTCAAATGCACAATGACCTTCTTCATTGCAATGAAAATAGGGACCATGGAAGGCTCCTCTTCCTTATCCTTCTCCATGTATTCTACCTCTTCCTCTCTAATCTCCAAGTTTTGATCACGGGAGTGGTTGAAACCCTCATTTCTATGGTTTCTGCCAGTACCCACATCTTCATTTTTCTTTTGGTTCTCATTTTAGCCTCCAGATGACCTACTGCCACCCCTTCCTACTTGACCATGCCCTCTTTGCCTTCCTTCAAACCTTTTATTTAGCTTCTCTCCAACTCGTAGCAAAAACTGGTATGCCTCTTCAATGCTAGTCATTCTAACCAGACTTAACTCCTCCTAAATGCCAGGTCATAACCCACTGAGGTAATGGGCAACCTTCTCATTATTAGCTTTTGCATGCCATGCCCTAATAAGAAGTCAATAAGATTCCTATGTATATTCCTGGATAGATTTTCTTACTTGTTTTTACCCTTGCATTTTCTTGAACAAATCAAGCTCGTAATCAACAAGAATGAACTGCTTCTTTAGTTTGTCCACCATGCGATCCCACCTTGTGATTTTCTCCTTTCCTCTTCTATTCCTTTCTAGCTGAACCTCTTGCCACCAAATTTTGGCATGGCCTTTCATTTTGGCCTTTGCAAACTTAACCCTCTCAAGGTCTCTGATATTCTCATACTCAAAATACTCCTCTAGTTCATTGATCCAATCGATCAACTCATCTAGGTTTAGGGTTCCTGAAAATATACCCACATCAATTTTAAATCTTTTTTAAAGCTTAGAAATGGCCCTAAAAAGCCTCTCCTCTGCCTGATTTAGGACTTCCCCTTTTCCTTCCCATTCCTATCAAATTTCTTCTTCTTCATTTTCTTCCTCACTTTTGTTGCCTGGGGCAACATTCAATCCTCTACGGATCTCCTCTTGCAATGCTTGAACCTACCTCTGGAGGGCTCTAACCTCTTTAGGTTAATAGCTTTGGCCCTTCCACCATGCTCTCTTCATGGAGGCATCTTCTTGATTCAAACCCACAACCACACAGTCCTGGTGCAAACTGCCTCACAGTCGGCACTCCGTCGACACACTCAAGAAAATCTACTCTGATACCACTTTATGGAGACACAACCAAAGACTATAATGAACACACAAGAAAAGAGAAAATATTATTATCAATGAAAAATGCATTATGGGCTTACAACAATATGATTCTAGAGAAAAAAATCCTCCACATAGTACCTTCTCTCTAACACCACTATTGTTGCCTTTACAATGCCAGAAATGTTCTTAAATAAGCCCCAAATGGTTTAGGGTTAGGAATACATTCTAGAATATGCTATTTGGCATCCACCACCAAAATAGAAGTTTCCAAAAATCATGTTAGAAGTCAGTGTAAAATTAGAAGAATCCAAAAACAGTAGTTGAACTTCTGTGAGGCATAACTTTTGAACCGTAGCTCTAATTGACGAACCATTTACATTTTTAGAAAGCTCTCAAAGTGCTCTACAGCCCTTTAGAGGAGCTTTGATAATCCCCCTTTTTTGTCACCATACAAGGCCATTTAGTGCCCCATATCTAACTTTGAAGCACTCTTAGAAAGTCTCTAGGAACCAAAAAATTACAATAACTTTCTAACCGTGAAGCCTTTTGACCTAATTTCTTTTTAGAGTGTTCTAAATTACAAATATAACCATCCCTCCAATTTATAGCCTCTAACTCACCATAATTATGGCTCAATTAATTACATAGTCCTATTTTTTTGGCATTTACACATATCCCAAGGTGCTTTAAAACTCTAACCCAAAACACTAATAGTGGAACTATGAGAGTTGGAACCTTTTTTTGACCCGAATGTGTATCCAAAAGTGAAAACACATTAAACAAAAACTATTTCTAAGCATATTTTTGGGTGATACAAGATTGTCGTTACACCACTGGATGCTCCTGTAGCACATTTCCATTATTCCAAGTCATCTTCATGTGACTTTTACAAGCCATGTTTGCTTTCCAATTAGCCACTTTGTAAGCTTCTCAAAAATTATGAGTAACAACACACTCCACAAATTATGAGTAACAACACACTCCACATGGCTTTACATATAATATTATAAATAGTCCATGAGGGGGTAGTAATCTTGTTAAGACAAATAATGATATTTAGGGAATCCCCTTCTAGCCAAATTTTCTCCATATTCATACTCTTAATTAGCATATAAGAGTCTATAAAGAGCCACACTAGCTTATGCTATGTGATTGGTCTTCTTTACAATAGGGACTACCATTGCTCTAATATTATACCCATTTTTATTTCTCATAATAAAACCACACCCCATGACAATCCTTGGGTTACCCTTTGAGGCCCCATCAAAATTAACCTTATACCATCCCTTGGGTGGGAAATCTCATCTAGCAAAGCTTCTAAGACTTTTCTCACTTTGAGGGTAGTTAGCCACTTCTACTTTCCAATTCTTAATGGCTTTGACTTCCCACTCATCATGAGGCTCTTGCACTTTCCCACTTAGCCTAACATTCTCCATAACAATACTCTTTATCTTATGAAAGATTTGAATAGCATTTGACTCCTTACCCCTAAAAATCCTATCATTTATTTCCTTCCAAACACCCCAACATAAATTAGGTATAATGTAATTTTATAAGTTATTAATCAAGGCATTATGGGAAGGTGACTTCCAAGCTAAGAATAAATATTGAAGATTAAAAGGGAGAATCCACTCCATCTCCAGAATTCTAAAAATCCTTTCCCATAATATTCTAGTGTAGGAACAATGAATGGTCAGGTGATTAATTGACTCTTCCTCTTCCTTGCAAAGATAACATCTGCTAACAAGACAAAGATCTTTTTTCTTTAAATTGTTAGTAATGAGAATTTTGTCCTACAATAAGATCCAAAAAAAGATGTTAACTTTAAGTGTCAGACCTTTGAACCAAGCTTTAGCCTAGCAAGGTTCATGAAAATCTTCAAAGGCACTACCATACAGAGAAGGAACAAAAAACATTCCATTAGGATTAAACTTCCTAATTAGAGAATCCTTCTTATGAACTAAAAAGACAATATCCATCATTCTATTAAGGTCATTTGGAGAATCATCCACTATAGAAAGATCCACCCATTTATCTCCTTCCCAATAGTCAACAAAAAATGTCCCAAAAGTAGTCTTGCATTGCATAATATAACCATTCCACTGTTGATCAGAACTCAAGGCATAATTAAGAATCCATATATCATCCCAAAACTGAATGGTCCTACCATTACCAACCTTCCATCTTATCCCTTTATTAATATTATGCTCTCTTTTTTTAGCATGCTTCTAAATAGCTAAACCCCCTTGAATATCATCATTGCTAAGGAAAAAAAATAAAATTATTCTCCATATTATATTTATTATTCCATATATATTTCCATTCTCCTTCATTATTATAGAGTCTCTAAATGAGCTTAGCAAGTAATAAATCATTCATATTCCTTATGTTTCTTTTCCCTAGACCTCCTTTTTTAATGGGCTTGCACACCTTGTCCCAAGAAATCAATGTCATTCTTTTATTCTTTTCAATACTAGTCCATAAGAAGTTTTTCTAAATTCTTTCAATAGCCATAGCATATTTTCTTGGTATCTTAAAAACACTTAGAGCATACAAGGGGATGCTTTGAATAATAGATTTTAGCACACTTATCTTACCAACCTGGCTAAGGAGGGATCCTTTCCAACCAACTAACTTTGTATGTATCTTATCAATCAAAGAACTCCAAAAAGACTTAGGAGGGTCCAAGTAGAGAGGTAAACCAAGATACGACCCTGAAAAGCTTCCCACCTCACATCCCATTATTCTATGAACTTTAGCTTGTCTTTTCACATTAACATTTATAAAATAAATAGAGCTTTCATTCTAATTTATAATTTGTCTCGTGGCCTTCCCATAATCATCAAGTGTCTTTTTTATATTCCTAGCATTTTTTACTGAAGCTTCTCCCATCACAATCAAGTCATCTACAAATTGTTGGTGTGAACACATTTGTTCTTTTGAAGAAAGTCTTAACCTCATAAAATCTACCTTTTGCACCATTTTCTCCATAATTCTTCCCAAACATTCAGCCATTAAAACAAATAAGATAGGGGATAAATGGCCCCCTTCTCTTAAACCTTAGAATGCATGGAAAAAAGGAGTCAAAGACCCATTAACCAAAATAGAAAAAGTGGTAGAGGAGACCAGCATATGAACCATATCCAAGAATCTATTATTGAATCCAAATGTTTCCAATCCACATCTCAAAAATCCCCAACCCCCCCTATCATATGCCTTCAAAAAATCTAGCTTCATTAAGAACCCTTCTTTGTTTGATTTGGTAAGGGAGTGAATATTTTCATGAACTAGGATAATAGAAACCAGAATTTGCCTACCTAGAAAAAACCCATTTTGTTGTCTCAAGATCAGAGAAGGTAATAAATTAAAAATCCTAAGATTGAGGACTTTGGGAATGATCTTTATAAAAATAATTAATAAAATGATGGGTCTAAATTGATCCATACTATCTATCCCCAGCTTTTTGGGTATTAGGGCTAGAGAAGTACCATTAAGTTCTTTAAGAAGTTTTCTAGATCCAAAGAACTCTTTAACCCCTTTGATAACATCCTCTTGTATGATGTGCCAATGAGTTTGGAAAATAGAAAGGGGAAACCATCTAGGCCAAGTGCCTTGTCTCTAGCAAAGGACAAAATAGCCTTCATTATTTTCTCTTTCAAAGGAATAGCAATGAGGTAATTGTTCTAAACTTCGGTTATGCTCTTGGGAACATAGTTTAGGAACTCTTTTACCTTATCAAGATGAGGTCCTCTCCCTAGAATACCACTTAAAAATCTCATAGCTTCTCCTTTGAAAGCCTCCTCATCCTTAGTGATAGCATGATTCACTTTTAATCTAGAAATTTTGTTAACTATTTTGTGCTTCAAAGTGGTCGTATAGAAATACTTTATGTTCATGTCCTCTTCTTTAATAAAGTCCTTCATAGATCACTACCTCTAATATATCTTCTCCTTGTTGATAATATCATGTAACTCAATAAACTTCAAGTCCTCCTCCTCTCTAGTAACTTTTTCATAACCCTCACTCTAAATGTTGTCCTGTATCTCTTTTAGTTCCTTAAGAATCTTACTTTTGTTTTCAAAAATATTCCCAAAAGTTTCTCTATTCCATATTTTTATGTTATCCTTTACATTTCTCATCTTTTTAGAAACTTTAAACATAGATATTCCCTCAACTTTGACCCTTTGCCCATATTCTATAAGGTTTTCTAGCCCAAGATGTAAAATTCACATTTTTTTCAAATTGGAAAGGAAAGTTCTTTTGATGGAAATAGGGTCAGCCAAGAGAAAAATGGGATAATGATCATATCTCATTCCGACATGAGACGTTAAAGAAAATTTATAAATTCGATACCAATTATTAGTGATAAGAGATCTATCAAGTCTAACTTTTATAATATCCTTAACCATTCTTTTGTTCATCCAAGTGTATTCTATACCTTGCAAATCAATGTCATGCAACAAATTATTATCAATAAACTCCATCAAATCCATTCTTCTTTCCAAATTAGTCAGACTTTCCCCCATCTTCTCATTTTCTTTCAAAGGATTGTTGAAATCCCACATAACTACGCCATCCTCATCTACAAATCCCCTCCTATGGTTAGCCATTTCCATCCAACAAGTTTCCTATCCCCATCTGGTATTAGGTGCATAGACATTAGTTTGAACCCATGAGATGTTATCCTTAATATTCAAAAATATGACATTGATCGTATTCCTATTTTGAGATAGAAGTTCCCCATGAATATTTTTAGTATTTGATATAACAATCATGTTACCAAAGGCTCCATCTGCATCACCACCTAGGATTTTACCACTACTAAAGGAAAAAAAAACTTTCTACTTTGTCCTTTGGCATCTTAGTTTCTTGAAGAAGTACAATATTTGGTTTATTGTCTCTAATCATATTCCTCACCATATCTTTCTTATGAGATTAATTATCTCTAATCACTTTATATTGTTACTAGTTAACCATTATAGAAAAAATAATCAAAAGCATCGAGTGGGCCTAACAAGTCTATGAAATCCTATATGGTTAATATTGATTAGTGGTATTTGTAAGTCCTTTAAATTAGGACACTCTTTTTGTTAGAAAGGACAAGGTTGTCATTGCACCAAAAGATAGACCTATTAGTGCTCAATACAACCAATAGTCTTATGGAACCATAGGAAGTGGTTAAGCCATGTCGCAATCTAGCGAGGGATATTGGACCACTACCAACAATCCCCCTCCTAACATCACTCGTCATGGTCTACGAAATTGAAACTTGTAACCAAGCTCTAATACCAATTGTTAGAATAGACAGGGTTATCGTTGCACCAAAATATTGACCTATTAATGCCTGATGCAACCAATAGTCTTATAGAACCATATGAGGAGGTTAATCCATGTCATGAATCTAGTGAGGGATGTTGGACCACTGCCAACACTTCTTAGTCCTAGATAGGGAGTGATAAAGTCTAGATGGTCTTTTGGTGAAATCCTCTAACATGATCACTTTATCAAAGTGTATGTAATCTTTAACAAGGTAGTCTCCTAACATAGATCACTTTAGAAGAGTGAAGTTTGTGGATTGTCAATCCTAGGTGGTTTTTCCCATAATAGGTTGATGGGCTTCCAAAAGACCATTATTTTAAGTTCTTTTTATCTTCTTTTTAAGCAATTATCTTGCAAAAATAGTCATGACTTTATGGTTTTAATCAGATGAACTTATGTTTTTATGTATGTGTTATGTATATGTCAAGACATCAAGTAGAAGAATTGATAGTTCAAATATGTTATAATTGCTTGAATCTATGGACAAAAATGGTATAATGAAGTATTATTACATGTTGATAAATCTTTCCCCATTAATGCTATGTATTGAGTAGTTTTCCTCCTATAGCCATAGGATTTGCAAGAGTGGAAATTTGAACTTACACCTTTTCTAATATTGATGATAAAATAAATATATGTATGTGGAAGTTGTGTGTGTGCATTAAATTTTTTTTAGGTACTTGCCACAAATATTCAAGGGTCGACACATTAGCAATAAAAGTCAAAGTTAACTAGATTATTGAACCATTGCGAGTGGAGAAAGTCATTATATGATTTCTATTGAAACAACGCATAGATGTAGCTTCCACAACTTGCTACATTCCTAGAGGATTTAATCTTGATTAATGTTGATTTTGCTTCAAACTTTATGAGTCTATAATTGATCCTCATTAATGGAGTGATCATAGAGTTAGGATGTATTTGTAGTTTCCTTTAAATAATGTATGTTGTAGGTTTAAGTGTAGTTTTTGAGAAGAATAGGAAGTTGATTTTTATAGCAGCAGAGTGTGATACTATTTTTAAGTGTAATTCTTTCACCATGAATGAATAAAATGAGTAGTTCAAGTTTATTTCTTTTATCTTGATTGTCTTTTATGTTCACTCATTCAAGCGGGCCCACTTAGTGAGTGAACTATTCTGTTAGAATAGATTTCATTTCCTTTTTTGTTGCCTTGCAAGATAGAATTTTGTTGCTCCTACAACCATTGATAATAGAATCAATGAATTGTTCCTATAGCATAGATGAATAGATAGATTTATTATTGCAACATTATTTTAAAAGCTTTGGGTTAAGTTGTTGTTTCAATTTCTAGCGTAGGTTTCCTTCAGCATTTCCTTCCCTTTAGTTATGATGACTTATAGGAGAATCAAAGCATACACTTTGTAATCATCCTCTCAAGTTACATTTCTTGGTTGACAAATTAAATGAAGTCAAACTACTATTTTAATTAAAATACATGATGTTGTCTAACCATGGAATCATTGTGAAAGGATGTCCAATCCTTTTTTATTAAGGTGTTAAGTTGACTAGCCACAAGTTTTCCATGTTAAATATTGGTGTTAAAATTGTGTAAATGTTATTTGTGTTACAAGTTGATTTACATGTTTTATAGTTTATTGCAACTCAATAATAACTAATTTATCACTAGATAATAACTGAAAAAATTACTGATAGCTAGTAATGCAAGGAACAGTTTAATAGCAGTTTGAAAAGAAGTTGATGTGTGAGTTAAGTTTATGTTGGATATCTCTACCAATTTATCGGATGTATAAAATTTATTTTTGTTAATATTTATGTTTTTTTGATGGTGATGAGATGTTTGAAGGAATTATGAAATAACTAGACATAGCTAATTCACCACCATACCCACCCCCCCCCCCCCCCCACCCCACCACTCTCATTTATCTAACAATTTAGTATCAGAACACTTAGGGCTTGAAGGAAGAAGGTTAAAGGTACTTAAGAAAAAGGTCAAGATGCATAAGAGAGAGCCACCAAAGATGAAAAAGGAGAACTATTCCATCATTACAAGGCAAAGTAAAGCTACATTTTTCAAGTATTTGAGATGATGGCACACATTGGTTGGAAAATGAATATATCACACCTAATATTCCTCTGACTATGGATCAAATGAATGAAAAAGAGGAATCATAATAGTATGATTATTGATATTGTATTTGTTATCACTGATGTTGAATTTGATGATGTTAAGAATTGTACCACTACAAAGAAAATGTGTGATAATTTGAATTATACCATAATTTGATGATGTTAAGAATTATACCACTGCAAAGAAAATCTTTATGAGATTAAGAATTATACCATAATTTGATGAGTTTAAGAATTGTACCATAATTTGATGATGTTAAGAATTATACCACTGCAAAGAAAATTTTGAGAATTTTTTTTCTTATTTATGCTATCGAAGTTTCTGTTATTCAAGAAATAAGATCTATGCTTGGTAATGAACTAACACTTAATAGTCTAGTTGGTCGGTTGACTACATTTGAGTTGAATAATTATGATAATAGTATGGTTACTATTAGAAATTATTTTAAGTCTTCACTATCCATTAGCAATCCAAAGAAAGGGAAGAAAACCAAAGAAGAGAGTGAGTCTAAAACTAAAGATGATCTTGATGAGATTGAAGCATATCTTGCAAGAAGGATATCAAGAGGTAAAGTTTAATTACCCTTGATTCTATTTCAAATGCAATAAGGTTGGTTACTTTGCTACTAAATGTCCCAACTAAGGAAAATATGATAGAAATGATAAGAAGGACTATAATTACAAAAAGAGAAAAGATTACAAAGGCAAAGGAAAGAAGTTGTGTTACATTGATGAAGAAGAAAATATCAAGACAAGTTCTGATGATGACAAGGAAATAGTTGAAATGGTCTATGTTGCAATCAAGGAAGACCCAAATGGTGAAATGTATGAGAATGAAATTTCCCTTATTTTATATGTTACAAAGAATGATTCTTGGATTATTGATAGGGGTTGTTCACATCATATGACTGGTGATCTAAGTAAGTTTTAAAATTTTGAAGAAATTGATAATGGTGGAACTATTAAGTTTGGTAGTAATGTTCCATATTCAGTCAAAGGTAAAGGGTCACTAATATTGAATGACAAGATCAGTTGTGATGATGCATATTGGGTTCAAGGACTCAAATATAATTTTTTGAGTTTTGTAAAATTGAATAACTCAAATCACAAGCTATAATTTGAGAAAAGGAAGGTCAAAATCATTAATAATGAAGGTAATCTGATTTGAATAGGAGTGCAAACTAGAGGTAAATTATTCTACCTTAATCCTATGGTTGATAAATATTTATTTTATATAAGTGAGGATGTCTGGTTATGGCTATTAGAAATAGGAATTATTGAGAGGGGGGGTGAATCAATAATCTACGAACTTTAGTCGCCATCTAGATATTTATTACTTTGAACCATACAAACAAAGGAAACAAATAATGTTGAATAGTAATAGTAACCATGAACAAAGATAACTCATAACACCATATTTTGTTAACAAGGGAAACCCTAGCCAAGGGAAAACCCCGGTGGGGATGATACCCACTAGATTATATCCTGATATATATGTTCCTTGTTAGAGGATGGACCCTTTTAGGAGTTAATGAGATATAGAAGTCCCTATTAGGAGACTTTGAATCCCTATAAGGATATTCCAACCTTGTTAGGAGTTGTAGTATAGGAGTTACAAGATGAGCCCACTGCCCAAACATGCACTTCCAATTATAAGAAGAGTTTACTGCCTAAACCAATAATTAGTCCTCTAGTATATAGGTGTTGTAACTTCTTTCTTGATTGATCTTTGATCTTTATCTTGATCTCAAATCATACAAATAGCTTCTCAAAAATTCACATATATCACTTCAAAAAAGTTCACATATCATTTACAATGCATCACTTCACATCACAATAACACTTACACAACACATTTGAATTTACATGATGTCCTTTGCATAAATACCATGCCTTTTCACAAATTTATACTAGGTTGGCTAAGAGCATAATATACTTTTCTAACTTAGAGTAAACATCTAGAATGTCAGCCCTAATTGGTCATGTAATTATTCTGTAAACAAAATAATTCCTTCCTTTAATTTTGTTGTTCTATTTCACTGGTAAAATGTGAATATCTCTTTTCCATATAGTTTGTACTAATTTTTGAGGTTGTACACATCATCATAAATATGTTTACTATCTCCATATAACTTTCCTAATCATGATATGATTTCAATAACAAGTTACATACAAAACAATACACTGTTGTAAACCAATTTCATACTTAGACAATTTTTTGAGTACCAAAAGCTAAGTATCTTTATTTCTAAGGTTTCCTACAAGCATGCACATCATGTGTTTCCATAAAAGACAATAATTACATATCTTCATTAGCCAATTATTAACAATCTCCCCCTTTGGCATTGATGGCAAAAAAAAAGGAAAAACTGGCTAAGTAACAAAAACTTGTCCAAAACATTATAGTATCAATACATTAATTATCTTTTACAACTTATCCATCTTACATATGCTTCCCCTTTCGATATGATTTTATACCTTACCTTATGTATCTTCTTTGTTTACCTTATTTAAAATTTTCTTATGCATCTTCTCCCCCTTTGACATCAATGATTAAGCTTAGAATGTCAAAAATTAATCATCTATTGTCAAAAAAATCTGCAATCATCTACCTTAGACTGATAATATCTTCATACAATCATCAAAACTTGCCTCAATACTATTTAAACTTTTTATCCATGTACCCTTGGTTGTTGCAGTAGAGGTGAGAATTGCACATAGGGCATATGATGCAATCTTAACTACATTAAGATCAGAGTATAAGAAATTTGAATAGGTTTCCTTTGCTTTGACACACTCCTTATACCTTAGAGCAATAGACTCTCTAAATTCTAATAATCGCTTCAAAATTTGTTCTTTTTGAAGTTTCAATTTCCTAATATCAAAACGAACACTAGCCACTTGTCCTTCAAAGTAATCAACTTTGTTAGAAGGTTATGTATTTGGTTTGATAGAGCTTCTAGCTCACTCATCTTTCCTTCAATCTTACTATCAAAACCCTTGGTCAACTTATGAAATAAGGTACACTCAATGTATAATACCTTTCCATCTTTTTGATATTTTTAAAGTTCCTTGATACAAGTATCAAGACTTAGCAATTCATTCTTGATATTCTAACAAATGGTGCTAAATAAATTAGCATCATGTGAAATATGTGCCTTTGTCTCTGCAACATTCAAAAAATTTGTAAATTCTTCATCAAAAGATTTCAACACTGCTTGTGCCTTTTGTTCTGGATCTGCCTCTGTATGCTTGACTACCAGAGTACTATGTAATCTATTAGTAACCTCCATTAAGGTTATTTGTAGGCTCTTCACTTTCCTATTCTTCTCAATAATATTTCTTAGAGATGAGGTCAAGTTAGTTTGATCATCATCATCACTTGTTAGGCTAGCAAGAAAAAGTGGAGTAGATGAACTAGATGGTTTACATTCATCTTCCCTTTGCTTCTTCTCTACTACCTCTTTAACTCTTCTCTTTTCTTTCTCTTCTCTTCTTTTTATTTTATTTATTTCTCTTCGTCCTCTATTTTTTTCTTCTTTTCTTCCTCTATTTTCCTTTTCTTTTCTTCCTCGACTATTCTTTTCATCTCTTCTTCAAGCAATTTCTTCTTGGCTTTTTCTATTTTTCTCTTTTTTGCTTCTAATAGTCTCTTCTCCTCTTCAATTTGATTTAGTTTTTCTTCAATAACCTTGGCCTAAGATTCAAGCTATTTGGAACTCTCAAAAGGGTTAGTATCATCAATGTTAATAGTAACATTGGTTTGATCAATTTGCATAGTGTCACCACTTACTAACACTTCTGAAGTTCCAGGTGTAGGTGAAGGTGCTACCTTAGATTCTATCAACATCTAACTAATAGATTTCACTATTACATTCCTTATTTTATCCTTCTCACCCACCATAAATAGAAATGGTCTCACCTTGTTTCTCAAGTAAGGTGCTAGATTGTTCAACAATTTCCTGATTTCTTCCTCATCATCTATTTTGCATATTGTCCTTATCATGGACTTTTAAAGTTCTATGTCCTCTTCTCAAGTTGGTGCTTTCTTTTCTATAAGTTTTTCATAGACTTTCTAATTTAATATATCTTCAATATCCATAAGCTTCAGATTGTTAGCAATTATATATCTCATAGTAGAGATATCAATCTAATCTTTCTTAATATCATTATACAAATCATCAAATTTATTCCTGAACAAAGTTCCCTTCATTATCAATGGTTGAATTTATCTTTTCAATATTTGGCTTCTAGGGTTGCCTTGCTTTTCCTATTGTCTATTTAGAATAGTTCCTTTCTTTTCTTATTTTTCTTCTTATTCTTCTTCTTCTACTTCATCAGATTCCACAATTGTTAATGATTTTTTCTATCTTTTTCCTAGTCTAGTAGCTTGTTGCTTGACTCTTTTAGATGTGGTAGTTATAACTTCCACTAATCTTTATAATTTCATCTTTGGATCACTTGGTTGTTCAACTAATACTACAGCATATGGAATGCTATGTTCTGAAGGTATCTCTACAATAGACACACTAGATGGTTGCCCAACTAATAGTGGTTGCACGTACATTATTCCTTTCTTCATGGTCTACCTAACTGCCTATGACTCACTTTCTATCATACCATCCTCTGTTAAATCTTTCTTCATTATTGTCTCAATCTTGTTGTGAGATTCTTTCTCTAAGGATGCTTGATGGGTGATTGGGTAATTTCTTCATATGTCCAAAATATGTACTCAGTTAGGTCCTTCTCAGAGTTCAACAATAGATTAATATATCCAATTACTAAATCATCACTTAACTCATAACTTAAGGGATCAAGTAATGTTTCTTGAGGTTCTACTACTTGAATATGAGTTAAATTTGTATCAACCATAACATATATATCATCTTTGAATCCTTCTATAATTGCATGTGCAATTTTGAATCTTTGTCTTGTCCCATTCTAAAATGTTCTCATTATCAAATTTTTGCTATCCAAGATTTTATCTACAAGATGTCTTCTACATACATCTATAATCTTCTCCATGGTACACTTCTCACTACTCATAATCTTTATGACTGATAAGTATAGAAATCTCTTAAGTACATGCAAGAGTATATCATTGATCAATGACTAAAATCTAAACACACCATTCTTGGTTCTCTTCATTTTTTCTAGGTTTTCAAGGAGTTGCATTCTCATAATTTCACTTAGGTTAACTTGTTCCTTCTTAGCACAAATCTTATAGGCTACATAGATGAATCCTACTAACAATCCATCAACCTTAGAACTTGCACATATATAATAAGAAATGATTATGCTCAAGAATCTTACATCATCTTATTTAATGGTGTTGATCACCATGGCCTTTCCATTATAAATTTCTTTTGTGTAGCTCTCAACTTTCTTCTTAACTAGTTTCTCGCCTATAGGTACACTACCTTGTTTTCTAAGACCAATTACCTCATGAATAAGGTCAGCTAAAATATCAACTAAATTGTCTTCCATCCATTGTTTTCCATCATTAATTCTACTTAGTATGATCTAAGTCCATTCATCGGTATCCAATTCTCAGTAGAAATGATATTTGAAAAGGTCTAGTTCTTTCAAATGTTCAAGTCTAGGCTTTATTGACATATCATGGTTAAACACTATTTCCATAGCTTTGTTCATATACTCACTCTCAATAGTCTCAAACTTGTTGTTAAGATAACTTCCTACATCTTCCAAATATACTACATTGTTTGGAGTAATGGATAATGTTGAATTAGGGTTTTGTTCTATGGGTTTCATAGAAATAATCTTTGATTTTGGTCTTTCCTCATTCTCAACATTATGAAATATAGACATATCAATGATTCTATTAAATATAAACTTTATTAAAATAATCATGTGGATAAATGATAAAATACCTCTTTCCAAAAATAGGGTTTATTTCAAAATCACCTTGTCAAGTCACTTCTAAGTGCTCTATGCTTTTGGTGTAATTGCAATGAAGTGGTAATCAAGTTTGTACTCCATTTTATTCATTCAATTCAAAGTTGCATAAATTGTGTACTTTACAAACACAAAAAAGCTAACAATTACATTTTGAAATTGAATATCTACTCAAAATCTTTGTTTGATCTTCAAATACTACTCAAAATTTACCATTGCTTCCTTCCATCATAAAAATTCTCCAAGAATCTTCACTCCATGAAATTCTCTGTAAAAACATAGTTTTCATCTTCTACTATAGAATTAACTTTCTCTGTAATAACAGTAGCACTTAATTCCTTTGTAACTAGTTCTGATAAGCTCTAAATTGCAAGTGAATTTAGATACCATCTAAAATTATCATTATGCACCTTTTCCCAACTTTGCTACCCATAATTTGATCTCTAAATGAAGTTTCAAATTCTGGTGTTGTGAACAAGCTTAATTCAACTTAGTTGAATAAAACTTGATTACTGACTTCGATCTTCATGTCTTTGCATCACCTAAATTTTCTTCAAAAATATTCAATCCCTTCACAAATTCTTCATTAAGTTCTTCTCAAAGTTCACTAACTACATTTCTTTGTTCCTCATTGTATTTCTTAGTTCTAGAGTTCCTTTCATGATTTCTTCTATCATTTCTGACATTTCTTCCATCATTCCTTCTATTTTTGAAGTTTCTTCCATTGTTCCTTCTATCTCCAAAGTTTCTAGCCCTTCTACAGTACTTTGTTGTATGACTGAAGTTGTTGCATAACTGACATACTATAATTCTTCTTCTAATATTTTGTTGATTAATAGGTCCATGACAATTCTGAGCTATGTGTCCAAAGTTGTTACACTTATAACACACGATCTATCTTCTTTCTTCATAAGGTCTTCCTTCTCTCGATGTCCTTTCATTAGATCTTCTTCTATCTACAGGGTTAGTATTTCCAAACATTCTATTATTCCTTTTATCATTATCATATTTAGGTTTGCTACAATCATTTTCTCTATGACCCATACCATGACAATTATGACAATAAAAATCTGTAACATGATTAAATGACTTATTTGTACAATTTCTTTTCATATGACCTATTTCATTACATGAAAAACACTTACCTCTAAATTCACACCTAGTTTCCTAAGTATATTCTACTTGCTTTGGTTCAACCAATATCTCAACTTCCTTGTCTTGTCCAACTTCTTTAGGTTTATCAGAAGATTGAGTGGATTCAATCTTATCATCATATTTATCTTTCTCTTTCAAATATGATCTATTTTCAGGTTTCTTTGTAGACATGTTAAATAAATAACCAAGACCAGTCTTATCATAGGTAGGTCTCTGTATTGACATTGAATCATCAAGATTTTCTCTGCTAGAATAAAGCTTCTCAAATTGTTGCTTACACTGAGTTAGTTCACCTTTCACAATAGTGTTGTACTTATGAATTTCTTCATGATCTTCTTTTAATGTTTCAAACTTCAATGTCTTCTTTGCCAAACACACTCTAAGATCTATATTTTTGGTCTTCAAATCAGATTCAACTTTGCTAGGATCACTCTTCAAAGTCAACTTTAGATTGGTAATCTTCAATTCTTGCTTCAAGATCTTATGCGCTATCTTCATTTTTGAATAATCATCATCACTAGTTTTAGATTCAGTAGATTTAGGCTTGGAATTGAGATGTTCAATCTTGTCCTTCAATTGTCCAATGTATATACTTTGGAGTCTTCATATCTATCCTTCAGCTTATCTCTTTCTTCATTAAGGAGATCAATTTGTTCAAGTGCCTCTTCAAGGTTTTTCATCAACTATTCCATATCCATAAGGATCTTACTCAAGTTGTTAAGCCCGTTTTGAGTAACTGTGCTCTTATACCAATTGCTAGAAATAGGAATTACTAAGAGGGGGGTGAATAAGTAATCTACAAACTTTAGTCACCAACTAGATATTTATTACTTTAAACCATACATAAAAAAGTAAACAAGTAATGCTAAATAATAATAGTAACCATGCACAAAGATAACTCATAACACCATATTTTGTTAACTAGGGAAACCCTAGCCAAAGGAAAACCCTAGTGGGGATGATACCCGCTAGATAATATACTGATATATATGTTCCCTGTTAGAGGATGGAACTTGTTAGGATTTAATGAGAAAATTTAGTATCAAGAGTCCCTGTTAGGAGACTTTGAATCCCTATTAGGAGATTCCAACCCTATTAGGAGTTGTAGTACAGTACATGCAAGATGAGCCCACTACCCAAACATGCACTTCCAATCATAAGAAGAGCTCATTTCCCAAACAAATAATTAGTCCTCTAGTATATAGGTGTTGTAACTTCTTTCTTGATTGATCTCTGATCTTTAGCTTGATCACAGACCACACAAATAGCTTCTCAAAACTTCACATATATCACTTCACAAAAGTTTGCATATCATTTACAATACATTGCTTCACATCACAATAACACGTACACAACACATTTGAATTTACAAGATGTCCTTTGCATAAATACCATGCCTTTTCACAAATTACTACTAGATTAGCTAAGACCATAATATACTTTTCTAACTTAGAGTAAACATCTAGGATGTTAGCCCTAATTGGTCAAGTAATTATTGTGTAAACAAAATAATTCCTTCCTTTAATTTTGTTGTTTTGTTTCACTAGTAAAATATGAATATCTATTTTTTGTATAGTCCATACTAATTTTTGAGGTTGTACACATCATCATAAAAATTTGTACTATCTCTATCTAACTTCACTAATCATAATATGATGTCAGTAACAATTTACATACAAAACAAGACATTGTTGTAAACCAATTTCATATTTAGACAATTTTTTGAGTATCAAAAGCTAAGTATCTTTATTTTTTAGGTTTCCTACAAGCATTTACATCATGTGTTGCCATAAATGAAAACAATTACATATCTTCATTAGGCAATTTTCAACAATGGCACAAAAGGTTGTGTCATGGAAACTTTGAAAATATAGTGAAAATTAATAGAAATAAAAAAGTAAGAGGCTTACCAAATCTATCAAAATCTGATAATGTTATGTGAAAAGAATGGCATCTCAGCAAGATGAAAAAGTCTAGTTTTTTTAGAAAGTTACACACTTCCAATGATATTTTGGAATTAGTGCACACTAATTTATGTGGCCTAATTGGAGTTGATAGTTACTATGGTGATAAATACTTTATATTGTTTGTGGATAATTATTCAAGGATTATGATTGCAATGTTCATGAAAGTGAAGTCATATTTTTATTAAATGTTTAAATGGTACAAAGAAATAGTTGAAAAGGAAACTAGTAAACCTTTAAATGTTTAAGATCTAATAGAGGTGGTGAATTTATGTTTGCTAAATTTACTAACTTTTGTGTTAAAAATGGTACCAAAAGATAGTTATTTGCACTGATGACACCACAACATAATGGTATTTTTGAAAAGAGAAATAGATCTATCATAGATTTTACAAGGACAATGATGATTGAGAAGGAGGTCTCTCAGATATTCTAGAGAAAAGCAATCAGTAATATTGTTTACACACTCAATTGAGTTCAGTTAAAGAAAGGAACAAACAAGACACCTTATGAGATATGATATGATCATAAACCAAATGTAAGTTATTTTAAAATATTTGGAAGTATATGTTATATTCACAAGGATTCTAGGAATGGTAAACTTGATGTTAAAGGAGATGAAGGTATATTCCTAGGATATTTATCTAAGAGAAAATCTTACAAATGTTTGAACAAGGCTACTAACAAGATTATTGAAAGTAAAAATGTAAGATTTGATGAGTTTTCAAAGAATAATGATTTGGAAAGAAATAAGGAACCTAAAGAATACAACAAGTTTATTTATGTCTATAATGATATGCTAGATACTCTACCTAAGTTACAAAATAGACCTATTGAGCATCAGATAGTAGTACTTGAGTCAGAGACAATTATACTTAAACATTAGATAGTTGTACCTGAGCATCAGATAGTGGTTACTGAATCTCAAAAATTTATACCCAAGCACTAGACAATACAACTTGAGAGGGAAGTTGAACTCCCAATGAGTGAAGAAAATGTTAAGAATCAAAGAATTGAACCTGTATTAGCCAAATATGTGAGAAGAAACCATTCACCTAAATAAATAATTGGAGATAGAAGTGTAGGAGTACAAAAAAGAAGAAAAATAAGAGAAGGTACATGTTTACTTCCTAATTTTGAGCCTAGATCAATTAAAGCTACATTCAATGATGAATGCTGGAGTAATGCTTTGAATGAGGAGATTGATCAAATTAAGAAGAAAAACACTTACACCAAGACCTATTGATAGAATGTGATTGGAAAAAATTTGATTCTTTGAAAAAATTTAATGAGAATGGAGAAGTAGTAAGAAATAAGGCTAGATTGATCTGCAAAGGTTATGCCCAAGAAGAAGGAATTGACTATGGTGAGACTTTTGCACTTATCATGAGACTGGAAGGAGTAAGGACTCTATTGGCTTATGCTACATACAAGAAATTAAAATTATATCAAATGGATGTTAAATATGAATTTTTGAATGGAATACTTCAAGAGGAAGTCTACATTAAATAGTCTAAAGGATTTTTTGAACATGGAAAAAAGGCCATGGTCTGGAAGTTGAAAAAAGCACTATATTGATTGAAACAAGCCTTGAGAGCATAGTATGAAAGGTTACACTCTTATTTGATTATGATAGGATTTTCTAGAACTAGTAAAAATAGTAATTTGTATTTGAAGAATGAAGCACAAGATATGGTATTGATTGCTGAAATATTTGTTAATGACATAAAATTTAGAGGAAATGATATGTTTAGTAAGTCATTTTCTAATCAAATGAGTACTACATTTGAATTGTCAATGTTTGGAGAAATAAATTTTTTCATTGGCTTACAAGTCTCTCAAACACTTAAAGGCATATATATTACTCAATTCAAGTATGTTAAGGGAATATTGAAAACATTTGGGATGAATGACTCTAAACTAGTCAGTATACCTATGGTGACTAGAGTGAAATTTTCAAAGGAAGACACTACTAGTGAAGTTGATCAAACACTATATAGATATATGATTAGAAATCTATAGTATGTTGTATATAGTATACTAGATATTTCCCTAGTTGTTGGAATAGTTGCAATGTTTTGTCTAATCCTTGCATTTGTTCATTTAGGAGATGCAATATTAATACATATATCTTGAACCTTATTTGAAGGAATACCAAGATTCACTTGACCATGTTGAACCTTCTTTAAAAAATTCCATACTAGATGAAAGTGTGTGTCCATTAGCAAAAGAAAAAATAGAAGAAAAGTATGAGAAAGTGTACAATCAAGATTGATGGTCTACCTTTCCATCTACTATAATATCTCTAATATGAAAATCCCAAATAATCATATAATTTAGACTAGACTAAACAATATTTATCTCCCCACCATGTGTGATCTAATACACGGAAATAATATGTATGGAAAATGAAGGTACACAAAGGATATCATTGGATATGTCAGTCTTAGATTGGTTTTCACAAGTGAGTGTCAACACACTTAGTAATTTACTTAGTTCATGTCAAACTAGTAATACATGTTGAGCACAACATGTAAATATTAGACCATGCTGAGCTATAATGAGTAGTGAGTCACTTATGTGTCGAGTCACTCAAGTGCTGAGCATATAGACCATGCCAAGTGATTTAGGATCTGAGTAAATAGTGGATTTAGAGAAATTCAAGTGCCGAGTCACAGTATAAAGATCAATGCATGCCGAGTACCAAAGACTTCAGATGCTGATGACACAGTTTTGACATATTTGTTTGTAATGGCACAAACAACTATGTAAACCATTTTTGAGCTGACTTAAAGGTAAATTATGATATTTTGGAGATAAGAATGAATCTATAATTAGATTCCATATGCAATTACACACAACCAATTAGAAAAAGGGAAGGATTTAGTGGAAAAATGGATGAATCTCAGTCATAGATTCATACCTAACCCTAAGCTACCAAAGTCTTCTTAAGGAGGACAAAAACTGTAAAATATCTATCAAGTGTATAAGAAATTGAAGGAGTGAAGAGGATAGTTTTGCATGCATGGACAGAGCATTCAAGGTGACTTAGATCTTATGAAGAAAGAGTGAATTGCATAATCAATTATAGTGGAGCAAAGGATAGAGAAAAGGATACAACATTGAGACATATGATCAATAAGGATCAAGAAGACATTATATAAAGGGGATCTATTATCAAGCAAGCAAGTGTTAATCACAGGATCTATGCTGAGACATTTTAACAGGTGATTTTAGTCAAATCTCTTAACAGAGTAGTCTGAACAGGCTATATGAAATCCTTTAACAAGGTGCTTACTTAGTTGTAAGTTCAAGTCCTCTAACAAGGAACACTTCTAATAGGGTGTTGAAATCCACTAACAAGGTGAGACCTAATAGTATTTGTAAGCCTTTAATAGGGCAGACCTTTCACAAGGTATATTGTGTTTCATGGTCAAAACATTGTAACCTTCATTGGATACACTTTATTTCTATAGTGGTGAAGATTTTTGGGTGTCATCCTCACCCCAGTTTTACCTTCTCACTTGGAGGGTTTCTAGGTAATCATATTTGGTGTTATGTGTGTGAATTTTTACATGTTTATATGATTTAGATGTATTGGTGTAATTAAATATTCACTAATTACACTTACTTAAGCTTACTAGGATAATTCATTTCATAGTAGTTTGTGATTGATACACTTAGGAGTTTTCACCTAAATTAAACACATGGTGTAGTAGAATTCCACTCTAGGTAGTCATAGTTGTTATCTCAATCCACCTTTATTGCACTTATCACATCATCATCCTCATCATTTCACATACTTCATTTCACAATGGAGGATGATTCACCTTTCATGGATATTTGATTCCACCTTGTGTGGGTGATAGCTTATCTTCTCCTTATTTTTGTCTCTTATCACCTCTCCTATATAAGGAGTCCTATATGTACATTTCAAATCAATCTATTGGATGTCAATCAAATCCATTATCAATGTTATCATTCTCGCATCTTCATGTAATTGTCTTGCCATTCTCTTGTGGAAGTTATCTTGATCTTTATTTGATCTTAGGAGTGTTGTAGAGTCACGTAAAACTCTAACATTGTATCAGAGCTCTCATGGTGTGAAGACCTCTTCTCAAGAAGTGCAATCTATGAGTCCTCACTCGATCTGCCCTAATATAGAAGACATATTTTCATTATGATACTTCTAATTCAACATTTTGATACACTTTTGAGACTATAGGGTTATGTCATTTTAATATTGGATTTTGATAACCCACACTTATGTTTGCACATTAGGACCTAATTTGATATATTTAATGATCTCATCTCATGTTCAAAATTATTTTAATTTCTTTAAGAGAAACTAAATTGTAGAAATGCTTGAAATATCAAATTGTAATGTTTAAATAGAAATTAGTGTTAAAGGATAGATTGTGATATGCAATAGGACCTAATTCACATGCATGGTGACTTAATAGTCATGAATTCAGTATTTCATCGCTATGACAGATAATATATTATAAGGTTGTTCATAATGTTATTTAGATCATGTTAAGTAAAGAACAATACTGATGTGTAGGGATTGATATTTTAACATTTCAAATATTTTACATGAAAATGATTAGAAAAGGGAAGATTAACTTGAAATGGTGAAATATGAAAGCCTAATGTGAATGGGGTAATGATTTATTGCACATATTTACTTATTGCTTACATGATTTTCTTGGACTACGGATGCTCGAATTTAGTATGTAGGAATTTGACCATGGGGTTTAATGGGGAACTAAGGCTCAAGCCCATGTGAAATAACATATCCAAGGCAAATCTTTGGAAGATTCAAAGCCTCATTGTGATGTATTTATTTTATAAATGTGAGTTTTCATGTGGAGTAGATTTAAATTCATGAATACATTAGAGACATGTCATGGTGAATTGTGATGTGTTTTATTGTGCCATTTGACACGTGTGTTTTCCATGTGGAGATGACATGTCATTCAAGATTTGACAAGAAGTAACCTAACCTAAACCTAACCCCAATGTAGTACCCAAGTTAACTTCACATGGAAAAATGTTATGAGAAGTCTCCATCAAGGGAAATTAGAATTCCAACTTCCTATTGACTTTTAAGGATCAAAAAGTGGTCCTAGGGATTATTTTGGTAAAAAATAAGTGCTCTCATGATAGTAATATGGGTTTGGGGTCTAAAGTTAACCTATAGTAGGCCTAGATGACCTCAAGAACCCTCCAAACAAATCATTTTCAAACCAATTCGAAATTTGAGCTATCCCATGAGTTTACCCCCACTTTTTCCATGTAGTCAAAGTAGCAATTTTGGTAGAGACAATGGTGTACGAAATAGGGTCTTGACATTTTTTCCAAAACAAGATAGGGGGAGAGTATTTTTAGTGGACTTGGACAAACTATTAGAGTTTCTACCCAACCTCTAACTTTAGAGACTCTTAGGGCTTGGAAGCTTGGAGGGAGCTCTTCTACAACCTTTTATTTCTATTTTGCAAAGGGATTCAAGGTTGGTGTTCTTGCTATGTAGTTAATTTGCTTCCATTTTGGATTTGAATCTTGGTATTGCATTCATGAGAATGTAGGTAGTGAGAATGTCATTGTAAGGGAAATGTGTGGTATCATCTTGTATCATGTTGTGTTGTGTTGTGATGAGCATGAAGTTTGGATTTCCATTATTTTCTTGCTTTTGATCTTCCATGATTTTGTGCATGAGTGTTGTTATGGGTGTGAGGGCTTCACTCACCTTTTGGGGAGGGAAGAGAAGTCTAGTGTGAAGGATTAATTGGGCTTGAAAATGTATTTGAGAACCTTAAAGTATGGGCTCCATTGTATGCTATAATCATTCATATCCTATTGGGGGTGATAAGGGAAGTATGGTGTAGAAAGGAAGTTTATGGAGTATGGACTTCAAGGAAGTTACAATTGATGGTAGTGTGTTTGGAGTAGGATTATGAAAGCCTTGAAAGGGCATAAAATTTTCTAATTTGTGATAGCCTCGAAAGGGCATCAAAATTTTTTATTACAAATATTGTTTGATATGGCAAGTCTCCATTTGAAAAGCACACCTTCACCCTATGTTTATGGTTCCATTGGCAAACCATTGTGAAATATCCTTGGGATGAATATGTTCAAGTTTTTGAAATATAATGTATATGCATTTGTAAGATTGTATGTGAAACCCATTTTGAGTCTTGTTCCCCTAACGCAAGGGTGGTCTCTTTGGAGGCCTACAGTTGGGTGGAGAGTACCCATGGTCCTTGTTGTTATTTTTGTATTATTTTGTAGGTTTTGTGAGAATGCTTCCTATGAAGAGATTAGGGTTTCAACCTTGGCTTTGTTGAAGGATCAAGTCTTGTGGAGAAATCAACCTCTCCATGTCATCTCATAGTGTGTTGTGCTATCAAAGTTCCCATTGTTGCTTCATTGTAATGTAAAAAGGGATGGATATCTTTGTTTGGAAATTATCAAGTGAAGAAATATTCATCAATCTAGTATTCATGTTGCAAATAGGAGATTAATTTATTGTACACATGTAGATTTAAGTAATCAATCCATAGCTAAAAATTGTGAAAATTTCATGTGAGAAATTTAGTCTCAATATTTTATTTTCAAGGTAGGAGTGAGAGTCATTGCAATAATCATTGTAAGAATTTGCCTAAGGGAAAAATTCACCAAAGAACTAAGAACTCAAACACAAGCACAACTGTAGACCAAAAATGAAGAGAGTATGATCAGAATAACAATGTATTCAATACTTGATGCTTAGAGTACACTAGGAGTGCCTGAATATAAAGGCTACAGGAGAGCTTCTAGAAATAATAGAAGCTAGCATCATGATGTGTCATACAACCAAGCACATGTCCACCAGATATGGATTATCCTCCATTAAGTACGAAAGTAAGTGCAGTATAAGAGGATAAGCCTAGAAGGGTGGGACATGCAAAATAGTGTTGTAGACACCATGTGCTCAAATAGAGGTGCATACTCCTGTGTTGTCAACATGACAAATCACAAGGTTGCACAAACTCCTAAGTGTCTCATAAATAAAAATAATAAAATAATGCAATATAATTAAATAATGCATTAACCTAAGTAAACTTAAGTAAGTGTAAATAGTAAAGTACTAATTTACACCAACACCCCCCCTTAAGTGCAACTTAGGGGAATGCCCTTAAGCTTACGAACTAGGATGAAGATGCATAATGGGTCCTGACTACTAGGCCATATTAGGTACCCATGTACATAATGAAAATGCAATCTCCCATAAAGCAGGGAAAGAGGGAAAACCTCATGAGAAAACACCGTCCCCCAAAAAGAGAGATAGAGAAGGATGCATCGATGGATGGAGTAATCAAGACCCCCCATTACAACATACATCCAATATATACAAAAGAGAATAAGAGAAGGAAGAGAGATAGAATAGGCTCCCCCCCCAAAAGAAGAATGCTAACAGGTGAAAGTTGCTTCGATGAAGAAGCTGGTCCATGAATGCAAAATGGTCTTCCTCCCCTTAGGAAGAAACAATGCCCAAGGTACAGTCTTGAAGATGTGTGCTGGCCCTAAAACCTGCTCAAGTATCCCTATACTGATGCTGAAGTTCACCCGTTCCAACTATGCTGAAAACAATGAGTGCAGATCTACCAAGGATGTCTATTGAACCTGTTCCAATGAACCATCTATCTCCTCTACTGACAAAGAGCCCTCCACTAATTGTTGTTCATAAGGATCCACAATCATGCCAACCTGTTCAAATTGATCATGTAGAGAATGGACATGAGGGTCAGAGTGAACCCTCGCAACAACTGTAGAAGTATCATCATTAATGAGAAGATGTGTGTCCTCAAGTCTGTCTCCCAAGTCAAATGAAGCTAGAGCTGGAAGATGAGATGTACCATGCTTAGATGGACCTTTCACTGTGGCAATATAAGCACGTGGACTAGACTGATGTGACCTCTCACTGCAACTATCGACAGAACCCCACATATCTGAACCTGTTGAAGCACTATCGCTGGTGTCACTATCAGTTTCCACTGTGTATGATGTGCGAAGAGGAGTAGAGGATAAGCTTGGAGAACTTTCCTCAAAGTGAACATCCTTCTCCACAAAAATCTCATGAGTCTCTGGATCCATAAGTCTGTAAGCCTTCAAATTGTCTTCATAACCAATAAAGGTACAAGGCCTAGGTGTCGGTGCCTTGCAACTCCTAGAAGAAATATTTGCCCATGCTGGACAACCGAAGACTCTGAGGTGACTCACAACTAGTTTTCTACTGCACCATGCCTCAAAAGGAGTCTTGCCATCTAAGGCGAGATGAGGAGATCTATTAAGTATGTGAGTAGTACTGCTAATAGCTTCAACTTCAAGTGTAGGATCGAGAGACTTGGCCTTTATCGTGCAACTTGCCATGGTCTTGAGAGTCCTAATCCTCATTGCTGCAACATCTATCTTGTGTGGACTGAATGTTGGTGAGTTCTGAAGATCAATCCCCTCAATTCTACAAAAGTTCTTAAGTCTTCTGTCAACATATCTGTTCTCATTGTCCACTCTTAATACTTTGATGGCTTTCCTTAACTTGTGTTCAACATGAGCCTTGAAGTCTTGAAGCTTAAGAACCACTTCATTCTTGTGATGAAGGAAGAAGACCCAAGTGAATCTTGAAAAGTCATCAACAAATGCGAGTATTTAGCGGCCTTGGCCGACTGAAGTCACTGCAAACAGTCTTGCTAATACCATGTGAACTAGCTGAAGAACAACTGGAGCTTGAGAAGACTTCCCTTTTTCATACTTCTCCTTGAGATGCATATCCACTAAAAACTCCCCCTTAGAAAAGTTGATGTTGGGTAGACCTTTGACCATGTGTTTTGAGCAAAGTTGCTGAAGAGAGTGAAAGTCAAGGTGACCAAACTGCTCATGTCATAAGTTGATGTTTGAATGTGAGTGAGTTAACAAGGCTTGAGAAGAACTCTTAGGCACAAAATGGGAAAAGGAATAAAGCCTCTTGTCATCAAATGGTCGTCAAAGCAGTTGTAACACGTCTAGAAATGACGTGCAGACGGGCATCAAATTTATACCCGTAAAATGATGATGTCAACAAAAAAAATTTCCCAGGCTGTGTGGCATGCTGACGTGTATGTCCATGTAGTACAGATGACATGTGGCAAAAAGTTCTGATGATGCGGCAAATAACTCATTTTCACAGGTGATGTGGCAATACGGGAGCTGTGTGTCTATCTGCGTGGCGACACCTGTCTATGTGGACGCTGACTGGTGGGTGGGAATAAATGCCGCGGGGCAGGAAAACCATCCCAAAAATTGGGAGTCGGGTTCTGCAAAACCACTACCGCGTGCCGAAAAATGTCGCCGAGAACTTGGAACAGCGCCTGAATATGCTATAAGAGTCGCGAGGTTTGAAAGAACTATAATGCCCCGCCAAGGGATCCAAAGAATTAATCTAAAATTTCACTAAGTTTGGTAACATTTTTTTTTTTAAACATGAAAGTAAATACCACATATAACTTATACATAATAACGGAAGCAATAGCAATGTCCATCTAAAAGTAAACATAACATACATAACCGATTTCATTCTTTAAGAATCCCTTAACGTTGAGTTACATCTAAACTAACTAACATACATGAATCCATCTAGTACAACATCCACATGAATAATAATGATAAGTCCAATTTTCATACATTACATTTCCAAATGCTCAATCATCCATTGTACATGTCACAGGGTATGAAGGCTTCAAAGAATATACATATGTGAAATAAGGTACATCATCCTATTCCAATCCATGATACATCAAAGTAGAGATAATCACATGATACATCATCATAGAAGACATATACATCCATCATAAAGATCAAACAAAATAAACTAAGTGCATGGTTCCTCCCAACCGTTAATAGCATCATTAGACCATCGTGGATCCTAGCCATCCCTTTGTGCATAACATTCCAAGGCACCGAAGAGATCATCGGCTATAAACATAGTAGGAATGTCACTCCTAAAATATCCTACTAACATGCGAAGTAAAAGCATAAGATAACATCATCTAACATATGCTAATCATTAATGAAAGGATACATATCCACCATCACGAAGGACGCATCAGCCACGATGTCTCAATGAATCTCAAATGATAAGAGTGAAAAATACACTACCACTCGACCGCATGGTACCAAAGTGGTCCACTCTCATCGTGTTGAGGAGATAATCTCAAGTCCCAAACAGGCTATCAAAATCACATAGCACAAATCTCTATAGTCCAAGAATCCTAAAAGTATACTAACTCAAAGGTTCCAATCACACACAAAATCGATATCTAATTCCCAGAGGCACACAATGACATGTAGGAAACCTACTCTACAAGCAAAAAAGTGTCATCGCAATTATCACGTACAAGTTACTCTGGCAGTTAGCTAAACTCCACAGGTCCATACTGATCTCATGAGGCCACTAGTATCCTCTCATACTGACGAGGCATACTACGGAATGCATGGTCGCAACCATGCGTTCTCACTACTCCCATCCTAGCCTATACAAGCACTCAAGGCATGGGCGAGAACCAAAATAATTATCTTTTTAGGTTCATTTAATTCCCATTTAGTGTGTAAATGTTATCACTTATTAACCAAACTTACAATGAGTTACCCTGGCAACCACTTAGGGCCCCGGCCCCCATTGCAAGCCACTTCCCGACACTACAAGTAGATTACCTACCCTAAGCTCATGGAATCATAAATCTCAAAATCACAAAAGATAATCCATAATAAAATCATCAAATATCCACAATATAAGCATCAAATATCCATAATAAGAATCATCAAATCTCCAAGATAAGAATCATCAAATCTCCATGAGCATCCGAAAAGCATCCATAGAAAATCATGACCACGACAGTTCTCTATTGGCAACTGAAGGCATCACTAATAATCATAAGTATCCATTGGTTCTCAATAACCAAAATATATCTCAAAATAAATCACAATATCCATTGGTTCTCAACAAGCAACCAAGAATATCTCAAAATCATATTGATCGAAGACTCCAAAATGGTTGAGTCAAACATGTCACAATATGACATCATCAAGAAATAAATCCACATTTCAGTCCTATCATGGCGACTATAAAATAATCCAAGGATAACTGATCGATGACTCAAAAATGATTACCTCAAGTGTCTCATACGCATACATCTCAGCTTCACACATGAAGACTGATGAACAATAACAATCAGTAAATACAAACATTTCATAGAGCATACGATCACATTACCATGGTTGAGCTTATAAAGATCGAGACCAAATAAAATCAACATGTCATCACATCTCATAACCTCCGAGCCTCTGGTAACAACCTAGGACTGGTCAACACTAGTTAACCCAAAATCCAAAACAAGAAGCATAGAGAATACACGATGCAGACACATGTTTTGGTTTTGCTATCTTACATAGTTGAATCAAGTGTAGAGGTTTCTAATTTTTTGTTTGCAAGTATATTTTCAAGTGTCTTAAGTTTCATCATTTGACGTAAAAGTCAACCCATTTTTTCCTCAATAGCATTATCCTTCTATTAATTAAAAATAATACTTTAAGAATAACTTAAAGATAAATATTCACTAAACTAATTATCATTGACCTTTAATTGTTCTCTTGATTTAACTATGATCTATATTTTAATTGATTAACTCTTCTTTAAGGTTACTTCAACTTTTCAAGATAATCAAAGATCATTATTCGTTCATAAAATAACCAATTATCAATCTTCGAATAAGAAGATTATAACTTAATTAAAATGATCAATCTAATCCACTGATTAACTTAGGTGCACAATTCCATGATCCATTAACATTTTAATGGTTAAACTCAATTAAGTATCTCTAACACTTAAGCCTCCTAATTATAATCATTAGTAAATTGTCACTAATAACCGTTAAAATATCTAAGTCATTATTCAAGTTATTAGAATAAGACTTATCAACTTTGATATCAATATTTTTTTTTTACAATCTTGTTAAAAGAATTAAATCTCCATTACATAACTTAAATATTAATTAAATATAATTAACTTTAGTTAATTGATTTAATTAATAATTTCACAACCAAACCATCAACCCAATGAATATTAATTGACTAATAACTAAAAGTCAGCCACACACAAATATTCATGTTCATAGTTCAATAATAATAACTTGCTAATATTCAATGACAAGCTATATTGGAAATCTTATTAATAGATCTCATTCATCATTCTTTATGAATACTAATGTTTCTTTAATTAATTCGTATTAATGATAGTCATCTCAAGATAAATCTCAATCACATAATTATATTGACAACTCAATGAATATTGATTAAAAATCAATCATACTTCAAACCAAAAACTAATATCTTTTTACAAAATTTTAATCATTAAATAATCTCCACTAGATTAACTCTAATCAAATTTGTTGATATCTATTTAAACCATTATTTATTAATAGTTTGCTAGTCCTTACAAACATTAATAAATAATAAACTCCTCAAACTATAAATACTCAATCTATAGAATCCTTCCATAAACTCATTAGTTAATATTTGGCTAACTCTTAACTCCATTAAGGTATTCAAACGTATTGACCAATAACATAATAATTCAGTCTTAATCCAATATCATTCAGAGTTTCTAAATTTAAATAAACATAATATAAATTATCATCTTACAATTATTCAATCAATATTAAAATCAACCATTAGACTCCATTTTCTAATTGTTCTAATAATATTTTGTCTATATAAACATTGTTTGAAAAAGATCTCTATCACAAACCAATAAGACTCATTGTAGATTTTAACATGAATAATCTCCAAATTCTTAACATTATCATCTTCATTAAACAACTCTAAAATTGTTTAATATATATTAAATAGTATTCAATATACATTATAAAAAGTCCACTATATAAACTATATTAAAATATCTTTTCTTTTAATTTTCTCTCATTTAAAAATCCATTTACTTAGATTGACTAATAATTAATTACACTTCTTCTACTATTAACTAATCTTAATTAAATTTGATTTAATTAGATTAGATAATAAACCACATAAAACTAATGCATATTAATAAGATTCTAATCAGGGAAGATTACAATAATATCTTTAATTCATTCCATGTTTTGATATATTATTTTTGTGAAGTTTAAGCATAAAGAACTCTTGATTATGGGAAATGGAGAAATATCTGTCCTTGAATACAATAGTCCCAGTACGATGGTCATATCTCCCTAATGAACCGTTGGATTGGGCTGAAATTTAAATATGTTGGAGAGGGTCAAGTTGCGCCACTTCTGACTGGAGCGATCGAATAAATTCGATCATGATAAAATGTTATGAATGACTGAGTTTGGGTCTATCCAAGGGGTAGCGACAGGACAATTTGTGATGAATTAAGAATTTCCTCTTAAAATGTAACTGTTCTCTAAATTTATCCAATAATTTCACTAATGGATTTGGCCATAAATCTTGAATCCATTTTCAAATCTATTTCAATTTGATTCTAATTTGAACCCAAATTCGTTTAGATCTAATTTCTTCCTTAATTGGATCTAAGATTTTTCTATTGTTTTCTCTGCAACCATACATATCTAGATTCCAATTTAATTGTAGATTCAATCACAAAGAGTATTCACACACATAAAATAGATATGATAAAGACAGGAAGAAAAAGAGTGCAAAGGGAATATGAGAATATCACGAGTGCACCTGGACACTGATGTTAATTTTCCATGCCTCAAAAGTCCATAGAAAATCTCTTCCTTCTCCATCATTCGCAATTCTTCCAAGAATCTAAGCCGATCGAATCCTCCAAGTGATTAGAAATGCTAGAAGGAGCATAGAAGCAAGTAGAAAATATATGAGCATATGAATCTTCTCCCATCCATGTAAGATTTGAAGCTTCTATTTTAGCTTGTAGCTCGTGGCTTCCATTAAGCTTGTAGCTTCCATTAAGCTTTTTATTTAAGCTTCTATGAATGCTTGAATATCAAGAGCCCTCAAGAAACTTTTGGAATGCTTCTTGAAATAGCTGGAAGGTGTCACCAACTAAGCATGGGTCTTTTCCAACCTTTTTGATGAGTCATAGAGTTGTAGACACCTTGTGCTTAATTGATGCACTAACCCCTATGTTGCTAACACATGTTAATACCCATGCAAGCTTATAACTCCAATTTACTTTACTCTTTCCAATTTAATTTATTTATTTATTAAATCTCATGCACTAACTTTAATATCTCCACTTTTCAATCTTAATATATTTATATTTTAATCATATGAGATTTAGAATCTTTTAATAATTTAAAATATATTTTCCACTTTTAAATTTCATTTTTCAAAACTTTATTGCTAAAATATTTATTAGCTTTAATAATAATATTATTTAGTCATTTATTTAAAAATGAGCTCCAAATATATTATTATTAAAATAAATATTTTTACATTTCAAACTTTAACTTTTAACTTTTATCTTCCAATTTAATTATTTTATTTTCAAATTTAATTATTTTATTTAATTAATTTTCCAATTAATTAAATAAAATAAATATTAAAATATCATATTAATTTTTTATTTAATTAAACCATTAATTAAATCTTTTAATTAGGCTTAATTAATAGAAAATACTCCAAAGACACAAAGGTAAAAATACGAAAAACTCATCATAACCAAAATACATACAAATCAAACTAAGGAGTTTATATCACGAATTACATCATCTGACACATTCGGAGGGTACTCAACTTAGATACTTGTCCTAATTTTTCAATTAGAACAAATGGCTTAAAGGGTTGGGATTTGGACTTGAGAATTTATCTCTCCTCTCTTATCATAGAGATAATGTGATAGGGTACGCTCATCCTAGCAATTCAGAGAAGTCGATACCCGGTACCTGCAATCTGCATAAAAACCATGCATGTACAAGCACAATATATACTAAACTAAACAAGCAATGGTAGGAAGTGGTGCATCATGTAGATCTCGACTAGCAGGTGACTATGACTCTCTTCCTTAACCACATCAGACATGCCATACAAAAGCAAACACACAAAGCAAACACGCACACTATACACATGCAAGTATGGGGTAAGTATCCATAAAAAAACACATATGATAATAAATCATCTTACTAATCATCATTAATAATTGCAAACACATAAAATAATCATCATACATACATGAAATGTAGAGTCTAAGTAATCTCGTCACATATCAACTGAATCCATAGCACAATATCTGATAATCTCATAATAATGTTACTAACCATCAACATGAAACTAGCTCTAAAAGAGTTCAGCAATGATAACAAAATGCGAACTAGGGGTAGGCACTACAAGAACACGATCTCAGGCTGAAGGAAGCAGCGACCATGGCAGACCTTATAGCAGTGCTTGCCAAAAAATGTGCAGTGGAAGGAGGACGTGCCGAAGACTAAAAATCTCGATGCCAAAAAATAGGGCGCAGGTTGCCGAAATAATGGGTTCACGCGATCAGGAAGAGTCGCAGTAAAATACAAAACCCCAGCCAAAAACTATCATTGTAGTAGGCACCGTGAAATCTCTGTGTGCCAAAAATCTAGTGTGAAGAACAGTGGGTGCCAAAGACTGCTGCCATTGCCGAGAAAACCAAAACACGGGTCGAGAACAGACTGCGAGCATCAGGTTTCAACGAAAAGCATTGTCAAAAAACTCAGATTGTTGCTGGAGATGAAAAAGACAGTGCGGGCAGGCCAAGCAGAAGAGGATGCCGGGAAACACTGCAACAGTCGTCGTGAAAGGAGAGATTGGAGTCTGTGTGCCGAAGAGAGTGAAGCCGACGTCGGGGTTCAACTGTTTAGTCCCACATTGTGGGTGACATGGAAGTGTGGGGTTTTTATAACAAAAATGCCGTGGAGTACATACCAAACTAGTGGTGCCGCCGAGGTTGAGGCATGGTATGGTTGGAATCGCTGGCGATGTGTGTTGCCGATGGGTGGGGCTCCACAGTCAAATTTCCAGCAAAGGCTTTGTACAGTACGGCCCAAAGAAAAATACCTTCCCAAAAATAATAATCTGCCAAACGTGTAGTGCGGGGGCTAACAGCCCGTACTGCAAAAAAAAAAATTCTCTGAGAAATAGAGCGATTTCAAAAATAGCAGAGAGAAAATAAAGTCAAATCTAAGAAATAATCAAATAGATCCAAAAATAATCATACCAATATCGCAAATCGGGCCTCCGAGTTCTAATTTGTAAAAAAAAATTGCCTTATGGTTGACTATGGGCCAAGGTAGGCATGTTTATAGTCAATTTTCACCGGTTCAGCGTTCCGAACGCAATGGAGAGGTCAAATCTGATGCTGGACGATCCCAATTTTTGTAGCACTCCAAATTCAGGCTGAGGTGATGAAGCAAGAGAGGTCTCAAACGGCTTGTGATGAGAAAGACTCCAAACTCTGATACCATGTAAGAATTTGCCTAAGGGAAAAATTCACCCAAGAACTAAGAACTCAAACACAAGCACAACTGTAGACCAAAAATGAAGAGAGTATGATCAGAATAACAATGTATTCAATACTTGATGCTTAGAGTACACTAGGAGTGCCTAAATATAAAGGCTACAAGAGAGCTTCTAAAATGCATAGAAGTTAGCATCATGATGTGTCATACAACTAAGCACATGTCCACCAGATATGAATTATCCTCCATTAAGCACGAAAGTAAGTGCAGTGATGAGAGGATAAGCCTAGAAGGGTGGGACATGAAAAATAGTGTTGTAGACACCATGTGCTCAAATAGAGGTGCATACTCCTGTGTTGTCAACATGACAAATCACAAGGTTGCACAAACTCCTAAGTGTCTCATAAATAAAAATAATAAAATAATGCAATATAATTAAATAATGCATTAACGTAAGTAAACTTAAGTAAGTGTAAATAGTAAAGTACTAATTTACACCAACAATCATTCTATTGGTATTTAGGGAATGTATATGTATCTCTACATTATGTTCATTTGAGTAAAGAATCAATTCAAGGAAATATTTTCAATAGCTTGATCATCTAAATAGATTTTACTATGCATCCAAAACATTATTTAAGTTCTATTAATGATAGGAATGGTGAATCCAATAGTTACCAAAACTATATTCTATTGCATTGCTAAAATTAATGATGTGAAAATCAAATGATTTTAATAACCACACTAAACACATCACATCATAGTTGATTAAAAGAAGAAGCAAATAGATAAATTCCATAAGAAAACAAGCCTATACATGTGTATTAGCTCTCTGGAAATTGTATGGGAAGTGGAAAACAATTCCCTTCCCATTATAGATCAATAAAATATTGAAAAGAATATTCTTTAGAATCTTTTGCAAAATATAAATAAATAAACTCGAAGCCATAAGATAATAGTGTTACTCCCCATGCACTAAATGGATTAATAACCTTCAAAAAAAAGGGGGAGACCAACTCATAAGATGCATGTGACAAGGAGTGGTGCAAATATGTACAACTAACTTTATGTCATTCTCATCCAAATAACATACATAAATATATATATATATATAGAAAAACCTTTTTAATAACTAAAAGGGAAAAAAAGTAAGCAACAGTACATTACATTATGTTTTATATAGAATTCAACCCCAACATGAGGGCACATGTTTCAAGTAACCATCTTTTGAAATAGCACTACTTGGAGCCAAGAAAATGATGATTTAGGAAAATAGGAAATGAAAATTTTGGAATGGCACGTGGTCCTATGTTGGGTGACGACTATTTATGTAGGTATTTCATGGTTAGGAAATAGAAGTTTGGAATAATTATTAAAGTTAGGTGGTATTAAAGTAGATAATGATTTTTATTTTTATTGTGTTAAAGGATAGTAGTGTTTGACGTGTGTAAATGTTAATAGGTGGCAATTATGGATTTTTTTAGGGCTTACTAAGGAATAGTTATTAGGAGTTAGTAAGTGGATAGTATTAGGATTGTTTAATCAGGGAATTGTCATGGATACTTTAGTATTAAACTTGGGATTAACAACTAAAGTTCAAACTTAGCTTAATAATATGATTGGTAGATAGTGGTGAATAGTTAGTTAGAAATTATTTCATTTTATTTTTATCATGGCTAATAAATAGGAGGAGTTGGTAAACTATATATTTAGTTATATTTTAGTATTTTGATATTTAGTAAGTGGCATAGTTTAGTTATTGGTTTTTTTTAAAATTTGTAGCAAATTTTTAGATTAGTAAGAGATTTGTAGACTTTAAATTAGTAGATTAATTAGTGGACTTTTAATTTAGCTTTAGATTGTACATAATTTATGTATCCTTCAATATGGATATGGGTCTAATTTGTGTATCTTATGCATCTATATATAGTTAGTGATAGATGAATGACCTAGTTGATGTAGTGATACAATATGGATGATTGGCATGAGGAAGTAATTAAATTAGAATGCATGAAACAAGTATTAGTGATGGCTAAAGTGGTAACCTTAATAAATGACTAATAATACATAGATAGTACATCATTATAAACTATTAGAATTAGATACAATGATAAAATGTAAGTCTACCAATAAAGTATTAGATTGTAAATGGGGTCAATAACCATGTTGATATAGTAATTTGTCAAGTTGTGGATTCCATTACAAAATTCATGTTACGATATTGTTTGCTAGATATATACACATAATTTAATCAAGACATTTAGTAACTAAGTATGTTTAGATCTTAACATATTATTCATGATTCCTTGTTGCTACCCTTCAATTGGATGTGTACCAACTAGGCACACTATAAATGTATACAAAGGTCATCTATATACTTTGATCTAGAACCCTTATCATGTTTTATTACTAAAATATTTGTTAACTCGTAAATGGATTTTCTTGTCATAAAATTAGATGTTAAATAGATGAGAGTCTTGGCAACATGTTCTTGTGTTATCTAAGACCTCGACTAGGACTAAGATATGATTAGCCTAGTAGTCAAAACATGACCATAAGAGAATTGTTAATAAATAACTCCCCTATTGTTAAAGTGTTGACCACCTATGATTATCTTCAAAAAAAAATTGTTAGTTGTGTTTTGCCCATGAAAATTTGGGCATGACACAATCTTGGCTTGACTTATTGTTGGTGCTGCATTGGCAATTTGGACATCACAATTTGGAGGAGATTTTGGGATGCATATTTTGTGACCTTCTATTGCAAGCAAAAATTGGAGCTTGTTGGTGTAAATCAAAGGTTGGCATCATATAAAGGGTTCAAAAACCCCTAAATCAAATTTTGTTTCATCCAAATCAGACATGTGAATCCAAATCTAGAGCCATTTTATTTTTGAAGGTGTGGCAATAGTGATTTAGAAAAAATAATTTCAAAGGCAATTTTCAAATGGCGATATCTCCCACATACGGACTCCTTTTTCTAAGAATTTTTTTGTTTTGGGGTAGAATTTCAAAATCTACACAGTGATGCAAGTGATTTTGGATCTCTATCTCTAAATTTTTTTAAAAGTTTCAAATCCCATTTTTTGCAACTTTCAAGGCTCTATTTGGGCACATTCGATAACATTTTCGGTGTAACTTTTTTTTTAAAGAGCATGATTTTTCCTCTACTTTCTAGATCTATAATCAGGTTTTAGTGATTTGCAGTGGACATATCACTTTTATAAATAGGTCTTTTTTTGCTATATTTGCACTTGGTGAATACTTGGATTTTAATTTTCTTAATTGAATCAGTAATTTGAAGGAGTTATCAGCTTATTTTAGTCATCATTTGATTTCATTATAAGATTTTCAAGAGTTCCATTACTCACCTCATATAACTATCATGAATGGAAACAAGTAGTTTCTAATTAGTTGATGAGTATTGGATTGCTTAGAATGATTCTCAGACAGGATCTAGAACCAGCTACAGGTGTTGCAAAAAGAAGGAAATGGTTTGATAGAAGGGATAAAATACTTAGCTCTCTTAGATCTACCATCTCCAATGATTTTCAATATCATATTGCATCCTACACACATCCTCATTTTGTTTGGACTACATTGGAAGGAATCTTTGGTAAACCTAATAGAATAAGAAAATTCAAATTGGAGAATGAGCTTATAGGTCTATGTCCATGTGATTATGACAATATTCAAGACTTTTCCTCTAAATTCAATTCCATTAGATTGGAACTTTCTAATCATAGCATTACTAAAGATGATGAGCAATTGATATTATCTATTATTCCCAAGCTAGGTCCTGAATATTCAATCTTTGTTTCCACATTCTATGCTACTATGGATGCTCTTGGTAGTGCATAAAAAATGCCTTCTCTTGATGAATTTTTAGCTCAACTCACAAGGGAACAAGAAAAGTTAGCACACATGGGTTAATTGAAGCCTTTAAAGCTTCAAGAAATGGTTGCAAATGAATCCTCTCCAAAGGCTCCTAAAGGAAAGGGAAATAAACAACACAACGATCCTAACCAATATGAAAAAGGTGATGACTCTCCTTCACAACATAATATTGAATCCAAGTCCTCTTAAAGAGAGGAAACATCTAGAAGAAAGAGAGATAAATGTGCTTATTGCAAAATGCTAGGACATGATGAGTATAAATGTTTCCATAAGAAGATTGATGAACTGACTCACATTCTTCAAAAGAACAATATCCAGTTGCCCTCATCAGTGTCTTCTCCTTCTTCTCAATATTAGGCAACTGCTACATCTACATCATCATCTAGAGGCAAAGGATAAGCACTCATTACTTCCACACATCCTAAGCAAAGTAAATGGCTTCTTGATTTAGGTGCATCACATCATATGGAATCTTCTATGGATATATTTTCTTCTATTGAGCCTTGTACTTCTCCACCTATATTGATGGATAATAATACATACATGAAGGTTTGTGGGAAAGGTTATATTCCTATGGGATAGGGTATATTTAATGATGTTCTTTGTGTACCATCTTTGACCACTGATATCCTTTCCATTTAACAAATTACTCATGGGGCACAAGGTAAAAATTTTGAGTTCACTCCTGATTATGTCTATATTAGGGACATGGAGACTAGATATGTCATAACTATGGGAGTTGTTGATCATACATCACGCTTGTATTCTTTTGCACTTTTTTTTGATAAAGATGATGATATTCATTATGCACGTAACCCTTTATCAAGGGTGAATAATTCATGTGAGGAGAACATTGGACACTTGAATCATTTTGTTCTTGAGATAAGTGTTGAACTTCCTACTCCTCAACCTCTTGCTTCTTTAGACATGAGTTCTACTATTCAGTAGGATGATCTTTATGCTTCAGATCTTGCAGTGTGGGATGAATTCTTGGATGCTTTTTCAAATGAGTCTCATAATGCAAATTTGGTTAATACATCTAAGGGAGTTTCTCTTAAGATACTTCTTCACCTTCTTTGGAGATTGGATTTCCCAACTCTTCATGTTCTCTTGTTTTTTCACATCTCATAGGTCAACTTGATGGTGTGACAAAATCTTTGAGCTTGGAGACACCTATTCAGTCTTCAGAGATGCATACATGGAGACCTTCTTCTTCCTTCCTCACTTTTTACATGGAGTGGCTTCTCCATCATTTGATGTATTTATCACTTCCTAAGGGGAGACATGTTTCTTGTAGGCATTAGATTATATTTTTCTTGCAAGTACTCTTCATCTACATTGGAGCTTCTTCATTATGGGGGGATATCATGTCTCCTTATTTCCTTCCTATGGGGGGATCATTCTTTGTATATACATGAAGTATGAAATTTTTGGGGGGTCTTGAGTACTCCTTCCATCCATGCATCTTGTTTTCATCTCTCTTTTTGGAGGAGGGTTTTTCCCATGAGGTTTTCTCTCTTTATCCACTTTATGAGAGATTACATTTCATCTATTGCATTGCATATTGTACATGGGTACCTAAAATGGCCTAATAGCTAGGACCCATCTTGCATTGTGAGTTTAAGTGCATTCCCATAAGTTGTACTTAAGGGGGGTATTGGTGCAATTAAATATTTACTAATTACACTTACTTAAGCTTACTTAGGATAACGCATTTCATAGTAGTTTGTGATTGAGACTCTTAAGAGTTTGAACCTCAATTAAATACATGGTATAGGAGAATTCCACTTTAGGTGGTCATAGTTGTTATCTCAATCCACCTTTAGTGCAGTTATCACATTATCATCCCCATCATTGCACAATGGAGGATGATCCACCTTTCATGGATATGTGATTCCACCTTGTGTAGGTGATAGCTTATCTTCTCCTTATTTTTATCTCTTATCACCTCTCCTATATAAGGAGGCCTATTATGTACATGTCAAATCAATCCATTGGATGCCAATCAAGTCTATTATCAATAATAGTATTCTTGCATCTTCATGCAATTGTCTTTCCATTCTCTTGTGTAAATTATCTTGGTCTTTCATTTGATCATGGGGGTGTTGTAGAGTCACCTAAAACTCTAACAAGATGTATATGCTTTACATTTTATTTCAGTTTACTCATTGAATGCATGAGATGGATGTGTGGTGAAAATTTTATGGGTCCAAGGTTAAACTATTGATTCATCACCAACCCCACCACCCCACCCCCTCCCCCCCCCCGAATTTTACCTTTCCTTTTGTAATTTCAACAATTGGTATCAAAGCTTTGTTCTCTAAAAGAGAAACTTTGCAGCATTAAGGAAAGATCTTGAAATGGAAGTCTACAAGTTGGGAAAGACAATTGAGAACTAGAAAATTTAAATACATCGCATACTACATCAACTAAATGAAGTAAGAGAGGAACTAAAGAAATCATTGAAGAGAAGGAAAGAAATTGCTATTGCAGAGAATGATACACAATATCAAGATATAGACACTACTAAGCTATTTGTAGATGGAAACTCCAATGAATTTGATGTAGTAATTGTAGATCTAATGGAAAAGAAAAGATTCCAAGCTGAGGAAATCAGGAATCTCAAACTAGAGCAAGAATCACAAACTATACTGCTATGTGAGGTAACTGAACAGAAGAAGAAAGCTATGGAAGACAAAGCCATGATTGAAGAAGACAAAAGAATTCTAGCCAATAGACTGTAAGAGAAGTCAAAAGAGCTAATCAAGATTTCCAACATGCAATTGGATACTCTAATTCAAATGATAAATACCAATTATGAATTTAATGTTAAGGACATTGAGATAACTACATTGAAGTTGTAGAATGACCTAAAGAGAGAAAAATAATTAGTTGAAAGTTTCAACAAGCCAAATGAAGCCATCAGATACTTTGAGTAATTAGTGAGATCCCCTAAATCTAATAATGATACATCTAGACTAGGATATACAAGAACTAAAGAAGGAGAATCATCCAAAAGTGCATAAGAAAGAATCATAAAAGGTAAGAACTATAAACCTACTTGTCATAATTGTAGTAAGAAAGGACATACTACTAATGTGTGCAGAAGAAAGACTACAAATTAGAATGTCAAGCCAAAGAACATGGTTCATTTTCATAAGTACAACAAGCAAGGTCATCAAGCACATGAATGCAAAACTAGGACCATGCACACACAAAGATTTGAAGGATATTGCTACAATTATTAGAAGTATGGACATAGAGCTTTTGAATGTAGATCCAAACCTATGTGGTCATCAAACAAGCAAGAAAAGATAAGGAACAATGGAAACTCTTACAACTGGAATTTTAATACAAGATATAGTTGTCATTATTGTCAAGAATATAGACATGTTCCTGAGTATTGGATAAGGACACACTTCAGTGGCAATTACAAAAGGTGGTTAAGTCAAACTACATATTTTACCTATTTGAATACTGGTCACATCAGTAGATATTGTCCAACTAGGTCAAAGACACCAAGTTGTGAATTTGATAAAGGCAAAGGCAAGGTAGATGTTGAACACATCAGAGATGAGATGAATAAGACACAAAAAAAGAAAGTTTATTGCAACACATCAAATGGATAAGGGATCACTTCACCCAATGGGTTAGGTGATGATACGTCATCAAACTAAACAATCAAGAGGTATGTGGGACTAATATTTAAAGGTTATATCATACATCAGTTCCAAAAGAAGTTGGTACTAAAAAGATTACATTAGCATGAATAAATATGCAAAATGTTATTAGAAATTCAAGATAAATCATTACATTTTTTGTGTTGTTGTCGAGCATGAAAATCTTCCTATGTATGCCGAGTGGAATGCTAGAAGATGTCAAGCTAGCAAGACTGGCTAGTTGATACCAAACTCGTAATGGATACTAAGTGATGGAAATGTTAATGGATGTTGAGTGGGCCTAAAATTGGTTCATGTTGAGCTTATAGATGTGTAAGAACTTAGTATTAAATGCAAGAGTTTTAAAGGGTATTTGATCAATTTTAGCTCATCTTTCATCATTTCAAATTTGAGAAAGAGTGAGCAGAGTAGAAAGCAATCTAGAAATTTGTTCAAAGAATTTGTCAAAGATTTTAGCAGCGATCTCACGCTAGTTCAAATTTCCTAAGGCATTTATCAACAGCTAAGCTATGCAGTTTTAATCTTTGAAAAACCTAGTTTCACACAATGGCATCAAGTTCAAAAAATTGTTGAAGTGAAGGAAGTTTTAAACATTAAATTAGTGAGCAATGAAGTTAAACAACCCATTTTTAAAGTCATTCCTAGCATCACATATAAACAATACCCTCCTGGTGCATTATCAATGATTCTGCCAAATGTAATAATGGTTCAAGATGTGGGAAAATATTATAACTACAAGATAGGAAGCATTGGTGACATGGAAATCATAGGTGCATACAATAAGTTATGTGAAAATGGTGTTTTGAAAGAAGAGTACAAAATTGTTGAGAGAAAAGGTTTAACACGAGCCCTAGATTTTTTTAATGTATTTAGGATAGATGGATACAAATAGTGTTGAGCCAAATTCATGATGGTTCCTTATGGTTGGAGAGTGGACCTATCAAAATTACCAAGAGAATAATCCATAGGGGTACTGGCTACCCAACCCTAGATCAGCCTAAGACATTAAGAAGTAATTCCAAGGAAGTGATTGAGAAAAACACTAGACCAGTCTGAAACAAAAGAGGTATGACTATAGATACAATCACAAATCCTCTTATTAACTTTTTTGTAAGGGTAATTTCACACAAGTTCTATCAATATAGTAGATTGAATAGCGTGCCCTATATAGCTATGGATGTTGGATATAAGATTGTCAAGAAAGATCATACATATGATCTAGCAGAACTACAATTGTAACAACTGATGGAGAACCTTGGAGCAACAAGGAAAACCAAGAGTGCATAATGAAAATTTGGTTCACTATTGATTTGTATATTCTTTTATGTAAAAAACACATCCCCCTCATTTGGTACTATTTGATGGAAGACCAACAGATTGGTGAGTACATTGAGCAGCTAGGAGAAAATTTTGAGTCCTTAATGACTACTTACTTTAAAGATTTCAAAAAGTCAATGAAGTAGAGATTAAGGATACCAATATCTTTGGTTGAAAAACATTATAATGATGTATGCTTTCTTATGGATATTGATTATACTTTTGTGTAAGCTACCACACCAGGGGTAATATGGTTGAGACCCTTAGGGTATAAGATAAAGGTGGATGAAGCCTCAGTAGCTATAACATGTCTACTAGTAGAAGTAGACAAAACTACAAAAAAATTTGGAAACTATGAGCTGGTAAAATCAAATATTTTCATGGAATTGAGACTACCTCTACAATCAAGAAGGACAAGCTAGTAAAGAAGTTGAAAGAAAAATTTGGAAAGGATGTTGAGGAAGAGGAAGAAGAAGAAGAGGATGAAGAGGAAGAGGGAACACAAGCTCAAGAACCTCTAGCACTAACACAAGGCATGGGAGAAGATAAATAAGAGGAGGAGACTAAAGCTGCCAAGGGAGAAGAAGCCAAGGAAGCACCTACTCATGTTGAGCAAAAGAAAAGGAAGGCCAAGGCACAACTTGTGGAAAGGACCAAGAAACTTGTCAAACCAAGTCAACCAAAGCCCATTGCACCTACAACAAGAGCCAGCACACATGCTACAACACAAAAGGCCAAACAAAAGATAAAGAAAGTAGAGCAAGGAGGTCAAGAGTAGAAAAGACCTAGAAGGAAATATGTGGCACAACCAAATTCTGATGAAGAGAAAATAGATTCAGATGATAACAACCAATTTAAGATGGTGAGTCACAATCCTCTCTTAGATCTTTAGAATTTATGTGAAAATGTTTAGAAAAATGCAAATCTATCAGGTTTTAGTCATGTTGATTTTGAAGAATTAGGTAAAGAAGAGAAAAATCAAGTGGAAGAGGCCCTATATGCCATGATGTCAAAATTTAAGACAACACCCTTAGAATTTTCCAACTCAGTATCTAAAAGTCTATATGACATAGTTGAGCAAAAATGGCATTATTATCTAAATTTAGAAAGACAAATTAGGGAGACAACACTAGACCAAGTAATGCCTAAATTGGCTAAGGGACAAATTGCAAAGGCTATAAAGAAATATGCAGTTAGGTTCACACCTAAATACAGAGCCTTTAGCATTCTACAAAACAATATTGAGAATGTTGTTAAGAAGTCAACATAGATATGGAAACTCATTTATGGGTTAACCACTATAAAGAAAGGAGAAATTGAACCTTTAGAGGTTAAAGATGATGGCAAAGATAACACAGTTGGAGGAGAGATAAAAATGAAAGAAGATGACAAGGCAATAGTTGAGCCTAATAGAGTGTGCATGACACACAATTGTTGAGTGCTAGTCCTCCCCATTACACAAGCAAGACAAGTGAAACTATAACTATCAAGGATGTCTCTGATATATTAGATCAATACATCAATCCTCTTACTATAGAATACTTGAAAAAAATATTAGATCAATCTACATTGTAGGCCAAGCTTTGTGGCAATCTTGTTTTGGTTAGTGTAGAAGAACTACAAAAGTCAGTAACTAATGTTACAAGGAAAAAGGTGAATCCACAAGAACCACCTTCTATCATCCCTTCATTTACTAATGTACAACCTTTGGTCTAAATTCCTAAAGTTACATCTACAAAGGTTGATACAATTGTCAAAGTTGATATTGTTGAGAAGAAAGGAGAAGAATAAGACATTGCTATAGAACAGAAAGAAATAGGTTAGATAGACTTATGTGCACCTACAGCACAAGGACAAGGTGCTAGTCAAGTCATGGTGGTAGATTAGGGCAAGCCTAAAGAGAGTGATTTAACACCTAAGGTGAAGAAACAAGTGGCCATTCAAGCACTAGTAGCTTTACCAACATCTGGCACTTCTTTTATACAAACTCTTTAGAAGCTGAGTATAGAAGCTATTCCATTGCAAATCTTAGTGCCAAGCCCAAGTCCATCAAAGGTTGAAAAGGTAATTCACTATGGAGATATATGCCTTGATGAATAAATTATTATACCAAAATATGACTATGATACAATGATATTAGAACAAATAGGCATAATGTAGCAGGCCTTAGAAAGGAAAAAGCATCAAGAAATGCTTAGGAGAGAACATACGTAGAAGTAAGCACTTCAAGACATTAAGGACATCTTTCTAGATGCATTTAGTCTACCAACTCTTGAAGAGACCAAGCCACTATAGAACAACTAATAGATATAGTGGAAAAGGTTGGTAATGGAGACCTTGACACAAATGCCAAACTTTTAGAATGGTCAAAAAAGAAGTTTCAAAGCAAGGTCAATGAGAAAATATCTAGTGAGATGGCACTACAACAAGTTGCATTGAAAACTAAGGTTGAGGATGTGAAGAAGGTACTTGATAACATCTTCTCATTGAACACAAAATTGTGTAATCCAACACTCTTCACCCAAGAGATCAAGAGTCACATTCTAAGCTTAGAGAGCCAAATTTTTGCATCAGGTGCAAGATTAACAATGAATCCAACTTAGAGTGAGAAGCATTTTAGGAAATTGCTTCAAACATAGAGTCAGTTAGTTGTATTGATAGTAGATGAGGCTAACATAAGAGCCAAATTGACAAGCATTCAAGCAACCCTCACCCCACACATGGAAATAATTCACAAGGAGCTAGGCTATGCTAAAACTCTATTGAAGAAAGACCCCAATATTTCTACTTTAGATGGTCTAGTCCACCTTGTTGCTGAGCTTGCAATCCAACTCAAGTCATTGGATGTTGCATGTGATAACTAGGATGCATCCCTCAAGATCATACTAGATGTCCATTAAACCTTTCTGGAAAAACACACAATAAATGTATAGCCCATTTGACATAAGTGTCAAAAAGGGGGAGAAATAGAAACAGGGAGCATAGTAGTAGGGGGAGAAATATTTCTTAGGAGAATAGGAACAAAGGGGGAGATATACATTTTTGGGGGAGAAATAAAGCAAGGAGAAAAATGGCAGATATCAGCTAAGGGAGAGCATATCAGATGAAAGAGTATTAGTAAAATAGGACATCAAAGTCAAAGTGTATTAGCAAAGACACATTTACTCAAAAGGAGCATAGAATTTTGGTTATAGAACAAACATATCAACTCAAGGGGAGTTATCAAATTTTGAGGTATACAAGTTATTGCCAAAAAAAATTGAAATTTTGAAGTTCTGTATATAAGTTGAGTCATGGATATTTTATGCTCAAGAGATCAAGGATATTAATGTATATTCAAGTGTTTTTGACACTCATGTCAAAGGGGGAGATTGTTGATTTCTGATTGGTTTTGACAAGTGAGTGTCAACACACTTAAGTAATTTACTTAGTTCATGTCGAACTAGTAATACATGTCGAGCACATGTAAATATTAGACCATGCTGAGCTATAGTGAGTGTTAAGCCATTCATGTGTCAAGTCACTCAAGTGTTGAGTAAATAGACCATGTCAAGTGAATCAGGAGTTGAGTAAATAGTGGATGTCGAGCAATATAGGTGTCAAGTAATAGTATAAAGATCAATGCATGCTGAGTATTAGAGACTTTAGATGCTGAGTGAAATAGTTTTGACATATTTGTTTGTAATGACACAAACAACTATGTAAACCATTTTTGAGCTGACTTAAAGTTAAATTATGATATTTTGGAGATAAGAATGAATCTATAACTGGATTCCCTATGCATTTACATGCAACCAATTAGAAAAAGGGGAGGATTAAGTAGCAAAATGGATGAATCTTAGCTGTAGATTTATACCTAACCCTAAGCCACCAAATTCTTCTTAAGGAGGATGAAAACCCTAAACTATCTATCAAGTGTATAAGGAATTGAAGGAGCAAAGAGGATAGTTTTTCATGCATAGATAGAGCATCCAAGGTGACTTAGATGTTATGAAGAAAGAGTGAATTGTAGAATCGGTTAGAGCATAACAAAGGATAAAGAAAAGGATACAGCATTGAGACATTTGATCAATAAGAATCAAAAAGACATTGCATAGAGGTGATTTGTTATCAGGCAAGCAAGTGCCAACTATAAGATCTATGCTGAGACATTTTAACAAGTGATTTTAGTCAAATATCTTAACAGAGTAGTCTTAACAGGCTATATGGCATCCTTTAACAGGGTGCTTAGTTGTAAGTTCAAGTCCTCTAACAAGGCACACTTCTAATAGGGTGTTGAAATCCGCTAACAAGGTGAGACCTAACAATCTTTGTAAACCTTTAATAGGGTAGACCTTTCATAGGGTAGATTATGTTTCCTAATCAAAACATTGTAACCTTCATTGGATACACTTTATTGCTGCAGTAGTGAAGATTTTTGGGTGTCATCCCCACCCCAATTTTACCTTCTCACTTGGAGGGTTTCTGGGTAATCATATCTGGTGTTATGTGTGTGAATGTTTACATGGTTATATGATTTAGATTTCTTTTACATGTTATATTAGTTTACTCATTGAATTCATGATATGGATGTGTGGTGAAAATTTTATGGGTCTAAGGTTAAACAACTGATTCACCCCCCACCCCCTCTAAAAGTTTACCTTTCCTATTGTAATTCCAATAGAATAATCCTTCATGTATGTCAATACACCCTTTTTGACACTCATATATGTGTTGTTATCCATTAGGATGTTTGATGATGAACAAGTTTCAAATAAAGAGAACATCTTTTTTGATGAAGCCATGTGATGTGAAGCTTTATAATTAAGGATCCATCTCCCTTACTTAAATCCATAGTTTAAAGAAGTTATTTCCTCTTTCATTTCTTTGTATTATATAAATATGTTGAATCTTTTGAAGGTGAATTGCTTTTATTTTGTGCCAAAAGATTCTTTAACTCATCATTTTATTTTAAATAACATTAATGTTCATCATGTCTAGATTTCTTGTAACATGCACATATGGTCTTCTCCTTTTTAGATGATTTCCTATGTGAAGAAGAGGATTCAAATTATCTATGTATCTTTTTCCTTTTATGCTTTTGTTTATGTTCAAGATTCCCTTATTTCTTTTTGTACCTTAGGCTCACAAGAAATTAATGCTTGTGAGTTTTTGTTGGAAATATAAGGTAGGCAAGGTTATTGAGAGGGAAGGGGTGAATTGGGAACCAATAAAACTATTATCTTATTTCACGAATTAATCCTTCATATAATATTTTGATCTAATTTCATGCATGAAAGAATGAAAGCATTAAAACATTCATAACACTTTGACACAAGATATCATGACCCAGAAACCTTCCAATTAGAAAGTAAAATTGGGGTAGGGATGACACCCACAAGCTTTAGTACTACGATATAAAGTTAACCTATTAAGGCTTATAGTTGACCATTTCTTGTGATCTTCCTTGTTAGGAGCAATAAGGACTATGAGGTCCACCTTGTTAAAGGATTTACAAACATACAATGAAGTATGCACTTGGTTAGGAGATTTAGCAAAAGATTGTTAAGTCTACCATGTTAAAGGACTTGACTGATGCACCTGTTAAGATGAACCAATAGTTGATCTCTGATCTACAACTTTGATTTGCTAGTTGAGATTCCTTATATTGCAATGATCACCTGACTATGATAGATAAATCTTTGTTGTCCCTTATACTACTTGTAGCCTTCTTTAATTCGCACTCCTTCTCATCATATTATTCTATTATGATATTTTTGAATATGATACAATGTATCACATATATACCAATCCAAATCAACCCACAAGAGCACCTTAACAAGGTTTGAAAGCCCAAACAAGACCTAAGACCCCACACTTGCACCTTGATGACTTAATACAACTAATAGACCCTAGATTATGAGAAAATGTATCCAATTACATAAATTTATGACCTTATGACTTCATCGATCAACGAGTTTATAAAAATATCCAAATTGCTAATGGGTGACACAAAAGGGTTAAAGTGAACCTAGGAGTCTAGAATAATTATCTTATTGAAAACATAGAAAAGTAAACGTGGACAAGGTCATAAATGACCCAAACACCCTTATTTTATTGTTCCATGAGAGAGTGCTCCTGCACCATGCTGCCTTGGGGAAAAGAAACTCAAGTTTCTACTTGAGGTGAGTTGATCAAGAGTGTATCCATGTTGTTGAATCTAATCTTTGGTCATCTAGGTGGCATCAATGGTAGGTAACCCCTTCCATTTGACCAAATATTGATAATAGGTTTGATTCCTTGCCTTCTTGGCAATTTTTGTTTCCAAAATTTCTTCCAACTCTAAGGGTTGTGAAGGTGGTAGATCTTTTAACTAGTCTTCATGTGAATCTATTGTAGATGTACTTACAACATCAAAATTATCCTTGAAAATAATGAGGTTAGTCACATTAAGATTGGTGAGATGGCAATGGTAGGTAGTAAGGAAATTTCATAAGCATTAGGACCAAACTTATGCAAGATTGTACAAGGTCCTATCTTCTTCATTTGAAGTTTTTTATTGTGACCCTTAGGGAATCTTTACTTTCTCAAATATGCCCATAATTTGTCACCTACTTGGTACTGAACATCTTCTCTCTTCTTATTTTCTTGTACTTTGTATTTTTGTGAAGTATGTTCCAATGTGTCTTTCACCTTTTCTTGTACTTGTTTGATAAGGTCAGCCAATTCTTCTCCTTGTGCACTAACCTTGATGTCATTAGGTAACTCTCTAAGTTCTAGAGGTCACTTAGGATGATAGCCATAGACTATTTGGAATGGTGTCTTTCCTATAGACCTATTGAATGAATCATTGAAAGAAAATTCAGCTTGTGGAAGAATTAGATCCCAATTTTGTGCATATTGCTTGGTGAGCCATCTAAGGAGGTTTCCAAGAGATCTATTTATAACTTCAGCTTGACCATCCATTTGGGGATGGCAAGAAAAATTAAATTGTAGATTAGTGCCTAATTTCTTGTGCAAGGTTCTCCAGAAGTGTCCTTGGAATTTAGTGTCTCTCTCTGAAACAATAGAGTTAGGTAGACCATGAATTCTTACAATCTCTCTAAAGAAGAGATGTGCAATATGAGAGGATTCATGAGTGCTTTTACAAGGTATAAAGTGTGTCATCTTGTTAAAATGGTCTACAACCACAAATATATTATCATATCCTAGTTTTGTCCTTGGTAATCCCATCACAAAGTCCATAGATATTACATCCCAAGGTCTAGAAGGGATTGGGAGAGGTTGGTATAACCCTTGGTTAGTTGTAGTACCCTTTGCTTGTTGGCATATAACACATGATTCTACATATTTCTTGACATCATGCTGCATTTTTGGCCAATGATAATATCTTTTAATAGCCTCTAATGTTTTGTCAATACCAAAGTGACCACTCATTCCCCCACAATGTTTTTCGTTTACTATATTGTCTCTCATAGAGCATTTTGGAATACAAAGTTGATGACCCTTAAAAAGTAGTACATATTGAATAATAAATTCAAAAAAATCTATATGATACCTATCCATAAGAGTACTGCAAACCTAATATATTTCACACAAATCTACATCATCTTTGTAAAAGTCCTTCAATGCTTGGATGCCTATGCTTTGAAATTGGATTTCCTGCAACAAAATGATCCTCCTACTTAGATAATTAGCAACTTTTTTTTCTTGACCTTTCTTATGCTTTATGGTGAATGAATAGGCTTGTAATTGTTCCATCCACTTGATATGTTTCACACACAACTTGTCTTGAGAATTTAGATAACTTAGAACATGATTATCTGTAAAAACCACAAATTCTTTAGGTAATAAATAATGCCTCCATTTCTTGAGAGCTTGAACCATAGCATAAAGTTCCAAATCATAAATTGATTACTTATTTTTAGCATCATTTAGTTTTTTAGAGAAGAAAGCCACAGGTTTATTGTCTTGGCTAAGGACTGCCCCAATTGCTAGGTTGCTTGCATCTGTCTCAATAGTAAAAACCTTATTAAAATCAGGAAGAGTGAGGATTGGATATTGTGCCACTCTTGATTTTAGATATTAAAATGCATCATTTGCTACTTTAGTCCAAACAAACTTTATATTTTTAAGTCCTTTGATTGTATCTAATATAGGTGCACGTACATGGCTGAAGTTCTTAATGAACTTTCTATAAAATGTTGCTAATCCATGAAAACTTCTTACATCGCATGCATTCTTTAGAGGAGGCTAGTTAATGATTGCATCTAACTTTATTGGATCCATCTTTTGTGTGCCTTTTGAGATCAAAAATCCCAAGAAGGTGAGTTCTTTCTACAAGAATGAGCACTTCTCAAGATTGATCATTGGTTTGATGCTCCTTTAGCCTTTTGAGAACCAATCCAATGTGTTCAAGATGTTCCTCCAAGCTACAACTGAAAATTAGTATATCATCAAGATAAATAACCAAAAACTTGTCATTATAATCATATAATATCTCATTCATTAACCTCATGAAGGTAGAGGGGGTGTTGCTTAAACCAAATGGCATTACTAGCCATTCATAGAGACCTTCTATAGTTTTAAAGGTAGTCTTCCATTCATCACCTAGCTTGATCTTATTTGGTGATAACCAGATTTTAGATCAATTTTTGAGAAATATGCTGCATTTCCCAATTGGTCTAGGAGATCTTCAATCCTTGGGATAGGAAATCTATATTTGATGGCAATTTTGTACATGGCTCTATTGTTAGTGCATAATCTCCATTTACCATCATTTTTTAGAGTCAAAACTGATGGGACAACACATGGGCTAAGAATTTTTTGAATAAGTCCTTTATCCAATAATTCTACAACTTGTTTGGATATTTTCAGCATTTTGAGTAGGAGTGAGTTTGTATGGGGCTTTTTTAGGCAAGGGTGCTCTAGGGATGAAGTCTATTTGGTGGCTTATGTCTCTAATGGGTGGGAGGGATGAGGGTAAATCTTTTGCAACCACTTCCTTGTATTCTTCAAGAAGCTTTTGAACTTATTTTGGGATTGATTTATCCTTGCTAGGTAAAGGTTCATCCTTTGGTTTCAAAATTAATGCATATCCAACTTTTTCTTCTTTTATTGCTTTTAACATTTCTTTTTCTCCCACTATGATAGCCAAAGGTTCTTTTTCTTTTTTAGATTTAGGTAGAGGCTTGAGATTATAAGTTTTTACATCCCTCACTATGGTGTATGTATTTTTTCTGCAATATACATGGCATCCATATCATATTGCCATGGCCTCCCTAAGAGAAGGTGGCAAGCATCCAATTCTACAATGTCACACAAAAATTTTTCTTTGAAATCACCTAATAAGAACTCTACTATAGCTTGTTCAGTTACAAGGGTTTGCTACCCTTTTGTTAACCAAGAAACATTATAAGGATATGATGACAAATTCTTTCTAGTTCTAATTTTTCAACCATTTCTTTAGAAACTATATTTTTTGTTGATCCTGAATCAATTAACAAATTGCATGCCCTTTCTTTGCATTTGATCCTTTTCTTGAACAAGTTCTTCCTTTGTGTTGGTTCTTGAGCATGAGGTACTTGTAGGAATGATTGCCTCATCATTAGTGCCACACCTTCTTCAACCTCTAAGTTTCTTTCTTCTTGCACCAACTGGGTCCTTCTTTCTCCTTGATTGTTGTTGTTTGTTTTTTTAGGGTAGTTCTTTAGATAGTGTCTTATTTGATTGCATCTAAAACACATAGGAGGTCCATTAGATCTCCCTCTTCCTCTATTAAAGGATTTTCCTCCTCGAAAGCTTCCTCTCCAACTAGATTCACCATGGTCTTTGTTTGTTTGCTCCATGGAATTTCCTTCATTCGATGATTGACCTCTTTGCCAAGAGTTTCTTCTGCCCCTATCATTTTTGCCTCTTCCTCTATTGGATTGTTCATTTCTCCTCTTGAAATTTTCTTCCACCTTTAGTGCAAGTTGCACACATTGTTGCATGGTGGTTATTATTGTCAAACTCAATTCATCTTGAATAGACAACTTGATACCTTGCAAGTATCTTGCCAACTTGATACTTTCAGATTCAACCTCTTGTGTTCTCATCACCAATGCTTGAAACTCATCAGTGTAGGCTGAAACTATCATGTATTTTTTCCTTAAATTCATTCTTCTTCTATGAAGTTGGACTTCATAGTCTTCTGGAACATAGGACTTCCTAAATAACTTCTCCATCTTTGTTCATGTGGTTATTAGACTTTTCCATTCTTTACTATATCTCCTTGGGTGATATTCCACCATGTAAGAGCAGTGCCTTTCAACTTGGACTTGGCTATCTTTGTCCTTTGATTCTAAGGAATCTCATCACATTCAAAGAAAATATTTAGGGCATCCACCCAATCAACTATAGCATCAAGGTTCATTCTCCCATCATAAGTTGGTAAGTCTAACTTGGCATCCATGGTTCTTCTTTCCATGGATTTAAGAGTGCTCACAAGTAGGCTCTGATCTAGAGACATTTGTTCTTCTTCCTCCAAATGGATTTCTTCATCACTCCCTTCATAAAATTCTTTAGAGTTCATGACTTTGGCAAGTTCTTCTCTAAGCCTTTTAAACTCATCTCTCATTTGTTGCATCTCAATGTTTCTAAGTTCATCTATGTTCCTTTATGCATCCTCCTTTATCTTTTGCTCCTTCAAATATTTCACTATGTCTGCATTAGTCATCTTGGATGGTAATCCATCATTCTCTCCATCTGACATTTTGACAAAATTTTAGAAGCCCAAAGATCTAGATGGGCTTTGATACTACTTGATGTTAGTAGTAATGGTATGGATAGTGGAAGTTGGGAAAGATTAACCCACAAGAGTACCTTAACAAGGTTTGAAAGCCCAAACAAGAACCAAGACCCCACACTTGCACCTTGAACACAAAAATGGCTTAACACATGAAACCTACTCCAAACATGGGACCATGAACCAGACTCAAAGCATGTTCTTTTTATATTAGCATGGATATGTTGACTGAATTTGAAGACCCCAAACTGAGAAAATGGCATAGTTCCTTCATTAAACCCTTGGATTCCTAGTAGCCTAAGGAATGAGATTTTGGTTTGCAACTTGTATATTTTGAATAAAGCAAGAAAATAATCACCAAGATTATTTTCTATTTTCGGTGTACTATTAGACCACAAATTTTTGCTACCATATGAACAAGAATGCTAACATAGTCTGTGAGGACAGCAATTAGGCCTAAAGGGCTAATTAGGGTGATGTTACAAAGGTAGTACTATTTATACATGTGCCAAAAACACAAAACTAGTTGAATAGGTTGGGGAATGTTCCAAATAGTCTAAATCCAAATTTTTAAGGTTTAGAAATGATTTTAAGGGTCCCAAATGCTTATTGTAGCAAAATAGTGAGTTGGTGCATAAATGGTATATGCACCTAGGCCATCATATTTCTCCCATGTCCCTACATGTTAGCCCCTAAAACAAAAATAATCACAAAGAGAATTAGGATTAAAAGGATTCCACCAAAGGCCATTAATTTCCTATGGTGGAATTTGAAGTTATGAAACAATTTCTTCCAAAAACCTAGAAACCCTCAAAATCTGGGTTGTTTGCACAAAAATAGGTGTCACTTGAGTTATATAGAGTCTCAGAACCTCAAAATAGTTTCATTGGAAAGATAAATCAAAGGTGAATCTAGCAGTACTAGGATCAACCTCCTATTCATTTTTACACATTTGTACCTTTCAAAAAACTTGCTTAGAATGCAAAAAAAGGGTTGCTTTCATTGATTTCAATGCCAAAAACTCACATACTACCTTCCACCTGCCTGAAAGGGCTATATGAAGGTCTTCCCCAACTGATCCAACCAATTTTCAAAGGTTATGACCATTGGGGGATTGATTACAACATGTTTGCTTAGTTTTGCAAAAAGTTGCAAAGTTGCATAGCACCTTTTGCACTTTTATTGCATTTTTTGCATTTTAAAGCCTTAAAGGCATTGTAACTATCCAAATGAGTCCTAACTGAATTAATACAACTAATAGACCCTATATTATAAGTAAATGCATCCAATTACATAAATGTGTGCCCTTGTGACCTCATTGAGCAATGAGTTTATAAAAACACCCAAATTGCTAATGGGCCACACAAAAGGGTTAAAGTGAACCTAGGAGTCTAGAATAATTGTCTTATTGAAAACATAGAAAATTAAATTTGAACAAGGTCATAAATGACCCAAACACCCTTATTTCATTGTTCCATGAGAGAGTGCTCCTGCACCACTTATGTTCTAAAGATAAACTCAGTGATATTCAGATCCACAGCAAACACTATCAATGCTCAACAATCTTTGGCACTCGGTTGCACTTGAAGCTTGGTCCATACTAATCACTTCCAAGTAGCTCAAACTCAGTTAGCACTATGTGACTTGGTGCACATTGAGAAACTTGGTAGCTATTGAATCACTTAGTTGACACTACATAACTCGGTCAACACTAGCTTCACATTGTTAACACTGTGAGCTTCATAGTGTTAGGAATAAGGTGTCTCAACCTTGGATAATTCCTATTCTTATTATTTATTTTGTAAATGTATTTTTTGAAAATAATGTAATTAAGTGTGACTATACATGTCTAGTTGGTATATTCATTTGTCATTTCACTTGTATGTGTCGATATCTTGAATTGTGTGTCAAGAGATCATGGCTAAAATGGTTATGATGGATTCCTATGATGTGTAAGGGCTATCTCTAGAAGATTTGATGATGGGTGAAGATGTGAAGACATGTGTCGATTAATCATTGAGTACTATACACTGAATTTTCCATCTAGCATGCAAATTTTTTTTGGGTTTCAACTTTTTCAAAGAATGGTAAAACACTAACATGGTTGTCCTTTAGAAGTTGCCCTAAAATGGAAATTGCATGATATAAGCATTTTTAGGGTTGCAGATTAGAGAGAGTGAAAAGTGTATTGTTGGTTACTACTAGATTGGTCTTTCATAACCTAAAAGAACTTGTGTTGCAAGTGTGTTGTAACCTTTATGTTGAAGATAATATATTGTGTAGGTTTTGGAGGGGTGGGGTTGTTTTACTGTAAGGTTTTTCCCCATTGGCATATCTTTGTGTTTATGTGTTTTTTTTCTCTATCTATTTTCTATATTCATGGTTAACTGCAATACTATTGTTTACATAATATCAAATCTATAATTGTAAGGATTTAATAGGAATTTTCACAATACTTTTCTTAAGGGATTAGTGTAGGAAGCTATTTTTGCACTTGAGTTTCCTTACAAGTGGTATCAAAGCTTGATAAACTTTTGATCCTATTTGTTGGGTAAGGTTTTTTGAGCTAATCTTAAGTTTAGTGGGATTTTTGTGTAGAGAATTCTAAATATTATTTGTAGATTGAGATGGCTAGTTCATCATATGGAAAAGTGGAGGTGGAGAAATTCAATGGCAGTAATTTCAAGCTGTGGAAACTCATGGTACAAGACTTGTTTGGAGATTGTGATCTATGGGAGGTGGCTTCACTTGATGTGAGACCCACAGAAATATCTCAAGTAGATTGGGATCTCAAAGATCAAAAAGCTAAGGGTCTCATGAGACTCTATCTAGCTGATTCAGTTCTCCTAAATGTTCTTGATGAGAAGACCGCAAATAGTTTGTGAACACATCTTGGGTCTATGCATCGGGCAAAATCTCTAGTGAACAAGTTTTTCATGAGGAAGAAGTTGTATTCTCTAACAATGGAGGAAGGAGGATCTATTAAAGATCATCTAAATTCTATTAATTTATTGATTGCACAGATGACATCATCTGGTGTCAAGATAGAGAAGTAGGATCAATGTATGACCCTGTTATGTTCCTTGTTGAATTCATGGGACCATCTTGTGATGGCTCTTGGAAGTAATTTAGTTACTTTTAGAATGGTTGATGTGGTGTGTTCACTATTATCTAAGGAGACACAAAGAAAGTCTTTAGATTCAGCGAAGGAAGATCTTATTGTTCATGGGAGATACAATGATAGAGGGAAGCAAAATGACAACAAGTCTAGAAAGGTTAGCTCCAAATCCTATGAAAAATCAAAGACTCTTAGAAAATCCAATGCAAAATTTTGGAATTGTGATAAGATTTGGTACTTTCATAAAGAATGTAAAGAGCCAAAGAAGATGGCAATGCTTTCATTGCATCCTTGGCAGTGCATGCATCTAATGATGTGTGGTTGATAGACTCAAGTGCTTCTTTCCACATGACCTCTCATCAAAATTGGTTCTTAAAGTATGAGGTTTTTGATGGTGGAAAGGTATACTTGGGTGATGATTCTCACCTAAAGATAGTTGGACAAGGACAAGTCACTATTAGATTCCCTAATGGATGAGTAAAGGGGATCAAGGAGGTAATGTACATCCCTAGTTTGGAATGAAACCTATTATGTATTAGTATGTTGAATGATGTAGGTGTGGAAGTTATTTTTTCTAAAGATGGATGCAAGATGATAAGAGTAGCTATGGTTCTTGCTAAAGGTACTATGAGAGGTACTCTATTTCAGCTTGATGCATGTATTTCTTAGCACAATAGTTCTTCTAGTTTCAAAGAAGAGAGTAGCTATCACTTCATCCCCACATCTAAACAAGCAATAAAGAAGAAAGTGGTTATTGGTTATGATCACAGTGCAACATGTGTACCTAACGGTGCAAACATGTTGAAAGGAAAGCTTCCAGTAGAAAAGACAATGTTGTAGCATATGAGATTTGGCCACATTAGTGAGAAGGGTCTTAGAACCTATTGGTGTTTGAAAATGTTACCCATTTCCAATTATCCTGATGAGAACAAAACACATCTAGGGGCAGCTAACTCCCATTTTCAACATGCCCATTTAGACACCAGGCCAACTATAAGGCATGACCCTTCTTCTACTTCAGGCTCTACAAAACCTAGGCGGGTAAACCTGTAGATTCTTTATATGGTACCAGTTGTCAAAGCATACACTGAATCTAACATGAAGCAGATAAAACCCTTATTTCTCCTGATAACTCATGAAATAACATCAATCTACAATAGCTAAATGTAGATCTAGGAATCTCACAAGCTGAGTGAGGGTTCAACTTTTATTATAGCTCTTCAACATGAAAGGGAAAAGCATTTATTATTGATGTTGATGTTCAACAAATCCTCAAGCATACAGCAAAACCTAATGATCTTGTAACTAATCAGTGCCTAATCCATTGGGCAATTTCATGAATCCAAAACATACATCTGTGACATCAGGACATATTCTATATACCCATACATCAGATCTATCTAATCACCTTGTGATTTAGACATCAATGTTCACTCAGATCTCATTGTCACAAAATATTCTTCTCAGCATAACCAGTAACCCTGTCAAACACATTAAGCATTTACTTGGCACTTTGTTCCAATAGAAAAATATATCAGGCATACAACCTTAAGGGGAAGCAAATTGATCTTAGCTCTTCATTCTAGGACTACATAAGACTACAGTTTACTGAGACAGGAGACGAGAACCAGAATGAAACTAATGAAATGCTTTCTCATATGTATTCATTTCCTTGAAACAATACAATCAAATGCATGAAATTAAAACATGAAACAACCTAATGTATCAGAACTATCTGTATTAACTTTACACTATTTTTGTTCACATGAGAAGAAATTGTTGAAGGAAAATGGTGTCATAGTCATGGGAATGCAACCAAAACTGGATCCAACACCTTGGTATCACAGTAATGTGCAGATTTTCTCCAAAGAATTGGAACCTCCCAAAAACTGGAACCCTTACAAAGTATCAGAGAAAGAAAGATATAGACAAGAAAGAAATCCTAGATTTGATCTTTACTTGACAAGTGTCCACTTGAAAATCAATCTTCTGGCAACTAAAAAATTCTTCCTTCCTTCTCCAATCTTGATCTAATCTTGTTTCATCATTATCTGCAACTGATTTGCAAAATATCTCTGCTTAATGATGAAAGCTTTTTGAATCACCAAAATATCTGATTGCCCCATGAAAATGCCAATGAAGATGACTTTTTACTGAGTAAATCTGAACAAATTTGACTCTAACTGCATTTCTATTGCCTTCTACTAATATTAGGGTCATTATCTTGAAAAAAATCAAAACTAAACTTCCTGGTCTGAATATGGTTGCAATTCAGGTAATTGATAGAAAACCTCATGTAGCTCAAATTGACTGATACCTGTGCAAAAATTGACTCCAGAATTGAAAAGTTCTCTTCTCCCGATTCCGGTGATATATAACATCGCCTATCTGGCCTCTTGGAAACCTCCTAAAAGTCATTTTGAAAATGACTCCTCTGCTAGAAACTCATGTCTGCCATTTGATTTTTTTTATTTTTTTTTTGAAAAAAAATCAAAAAACTCTAAAGTTAAAACTTTGGAAATAATATCCTGTTTTAAAAATCAAAAATCTGACGTGCATCCATTATAAAAATAATGATAAAATATTATTGTTTTATTCTTTAACTGCCCTTGCCTTTGAATCTGAGGTCAACCTTCAATTGACCAAGTGCCATGTGGCATCTTCTGATTGAACCACTCATCGCATCTGCCATGTCATCGAACATGAGACCCATTGCCACATGTCATCTTCTCGCTAACTCACTATGCTAAAACTTGTGCATCTTTCTCTTGGCAAGTAAGCGAGGACCGTTGGATGTGCCACGTGGCACAATCTCATTGCAACCGATTTGATCATGCCATATCACCTCTTGCTCGTTGCCACTTGTCATGATCTGATTCGCTGACGACATTTTGGATCTAGCCAATTTTTTATGTTTTTTTGGCAACCTCGCTACTTCACTAGCTGGAGTTGCCAAGATTTTTCAGCTAGCGAGGTAGCGACTAGCCAGATTTCCCACCTTTTTCGATCGCCTGGGATGCTGATGTCACCATTTTTGGACTGTATTTTTGGTTAAAATTTTATCTCTTACTTCTAACTGGCCGGATGAGCAGGCCCCACCTATGCACTTCTTTTTCTTATAAAAGCGTCTTCCTTTTAAGAGACATTCACTTTGCCTAAAATAGTATTTAAACCCTTCAATATTTCAATTTACGGGACAATGTGGGATATTTTAAGAAAGGAGGAATGTGTGATTTAAATCAAAGGTGCATCTAGAAAGATTGGTTGCAAGCATTTATTGGTTTTCCAAAAAATTCTGCAACAGAGGCCACATTTTAATGACCATTCTTGCAACGACGACCTTGAATCATCTCAAGTAGGTAGTGTGGAAGGGAGCATCTTAGATGGTGGTCCTTTGTTTCTCTCCACAATGCCTGTGGCTTGGTTGTTTTTATGTAATGCAGACCACTACTCCTTTAATGCATTGATTCGGCTACTTTTAACTATTCTGGCATTTTCATTTTTGCTTAATGATCATTGGCAGGTTATTGACTTTGACAACTACAAGTTTATCCTTCATTTAATCAACGGTTTGGAGCTTTGGCTTTTTTACTGCGGTTGAATTTCTTTAATGCGTGTTGGGTGGCTCTTTCTTGTGTAGGGGCATCTTTGAACTGTATTTTCTTATTTGTGTTTGGACAGCATCTCAGAATGTGTGGGCTTTCTTTAGCTGGGGGTTGATCCTTTAAAAGGTGTGGAGGACTTGCTTCTTCAGCATGTCTGCTATTTTTCACTACGTGTGGAAGCTTTTTACTATTCTGCGGCCTTTTCTTTGCTTGAGGCTTGTTGGTCTTCTTTTTTGGAGCTTTTGATTAAAGTCATTGGCTGCCTCTTTAGGCCTCATTGGAACCTTCTTCTCGCACGGGCATGGAAAAGCTTGCCAAGATCACCAGAGGGAAAATCAAGACGAGCATCGAGATCAACATCTCCATTATTACTTTTGAAAAAACCCATAATATGTTCAAGAATACAGAGGTTAATTAAGAGGCTTTAACAATGACATAATAGGAAATTTGCCACTACCCTCCTCACTTATGGTTTCCAATCAATTTCTTCATCAATCATCAATGCTTTATCCTGATCTATATGTTGATGACAAAAAATATTTCACTTGACCTTTTCGATGATTATGTTCATCCTTTTTTCCCAATATCTTATCAGTCTAGCGAAATTAGTCAGGCCCCAAAGTGGGTCCGGCTAAAAAATTTTTGTTTCTGGACAACTTGATTCTCAGATTGACCCACTGAGCATCTGATACTGATTCACATCAAATTCGACTGCTGAATAATCAATTTGAAACTCATTTTTACCACTTATTGCAACTGTCAAATTTGCGTCAGGAGGTCCATTGACTGCCCTTGAAAACTGACCCGAACCTCTAATCAAGTCATGAAATTTGGCACACTGAATCTTTTCTCGGTACTCTTGCATCCTATCAAATCTTGTGTCATGACGAATTCTTAATCAAAAGATATTGACTGTCAAATTTGCCTTCTCAGATTTATCTGCAAGAAAACACATTAGAAAACAATAAACTAGGCTCAGATTTGGCTCCGAAAACTGGGCTAACACACACTTGGGAAGACAAAAATTGGGGCGTTGGTTCTTTGTCATGAGAACAGTATGAATATGCGATTTGGGCTCATGAAAAATAACAGGACGCAAATGGCAGACGTTCAAAGTATGCTACCTGGATTTTGCAACTAGAAACACTGACTGAAAAGCGATTTTGGCAAACGGAGTTGACCCAAGAAAGTGCGTATATGGATTCGTCATGACTTGAAACTAGGCACACTTAAAGAATTTTCAGTGGAAAACATAGGGGTACAATCCATTCATCTTGACCAATCACGGACTAGGAGATATGACATCATGAACAGGGCTTCCGACAAATCTACAAACACTGACACCAGTAAAAAGATAGAAAGTCCATTTAGAATCACGTTTGAAAACTGACCAAACGGATTTGTCAAGAGCTGAAACTTGAAACATAACAAGTCTCTGAAATTTACAATGCAATGCAATAGGAATTTCAAGATTTTTGTCAACTAGTTAAAAGTTATAACACGTCAAACAGGGCTTCCCAAAATTGTGTGCAAAGTGCAAAAGCATGAAGATAATAACTAATCGACTTTGAGGGGTTCAAAACCTAGTCAAACGGACTCAAAATGACTCAAAATTTGAAAAATATGCTCTTAGGTATGGACACTAGACACTCTCAAAGTGGAAATTCACAAAACCTTTCTAGGTGCGAGATATTCAGATGCAAACACAACCTCATGTCGCTGTTTGACACTTAAGTGAAAAAGCAAGATTGACAATTGTTCAAAACTGGACTTCGCCAAACAGCTCAGAACGATGATTTATCTTCATAGAACAAGTAGACATGCTGAATGGAAGGTGTTAGAAACATTAAACACCTCTTAGGCCTCATACTGATAGCCAGGTACATATGTAATTATGGGACTTGAAAAGGGCTCAATTTGACTCAAATTTTAAATGGATGCTCAAAATGAGAACGCAATTTTGAGCACCAATAGAATCCTAAAAAACAAGAACCTCATTCAGGGGTTAAATGATTGTAATCTCGAGTTTGACTTCTATGAAAATTGTGTCTATGGTAAACCAAATTGTGTTCAATTTTACTCTAGTTCTCACAAATCTTCTGATATTTTGGATCTTATTCATTCTAATGTATGTGGTCTTGTAAAACTTCCTTCAATCTCCAATTCAACATTTTTTGTATCTTTCAAAGATGATTATAGTAGAAGGAAAAGGATTTATTTCCTAAAAAGTAAGACACAAGTCTTTAGTTGGGTCAAGAAATTTAAAGCTATTGTAGAGAATCAGAATGCTACGAAGATTAAGTGTGTGAGAACTAACAATGGTAGTGAGTTTTTCTCAATAGAGTTTGTACAGTTCTATAAAGAATAAGGTATCAAGAAGCATAAGACAACTGCTTATGGGCAGCAAAATAGAGTTACAGAAAGAATGAATAGGACACTCATGGAGAAGGCTAGGAGCATGCTTAATGGAGTTGGTCTTGAACAAAGGTTTTGGGTTGAAGCTATGGCCACTGCTTGCTATCTAGTTAACAAATCTCCTACATCAGCCCTTGTAGGTAAGACACCCATGGAGGTGTGGTCTGGTAAGAAGCCTTCAATTAGACATCTTCATGTTTTTGGTTGTGTAGCTTATGCACATGTTCCAAAGGAGAAAATATCTAAGTTGAAAACCAAAGATGTAAAATGTATTTTCATGAGATACAGTGTTGATGTGAAGGGATACAAGCTTTGGGACCCTATGACTATTAAGTGTACACTGGAATTGTGTCACACTCTAAACCATTCTATCCAAATGATTCCATGAGTTTGGAATGCTTGGATGCCAGCTTAGAGCTCCCTATCCACGGAGTGCAAGAAGTTAGTATTCAAGCATGAAAGCTCTCAGCCAAGCCTTAGAAATGTGCTTCTTGCTAGTAAACCATGCAATGGGAGGTTCTTTGAGACAAGAGAAAGAATTCAAATGTCTACAATGAGTTCCTCAAAGATGCAATGCAAAATGGAAGACTAAACTTGAATGAAAATGCAAGATGCAACTATGCTAGAATGTGAATGAGAGTGTTACAATACCATTATTTAAACTATGTGAGATTATTGCAAGAATCAAAGCTAAACTAACATGCAACTATGCTAAGAATGCCATGTGATCTTATGCTAATATGATGGAATAAGAGAATGAGACAAGAAATGAGAAGTTCTCCACAAAGCTCCAAAGAAACCTGTTAGAAAACCTGCAGCATAACAATATTCAAAAGATGGATTGAGGGGGAAATCTCTCTCCCTTTTAAAGATGTATGGACGGTAGAGATCAAGATGAAGATGGTGGATGATCAATGGTGGAATTCAAAAAGAGGAGTGATCCATGTGCACACACAAGTCAACAAATAGAATATAAGTTGACTTGTCATATAAGACAAAAGTCACAAAGCCTTTTCTTTTAATTGCAAAATAGAAAAAGGACTTTATGTGTGCACTTTAAGTGGGTTGGAAGAATGGGGTCTTTTATTTAATTAAAAGGGGACATGTTCTTTTAATCAAATAATGAACTTAGGATAGCATAGTCAAACTATAGGTTATAATAAAATAAATTGATTATTAGCAATTTGGTCTAGGTAAATGATTAAATTAATTTAGCCAAAATATTGAAAAAGGGGCTAATAGTCTAGATGACCATTTTTAGGTGATTACATTTGCCCCTCTTTGACTAATGTGTGATCGATCTGGGAATGCATTATGTCAAATAAAATAGAAAGCCAAGTAGGCGGTGATAGATATAGATAAGATTTTGAAGAATGAAATGTAGAAAAAGATAGCAAGTCCTAAATGTACAGTCTGATAGTGGTAGTACTAAACACTAGGAAAAGATGATGTCAAAATTCAAGAAGAATTCTAACACTTAGCAAAGTAGATAGATTGAGAACAAGTAAAAAGATCAAACAAATGCTCCTAAGAAATAGATAGTTGTAGCAATCAGCGATAGAGTATTTCTGCCCCCTCGAGATCAAAATTGAAATGAGGTAAGGGGATGCAAAAATTGGCTAGACATGAGAAAATTAGAATAGAGCAATGTCCAAGATGACAGATAGATTATTAGAACCCAAGAATGACTATAAAAAAATTTGATAAAATGCCCCAGTTTGACTAGAGTTGACCTTGAAGGATATAGCATAAAAATTAGGTCAAAATGAGTAGAAAGGTGATTTTAGACATGAAACAGTGAATTGAAGTAGATATGAAGTATGGAAATGATGAAGACATGAAGAAATGAATATTCCCCAGTGATGATTTAGAGATTAGACCTCAAAAGGTTAGCTAACTACTCAAAAGAAAGTAGAATTTTAAAAGACAATTTTGACCATCAAGATGAACTCGAATTTGGATTTCGATCTCGAAAATGAATCTAGGACGTTGAAATTATTTAAGAGGTCAAAAGTTTATATAATTTAATGATAAGATAGAAAAGAGATGAAGCAAAAGATTAAGAATGTGAAAAGACATGAACAAGAAGAAACCAAAGAAATATATGAAAGGAGTTAGCCGATATGTCTGCGAAATGACGAAGAGAGAGCTCTCCCCATAAGCAAGAATGGAAGACTAAGCTAGAAAATGAACCTAAAATGCAAGCTAATATGCAAAGTGGTTTACCAACAAGAAGCGCATAACATTTAGGCTCTTAATTTCATCATTGAGCATTTATTAGGGACATTATGAGATCATACAACCATCACTAGTATAACAATGAGGATATGAATATGATCGATATCAAATAGGTATGTGGAAATCCAATCTAAGCATCAGAGACATGTAAGTCAAGATAACTACGTGATTAGATTCCCTAAGTTTAATTTAGCAAGATTACACCTGTATCAAGGCATAAGCACTAGGATAAACCCCAAGTGCAGTCTTTCAAAATAGTCAAGGATGATACATTTATAAGTCAAAGTGTTGAATAGGACAAGCACAAATGCTTACAACACTATAGACAAACAAAGTATACCCACAAGAAGAAATCAAGAAAACATGCCCCATGCCCCCAGTCTTCTAGTCAATGACATCCTTGAAAGACTATTAGGGATGGAACATATAGTAAATAAATCATCATAGACAGCACACAAAGTAGATAAAGATCAGCATAGCTCAGTCATTTAAGTGTTTAAGTGTATGTGTGTAAGTCACTTGGCCATTTCTTCAAGACTTTATTCTGATAGTGAGAAATATTGCGACATCGAAGACCATAGGTAAACTATCTGAAAAGTGTTGAAAAACACTTGATGTCAAGGTAGGGGAAGTGTTGAGAAACATTATTTTGTGATTTGTCCAAGAAACCCTAATGCACAAGAATACCTCAATAGGCTAAGCAGTTGTGCCCCCAAGATGAGGACAAGAAACAATTCCAAGCTAGGAAATGTGTAGCAAAATAGGTGATTGAGACTGATAGATAGAGGTGCAAGGGTCTCAAGTAGCACCTATTTCCAGATTTTCACCACTTGACAGATTTTTCTAGAACTTTTTTCAAATTTTTTGTATTTTTGTATTTTTGATTTTTTTAGTGATACATCAAAGTGCCTATTGCTAGGTTTTCACTAAGAAGATCTTTTTTTCAAGACATTTTCTAGTTTTTAGGATTTTTTCAGCATCATATATGATTTTTTGGATTTTTTAGAATAATTTAGAGATCACTAGTTCTCAAGCAAGATCACATCATTTTCTCCCAATGTCTAGCAAGGTATAGGACACGATGGAGAAACAAGCCGATAGATAAGCAAAGATGCATAAGAAAGGAATGAGAAGCAAGTGAAAGTGATCCTCAAGGATGCACTCCTCAAGAGTACCCAAGCTAGGGAAAGATAGCCATATAAAGTAGGTTTTGGATAAGCAATGGAAGAAATGAGCAAGATAGCGTGTAGGATAAGCAGTGAAGCCAACAAGTGTGATAGCATATAAGATAAGAGATGGAAGCCAATGAGAGAGATAGCATGAAAGCGTGCAATCCAAGAGAGTAGACATGTCAAGAGGCCTATGAGAACCATGTTTTATTTATTTTGATCAAGACCAAGGGGTCAACTAGATAGGATAGGGATGGGATAGAGCAATGAGAATAAAGCTCAAGATAGAGGCTATGAGTGAATGTGAGAGCACAATAGAAAATCTTGTGGATAAGATAGCCAATATGCAAAGATAGCTCAACATTGTCAAGATCAAAGAGAGAAGAGGGGATAAATGGATGATGGAAGAAGTACGCATGATGCCTGTTTGCCAGGTTTTCATCATGGTACTTATCTAAGGTGCCACAAGAAGTAGTTTTCACCATAGGATAAATTTATTTATCTTTACTTTTGCTACCAAGGTGCCACAACATACGGTTTTCACTAAGGCACATTTTCATTTTTTCTATTTTTTATTCTTCTTTTTTTGAATTTTTAGAAAGAGCTGAAGCTATTTGAATGTAGATAACGCTCCTATAAAAAAGATAATTCATGATAAGCCAAGACCATAGAAAGGTATGCTCAAAGATGTTGATAGGGTGATGAAAGAGAAATGGTAGTAGGAAGAGTATATGGAGGATAATAGTTCATGTATAGAAAGTTAGTGTAAGCTTTAGAGGATTTCATGAGGGTAGTTGAAATATTGTACAAGATCAACATTGACACACACCTTGAAGGGTATTGGAATGATGGAGGAATCATGGATGAAGTAGCTTGAGGTTTAGATGTATGAGGTGGTAGAAGAGATTTGGAAAAAAGTGGAGTGGAAGGCTTTGGAATAATTTTAGGAAGATTTTTGGAAGAAGATGGAATGGAAGCCTTTGGAAGCTTGAATGTCAACTTTGAAATATTTTCAATATTCAAGTCTTTTAAAAGAGACTTGGGAATCCACATAGCTTTAGATTTTCCTCATTCTTTGGGTGCTTGAGAGTACCTTTGTATAATGATGGATTTAGGAACCCATATTTTCTTTGGTTTAGCTCTTTGAGTAGTGGACCTTTGCAGTCTCTTTTGTGCATTCTCCTTCTTAGCATTCACATGTCAATTAGATGGGACATAGTGCTCTTTCTTTTTCAATGGATTCTTATGTTTATTCTTACTTCCAAAAGACTTGAGATTTGTGGATGAATAAGGCTGATATGACTGGTTTAGGTGGATAGATGGGTGATAATTTATCAAGGATGAGCATCTTTGTTGATCTTGAGGTATGACGAGAGAGCTAGGAGTGGAAAATGTAGGATATGACAGAACATAAGGTCCCAATATAGATGGAAGGTTTGAAGGCTTTAGCTTTGATGGATAAGGACAAAGGATAGACTTAGAAGATGAAAATGGATAGTGAAAAGGGACATCAACATCTTTAGAGTGAGCAACGTGGTCAAAGCCATCAATAGACTCATGAGTAGCTTTGACAGGAGCAACATTTTTAATAGGAGCACTTGAAGCTTGAGTAAAATTTTGAAGTGGATATGGAGAAGTAGAACACAAGGGGACGCTTTGATCTTGACAAGTAGCTTTGGATAGCATAGGAAGAGAACTTTTCTCATAATTTTTAGTAAGCTCAAGGGAGATAATGGAAGTGTTATCTTCATCATACTTAGGAGGTGGACAAGATATAGGATATGGAGGGGAAAAGTCTTGAAAGAGATGAAAGGGTGCTTGATCTTGATCTTTCTTGACATTTATAGCTTTTTCTTTTTGAGAGTCCTCTTGACATGGAGCCACTTCTAAGGACAAGGGAGAATGAAGAGTGAATGGAGTAGTGCTTAGATTAGGCATTGTAGTGCATGAAGGTTGAGGATGTTTAGGATTGGTAGCATGGAAAAGGTTTGCAACCAAGTGAAGGTTAGCTTGAGTTTCTTTTAGAGATAGCCCTTGAGGATACACATAGTCAATGTGGAAAGTGTTAGGTTCTTTATTTGATGGAGGCATGTTGGAAAGATTTGAAATGTTGGGAGATGCACAAGTGTTGGAAGAAGTGGAAGATGTAATAGAGCTGCTACTAGACATAGGTTCATTAATGTAATCTTGCTCAAGAGAAGTATCTTCACCACATGAGTCACTAGAGGTTCTAAGATCAACAATCTCATCATCAATGAGATCTTGGATTTTATGTTTCAGCTCTATACAATCAAAAATAGCATGGTCATTAGATTGATGATAGGCACAATAGGTATCCAAGAATGGATTTCCATAGGAGCTAGACTTAGGCAACATGATGAGCTCAGTTTCAAGAAGCATTTGCAAAATGTCATCATAAGAATGTTCCAAGGGAGTAAAAGTCCTCTCAAAAATATGTCTAGGATCTTCTTGTTGTTTCTCAAGTGAATAGCATGCATCCATGTCTTCATCATATTGGTCAAAGATAGGTTTTTCATGAAAACTTGGCATAGGATCAAAGGAGGTATCACTTTCTTTCTCTCTAAGGAGGTTTTTAGATCTAGAAGATGAAGACATTTGATGTCTTGAGATAGAATATGCAGACCTAGAAGAAGAGGATAACCTTAAATAAGGTGACTCACATGCATGTAAAGACCTTAAGGAAGATTCATGTAGTGATGTAATTTTCTCCTCTAACCTTTTCTCAAGTTTAGACTTCATTTCCATCATGCGCTTAGAGAGATGAAGGTAAGAAAGATCATTTGTCTCTTCTAGTTCTTTGTATTGTGCATATAGATCTTGAAACTCTTTAGTGACATGGAGGATATCATGATCATCTAGATTCGGTTGAAGTTTGGTAGCACAAGGTTTAGATCCCATAGTTTTAGATGCAAAGCCAAGCATAAAATAGTCTAGAAGATAACTTGATGTTGAAACTATAGGAGGTAGAGTGTTCACTTGCCAAGATAGTAGAGAGAGATTAAAGCAACTTGTCAAACAATATGTCCAAGAAACTTACGACATGAATGACTCAAGTCAATAGCTAGGCAAGATGCCCAAATAGCCAAATAGCTAGAGCAAGCAGGGTGACAAGTGAACAACTCTCCAACCCAAGAGTGTAGTCAAGAAATCAAGGAAACCATTTCAGCAAAAGGATAACTAGCAAGCAAACATAGACCATGAAGACAAAAAGACCAAGAGCACTAAGACCAAAAATTCACTTTAAGCATGTTCAAGAACTAGAGACATAGCAAATCAAAGTCAAATGATGAGACTCCCCTTAGGAAGCAACACAAGATAAATGTTAAGATTTGATGCTTTGACTTGGTTGACAAAGTTTGACAATAGTTGATAGCATAGCAAGTTTGATGTTCAAAAATAATTTCTTTCCAAGCAAGATAGTGACACATGAAGTAGTCTTCAAACAATCAATCAAGGGACAAAACAACCTTGCATGATACAAGCATATCTGAGGTCTCAAAAGGATTTCCTAGAATTATCGTCATGTGTATGTTCAAAAGATTTTCACAGGTATACCACATTTGAGAACACATCAAGCAATATCTACCTAAAGGACATGGTTCATTACTCAACAACTTGGCCCACACTTGATGCTCCTTTGCCTCACACCAAGTGGTTTCCCACAAGAGATATTGGATTTTTCATGAAAATGCCATAAGCATAACCAAGGGAACACAGATGGTGAGTGTAAAATCCTAGGGTGATCCGGGTAGTCCACTAGGATCGATCCTTGCACCAAGAAGTTGAGCGGCTAAAAAGGGTAGTTACTAACTTGGGGTTTTTAGATCAGGCTTCCATTCATAGTGTTCCTCTTGCTCTCAATTACGGGACACCTCACCTTGCGATGAGTAACTGATCTCGCGATCACAAGAGTACCTTAAGTATTCTTTCCTAGTGATCTCCCTATGGTCAAAATTCTATAAGTGATCACACTAGGCGAAGACAAACACTATGTCTACCAAGGTTTTGTGTCCTTGATAGCCTTGAGTTTATAGTGGGTTGGAAGATCCGGGTAATCTGCTTGTCCCCACTTGGGTTGTTCCTCTCAGATTGTCCGAGAGCAAGCCCTCTAAAGGATTCTAAACTACACAAAGAGTGGATCAACTTTTGGAAGTCAAGATTTCTGATTCACCACAAGGGTGAAGAGCATACTGTCCTGTTCCAATTGTTTTCTCCAAAACATGCCAAGAAGATTTAGTTGCCTCTTACTCTTGAAACCAAATGGTAAGTCAAGATTTCTGATTCACCACAAGGGTGAAGAGCATACTCTCCTATCACCAAAAGATCCCAATTGTAAGTTTTAATGTGCCTAAAAATAAACAACTAGTATGTGCCACACATGTAAAAGTAAAGAACAAGCAAAATTGGGTTTTTATGCATTGGGCAGCCTTGCAAACAATCATTAGTAGCCCTTGTGCATTTGAAGCTTTGACACGCGTTCTTTTTATGCAATGTTTCAAATTTTTTTTTACAAGGATGGCAACCTGCAATCACTTGTTAGCACCACAAGTTAGTGTGAAATAACATAAAATAATGCAATAAAAAGTGGTTAGTTGCCTCAAATATCCAAGTTATCTTCCAATCAAGTGTATGCAAAGAAATGGCAAACTAATCACAAATGCTCTCATTTTTACTCTTTGCTTTTGATCTAGTCAACAAGATTAGACTTTTTTGCTATTATTTTGTATCCAAAAATAAAAATGAAAAGAAGAGACCCCTTTCAAAAATCAGAGAGCTTTCCAAAAATGCAAGAAATTTAAAAAAATCTCTTCATTTGCGCTCTAGAGATTGATTTTGTCAAAATAGGCCAAATTTATCAAATCGAGTTTTTGATCCTTAATACAACTTCAAAATTCAAAGCACAAAGAAAGAACCCCCATTAGAATTGAAAACCCTTTTTAGAAATGTAAGTTTTTCTAAAAAATACACTAATGTGCAACCAGAAATAACTTTTTATGAAAAAAAAAAAGAAAATATCATAACTTTCGCAAATCATGTCAAAATGCTCTGAAAATCAGACTGAAACATTTTGAATACATACCTAACCTATAAAAAAAAATTCAAAATCAAAATCCAAGTGGTTTAAAAGATAAGATCAAATCTTTAAACCAACTAAATTTTTGGCCTTCAAACCAATCTACTTATGTGTTGGCCTTTAAATCAAAGTGATAATCCTATAAAAGCACTTAATTAGATCCAATATGTTGTTGTAAAAAAATTAGAGATGAAAAATAAAAGCAAATGGAGCTAGAAACTTGATCCAAGCCCCACGGTGGGCGCCAAAAATGTACACTAGAATTGTGTCATGCTCTAAACCATTCTATCCAAACGATTCCATGAGTTTGGAATGCTTGGATGCCGGATTAGAGCTCCCTACCCATAGAGTGAAAGAAGTTAGTATTCAAGCATGAAGGCTCTCAGCCAAGCCTTAGAAATGTGCTTCTTGCTAGCAAACCATGCAACGGGAGGTTCTTTGAGACAAGAGCAAGAATGCAAGTGTCTACAATGAGTTCCTCAAAGATGCAATGCAAAATGGAAGACTAAACTTGAATGGAAATGCAAGATGCAACTATGCTAGAATGTGAATGAGAGTGTTACAATACCATTATTTAAACTATGTGAGATTATTGCAAGAATCAAAGCTAAACTAACATGCAACTATGCTAAGAATGCCATGTGATCTTATGCTAATATGATGGAATGAGAGAATGAGACAAGAAATGAGAAGTTCTCCACAAAGCTCCAAAGAAACCTATTAGAAAACCTGCAGCATAACAATATTCAAAAGATGGATTGAGGGAGAAAGCTCTCTCCCTTTTAAAGATGTATGGATGGTAGAGATCAAGATGAAGATGGTGGATGATCAATGGTGGAATTCAAAAAGAGGAGTGATCCATGTGCACACACAAGTCAACCAATAGAATATAAGTTGACTTGTCATATAAGAAAAAAGTCACAAAGTCTTTTCTTTTAATTGCAAAATAGAAAAAGGATTTTATGTGTGCACTTTAAGTGGGTTAGAAGAATGGGGTCTTTTATTTAATTAAAAGGGGACATGTTCTTTTAATCAAATAATGAACTTAGGATAGCATAGTCAAACTATAGGTTATAATCAAATAAATTGATTATTAGCAATTTGGTCTAGGTAAATGATTAAATTAATTTAGCCAAAATGTTGAAAAAGGGGCTAATAGTCTAGATGATGATTTTTAGGTGATTAATGTAAGGTGTTGTATAGAAGAAATGTTATTTTTAGAGAGCTAACATCTTCTCCTATTGTGCTACAACCAAATGAAAAAGAAAAGAAAGAAGATATTGTTCAATTTCCTCCTACCCCTGAGAAGACTAAATAGAAAGACCATGTTGGGTCTAATGATGAGGAGAGCTTTAGTAGCTTTGATAGTTCATAAGAAGAGGAAGAACAACCTCAACCTAAGACCTTGAGGAGATTCATGATAGTAAGAAAAAAGCCAGAAAGGTTTGGTTATTCTATGTTAGATTCTAGTTGTACTTTTTCTTTGATTACTAACATTGATGAGCCTAGATTCATGAAAGAGGCTTTGGATATGGAAGATGCAGGTTCCTAGATTAAGGCCATGGATGATGAGATAGCTTCATTGGATTAAAAAAAAAACTTGGGACCTTGTACCTTTTCCTAAAGGATGGAAACCTATTGGTAAAAAATGGGTGTTCAAGAAGAAATTTTGTGCAGATGGTAGTGTTGAAAGGTACAAAGATAGATTGGTTGTGAAGGGGTACTCATAGGTAGAGGGAATAGATTATGATGAAATATTCTCTCCTATTGAAAAGTTGACATCCATTAGATTTATGTTATCTCTTGTTGCATCATATGATTTAGAGATAGAACAGATGGATGTGAAGACAACTTTCCTTCATGGTGATTTGGAGGAAGAGATTTATATGTCACAGCGTGGGCACTACATTGTTAAAGGTAAAGAATTTTTGTTTTATAGATTAAAGAAGTCTTTGTATGGTTTCAAACAATCTCCTAGGATGTAGTACCTTAATTTTTATGCCTTTGTGTTATCAATTGGATTTGCAAGATTGAAATCATATCATTGTGTTTATTTCAGAGTTGAAAATTATTACCTTCTTATTGTTGCATTATATGTTGATGATATCTTGTTGTTTGGGAAGGATAAGGGTAAAAAAATTTATTTTAAATCTCAATTGTCAACATAGTTTGAGACAAAATATCTTGGGGCAGCAAGGTACATCTTGGGTATGGAAATCAATAGAGATAGATCTAATAGAAAACTTTGGTTGAGTCACAGTAAGTATGTGAAGTCTGTATTGGATAGGTTCAACATGGTAGAATGTAGACCATTGTGTGTTCCTATTTCTATGGGAACAAAGTTATCTATAAATGATTGTCCAAAATCTCCTAGTGAGGTGGAGGACATGATTAGAGTACCTTATGCTAGTCCAATTGGCAGTCTTATGTATGCTATGGTCTATACTAGACCAAATATTGCCCAAGTAGTGGGAGTTCTGAGTTAGTTTATGGTTAATCCTAGATGGGTACATTGGGATGTAGTTAAGAAAGTATTCAAATATTTGAGGGGTACATCAAATTACTCCATTTGTTATCATGGTAACTCTTTTGCAATTCTGCATTTAGTTTGTATTTTTGGGTTTGTGGATTTAGATTAGGTAGGTGATATTGACAGCAAGAGATCTAGCAGTGCTTATGTGTTCACTATGTTTGGTGGTGCCATCAGTTGGATGAGTAAGAAATAACCTATGGTTGCTTTGTCCACTACAAAAGCTGAGTACATGGTTGCTACTCATACTTGTAAGGAAGCCATTTGGATTAGGAGATTCTGTTCTAATATTGGTGTTGATGCAGGACATATTACTATTTGTTGCGACAATCAGAGTGCTATTTTCTTTGCAAAGAATCCAACTTTCCATGCCAGAACAAAGCACATTGATGTACAATTTCACTTCGTGAGAGATATGGTAGAAGATGGAAAGATAAATTTAGAGAAGGTAGATACTATAAAGAATTTTTTAGATGCATTAATGAAACTAGTGGGCACAGAGAAGTTCACATTATGTTCAGAGTCTATGGGCCTTTTGGCCTATAGCGGTTGGTTCCTATTATGTTTATGTTACTCTTATAAGGTGTTTTACAAGTGGGAGAATGTTAGGAATAAGGTGTCTCAACCTTGGATAATTCCTATTCTTATTATTTGTTTTGTAAATGTATTTTTTGAAAATAATGCAATTAAGTGTGAGTGTACATGATATAAGCATTTTTAGGGTTGCAAATTTGAGAGAGTGAAAAGTGTATTTTTGGTTGCTACTGGATTGGTCTTCCATGTTCTAAAAGAACTTGCATTGCAAGTGTGTTGTAACCTTTGTGTTGAAGATAATACATTGTGTAGGTTTTGGAGGGGTGGGGTTATTTTACCAAAAAGTTTTTCCCCACTGACATATCTTTGTGTTTATGTGTTTTCTTTCTCTATCTATTTTTTTGTATAATGGTTGATTGCAATATTATTTTTTACATAATATTGAATCTATAATTGTAAGGATTTAATAGGAATTTTCATAATGCTTTCCTTAAGGCATTAGTGTAGGAAGTTGTTTCCATAACTAAGTTTCATTATGGGTAGATACTATGATCTTTTTCACTTCTTCTAAATAGCTTGGTAGCTTTTGTTATGCTCAATTTGCATTGTACATTGACTTTGAAGCTTAGTAAACACTATGTAGCTTAGCAAACACTATAAATTGATTAGTTGGATTGGAAGCATCTAGAACACTTGGCTAACACTACAGAGTGAATGATAAGCTTGGTAGTAACTGTAGAGCTTGGTAGCAATGTAACCACTTGATTAACTGTTGAGTCATTGATAGAAAATTTGACCTTAATGTCAACAATCTCCCCCTTTGGTATTAGTGACAAAAACACTTACCAAACCAAAAATCTAAACATTCAAAACTATAAGTCAAAAACTTCCTTTATTATCTTATGTGTCATCAACTTAGTTTGACCTCTTTAAGTTATAGCTCAGTAAGATACCCTATTTTTATGATTTTTCAACATTTCTTTTTTAAAGATATTTTATGCTTAACTATACTGATATCTGTATAATACTATACTTTTCTCCCATACATATATCTCTCCTATGTACATACGTCTAGAGTATAATATACTTCTCCTCCATTTATATTAAACATATTTACCTCTCCCCCTTTTTGACATAAATGCCAAAGGTATATAATATCTATACGTTGATACCAAAATGTGACAAGAAATCAGAACTTACCTTTAGAATAAGTACCATAGTCTTGTCTAGTACCTTACTTGCATGTAATGCAATCTAAACTCCTACTGATAATTCTATCATGTGATTAGCTATGGAGAAGTTGTTGTCATGGATGAATGTCTTTGCATGTATTTTTGCAATGCATCCATGTTTGGAAGAATCATGCCCTAAATTTTTGTAAGTGTGGCCCTGGTCTTGGCTTCTTCCTTTAATAATTATGCTTGTAGATTTGTCAAATATCTTATCTTTGTGTAATGTGCAGAACTATGACTTGGGTCAAGTGACAGCTGGTGTGCACTTGCCTTTATATCTTCATCTATCTTGGACAGTTCATCCTTGATCTCCTTTGTGAAGATAGATGTGTAATTTTTGACAAATAATGAAATAACATTATTAACAAATATTTCTAGTGAAACAAGAATAGTAGATAACTCTACTTGATCTATGAAAATTCTATGTGCAACTTGTTCCAACACTCTGTTCTCAAATTTTCTTTTAGGTCTTTGTATTAGTTTATCCTATCCATTTAAGTCTTCATTATATTTGTGGATAATTTCTTCTAACTGGTCTAGATTGGGTGGTTTTCCATCAACCTCAATACTCATATATCGATAAATATTATCTTTATGTCTTCACGAACTTGATTTTCTTTCTTCTTTTCTTCTCTAAGCTTCTATTGCTTAGCTCTCTTCTTTAGTAGTTCACCCAAGGTATCCATTTGATCAAGGTGTAGGTAGAGATATCCAAATTTGGAATAACTATATCCTCATCCAGATTAATTGCTTCTGCTTCTTCTTTACCCTTTTCCTTTAGACTGATAGAAATAATTTGTTTAACCTTATCTAAGACTTCAGTACTAGATTGAGAATAGTTATCAATTTTCATTATACTAGCTATGGATACACTTGCAATAGAAATAATTGTTTAAATTTATAGACTAGCAACAAATTTAGAAATGACATTGACAACAGGAATACCTTGTTGTTGCTTAGTTAAACTAGTGATGGAGGAACTTGTTGCTCGGTAGATGAAGTGTTGGGTACTTCAATAAATGTTACACTTGGAAAAATAGATTTAGAGATTGGTCAGGTCCTTCATGTAGTAGTGGTATCCACAACCAACTTAGTAGAAGATTTCTCTAAGCCTGATTGCACTAAGGCATTGCTAAAAGAGTGAGGAAATGAGGCCATGACTACTGCTACAATTTTCTCTACATTTGTTTCCTCAATACTTTGTATCTCTAGAAGGCTTCCTCTAGTAGCTTATTGCTCTTCCTCCTCATCATCCATATTAACATCATCTAACTCATCATCTTTTATTTCTACTTCTTCTTCCTCATCTTTATTGTTTGTGTCATCAACATGTACCACAAATTCACTAGGTTGGTGTAGCTTATAGATTTTTTTCTATTTGGTAGTAGTTGTCTTCAACATAGATTCAATATCCTTAAGCAATATCATACACATCTTGAATTTGAAAGTAAACTTCTTCTCATTTTTCTTCAAGGATTCTGTCACTTCCTTCTCACTAAGATTCGTCATGAGTTGCCTCAAATTTTAATTAAAGATGTCCTTGACAGTCTTTGTTGCACTTTTCTATCTAGGTTTAATCACTTGTAAAATTTCATTAGGAATTTGTTGTGCAAGTTCATCCAAAGAGTACTTTCATTTTCCCAATTTTGACATAAGCATATCCTCAATCTTTTGTTTCTCTTTTGTATTCTTGGTCTCATACTTAAGAGATTTGAATTTTTTGTGCTAGATCCTTCTTCCATCCTTTTCAATTTTTCTTGATGTATAGGTGCAGATCTTTTGAAGATAATCTACTTGGATTCATCTTAACCTAACTTCAACTTCTTAGATTTGGCTACCCTTCTTGTAAATATAGTAGGGGAAGATTTGGAAGGTCTATTTTATGATGACTTTTCCCTTCTTGGGAGGCTCTTCCTTTTTAGATTCAGATTCCTCTACTTCATCCCCTTCATCATCATCATCTACATCATTTCCTTTATCTTCTGTTAGCATGAGAGTAGAACTTACTCATCTAGATACTCTAAAATGGTTCAAGTCTATGGTTTAATCATATTTTCATACTAATTCATCCCATATTCTCACTCCACTAATTTTGATCTTTTGACCAACTTGATTGTATCTCAATAATGTTTTTCATCATTCGTATCCTCTTTCACATCAATTGCAGATCATTTCATAATCATTTCAACATCATCAAAATCATATCAAATAAACTTAGAATCATATCAAATCAACTCAAAATCACCCTAGATCTACCCAAAATCACTTAGAATTAGTCCTAATCAACCCATAATATGTCAAACATCCCAAATCAATCATCATCTATCCAATCCTAGGCATTGTTGTGGCTTTAAGTGCCTTGAAAACCTATCAATGTATCAAACCTATCAATCTGACCTTACTATTGTCATGGCTCTCAATGTTAGGTCAAACTATCATTCTTATCATCTAATCTTTGAAATTTTTGAGTCCATCAGTGTTAGATTGTGACATCATCAAATAATTTTTAATAACATTGATAGTGTTCATCAATGTTATTATGATCAACCCTATCAATCAATCTTGATCCTATAGCATTTACAATATCAGTTAAATGTTATGTACCCTTAATCCATGGCATATGTCCTTGGCATGTTATCAATTTTAATAATCAATCAATTTGACCATGGCTTTGGTCAACTCATCATCATCTGAGTTGATCCACATTTTCATCAAAGGATATTGTCGCACTTATGTAATCAAATTGGCCAATCATCTACTAATTTTCTCTATAGGATTAAATAACCCATGATTTAATCCTATGTCATTCCAATCAATTTTCATCTTGCATTACTAATTAGTCTTCCTCTTAACATCCTCAATTAATTAATTTTATTAATTAATCAATTCATCATTTGCAATCCATGGGAATTTTCAATTTCTTAGGTCTCATTTTCCACTTCTAATTTCCAAATTCCTAATTTTCATTTGTGTGGGTATGTGGATTTTTAATTTAAATATTTCACATAATATTGACATAATCTTGACATCATCATAAAACATGGACATCTTACATCATCGATTTTATCCTTAAACTTTTGCTAAGATATGTCATAATCCATATATTCATATTCCCTTATGCATATATATATATATATGTGTGTGTGTGTGTGTGTGTGTGTGTGTGTGTGTGTGTGTGTGTGTGTGTATACATATATATATATACATATATATATACATATACATATATATATACATATATATATATATATACATATATATATATACATATATACATATATACATATAAACACATATGTATATATATGTATATATATATATATATATATCTATGTATATATATATATATATGTATATATATATATGTATATATGTATATATATGTATATATATATATGTATATATGTATATATATATAGTATATATATATATATATATATATATGTACATATATATATACATATATATATATATACATATGTATATATGTATATATGTATATATATATATATATGTATATATGTATATATATATACTATATATATATATATACATATATATATATACATATATACATATATATATATATATATACATATATACTATATATATATATACATATATACATATATATATATATATATATATATATGTATATATATATATATATAGCCATCATCATCATAGATTCTTGGCTTTAAGTGGCTTTGAGGTGTCACATGATGTGTCATAGATCCTCCACCATTTTTAGCCATGTTGACTTCCATGCATCATACAATCTTACATTTGGCATCTTGTGTCATAAGTGTCATGGAATCTCTTTCCAAGTTGCATATCCAAGGTGACAAGTCCAATGCTCTCCTCTTGCATGATGGCTATAAATTGAGCATTCTTCCTCTCATTTTTGGTCCTTCAAGTCCCTTGGTCTTTGGTCTCTCAAGCTTAAAATCTCTCTTCTAGTATTCTCATAGCATTATCATATCATAGGCTTTTTTCTTTTCAATTGTGTGCATTATAGGCAATTGGAGCTACATCATATGGAGATTTTAGTTTATGTTGATTTGTTTGTTTATTTGGTTTGCATGGCAGACTAGAGGGTAAAAATGTATATTTGTTGATTTTGTGATTTTCTCATAGTATGTTAGATATTAGCCCATTTTATGATCGTACAATTGGTGAACTTAATGTGAAGATCATGCTTAACTAACTTGGGTTTCTTGTGCTTGTGCTAGTAGGTGCAAGGAAGGAGCTCACTAGGAAGGGTATAATGGCTATCTACTCTTCCTTATCACATCTATTTTAATTATAGGGACTAATAACATTATTTTAGGCCTTCATTTATGCATTATATTAACTTGTTGTCTTAGGGTGCACTCTACTCTATTAGGGTGCACTTGGGACCTCTAGAAAGTAGTTTTAGGGGCCTAAGAGTCACCATAACCCTCATATATTGTTCATAGCTTACCAACTACAATTAGAAACAACCAATTGTGCCCTTCTAGGCCACAAGTGTATGATGGGTGCATTATGCACTATCTAGGCACACTTGGTTAGCTAGGTTTCAAAATTTGTAGTTTTGGGTCTTGTTTATTCACCATTTCCCCACAACCTACTTCCACTCTCCCAACTATGCCTATAAACTAGCAAATAATACCTTTTAGTCCCCATGTGCACTACGGGCATAGTTAGCACTATCTGAGCACACTTGGGGGTATCATGAGTCATTCTGGATTTTTGCGGCATAGTCTACTCTATCAGAGCACAGTTGGTTCATAGAAAGTACCTATTTTGATCAAAATTCACATCTAGGGTTTCAATTTCATTTTAGGACCTAGATTAGATGATTTTTTGTTACTACTAAATGATTTGCAGCATGTGGCAATCATTGGGAGAAGATATTCATTGAGAAACTACTAATTCTTGTTTGCAAGATGTTGTTGAAGATCCATGTGCTTGTCTAAACCATGTGTATAGATTTACTAGATTAGATAACACTTTTTTTGGTGCATTAAAATAAACTTTCTATACTTCTTGGTTTTCATGCATTGTTTAGAGCCCTAGGAGTTGCATGGATGTATGCTCTCCCCTTGCCATTCATGGTTCTTGGGTGTAAGATAAATCTATGTGACTTCTATAGAAAGACCTACCTTGGACCCAAGACTCACCACTTGGTGAGACCTAGGGGACAACCTCAAAGTGGTAACAGGCCAAAGCTAGGTCAACATTCTAGCAGCTATAACAACCTCAATACAGTTGATGTCATGTTGGCAATATTTCTACATGATAGCTCTCCTCCAATACCCTTGTGGTGCATCAAACCTTGGTTCTCAAGTTTGGGAGACCTTCTGAGGAAGTTTATCATTCACTTACCAAATGGAATGCTTGCACTAAATACCTTATTTTAGAGGTGAAAAACCTTTCTATCCACTAGCTCAGGGGGTCACCCATGCCCATGAAGACATCCCACATTCTCACGGTCCTTAGTAGAGATAATAATCCCTTGGGAAGTGGAAGTTGGTAGCCCCAAGAAGTGATTGCAATATAAGGGGGAGAAGTGAGAAGTGAGTCCACTCTAGATAAGCATGGTTGAACTTTATTTCAAGTGGGAATTTAGTGAATATTGTCTTAAAGCCTACCGTGTGGTGTGTCTTTTCACTTTAACATCATCTACTCTTGTCTTATTGTGTCTTGTGTGTGAAACATTAATCAAGATAAAAGTCAACTTGCAAATTTACACCTTGGATACTATTCAAACCTTGTCAAAACATTACACTTTACCAAAACATTACACCTCTTTTCAAAACATTGTAAACTTTGTCCAAAAACATTAAAAACTTTGAAAACATGGCAACTTGTAACACTAGAAGTGCTTGGCATGACTTAGATTCCACTCTTGCATAGCATACACTTGCATTCACCATATTTTGAGCCTCATGCTTGCATCCTTTAGGCCTCATATTGCATCTTTTTAGTCCTCATTGTACATCCCTCATCTTTTGTATTTCATTCATTAGGGTTTACTTTGCATCCCTTAGTCTTTTCATTTCAACCCCAAAATCTACATCTTGCATCCTTGGATGCCCATATTTTTAACACTTTAACCCTAATTATGTGTCTTCTAACCATCATTTTTCACCTTCATTTTAGTCTTAGCACTATCCTTTGTCATTTGGCTCACTGGAACATCAATTATGAAAGCATAGAACCCTAAAAAACCTTAGTTTCAACCCAACTTACCAACTGCACTAACTAGCCTTAAGTGCACCATGGGTGTAGTTGGCTCTATCTCAGTACACTTGGTAGTCTAATAACCTATTTTAGGCTTTTGGATAGCATTTTGGGACCTCAAGAGTGTCATTAGGTACCTAAATAGGCCCCACTTTCTCAACATGTCCTGATCTACTTTCTGCATGTCCTAACCATCATTGTCTTCACTTTAGGCTTCATTCCTTAGGTAATATAACTCTTTTTTCATCTTTGATATTATCATAACATCATCCCTAGAAACCTAGATCTCTATTATAGCAACTTAGCAATCACCCAGCTCAAAATTAGCAAACATTCAACCCAGTCTCCCAACTGCACCATAAAACTACCAACTGCACTCAAACTAGACCCAAATACACCATAGACACAATTGGTGTTGTTTAAGTGCACTTGGTACTGTCAAAGTACACTTTGTGACCATCAAGACCATTTTGGGCCTCCAAACTACATTCTAGGACCCTAAAACTGCATTTACAAGCCTCTGTAGGTCTTCATTCTACATATCACCCAAAACTTTATCTTGCACCCCAAACTTTATTTTGCATCTTAGGACCTTTGAATATTGCATATTAGATCAGAATAACCATAATTTTTATCACCCTAAAAATCATTTTGAACACAAAACCTTTGAACTTAGTCAAAAAAATCTGAACAAAGCATGAGTCCTAAAGTATCTCCTAGTGTTGACAGATGATGGATCTTGACTAGTCCTTTTGTCATTTTTATAATTTTTATTTGGTCAAAATCTATCTTTCTTGATGGATTTGACCTTGTCATTTTTATCAACTTTATCTTTTCATGTTTTATCTCCTTTTGGTCAAGATCCAAAGTCCATCTTCATAAGGTCAAACTCTTAGACAAAATACTTTCCAAAGATTTGATCCTAAGTTCAAAACCTTCCATACACCCTTGTCCTTGCATTATCATATTTCTAGTATCCCTAAATGTCATTTTAACTTATCCTAGTGGCATATCCCCTTCATCTTTCATTTTCAAAACCCTAGCATCATTTTCGATATCAAACACTATCAACTTGTCCATCAATCAACTTTGTATCACAAAAGAAATTCAAAGTGTATCAGATGGATGTCAAGTTAGCATTTCTAAATGGAGAACTTGAAGAAGAAGTGTATATTGATTATCTTGAAGATTGTCCTTTGATGGATGATAAGGACATAGTATGTAGATTGGAGAAAGCATTGTATGGCTTGAAGCAAGCACCCAAAACCCAGTATGCAAGGTTGGACAAACATCTAGCAAAGCTTGGATATGGAAAAGGTATGGAAGATAGTAATCTCTATTAATAAAGAAATTGATGATGGTATGATGATTTTGGTAATATTTGTTAATGGTATCATATTTGGAGGAAATAATGATGAAAGTGACATGAAGATATGAAAAAGGAATTTGAGATGAGTATGATAGGAGAAATGAAATATTTTCTAGGATTAAAAATTATACAGAATAAAGAAGGAATCCTTATTTCTCAAACTAAGTATTTGAAGGATTTACTAAAAATGTTTGGTTTGGAAACATGTAGATCATTAGAACACCTATGGTAACTTGATGCAAGTTATCTACAAAGGGTGAGACACCTACTATTGAGAAAAAGAAGTACAGCTCTATGCTTGAAGGATTGTAATATCTAACTCACATAAGGCCAAATATAGAAAATGTAGTTGGAATTGTTGCAAGATTCCAAGCTGATCCCAGAGAAGCACATTATGTAGTAGTCAAAAGGATATTTAGATATCTAAAAGGAAAATTAGAGTTTGGATTGTGGTATGACAAATCTAATGATTTTACTCTAAGTACTTATATTGATGTTGATTGGGTAGGCAGTATGGATGACAGAAATGAGCACCAGTGTTGGAACCTTCTTTCTTTGAGGAATATTGGTTTCTTGGCTAAGAAAGAAGCAAGATTGTACATCACAAAGTATAGCAAAAGTAGAATATGTTGCGGTAGCAAATAATTCCAATCAAGTTGTTTGGATGAAGCAGATGTTGAAGGATATAAGGATAGAAGTCAATGAACCTATTCTCATATATTATGACAACACAAAAATAGTAAATATGTCTAAGAATCTAGTGTTACATTCAAGTACTAAGCACATTTCTATTAAGTGTCACATGTTGAGAGAGAAAGTTACAGAAAGGGAAATTAGATTGGAGTATGTGAGCACTAAAGAGAAGATTATAGATATATTCACTAAGCCTCTTCCCAAAGAGACTTCTGAGTATTTGCGAGGTATGCTAAGGGTTATTCCCCTTCCTACATCAAAGTGGATGATGCAAGAGTGCATTAGTCCAGTGTGATAGAGCACCATTATTGTCTGGATTGAATGCTAATGCTTTCTATATGAGGGAGTATCTGTGATGTATAGAGTCATCTAGGACTCTTGTTGGATGTTTTTTTTTCAACATGTCTAAGAATCCAGTGTTGCATTCAAGGACTAAGCACATTTCTATTAAGTGTCACATGTTGAGAGAGAAAGTTGCAGAAAGGGAAATTAGATTGGAGTATGTGAGTGCTAAAGAGAAGATTGAAGATATATTCACTAAGCCTCTTCCCAAAGAGAATTTTGAGTACTTGTGAGGTATGCTAAGGGTTATGCCCCTTCCTATATCAAAGTAGATGATGCAAGAGTGCATTAGTCCAATTTGACAGAGCACCATTGTTGTCTGGATTGAATGCTAATGCTTTCTATATGGGGGAGTATCTATGATGGATAGAGTCATCTAGGACTCTTGTTGGATGTTGTTTTGAACAGTGTCTTTGGACACTTGAGCTAGTACGAATCAATTGTTGCAGAGTTTGATGGTTTGTAAAACCTTTGAAATTGATGTCAATGGGGGAGAGGTTCGGTATGAAAAATATCATGAGAAGATCTTGGGGAAGAACATCATGGGAAGAAAGAAAAAACAAGCAAGAAGAAGCACATCATGGAATGATAGTCTAATAGAAAGCACATTGAGGTATATCAATGGGGGAGAATAATTGATGAAGAGGATTTGAAAAGAAAGATAGATAGTCTTGTTGGTATTCTTGGAACTAGATGTTTTTTCATCTATGTTTCCATCAATGCCAAAAGGGGAGATTGTTGGAAGCATGAATACTAATGATATTCCTATGGGGGAGTATTATAGATATGTTACTATGATGATATGTTACATTCATGACTGAGTTTTTCATTGATGTCAATATAGCAATCTTTTGTGGTACTTGATAGAAGAACAGTGGAAAGATCAAGTTGGTATGGATGGCTAGTTGAGTATTATCACCATTCAAGGTTATGGGAGATACTTTTAAGTATATACTATATGCATTCAATGTTAGATGAAGAATTGATAAGTCTAGAAGAAGTTATGTAAGTTTTGGTGATGTCTATTCTTAGATAGAGTTTACAAAGGCATGTTCTGGTAAACTTGTTATATCTCTTAACAAAGTTGTTATTTTGTGAATCAAGGTTGAGGATATGTAGAAGACATTTTGGTGATAACATGGCTAAGTTCACTCATCATAATATTATGTAGATAGAAAGATATTTAAGTTTCAAGGTAGAAGATTAATGATATCACTAAGTGTAACATGTTCTTAATGTGGTCCTCTAATGAATAATTGAGAAGGTCTAACAGTCGACTCAGGAATTTGTTTTATGGACTTGGTATAAATGAAGGAAATTTTCCTTTATCATATGGTATGGAAGAATGACATGAAGAATTGATTGTGAGTAGTAGAGAGAGTGAAATGTAAAGTTGAGAAGAGTTGAGTAGAAATGAAGGAAACTTCATTGCCGAGGTTTTGTTGAGTGATCCAACATTTGATATTTGGATCCAAGGTTTGTGACCTAGTCTACAAAGTCTAACAGTGATTGGTTCAGTTGATAGAACAAAGGAAAGAAGAACATAATAGTAAATTACATGTTTGAGCAATAAGCTCTTCTTGTGTAGTTGAAATCACATGTTTGGGAAGTGAGCTCATCTTGCATACATTGTACTACAACTCCTAACAGGGATGGCACAACTTCTAACAAGGTTGGAATCTCCTAACAAAGATTCAAAGTCTCCTAACAGGGACTCATATGTACTGAATGTTGTAATAGACTCCTAATAGGGTGCATCCTCTAACAAGGAATATTTATATTAGTACATCATCTTATGGGCATCATTTCCATCAGATTTTTCCCTCTGATCAAGGGTTTCCCTAGTTAACATATCTAGTGTAATTGTCTATGTACATCTTATTATGGTTATTGTTTACTTTGGTCGAATGGTTAAGTTTGTTTAAAGAAGATAAATTTTTAAATTATTGGATAACTAATTTCACACCCCCCTCCTCTCTCAATTATCTTGGTGGAGTATTATTTCTAACAAGTCCAAACATCAAAAAAACCCAACACTTGAAAACATACAACCCATGATTAATTTGGACTTAGATAAGGGGAAACATGTTTTCAAACACAATTATGACACCTATAATATCCCATCAAGAATCAACCATTCAAATTCTCTGAAGTACATTTGAACACATAAACATCAATCCCTTGTTTGATGACCCTCCACCAATAAATGGCAACAAGGCATTTCCTAAATATCTAAAAAGGATGTCAAGACTTGATCTTGATCACATAATGCAACAACAAGATGTGCCTAAAGGGATTTGCACTCTAAGGATGCCAAGCATACCTCCTTTGGAGGAAAGTCAGAAAAGCACACTCTTGCTCCTAACTTTACCAAATGTTATGACATCAAATTTTATGGAGCCTTCCATGAGTATACCATGTGAAACATCAATCACAACAACCCCTATTGACATACAAAGGAAGAGCCTTATTGACATTTCACCCATTCCCAAAAGAAACACATCTCATTGCCAAATTAATATGATGTCCCAAGGAGAAACATCTAACACACAAAGGTATCAAAACAACAACCCAAACATGATGTTCAACTCTCAAAGACATAACCAACTTCTAAGACAATAACAATCTATAGTGGTATAGGGACTTGACATTTCTAGTACACAAACAAGTCAAAATCCACTTAACACGCATTCAACATATCAACAGCAACATCAACCACAATAACAACCTCAAGTGGTGAATGGATCCAATGTCCCTAACATACAACCCAATATAAATTCACTAGACTTACATACAATGTACTAGCAACAATTCCAACAACAACAAGAGCAACTAAAACAACAGTTGGAATACCAAAGATGCCTTGAGCAACAAATCACCCATCAAAAACACTTGTTACAACAACAACATACACCATGACAACCTTAACAGTTACCTCTACAACAATAATCCCATACATGGTGCTTATAACCCTTTTGATAGTGATGCCCAAATCCTTGCCTTTGACCAAAGTTTATTCAATGCCAATAATGTCATTTCCCTAGTCTACCTCGAACTTATTGATTGGGACCAACAAGGACCACCAACATTTGACCACATTGAAAATGATGATGCCATTGTAGAATTATTTCAGCTCTACAAAGACCTACCACTTCCATCGACCTAAACATCATGCCATACTTTGGGGAGTCAACTCCATCTTCTAGTCACAAAATTTAAAAAATAGCAAAAAAAAGACAAAACTAGGTCTCTTGGTGAAAACCAAAAGACACCATTAGACCATGAAAAATTAAAAATAAAGGATGTATCCAAGGGTGAAAACCTCTCTGAGGTGCCCAAGGATGGAAGATTGGACATACACCTATTGAAGGAAAGATCAGCATTACTTGTGGAAATGATAGAAGAGATAAATCTGGGAACACCTAACAACCCTAAGATCATACATTTTGTAGCCTCATTATCACCAGAGGAAAGAGATTAGTTTCTCAAATTCTTTCTAGTAAGGTAGATTACCTTTGCCTAGTCTTATGCATACATGCTTGGATTATATCCTAAGCTAGTCCTCCATCACTTTCCATTAAAACCAGGAGTAAAACTAGTAAAGAAAAAGTTGAGAAAGATGCATTCTCAAGTTGCTCTCCTTGTAAAAGCTAAATTGAAGAAATTATTGGATGCAAGCTTTATAAGTCCCATTGACTATGTAGAGCGGATATCTAATCTAGTACCAATAAGCAAACACTCTGGGGGCATCCGAATATGCACTGATTTCTATTAACAAGGCATGTCCTAAAGATGATTTCCCATTACCAAATATGGACATCATCATAGACATGATAGCTAGATATGAGATGCTATCACTAATGGATGGATTCTCTAGTTACAATTAGATAAGAATAGCTCCTAAGGATTAGCACAAAACAACTTTCACTTTCCCTTGGGGAATGTACTATTGGAATGTCATGCCTTTTGGCCTTAACAAAGTTGGGGCAACATATCAAAGAGAAATGACTACCATCTTTCATGATTTCATATACATCCTCATGGAAGACTATGTAGATGACTTACTTTGTAAATCCCCCAAAAGAAATGATCATTTGGGCATCCTAGATCACATATTCAATAGAATGGAAAGTTATATGCCCTAAATCCAAAAAAGTGTATATTTGGATTTGTTTCTAGAAATCTCCTAGCTTATATTGTTTCTCAATCAGGCATCAAAGTGGATCCTGAGAAAGTAAAAGCAATACTTGAAATGCTTCCTCCATGAAATCTAAGGACATTAAGAAGTCTACAAGGGAGATTATAGTCTATCCATAGGTTTATTGCATAGCTAGCAAAAAAGTGCCACTCCTTTCAACACCTATTACATAAAGGAGTATCTTTTCAATGGAACAACTAGTGTAATGAGTCTTTTCAATAGCTCAAAGACTATCTTTTACATCCACCAATGTTAATGGTTTGTATTCCAAGAAAACCATTCATTTTATATATTTTTCTATAGAGATAGTATTGGGAACTCGCCTAGCACAAAATGATGAACAAGGGAGAGAGTGAGCCATTTACTACATCAGCATAACACTTGTGGGGTATGAACTAAATTATTTACTCATTCAACAAGCTTGCCTCGATGTCATATTTGCAGCCCAAAAATTGAGGCATTACATGCTCCATTAGAAAATAATGCTTGTCTCTAAGACTGACCCACTAAAGTATCTCCTAAGAAAGGCCACTCTCATAGGGTGCCTAGCCAAATGGGTTATGATCCTTAGTGAATTTGACATTGAATATGTAGATAGAAAGGAAATCAAAGGGAAAGTGATAGCATATCAGCTAGCAAAAGCACCTATGACAAATGATCATCCCATGTTGATAGACTTTCTAGATGAAGCCATATCTAACATGGAAATAGCTAATGAATGGAAGCTTTACTTTGACAAATCACATACAATAAATGGTTCAGCAGTTGGCATTATGTTTGTCACTCCACAAGGAGATATCATCCCAAAGTCATACCGAATAGCATTCAATTGTACAAACAACATAGTAGAACATGAGGCAATGATCACATGACTGAAGCTAGCTATCTAGTGGAACATACAACATTTGCAATTCTTTGATGATTCCCAGTTAGTCATCTGCCAAGTCAATGATGACTATGAAACCAAAGATGATAAGTTAATGCCTTAAAAGTAGATGGTAGACTATCTTAAATCTAAATTTGTCACTATCTCATTTTTTCAGCTACCAAGAATACATAGCAAACAAGCTAACACCATAGATACCATCACTTCTATGATTGATGTGCCTCAAAATGTGGAGCATTGTTAGTTCCTTGTTGAGCAACTTTTGATCCCAAAATTTGAACTCTCTCAATCTAAGTTTGTGTGTGAACTTGTTGGTCCCAATTCTCCCTGGTATTAAGACATTTATGATTACCTTCATGCCCAAATCCTACCCCCTAACTTAGCCAAGAATGAACACCAAGCCTTTATCCACCAAGCCGCTAGATATGTCATCATTGGTGAAACTCTTTACAAGAGATCCTTTGACCAAACCCTTCTCAGATGCCTTGACTCACAAGAAGCCAAAACTACCTTACACGAGGTTCACTAAGGTATATGGGGAGATCATTTCAATGGTCTCAGTCTAGCCAAGAAACTTGTCAGAGCTTTTGAGATCTAATTGAAAAGATCATTGTTGAGACAAATTATTGAAAGAAGGAGATTATTGAAGAAGACTATGTGTTTTAATCATTGTTTTGTCATTGATGTCAAACCTGCTATTTGTTTGTAAGATAATTGTTTATAAGATTCAAGTACTATCACTTAGTTGATTGATGAAGAGGATTTGATCAATAAGAGGTAACAATAGCACCTAGAGGAAAGGTTGAGTCATGATTATGAAAACAAGTACAAGGATCAGTTAGGATAGTGATTACATGATGTATTAATAATCTACTTAAGCTTACAAAGGTTGGTTACACTTTGAAAGTTTAGAAAAACAAGTTACAAAAAGTTTGTCTACCAAGTTTGACCTAGTGGATAGTAGGTGTCAAGCAAAAACAGAGCAAGCCAAGCAGAAAATTAGTTGGAGCTGAGTAAAAGTGCATTCTAGTGTATGCCGAGAAAAATAGTTGATGTTGAGTAAAGTTTAGTTGATGTCAAGCACCAAAAAACTTTAGTAGGTGTCGAGTAATTTCATAATGGATATTGAGCAATGCAGTATGTGTCGAGCATTAGAAGGTTGATAATGTTGAGCTACTAAATTATTTAAAAGATCAAAGATTCAATGAATCTAAGCTGACAAGTTTGTTTTGTTGGATTTTGTAAACCAGGTGGGAGATAAGTTTGATGAGCTAGTGGCACAAAATTTGAGGTAAATCATTTTAAGGTGAATTCAAACTAAACTCTAGGAGAAGTTTCTAGAAGTGATGAGATATGGGGTAGATACATCGTATCCTACCTAATCCATTTGAACCATAAATTTGGATGATGGAAAATGAGCAGGAAAATATCTTAATTTCTTATTTATAAGAATGTCTTGTCATGAAGAAAAGTTTTCATGTGCGAGAACCTAAGGGAGACAAGGAGTAAGGATTTTGCTTCATGAAGTGACCTAAGAGAAGATTCTACAATGGCATGTTAAGAAAGAAAGCTTAAGGCGATGAATACTTGAAGGGTGAACAAGCTATTAGAGCTGCAAAGTACTAAGGCCAAGAAAAATCAAGGATTGAATGGAGATCTATAATCTCCAAGAGAAGTTGTAAGTTGTATCAAATCAAAGCTCTATTGTTACTCTTTAACAATTATATCAGTCTAGGGTAAATCCTTTCGATTAAGGTTGACCTAATAGTCATTTGTAAATCCTTTAACTGGGTAGCATTCCAAGTGAATGGCCTAAAGTCCTCTAATAAGGCTCACTCCTAACAGGGTAATTGAGATCCTTTAATAGGGTCACATTTAACAGTGTGTATTGTAAACTTTAATAGGGTTGTGCTTTTATAGGGCATGACTTCAAAAGAGTGAAAAGGCATAGCATGTTACTGGTGGTTTTTCCCAAATTGGGTTTCCACATAAATCATTGTGTCAAGTGCATTGATGAATCTATTATGTTTCATGCTTTACATTTTTGTACGTTAATTTGATAGTAACCTACAAGTTTCAGTGATTGCATAATCTTATGGATGCATGCATGAGTTTCAATGTTTTATGGGTTCACTAAGCTGTTAAAAGCTTTATTTATACATCTAGACCTTGGATAACTAATTCACACCCCCCCCCCCCCCCACCCCCTCGCTCTCAATTACTCTAAAGTATTCCAACAAGAGCAGTATATCATTAGCCCACCATGGAACAAGATGCTCATGATTTTTCCAAAACATGTCATGAGTGTCAAATACATAGCAATCTAATCCACAAAGTAGCACGAGAACTACAACTAGTAATATCTCCATGGCCCTTCTCATAGTGGGCATTTCATCATGTTGGAGATATTTCTCCTCCTTCCTCTAATAGGCATAAGTTCACCATCATAGCAATAGCATATTTTACCAATTGGGTAGAAGTTGTCCCTATAACGTTCACCACTAGAAAGCAGATTTCAAGGTTTATTTTGAACTATATCATATGTCAGTATGGAATTTCCTTAGCTATTATTACCGATCATGGTAGTTCCTTTCAAAATAAGGATGTGGATAAGATTTGCAAGAAATACAACATCTAGCATGGATATTCTAGTATTTACCATCCACAAGGCAATGGCCAAGTAGAAGCATCTAATAAGACCATTGTCAAGATTCTCCAAAAGACTATCAATGATTCTAGTTGAGAGTGACACTTACAAGTCCAACTCTTTGGGCCTATAGAACAAGTGTGAATGCTCCCACTGGTACAAAACCATACTCTCTTGTCTACAAAATTGAGGAAATACTTCTCGTTGAAGTTGAAATTCCATCATTGGGAGTATCCTTACAAGATGTGGTTGATGATGAACACTATAGAATATCTAGACTACATGAACTTGAGATGCTTGATGAGAAGAGGCGAGTTGCCTTAACCTATATGCAAGCTTACCAAAACTGACTCAAATGAAGTTATAATAAGAAAGTCTAATATCATTATTTTGAGATTAGTGATCTAGTCCTGAAGATGAACTACAAGACTCAGCCGCATAGAGAAAAACTAGGAAAATTTGAACCAAATTAGGAAGGACCCTATGTAGTTACTATGGCATTTGGGTCTAGAGTATATCATCATGTGACCCCAGAGTGTGAACCATTGCTCATGTCCATCAACAATGTGCATCTCCACAAGTGCTATACTTGATTTTGTCTAAAAGTCCTAAAAAATATCAAAAAAAAAGCCAAAAAGTCCTTAAAAATTATCAAAAAAATAGAAAAAAGTCATGAAAAAAGAAACAAAAAAAGTGAAAAAAGTCATGAAAAAATGGATGCCTTGATGAAAACCTGATAAATAGGCATCTTGGCACAAAAATTTGAGTCAAGAGAAAAATTTTGTCCAAAAGTGAAAACTTGGCAAACAAGCATCTTGGCACTAAAATTTGAGTCAAGAAAAATTATGTCCAAAAGTGAAAACCTAGCGAACAGGCACTTTGGACAAGTACCATCATAAAAACTTGGCAAAAAAGAACCATGTGTAATCAATTGTTTCTCCTCCATCTATCAAGATTCCATCTATTTTTTACCCCTTGTGTCATTCCCTGATCATATCCTTCATATTGCAAGACATCCCTAATCCCTTATCATGGCCCATGAACTAGTTAATGTCCATTCCTATCTTACCCAGGTGTCACCAGTCTATATATACTCTGTCTTTGGCCTTTGTACATAGTATGTGTCTTGTATAGGGCCATCTTACCTACATAGTGCATGAGTTCAAACTTGAACTAGGGGCATCTCCCTAAGCACATCTTATCCATTGGACTTATGACATATTGGATTGGAGCTAACCCTTGTGACCCCTTATGATCCTAAAAAAAACCCTTAAAACTATAAAATGAACAAATCACTAAAAAAAATCAAATATGATTCTGAAAAAACCTAAAAATCATAATATGTCCTGAAAAAATTACTAAAAAATAAAATATGATCTGAAAAAATCATTAAAAATCATAAAATGTCTAGAACAATTTGATAAAAATCATAAAATATCCTAAAAAAAACACTGCAAATCATATAATGTCCTGAAATAAACACTAAAAATCATATAATGTCCTAAAATAAACACTAAATAAAATATCCTGAAGTAAATCATAAAAATTGTAAAATGTCCAGAAGAAATGAGTCACACAAAAAACATCAAATATCCTAAAAAACTCTAAAAAATACAAAACCCACCAAAAATTTGTAATAAACCTTGTAAATAATCACTGTGGATAATTACCCCTTTTGCTTAAACACTTGTACTTTCACAGACTGAAACTCAAAGAACTACACTTGCATTACAATCACACTATCTGAGCAATGTGAACCAACAATTAATCCAACGTCTCACTATGAACCTATCAACTGAATCAACAAACAGACCCATCACATGATCAACCTATCAACCATTATCTACAAACCTAAAACATTAAGAAGCAAGTAATAATGGACAAAAATAGCTATTGGCTCACATTTTTTAGTGAGTGATTTATTTTTTCTTTGTTTTTCTTTGATCATGTTCCTATGACCCTTGATGATGTAAATGGATCTATGAGAGTGGTTGGGATGGTTCATGGTCATCTTTTTCTATCTATTAAACAATGTACCTCTGAGAGTCTAGGACATATATATATATATATATATATATATATATATATATATATATATATATATATATATATATATATATATATATATATATATATATATATATATATATATATATGCCTCAAGAAGGACAATGTCATTTTTTTTTGCATCGTGCTTGTTTACACAAAAGGTTTGCATTAGCGCTCTAGCCCTTTATGCCATGATGCATTGCATTCCCTCTGCCACATCAAAATAAAACTCCAATAACATATAGTGCACTTTGTGAAAGAAAAATTCTTCACCTCATACTAACTATTCCCCATCTCATTTCCTCTATCTTCTGCATCTCCTTCATCTATCACCTTGGTCTCATACTCTAATATGCCAAAAGCATTGTTATCTAGCATTCTTGCATATGTCAAAATTCTAGCAAAAAACCAAAGCAATACATGTATGCATAAACATGGCATTTATATCATTCCATATTTCACTTGTATTCATTCCATTTCATTTTCATTCATTCCATATCATTGACATTCATTCATGAGAAAAACATGTGGTAAAAAGAAATAAAGATGTCATTTCCTAAGCATAACATGTGATAAACCAACACATGATTTCATTATCTAAAGTCCACATAAAAAAGCATAAATTCATCCATATAAAAAATATGCATAATCCATCTCATATATTCATCATAACATAGCTACATCTCATAAATGTCTCACAAAAGTATCTAAGTACATGGTCATGGTTTACATCAATACTAACTGCCTATAGGTGTGAACCATAAAAGAGCGTAATAGAAAACCAAAAGAAAAATAGAGAAGCCCCTCTATACATGAGCATGTCTATGTCACCCTATGTTGTCTATAGCCTCATGACCTCTATCTAGCCTTGAGGATGATCCCTCTACTATCTGTCGTGGCCTCATCTGTCTCATCACCCCTACACTACTCTATGTCCTCTAGGTGCACTGTGAGTGAGATCTTGATGTATGAAATCTCTCTACCCTCTACCCTGGTGGAACTATCATCTTGTAATGATCCCTCTAGTACTATTTCTCCACATGTGCCCTTCTCATCATCATGTCCATCTCTCAGAAGTTTGGATCTCTGATGTTGCTAATGAACTCATGTAACTCTTGCATTGTCCTCGCTACCCTACGCACTATTGCATCCCTCTCTACCATAGCCTGATCCCTCTCTGCTATCACTGCATCTCTCCCTACTATCATTGCATCCCTATCCACTACAACCTAATCCAACTAACTCCAAATCTTTTTCATCACCTCCATAAGCTCTAACTAGCTAGGCCCTACCTATACCAGTACTAGCAACCCCTCGATGTAATCCATTAGATCCCCCTTGATGTCTATCACTGCTGCATCCACACCTATGTCATCCTCATCACTTTCCTCATCATCATCATCCCTACCCTCTCATTATCATCCCCATCCTCTCCCCCAACATCATCCCCATGACCATCTCTACCCCCACTATCCCCACCCTCCTCATCATCATCTCCCTTGTCCTCATCTCCCTTGTCCTCATCTCCCTCATCCTCTCCCTCATTGTCCTCATCATCATCATCTACATCTGCATCCTCATCATCATCCTCTACATATGCATCCTCATCATCATCCCCCGCATCAATATCCCCAACCTCAACATCATCCTATCCATCATCCCCCTCCTCCCCACCATCATCCTCATCTCCTCCCTCCCCATACCCCTCCTCATTCTTCTCCTCATCATCCTCCTCACCTTGCTCTACATGTGACCTTGCTTGTGGTACTAGTACTGCTGGATCTATTAATGGCCTTGGATGATGTTGCCCAAACCACCTATCATATGCCACAACCATACCTGCATCCACAAAATGTGTTGCTACTTCCCACACCCTAGGTTGTAGCTCCTATAACTGTACATAAGCCATCTATGTCTTGATAGGTACTCCCCACTCTCGAATCTCTTCTTTGGACCATGCAAACAATACCAAACCTATTGGTACCTCCTATATCTCCCCAAATTATCTACGTACCCACTCTAATAGGTACATCTCTATCACCATATGACCAATCATTGTGTGCCCTATAAGATAACACTCCTATTTGCAGTACGGTAGGTGGATCTCATCATCATCTCACCCTAGGAAATCTCTATATGATCTCAAAATAAACTATGTCATAGTATCCAACCAAAGCCTAAAGAACCAAGTGTACCCCAGCAATCCTCATGTTAGTATGCCTCTATAGCTATAGGAATAAGGCACATCCTCCACTAACTCTCTCTCTCTACAAGTGGTTTGAATACTACAATGTTCTCATATAGACAGATCTATAGTAGTGTATCTATAGTGCTAAATTCTAGTCTACCTCTATATACCACCTAATGTAGATAGTAGTACAACATCCCCAACATGCATGATCCCTAGGTAAACATGGTTCCATTTAGGACCATCCTCTCTAACACCCAACCCCATCCAATAGGGAACCCATTTCCATGCCTATCATGTATCAATAGTCTACCCACAACCTAGCAAATCACAACTATCAGTTGCTCATGGCATGCCATGAGTAGATCCCATCTAATCTCATAATCCTGGATACCCAACTCCACATCTCCACATTTGAACAACTAGTGTAATGTCACTCACCCAATAGTTGAGTCATACATTGCTAACTCTCCATGAATTAGAATCCTAAGGATGTGACATACATCCTTCAAGGTCATAATCACCTCCCCAGTTGGTAAATGGAAAGAACTAGTCTTTGAATGCCATCTCTCTATTAGAGTTGTCAATAGAGCTATGTTCCCTCTCACCTTTGGCATAAATTTTATATGATACAAGCCAAGTCCTGCCAAGACCTCTCACTCACTACTAGTCATCTAATGATGTAGCATTAGTCTCTAAGTCCTATGTCCCCTCATCTGCAATAGGGGCAGATCTTCCTGCATAACCATGTAGCCTATATCAACCTTGTGTAGCTTCATATCAAGTTTAACCTATATGTGACCCTAGTTTGACCTAATTTGACTTTAGTTTGATAAATTTTGACTCTTTCTAAGCATGTTTGACTAATTTAACCTATGTTTTGAACTCTTTCTAGGGTTTTGAATAAGTCTACCAAGTTTCGGGTCATTTTGAGCTCATTTGCGTCATTCTAACCCTCTACCTATCCATCCATCAACTTTTTCTTCCATCTAAGCTAGGTTTAATCTAGTTTTACCTCTTTCTAACCATATTGGCCTACGTTGACCTATTTTTTAACTTCTCCTAGGGTTTCAAGCATGTGGTCCAAGTTTTGAGTCATTATGAGTTTGTATGCCCTCTTTCTGACCCTTTGCATTGCTCTTTGTCAGCATCTGACTAGGTTTGACCTACATCTACCCTAAGTTTGACCAAGTCTAACCACTTTGACCACATTTAACTAATTATTACCTTTTATCTAACATCATCCTAGGGTTTTTCTAGTATGCCCCAAGTTTCGAGTCGATCCAAGCTCATTTGAACCCTTTTCAAAGCCACGGAGCATCCTAGGGTGCAGTTAGGGCCCCCAACTGTGCCCATGGTACACTTGTCATGCCAAGTGCACCCACTATGTATTTGGATGCATTTTTGGTGCAATTGTGGCATTTTGATACCCTAAACTGACCCTAAGACTCTAGATAGGCCCCGTTTGACCTCTGACTGACTCCAAATGCATGAAAAGCATAGAAAAACATAAAAAGAACAAAGATAACCTCAATTTACTCACCAGAGGTTCTATGTCTACTTGTCATCTATACGTATGCACCTATTCACCATGATGTTTCTCTTGGGTAACTGGTCCATTCTGCTTACTCCAGAGCTCTTTTCTACCAAATGTGAGGGTGAAAATGACTTTTAAACCCTCTCCAATCCCTTTTATAGTCTATTTCTACATAGATGGACGTGTAAGATGCACTTTCTGTGTTGGTCATGATGCCTTTTTGCACTCCAAACCCCATAATTTTCACATTCTAGCTTTGATTTGTGATCTATCAGTTGTTATGGCTTTGTCTTCTCATTATCAACAAATTGACCTATCATATGTCCATGTTGGTCAATTTCTTAAGGGGGGGCGCCCATATACACCACCCCTACTGGGGCATGTTGTTATTGTTTTTTCATCAGTCTTCTTTGACACAACACTCTACATCACATCGTCTCAAAGAGAGGCAAAATGTAGATGCTCAAAAATAGTTCACATCTATGATTTAATCATATTTTCATACTAACTCATCCCATTTTCTCATTCCACTAATTCTGATCTTTTGGCCAACTTGATGATATCTCAACAATGTTCATCATCATTTGTATCCACTTTCACATCAATTGCAAATCATTTGGGAACCATTTCAACATCATCAAAATCATATCAAATCAACTTGGAATCATATCAAATCAACTTGGAATCACCCCAAACCTACCTGGAATCACTCAGAGTTAGTCCTAATCAACCCAAAACATGTCAAACATCCCAAATCAATCATCATCTATCCAATCCTTGGCATTTTCGTGGCTTTCAATGGCTCAAAAACCTATCAATTTATCAAACCTATCAATCTAACCTTAGTATTATCATGGCTCTCAGTGCTAGGTCAAACTGTCATTCTTCTCATCTAATCTTTCACATTGTCAAGTCCCTCGATGTCAAATCATGATATCATCAAATCATTTTTAATAACATTGATAGTTTATGTTGATGTTATTATGACCAACACTATAAATAAATCTTGATCTTGTAGCATTTACAATATCAGTTAAAATGTTACATGTCCTTAATTCATGTTATATGTCCTTCACATGTTATCAATTTTAATCAATTAATCAATTTTACCATGGCTTTGGACTACCCATCATCATCTGAGTTGATCCAAATTTTCATCAAAGGATATTGTCGTACTTATCTAATCGAAATGTCTAATCATCTACTAATTTTCTCTATAGGATTAAATAACCCATGATTTAATCCTATGTCATTTCAATCATTTTTAATCTCACATTACTAATCATTCTTCCTATTTAAAATTCTCAATTAATTAATTTTATTAATTAATTGATTCAGCATTCACAATCCATGGGAATTCTCAATTTTCTAGGTCTCATTTTCCACTTCTAATTTCCAAATTTCTCATTTCCATCTATGTGGTTATGTGGATTTTTAATTCAAATATTCCACATAATTTTGACATCATTGTGACACATGGACATCTTACATCATGGATTTTGTCCTTACACTTGGCTAAGATATATCATAATCCATACATTATTTTTCCCTTACGCATATCTATATTTAGTCGTCGTCATCATAGATTCTTGGCTTTAAGTGGCTTTGAGGTGTCACATGATGCATAATAGATCCTCCGCCATTTTTAGTCATGTTGACTTCCATGCATAATACAATCTTATATTTGGCATCTTGTGTCATATGTGTCATGGAATCTCTTCCCAAGTTGCATATCCAAGGTGACAAGTCCAATGCTCTCCTCTTGTGTGATGGCTATAAATTGAGCATTCTTCCTCTTATTTTCGGTCCTTTAAGTCCCTTGATTTTTAGTCCTTCAAGTCCCTCGATCTTTGGTCTCTCAAGCTTAAAATCACTTTTCTAGTATTCTCATAGCATTATCATATCATAGGCTTTTGGTTTTCAATTGTGTGCACTATAGGCAATTGGAGCTACATCATATGGAGAAGAAAGAAGGGCATGGGAGCTACAAATGAAAAAGGGATTTTTACTCTATGTTGCTTTCTTTGTTTATTTGGGTTTCATGATAGACTAGAGGGTATTAGTGTCTATTTATTGATTTTGTAATTTTCTCATAGTATGTTAGATATTAGCTCTTTTTTCTGGTCCCACAACTTGTTTTGTGCTTTTCATTAGCTTTTATATTCTCTTCCTTCCTTCATTTACTACTTGAGGTAGCTTGATCTCAAGCTCAATTCTATTCTTTGCTTCATCATAAGTTCCAAATTAGGTGGCTTTAGGATCCATAGGCTCATTAGTAGGGCTTCTATAATATCCTTGGTGTCATCAATGTTAACCTCATAATCTAGAGGCTTAACCCATGCCACTCTAGGTCTGACTGCCAGAATGTATACTGTGTCACAGTCCACCATGACATATATATCTTTCTCATAGTCTTCCATAGGGATCTTAGGTATCCTAAACCTATTTTCATCATTTCTTTGAATTTTTCAAAATAATTATCCATGATGCTATCAAAATTTTCACCCATATCTTCTATATATTCATTTAGTTGATATAGAACTAGAACATCCTTTCCCCATAGTATTGAACCTTTTGAGGGGAAAAACTTCTTAACAAAGAAGAATAAAAATGTCAAAAGAGAATTTAACTTACATGGGTTATTCTTTAACACTTTGATACTCTCCATGTTTTTTTTTGGAATTGGTTTAATAGAAACACAACAAGGTTGAAGGATAGATTATTCTTCACCACCTTATATGCAAGATCAACAACTTTTCATGATGCATTTCTCAACTGACTAGAGTTGTATATCTTGTGTGAAATCACATGTATGTCAAACTTTAGCTCCATTTCTATCATGCCACTTAGCTTCATACCTCTTCTATCTCACTCGACAAGAGTTCTCTTAGCCAATTTAACTTGATCTAGGGTTTTGGTCATCTTAGCCTTGTTTAGCATTGGCAGTCTAGTGATTCTATGAATCATTTTCTTTGTAATCTAAATTAGTTGATCCAACCATAATTTCCCATTGTGAACACATCTTAGGATAATTCTAATCCATTTGACTTGAAAAACCCTTGGCATATGTGAAATATGTGTCAAACCCTTAGCTTCCAAATGTTGATGGTCGAGTTTTAATGCACTATACACACACAATTCCTTGAATGCCTCATTCATTTCTAGGGTTCTGAGTTCCTAAATAGAATAGTGATAAAATGAATGTATGTCATGTACGAGTAGTACCTTGGGTGAAATTTGAGACTGTGCACAGCTAGGTCAAGCACCTCTGTAATCACCAGACTCAACTTGAATGTAGGCGCCTTGCAGTCGACTCCGCGGACTAATCTTTCAGAACCTTTATTTGCTTTTTTGCTTAAAGATACCATTCCCATTAGGGTTTCTAAAAGCTTGAGAATTCTTCAACAACAAATACTGAAATCACTTGGGGGCTCTGAATTTTCTCTTCACAAATAGCTCTAGAAATTCATGGTGAAATAATGCATTTGATTTCTTCCTTTTAAATAATTTCATCTTTTTAATCACCATTAATGCTTCATACTTCATACTTGCTCAGTGATAGGCTATCCTCTACTTAGTTTAGTCTTTAATTCTCAAAGATATCTACAGCTTGGTATAGCCACCATCACTCAATAGGAACTATCAACTCTATTTATGTAACCAAAAACAATATGCAACCCGACCTTGCTTGGTAAGGTCTTGCAACCTGACCTAGCTCGGTAAGGTCTCCTACTTTCCATCATTCTCAGTGATCCCTATGCATCTTGAATGCTGATTTGGATCCTTCTTGTTAGCTAGAACTAATGTTTAGATGAATTCTTTTGAATCATAGTTCTAGTGGTCTCCATAGGGAACTAAATTGAAATAATTGAGCCACCCAACTCATTTACTTTGGTGTCATTCACTTCATGAATTTGGCTCGCATTCTCTAGAGATTTTGGTACTCATTGTTTCCTAATTTGATTTTTGATATTGTTAGCTTTGGCTTTCTTTTCATCTTCAATTGTACATGTGTTCATAGAATTCTTGGCAAGATGTCCAAGTTCTATACAAATAAAACATCTTTTTGAAGTATCTATTTTCCTCATATGATGTTTCACATAGTTTTCACCAATGTGTCCAAACTCACCACAGTAGTGATATCTACACCATGTGTTGTAATCCCATCTAGATATTGCTTTCACAATTTGTTTTTTTGGGTTCCACTTCTTGGTTTTGCATTCTGAAGATTTGTGTCCTTGTTTCTTGCAATTGTGACACTTTCCTTCAAACTTAGGTTTCTTAGTGCATTCACTTGCTCTATGACCATGCTTATTGCAACTATAACACTTTCTATTGAATTTTTCTTTACCATTTCTCCAACAATTGTTTGATGTATTACCTATCTTACCATAATGATTGAAAGTAGGCCTTTTATTCTTTTGAGCTCCTTGTTGAGATGATTCACCTTCTACTATGTATCCTATTCCAGCTTTGCCTTTGTGTCTAAACTGAATTTTCTCATTCAATTGATTCATGCTTTCCTAAGATTTCATCATTCTTTCATTAGTTTTCTTTTCAATGTTGAGATCATTCAGTAGTCTTTTATTCTCTAAACTTAGATTCATAAGCTCTTCATTTGCATTAGTAAGCTGACCAATAAAATCTTCTTGTTGAAGGGATGGTTGTTGAATTTCATTATCTTTCTCTTTTATCACTTCTTTTGTTTTGTCTTTTTCTTCCATGACTTCACATAGTCTGACTGATTGGATTCTTGCTCTCTTTTTAGCTTTTTGACTTCTTGTTGAAGAATGGAATTCTTTTTCTAATAGGTTTTTTATTGTTGCATCATCTTCATCAGAATTTCTTTTTGGACATATGGCTTCAATTCTTTCTTCAGTGCAGAGATTCTCATTCATTTGTACTTCAAGATCTTTCCTTCTTTTCAATGATTGAGAGAGTTGTTCCTTTTCTTTCTTGAGTTGTCCAATGGCCAATTCTAGATCCAACTTTTTATTGTCAATAGCCTTATCTAGTCTATATACCCCCATTGCCTCTGATCTTTATCTCAAGTTGTTAAACTTTTGATGTGATAGCCAAAGAGCTTTGATACCAATTGTTGGGAATATAAGCTAAACAAGGTTACTAAGAGAGGAGGGGTGAATCGAGAACCAATAAAACTATTATCTTATTTCACCAATTAATCCTTCATATAATATTATGATCTAATTGCATGCATGAAAGAATGAAAGTATTAAAACATTCATAACACTTTGACACTATATATGGTGATCTACAAACCTTCTAATTAGAAAGTAAAACTAGGGTGGGGATGATATCCAAAAGCTTTAGTACTAGAGTCTAAAGTTAACCAGTTAAGGCTTACAATTGACCACTTATGGTGATCTACCCTATTAGGAGCAATAAGGATTGTGAGGTCCACCTTGTTAAAAGATTTACAAACATACAATGAAGTATGCATTTAGTTATGAGATTTATTAAAAAATTGTTAAGTCTACCCTATTAAAGGATTTGACTAATGCACCTGTTAGGATGAACCAGTGGTTGATCCTTGATCCACTACTTTGATTTGTTGGCTAAGATTCCTTGTATTTCAGTGATCACCTAACGGTGATACATAAGTCGATGTTGTCCCTTATACTACTTGTAGCCTTATTTAATTCGCACTCCTACTCATCATATTATTCTTTTATCATATTTTTGGATATGATCCAATGTATCACATATATACCAATCCAAATCATTACATTTTAGAGTTGGCTACAATACCAATTTTATCATAATTCACAAAGTCAGCCCAATTGTTGTAGCTTGGGTTCTAAAGACAAACTTAGTGATGTTCTGATACATAGAAAACACTATCAACACTCGGCAATATTTGGCATTTGATTGAACTTGAAGCTCAGTCCATACTATTCACTTCCAAGTAGCTCAAACTTGGTCAACACTTTGTGACTCGGTGAACACTTAAGAACTTGGTAGCTATTGAATCACTCGATTGACACTACATGACTCAGTCAACACTAGATTCACATTGTTAACACTGTGAGCTTAGTAGATACCACGATCTTCTTCACTTCTTTTGAATAGCTCAGTAGCCTTTTCTGTGCTTGGTTTACACTATACATTGACTTTGAAGCTCGATAAACACTGTATAGCTTGGAAAACATTGTAAACTGATTACTTGGCTCAAGAGCATCTAAAACAATTGGTTAACACTATAGAGTGAATGATAAGCTTGGTAGCAATTGTAAATCTTGGTAGCAATGTAACCAATTGATTAAGTGTTGAGTCACTAATAGAAAAATTGACCTTAATGTCAACAATTAGATGCCTTGATGATACCCATTTCAATTAGCTTTTCTTTCTCTTAGATTAGAATATTTAAATTTTCATAAAAAGTAGGACCAGTATATGTTTTCCCCATAGAAATCCTATTGGTGTGAAAGGTATAAATTAATATAGAATACTAAAGACCAATCTTAGGTAACATATTGAAAATCAATTATATATTCCTTAATTATATTGTAGTCCTTTAGCTATTTAATTAATTATTTAATATTAGAGTTATAGTATTGGATGGTGTTGAAACTATTTGAATCAAGATTCACCATGTCATTATCAATCCGATAACCCTTAATCTTATCATTTTACTGTATAAAGTTTCAAGAGAATCTCAAGCCTCTTTAGGTGTCTTCAATGATTCAAGATGAAATTTTAAATTAGAAAAGACTGGTGAACAAATGAAACTGAGAACTTTCTCATGATTGATCTTCCATGCTTGAAAAGCATTAACAGCAGTAGGTGTAGGAATAGATTTCTTTGCATATCATGTGCAACCTTTTTCCCTTGAATAATTCCATGCTGATTTTTTCTATTATTCATAATTATATGGAGTTAGGAGTTCAATTCATGATTTCCGCATTGCACTAAGTTTATCGTCTTAAAATGGATGCACTTCCCTTTAAGACCTTTTAGCACCCTCTCCATAATGCCTTCTCTGGACCATGGATGTATCCATTCTCAATCCCTTTTCTCCTATCTTCCTCCACTTTTCACCTTATTTATTTTGATACCTGCCCCTTCTTTCTGTGGTACTTTGGACCTAATCTGGAACTAGGTTGACTTAGTTTGACATGTTCTATACTAGGTCAACCTAGGTTGACCTAGTCCTTGGTGAATTTGGGGCTCAGGGCCTAAAAGGCCTCAAGGGTTTAATTAGTTTTATTTTGTTCTCTTGTCAGCTTGTATTATTTTTTCCACTTGAAAAATCATAATAAGGAGACTTGTAGGCTTCATTTTCACATCCCATGTTCAAGTAATTGAATATCTTTCTCTCAAGTCATGATTTCTTCCTTTTTCACTCAAGGAGTTCAATCATTCAAGACAATCAAGCATTTTCAAGCATTTTTCTATCTAGAATTGAAGGATCCTTTGTGAGCATTTCCTCTTCAACATCTAGCTTATTAGTGGCCATCAAGGGAGGAGGTCTACATTGAAACATTCATTATCTTCTTCATTGTTGCACATTTACATCCATGGAACCATGATGGGATTATGATAGATCTATTGTAAAGTGTAGAGATACCCTACATTCCTAGTTCAAGATCTATAATACATTTACACATAAAATCCATATTGACAAGAGTTTCAAGAAAGGTGGATTCTAACATTTATCTTATCTTTCAATCATTTGCATTTACATTTCTCATGTGTGATTAATTCCTTAATGTAGGTCTTGACCAAGGAAAATTCTCATTCAACTCAACCACAAAAGCCCTTTTTTTTTGTGTTTATTTGTAAGATACCAATTCGAGCTTAAAAATATGAAACCTACTCCTCATGAGTTTTCTAGAGAAGTTCATTGTAGAATTCTCAAACTATGTCAATAAAGTTGTAAGATGTCCTTCCAAGTCAGTCTAGTCCTTCAGTGCCCTTTTTCTGAGAGATTTCTAGATTTCATTCCTTTTGTCATTTGATTCTGATCTCCTCAATCAGATATTTAGAAAATAGTTCAAATCCATGACTTTCAGAGCTAAAATACATCTTACTTTGCACATTTCAAATTGATTCTTTCATATTCTATTTCCCTTCAATCTTTACTCTAGATATATATCTTAATTGGGCTAATTGTATACAAATAGCATCTAGATTTACATTATTTAGGAAATTATTTCAATTTCACATTTACATCATCCTATTAAGGGCCACAGAGATATATTTTGTTGTATTGCATTGCCCCTTATAATTCAAATTTAGTATTGGTGTTGATTTTCCTTTAGATTCTTGTTAATATAATTTGGATCATAAGTAGAATCATATTTGGAAATTCCCCTCTTTCCAAATGATACATATTTTAATGGCTTAGTGGCCTACATAAGCAGAGACCTACAACCCTATTAAAATGTCTTTCTTTTACCACTAAACATTTTGGTGAACTTGACGTGAAAAAAATGATAATAGTAATCTCCTTAATTCTCTCTATTTTAGTGATGAATCTATAGAGAAGTGAGATCTTAATAAAGTTAATGTTGATCAAGCTATTCTCACTCTGAAGGGTTACCCTTCATCAAATAAACCTCTTATTACCCTTAACGATTGTCCTCCCATAACTCTTAAAGGAGAACATAGTGATTTTAAGGATCAACATATGGTATCTCACACCTATTGTACAAGGAATAATCCTTAGCCTACTACTTCCTTCCACCTTCTCAACCCATTCTTTCCCCTCCACCTCGTCTTTCTCAAAATCTTGGAGTGGACTATAATTTGGTATCACAATTACATAATACCATTTTCAAGATTTCTCTTTAAGAATTTCTTCAAATGTCCCCTACATATCATGAATCCTTAAGAAAATATTTATTCACTATTCCAATTCCATCTCCTAATCAAGATAAAATCAATGCCTTTTTACAATGCATGAATACTACATTTGTTCCAATCAACTTGTATTTACTCGTGATAACTTACCTCCTAAAGTGATTCAAGATCACTATAACATCTTGTGGTAGTTGTTATATTAAATGGTAACCTTATTCGTTGAACTCTAGTTGATAATGGATATGAGCTTAATGTTTGTAGTATGGATATGCTCAAACAAATTAATCTTGATCTTTCACATATCAAACATGATATTAATTCAATTTGTGGCTTTGATAATGTTTCTAAGAAAAATTTAGGCACCATCACTTTACCTATAAAAGTAGGTTCAGTTCTAAATACTCATATTCATGTTATACCTTGACTTCTCCATTACAATCTTCTTTTGGGTAGACCTTGGTTACATGCTATGAATGTTATTCCTTCAAGTCTTCATTGAAAATTCAATTTTATCTATAATAATTTCATGTACTCTTCATGTGGATGCTAAGCCAAATAGTTGTCTAAATGTTGAGGAACAAAAAAATCAAGAATCTAATGATGGTTCTTCTTCTACAAGGACCTTTCTTCATGATGATTGGGGATCCTTAGATTTCATGCCAACCTTAATTCAAAAATGTAGAGTTAAGGACTTGTCATTCATGAGAAATCATGCAAATCCTTTCTTCACCAACTTTATTTCTACTTCCACTAATGATGAATCTATTAAATCTAGTGATAAAAATCATGTTCCATTAGGAAATTGGGGGCATGAATACTCTTTTCATCCCATTGTTGATCATAATTTAGGTTGTGCCCAACAAAGTGTTGAATCACATTCTTTGTCCACGTCCTTTTGTATGAATTCTCCTATTGATCAAGAAATTATTTTACCTCAACTTATTCATGCTAAGGAGATTACTAGTCCTAAAGGTAGAAATAAACATACTGAAAAAACTCATGAATCTCCCATTTTCCATGTATCATTGTTATCATGATCACTGTACTAATGATTGTCAAGATTTACATTACAAGATCCAACAACTCATTAATAATGAGTTGTTCACATATCTTGTTATAATGAGCTCTCTTTTAAAAGATCCAACAACTCATTAATAATGAGTTGTTCACATATCTTGTTATAATGAGCTCTCTTTTAATTCTAATTTCTTTAAATAAAATTGAGGTCCCTATTATGTTTCTCCACACCATGTAACATTGTTGGCCTTCTTTCTGGGGGCTCATTATCATACATGAATTTATTTATGTCAAGCATAAGATAGTTTAGATTGTTTTTTCTTTCTTTTTTCTTATTCCTATACTTGGGGGAAAAGGGAATCATGTCCTTCTTTTTCACTTTCTCACTGACCCACTATTTCATTTCGTTGTGTGTTGTTTATTATCATATCACACATTCAATCTTGTATTATTCAAAATTCAATTTTAATGGTAGCTAGATCACTAATCAAGGAGCCTCATAATAGTGTATCCTAATTTTTTAAGGATTCCCTTTTTCACTTCTTGCATTGTGTCTCTACATTCTATCCTTCCATGACCTCATGGAAGTTATGACCTCTTTGGTTTGGAATGGGTGTTACTTGTGGGTACTATCTTGATGTTGAACCTTCTTTATCCTTCTTCATCACTTCCTTAAGATGTTAAAATATGAAATTACTTTCCATCTTAAGAGGGGGAATACATGGTCCCCTTATCCTTTTCATCTATTTTTATTTTTTGAGCACATCATATAGAATACACTAGCATGACACAATTTTCTAGGGCCATCTACTCTCTCTTTATGCATGTCTTGGATTGGTTGACTAGCATGCCACACATAGTTGATAGACCATTTGACCTCTCCTAGCACATTCACAAAACCATTCTCATAATATTGGAGTACTACATCATGGTAATGTAAAGTTGCCACAATGTGAAAATTTGTGGGATTGACTATCTGGAACACAAACCATCTAAGACCATTCAATCATCCCCCTTTCTTCTTTGTGGTATTGACTATTGGGAACACAAACTCGTTAGACCATTTGATCCTACCTCCTTTTATTTTTCATTAGATTGACTATCAAACACACAAACCCACTAGACTATTCAATCCTATCCCTTTTTGTGTGAGTCACAATAAGAAAAACAAACCTTATAGGGGAAGTTGATCACACCCTCCTCCATCTCTTTCTTTCTCTGCAGTAGCATCTCTCTTATTATGATTTTGGGATATAATGAAGACTCGAGTTCCTTAGGGGAAAATATGGATTATGAGTATTGCCTAGAGTACTATAGCCTTTCTATCTTGGTATGATTTCTAGGTTATCTTCAAATCTATGCATTGTTCCTAGCTTGATGATTTATGTGTCTCCTAAGTTGTGATAAGATCCCCCTTTTCTTTTGATCTACTTTACTATGAATTTGAGGCAACTCATACTCCCAGTAAAGTAGGGGCTAAATGTACCATCTTAAAATAATGCACTCTCTTTTTGAGACATTTTAGCACCTTCTCCATAATGCCTTCTTTAGACCATGGATGCACATGTGCTTGGTCCCATTTTCTCCTATCTTCTTCCACTTTCTACCTTATTTCCTAAGGTATCTACCTCTTCATTTTTTGGCACTCTGGACCTAATCTTTGGGACTAGGTTGACTTAAGTTAACCTATCTGGACTAGGTTGACCTAGGTTTACCTAGTCCCTAGTGATTTTTGGGCTCAGGGTCTAAAAGGCCTTAGGGGTTTAATTAGATTTATTTCACTCTCATGTCAACTTGTATTGTTTTCCTACCCAAAAATTCAAAAGAGACTTGGAGGCTTCATTTTCACATCCCACATTCAAGTAATCTAAGCTCTTGCTCTCAAGTCAAGATTTCTTCCTTTTTAATTCAAGGAGTTCAAGTATTCAAGACAATCATGCACTTTCAAGCATTCAAGCAAGGAGTTTCTATCTAGCATTGAAGGATCCTTTTCGAGTATTTCCTCATCAAGGTATAGCTTATTTTTTAGCCATCAAGGGAGGAGATATACATTGAATCATTCATTATCTTCTTCATTGATACACATTTACATCCATTGCACCATGATGGGATTATGGTAGATCTATTGCAAATTGTGGTGATACCCTACATTCCTAGTTCAATATCTATAATACATTTACATACAAAATCCTTTTTGACAAGGGTTACAAGCAAGGTGAATCCTAACATTTATCTTGACTTTCTATTATTTGCATTTACATTTCTCATTAATGGTTAATTCCTTAACCTAGGGCTTGACCAAGGCAATCTGTCATTCAACCCAACCACAAAACCCTTCTTTTATGTGTTTATTTGTAGGATACTAGTTGGAGCTTGTTGGAAATACAATAAGGAAAGTAAACTCTAAGCGGGGTGAATCATTACTTAAAACTTAAACCTTAAATCATTCACCACACATCCATCTCACAATCTATTAATGTAAACTAAAATATCAAATTAAGGAAATACATACATAGCTTGAAAGTAAATAAACATTCAACACATGTATGACACAAGATATTTGGTTACCGAGAAACCCTCCAAGGAGAAGGTAAATTTGGGGTGGGGATGACACCCAAAAATCCTCACTACTATAGTAATAAAGTGTATCCAATGAAGGTTATAATGTTTGATCATGAAACATGATCTACCCTGTGAAAGGTCTGCCCTATTAGAAGTGTGCCTAGTAAAAGGACTTTAATTTACAATGCAGTAAGCACCTTGTTAAAGGATTTACAATAGCCTATTAAGACTACTCTGCTCAAAGATTTGACTAATTTACCCTATTAGAATGTCTCAACAATGATCCTTCAATTCACACTTTATTGCTAGATAATAGATCACCTCTTTCCTCGTGTGTACTTGATCCTTACTGATCAGATGTATCTTTGTTGTCTTCTAATTCCTTTCCTCTATTGCCCTCTAACTGATTATGTAATGTATCTTAATTCATAATTCCTTAGCCACCATGGATGCCCTATTTGCACATGCAAACTTCTCACTTTTCTCCTTCCACACACAAAAAATTTAGGGTTTTTCCTTCTTAAGAAGACCTAGGTGACTTAGGGTTAGGTATGAATCAATGATAGTGATTCACCCATATTGCCACTTAATCCTTCCCTTTCTCTAATTGGTTGCATGAATTGCATTAGGGATTCACAATAAAAAAATTTCCTTATCATCTAAGCTCTCAAAAAAATCCTTAAATCAGCTTCAAAATGGTTGACATAGTAGTTTGTGCCATTACAAACAACTATGTCAAAATTGTATTACTTAGAACTTGAAGTCCCTAATGCTCAGTATCAATTACAACTTCATTGTTGTAACTTAGCCTCTAAATGATTCAAAATCTAAATAAATCAGCACTTACTACTTACTCAGGACATACTGTATATCTCTTGCTTAGCATATACTATCTGACAACTTATGCTCAACATGTATTACTTGTTCGACATGAACTAAGTAAATGAATTAAGTATGTTGTCACTCATATGTCAAAACCAATCTGAGATTAACAATCTCCCCCTTTGACATGAGTGGAAAAATACTTTTTCATGCATGAATAACCTTAGCCTTTCAAGCATAACTTAGATAATATCCATTTACATACAAAATTTCAAAACTTCAAAATTTTGCAAAACTTATGACTCATCAGTCATACCTCCAAATTCAATAACTCTCCCTAAGTTGATTGTCCCATTCTAAACTGAAAAACTAAATACTCCTTCTAAGTCGATTCTACATATGCTAACTCATTGACTCTGTCTCTATTGACTCGCTAACTTTGTCTATGTTTGATCTTCAAAACTTATCTCTCCTTATCATGAATTCTCCCCCTTTATTTATTCTCCCCCTTTTGACACTTATGTCATGGGTTGTGCACTTATAGTTTCTTTGTCCAAGAAAGTTTTATGGACCTCAAGTATTATCTTCAAAGTCGCATCCTAGTTGTCAAAAGCTACCTCCAATGATTTGATTCGGATGGCTAACTCTACAGCAAGATGAACTAAGCCTTTATGTGTAGAAAGATGGGGATCTTTCTTCATTAATGTCTCAGCAAAGGCTAGCTCCTTGTGAAGTATCTCCATATGAGGCGTCAGCATGGATTGGATGTTGGTCATTGTAGCTCAAATATTTATATCTTGAGCATGCAGAGCTACCAACTAACCTTGGGAATTCATAAAATTCTTGAAGTGCTTCTAACTCTGAGGTAGAAAATGAGGTATAGTTGTACCTATTAACTTCATATCTCCTTCCAAATTGTCAATATGGCTCTGCAATGATTGTGTGAATAGATTTGTATCACACAACTTTGTGTAAAGTGAGAAAATATTATTTAAGACTTTCTTTACACTATCAATATTGGTTGCTAACTCAACCTAACTAAGTGCAATAGCACTAGATGTTTTTTAATTGACTTTTCCTTGAAATTTTCTCTCAAACCATTCAAGTAATTTTACATTGGAATATAGGTTAACATCACTGATCTATTCTACAATTTTTACCAACTACTCCATGATTGGCATGTCTTCTTCTAGTTTTGGCAGGCTGAATGCATCAAGAAAGATATCCTTGATGTCTTTCAATGCTTGCTTCTACCTATGCTCCCGTTAGAGTAGTTCTTGATGCTTTTTCTTTGCAAGTGCATCCTATAGCATACTCATTTGTACAATAGTGATTGTTTCATGGTAAAACTTTAGAAAAATAATCACTTTATTCAAGTTGACAACACCAAATGATGTAACCTCGTCTACTTTGGATGTACTAGGACTAGGCCTTGATGGATGTAGTGGTGTAGCTTCTACACTCAGCCTATGAAGTGCTTGACTTGGAGGAGTATCAATTGCTGGAAAAGTAACCAGTGTTTATGTATTGCTAGTTGCTACTTAGGACTTGTAGTCAAGTCTGAAACTTTACTCCTCACATCTTCTTCTCTATCGATTGCACCTTGAACTTTTGTTCCAATCTATGCATTAGTAGCAACTTCTAGTATTGACATAGTGTACACCAATTTTCTTATGTTTGTCATGGATGTATCTTTTCTTTGATACACTACAAAGGGTAATGTAGGTTGTATTACAATAAATTGAGGGGTTTTTTATATTTCTTTGTATCTACTTCTATAGATATCATATTTTCCTTCTTAAGTTCATCTACACTCACCAATATTGGATGACTACGTAGTTGTGCCTTGGTGGTGATGTCTAGCAATATTTTATGCATGTCCTCCTCTATTAGGAGATTGATGTTCTGAGTTACATTGTTAGATACATCCTTGATCTTTATAGTTTTAGTGTCTTCTTTTGTCACATGTTGTGCACTGGTACTCAGCGTCTGTATATCTAGTATACTATATTCTGGTCATTGCTCATCTTCAATTATTGCCTAAGTATCTATATTTGTGTTAGTGCCTTCCACATGTGCATCTTTCTCAATATCAACTTTAGTAACCTCATTTACTTCCTGTTCACCTTTTTCATCACCTACCTCAATAGATATCTACTCAATTGACTTAGGTGTTGTTAGCCCAAAAATTACCTTCCAAATTTGGGTACTCTACTAAACAACATCTTCAAATTTATTCAGTAAGACATGGAATGTTCGATACTTTGGAGAAAATCTTCCTACATACTTCTTGATGGCCTTTGTCATCTCAGATTTATCTAAATCTGGTATCACTCTTACAAGTGTAGTTTCTCTTATATCTCTTTATTGTGAGACTATATTTCCATCTTTGCTCAACTCTATCATATAAATTCTTTGGTAGAGAGTTGGAAATCTCAATTGGAGTAATATTAAATGTTTCCATCATGGCATATACTAACTCTTCTACCTTATCCATATCTAACTTTCCAAGATTATCAAATTCAATATGTAAAAATCCACTCAAATCTACATTATTCTTTATATTTTCACATAAATTATCCAAATCAAAAGGATTGTGACTTACCACTTTAAATTGGCTATTGTCATCAAATTTTGTCCTCTCCCCATCTGATTCAGCTAGAGTAGTATACTTTCTCCTTGGTCTCTTTTCAAACTCGCCATCTTGTATAGCTTTCCTTGCCTTCATTTCTTTTGCCTTTTCCACTTCTTGAGCTTTCTTAGGAGTAGCTCTTGTGCTAGTTCTAGTAGCTGAAATTGGAGGCTTAGGTTTTAAAACCTTCTTTGGTTTTCTTGATTACTAAAGCTTTAGCTTTCCTCTTCTTATTATCTATGGCTATAGGCACTTCTGTGGCATCTTCTCCCGCATCACCTTCTTCAAGCTTTGCTTCCTCTTCACCTTGATCTTCTACTTGACCTTGAGTTAGGGCTAGTGGTGCTTGAGTAGGAACATCTTCTTCTTCTTCATCTTCATTGTCTTCCTCTTCTTCATCTTCCTCTGCTCCTTCACCAAATTTTTCTTTAAGCTTCTTAACAATTTTTTTATTCTTTCTTATTACTGATGTTGTCTTCAAGTCCATAGTTATCTTTGATTGTGTAACATCGTAATTTCCAAAGGTAGTAGCCTTATTATCTACTTCTTCTACAAGAAAAGTTGTAATTGTTGCAGAAGTCTCATCCACATTAATCTCATATCCTAGAGGTCTTAACCACCTTATCCTTGGAACTGCATCCAATAAATATGTGAACTCAGTATCAACTAGAAAGAAAACATCATTAAAATGTTTCTCAACTACTGACACTAGAATAATGTGTCTTTGTTTCATAGACTTCTTAAAGTCCTCAAAGTAACTAGTCATAATAGACTCAAAATTCTCTCCCATTTGCTCAATGTATTCACCTATTTGTACTGCAATAGACCTATTTGTCTTCCATGCAATTTTGCCAAAGGAAGGAAAATAATTTTGTACATAGAAAAATATACATACAAGTATTGATCCAAACTTTCATTGTGCACTCTTGGTTTTCCTTATAGCTCCCAAGTTTCTAATAATTGTTGCAACTGTAGCTCAGCAAGGTCATAAGTATGATCCTTCTTCACTATCATTTATCCTACATCAACAACAATACAAGGTACACTCTTCAACATGCTTGATTGGAGGAATGTGTGTGAAAAAATCATTATTGTAAAACCAATTAGGGGATCTATGATGGTAGCAATTGTCATTCCTCTCTTGTTCCACACTACCTCTATGTTTTTCTCTATCACCTCTTTTGCATCACTTCTCATGGTTTTGGGCTTATCTAAGGTTGGATACCCTATTACCCACTACACAATCTTCTTAATAGGTTCATCTTCTAACCATACAGAATTGTCATGAATTCTTCTCAAAATAATCTTTAATTCATTCTATCTTTAAAATGTTTGAAAATTCTAGGGCACGAGGTAACCCTTTTCTTTCTGTAATTTTGTATTCCTCATTTAGTACTCTATTCTCACACAATTTTCCATATAGGTCTTTGATTTCCATATCACCTATGCCACCCACCTTGTATGAGTAATAGCATCTCACATCTTAATCATTAAGACTTGTGGTGTTATCATGGATAACACATCAGATAGGTCTTGTTTGTAAGAAATATAAGGAATTATCTTAAAATTTGGTTGTCTAATCTCATTGCTAATTAACTAAACATTTAAAACTTCCTTTCCCTCATTGACCTTAGTATAGAAGAACTAGACACCATATTTAATACCTAGGGTTTGCACAAATTCAAACTACGAAGTTCAACACATGATAAATACCTTCACAAATCTGATGAATGTTGTCGAACAGTGGTTAAATTCACTCTAAAAATGCTTGAAACGATCTCTTCAATTCACCTATAGCTCTTTGTGCTCTTTCTAGCTTCAAATTATGTGAAATGAGTTGAAAATTTATCAAATAGACCTTCAAACTTTGCAATTAATGCTCAATGCTTACATAGCTATAAGCTCAGCTTAAATAGAAATTTTAACTCACTCGGCTTCCATGTAGTTTCATTTATGCTTAGCAACCAATATGAGCTCGGTCAACACTATCACTTACAATAGCTCAACATTAACTAGATTTCACTCGGCAACCATAGTGAAACTTTTCACACTCAATAGTAACATGAAAACTTGAAAAAACTTATAGATTTTTTCCAAATTCTAAACAACACTTTGCATCTTGCTTCATGCAAATATAATCTTTCCAGAACTAAATCCTTGGAACTGATGTATAGTATATATGTTAAATATCAATCCCACACATACCTCTTCATTGCTTAATTGGAGGTGGTGTGATCTGTTAGAAACATGAATGTTGATAATATTTCTATGGGGGAGTATTGTAGATGTGTTATTATGATGATATGTTACATTGATGACTCAGTTTTTCATTGATGTCAATATAGCAATTTTCTATGGTATCTAACAGAAGAACAGCGAAAAGATCAAGTTGGTACAGATAGCTAGTTGAATGTTCTCACTATTTGAGGCTATGGGAGATGCCTCTAAGTATCTAGTATATCTAGTTAACATCGGATGGAGAAATGTTAACTAGAAGAAGTTATATAATTTTTGGTGATGCTTGTTCTAAGATAGAGTATACAGAGGCATGTTTTGGAAAACTTGTAATATCTCTTAGTTGAATTGTTATTTTAAGAATTGGGGTTGAGGATGTGAAGAAGACATGTTGGTGATAGTGTGGCTAAGCTCGCTTGTCATAATATTACATGTGCAAAAAGATATTCAAGTTGAAAAGTAGAAGATTAGTGTTATCACTAAGTGTAATGTGTTCTTAATGTGGTCCTATAATGATTAATTGAGAAGGTCTAACAACCGACTCAAGAAATTATTTTATGGACTCGGTATAAAGGAAGAATATTTTTCTTTATCACATAGCATGGAATTGTATCGATGAGAAGTTATTGTAAGTAGCAGAGAGAGTGGAATGCAAAGCTAAGTAGAGTAGAGCAAAAGTGAAGGAAACTTCATTGCCAATGTTTATTGTGTGATCTAAGGTTTCATATTTGGATCTGAGGTTTTTGACTTGGTCTACAAGGTTTGACAATGATTGGTTTGATTGATAGAACAAGAAAAGAGGAACATAACAGTAAATTATTTGTTTGGGCGATGAACTCTTCTTGTAGTTGAAATTGCATGTTTGGTAAGTGGGCTCTTCTTGCATACATTGTGCTACAACTCCTAACAGGGTTGGTACATCCCCTAATAGGGATTCAAAGTCTCCTAACAAGGACTCTATGTACTAAATGTTGTAATAGACTCCTAACAAGATCCATCCTCTAACAAGGAATATTTCTATTAGTACATCATCTTGTTGGCATCATTCCCACCAAGGTTTTCCTTCTGATCAAGGCTTTCCCTAGTTAACATATCTGGTGTAATTGTCTATGTGCATCTTGTTATGGTTGTTGTTTACTTTGGTTGAATGGTTAAGTTTATTTAAGGAAGAAAAATGTTTTAATTTTTGGATAATTGATTCACTCCCCCCCTCCCCTCTCAATTATCTTGGTGGACTATTTTTTCTAAAAATTGGTATCAAAGCATCAAGTACTTGAAGATAAAGTTTAACAACTTTGGGAGATCGTTGTAGGAGAAAATAGTCCTAAGTCAAATAGAGGAAAATTTGATATAGATGTTATCAGATTTGTGCATAGATCAGAGCATTGAGATTCTGGATAGAAGCATGAGTAAAGATAGATCCAGATCTGAAGAAGACATGAAGATCAAGGAAGGTATTGATCTTCTTATTAAAAGAGAACAAGAAGGCATGGAAATTTTTGCTTGTTGGACATGTAATAACTTTGGTCATTTTTCATCTACATGCCCTAACAGAGTAAGGAAAACTAGAAAGAGATCACTTTCTGATGAAGATGAAGAATTCAAAACATGTATGAAAAGATTCTTGAATGATTGTGATGATAAAGATAATGAACCTAAATTAGTTAAGAAAAGGATAGTATTAGAAGAGATAGCTTTGGTAACTATTGTTGATCCAAAGGCTAACCATGAAAATGTGAAATTTATCATCAGCAATGATTTACAAAATGGGAATTAGATTGAAGAGTAGAGATCTAATCCTAGAGCAGAAGAAAGACTTGAGTTGAAGACTCTTAAACAAAATAGCATTGTAGAGAGAAGAAACAGGTCCATTACAGAAGCAGTAAGAGCTATGTTAGCTAAGAATGATGTATCCAAGATGTTCTGGAGAGAAGTTGTGAATACATCAGTCCACACTATGAATAGAGTGCAAGTTAGGAAAGACACAAACAAGACCCCTTATGAATTATGGTTTGGTCACTCACCTACAGTTAAGAATTTTAGAATTTTTGGCAGTAAGTGTTATATCAAAAGAGATGATGATGCTAGAAGTGATGAAGGTATGTTTCTTGTTTATTTATTGAAAAGAAAGGCTCATAGATGTTATAACCCAAGAACTAAGACTATTATGGAAAGTGCAAATGTGAGAATTGATGAGAAATTTAAGATACAAGAGAGAATAGTTGATTACAATTCAGATGATGATGTTGTTACTAAGCCAAGGAATGATGAAGTATGCCTTAAAATTAAAAATGATTTACAAATTGAAGGAGAGCCAAGGTAGGAACAAAGCTCAGAACCTTCAGCAAAGCTAAGAGTTCAGATAGCAACTCCTACTTCAAGAAATAATATGATAAAGAATCATCCATTTGAGCATATCATCGGAAGCAAAGATAAAGTTGTGATGACAAGAAGCAGAGTCAATGAAGAACTACGTTTGATATCTCAAGTTGAACCCAAGAATGCAAATGAAGAATGTAAAGATGACTATTGGAAGCAATATATGAAAGAGGGATTGGATCAGATAGTAAAGAATGAGACATGGGAATTGGTCCCTAGACTAGCAGACAAGAATGTGATAGGAACTAAATGGGTATTTATGAACAAGATGAATGAACAAGGAAAAGTTGTAAGCAACAATTAAAGATTGGTATGTAAAGGTTACTCAAGCAAGAAGGAATAGATTATGATGAGACATATGCTCCTATGGCTAGAATAGAAGCAATAAGGTTATTCTTAGCATATGCAGCATATAAGAGATTCAAGGTATATCAGATGGATGCCAAGTTAGTATTTTTGAATGGAGAACTTGAAGAAGAAGTATACATTGAATAGCCTAAAGGTTGCCCCTTGACAGATGACAAGGACATAGTATTCAAACTAAAGAAAGCATTGTATGGTTTTAAGCAAGCACCCAGAACCTAGTATGCAAGGTTGGACAAGCATTTGACAAAGCTTGGATATAGAAAAGGTATGGTAGAGAGTAATCTATATTGGAAAGAAATTGATGATGGTTTGATGATTTTGGCAATATTTGTTTATGATATCATATTTGGAGGAGATATGATAAAAGTGACAAGTTTGCAGAAGAGATGAAGAAGGAATTTGAAATGAGTATGATAGGAGAAATGAAATATTTTCTAGGATTATAGATTGTATAGAATAAAGAAGGAAACTTTATTTCACAGAATAAGTACTTGAAGGATCTACTAAAAAAGTTTGGTTTGGAAATCTGTAAACCTGTTGGAACCCATGGTAGCTAGACACAAGTTAGCTACAAAGGATGAGACACCTTCTGTTAAGCAGAAGAAGTACACATATATGATTGGAGGTTTGCAATATCTGACTCACACAAGGCTAGATATAGAAAATGTAGTTGGAATTGTTCCAAGATTCCAAGTTTATCCTAGAGAAGCACATTAATATAGCAATCAAAAGAATATTTAGATATCTAAAAGGAACACTAGAGTTTAGATTGTGGTATGATAGATCTAACAATTTTACTCTAAGTGCTTATACTAATGTTGATTAGGCAGGAAGTATGGATGACAGAAAAAGCATCAGTGGTGAAGCTTTATTTCTTGGAGGAAGATTGGTTTCTTGGGAGAGAAAGTTGTAGAAAAAAAAATTAGATTGAAGTGTGTGAGAACTAGAGAGAAAATTACAAATATATTCACTAAGCCTCTTCCTAAAGAGATTTTTGAGTATTTGTGAGGTATGTTAGGGGTTATGACCCTTTCGACATCAAAGTAGAAGATGAAAGAGTGTATAAGTCCAATGTAACAAAGTACCATTGTTTGTTTGGACTAAATGTTGATGCTTCCTGTATGGGAGAGTATCTATAATAGACAAAGTCAGAGTCATCTATAACAGACAGAGTCATCTAGGACTTTTCTTGGATGTTATTTTGAATAGTGTTTTTGGACACTTGAGCTAGTAAGAATCAACCGGTGCAAAGTTTGATGGTTGTTGAAACCTTTGACATTGATGTCAATGGGGGAGAAGTGCAACATGAAAAACATTATGGGGAAGAAGCAAAAACATCACAAGGAAAAAGATCATGGAGAGAAGCAAATACAAGAAAGAACAAGTACAGCATGTTCAAGAGAAGTACAGCATGGAATGGTAGTTTGATGGAAAGCACGTTGAAGTATATCGATGGCAGAGAATGATTGATGAAGACGATTTGAAAAGAAAGATTAATAGTTTTTTGTCAGTATTCTTGGAACTAGATGTTTTTCATCTATGTTGTCATCAATACCAAAGGGGGAGATTGTTGGAAACATGAATATTGATGATATTCCTATGGGGGAGTATTGTAGATATGTTACTATGATGATATGTTACATTCATGACTGAGTTTGTCATTGATGTCAACATAGCAATTTTCTATGGTATCTGACAAAAGAATAGTGGAAAGATCAAGTTGGCTCAGACAGCTAGTTGAGTGTTCTCACTATTTGAGGTTATGGGAGATACTTTTGAGTATCTAGTATATGCAATTAACGTCAGATGAATAAATATTAAATTTGGAAGTGGTTATGTAAGTTTTGGTGATGTCTATTCTAAGATAGAGTTTACAGAGGCATGTTCTGGTAAACTTCTTATATCTCTTAGCAGAATTTTTATTCTAAGAATTGAGGTTGAGGATGTGAAGAAGAAATGTTGGTGATGGCATGGCTAAGTTCACTCATCATAATATGACATGTCCAGAAAGATATTCAAGTTGAAAGGCAGAAGATTAATGTTACCGTTAAGTGTAACATGTTCTTAATGTGGTCCTATAATGATTAATTGAGAAGGTCTAACAGCCAACTTGCAAAATTGTTTTATGGACTTAGTATAAAGGAAGAACATTTTCCTTTATCATATAGCATGGAATTGTATCAATGAGAAGTGATTGTAAGAAGTAGAGAGAGCAGAATGCAAAATTTAGCATAGTAGAGTGGAAGTGAATTAAACTTCATTGCGAAGGTTTTATTGTGTGATCCAAGGTTTGATATTTGGATCTGAGGTTTGTGACCTAGTCTACAAGGTCTGAAAGTGATTGGTTTGATTAACCGAACAAGCAAAGAGGAACATAATAGTAAATTATTTGTTTGGGTAGTGAGCTCTTCTTGTAGTTGAAATTGCATGTTTGGGTAGTTGGCTCTTCTTGCATACATTGTACTACAACTCCTAATAGGGTTGACACATCTCCTAATAGGGATTCAAAGTCTCCTAATAGGGACTCTATGTACTGATTATTGTAATAGACTCCTAACAAGATCCATCCTCTAACAAGGAATATTTATATTAGTACACCATCTTGTGGGCATCATTCCCACTGGGTTTTCCCTCTAATCAAGGGTTTCCCTAGTTAACACATATGGTGTAATTGTCTATGTGCATCTTGTTATGGTTTTTGTTTACTTTGGTTGAATGGTTAAGTTTATTTAAGGAAGATAAAAAATTTAATTGTTGGATAACTGTTATCGTTTCTAACAATGATCACCTGACCCATTGGGTGAAGTGATCCTATCTAAACTTGATGTGTTGCAATCTTCCTTTCTCTTCCATGTCTTGTTCATATCATCTCTGGCATTCTCAACATTTGTCTTACCTTTTCCTTTGTTGAATTCATTGCTTGGTGCTCTTGACCTTGTTGGAGAATTCCTGGTTATGTGACTAGTCTTTAAGCAACTAAAACATGTAGTTTGACTCAACCATCTTTTGTATTCACTTCTAAAATGTGTTCTTATGCAATTTTCATCAACATGCTCATACTCTTGACAATAGTGATAACTATACCTAGTATTATAATCCCAATTATAGAATTTTTTATTTTTTTTTACCTTTGTCTGCTTGTTGGATGACCATTTAGGCTTAGATTTGCATTCGTATGCTCTATGTCCATACTTCTGACAGTTATAATAGTAACCTTCAAATCTTTGTGTGCTTATGGTCTTGGTTCTACATTCATGTGTCTAATGTCCTTGTTTGTTGCATTTGTGGCAGTGACCTGTGAACTTCTACTTGGGATTCTGATTTGCAATCTTGCGCCTACAAACATTGGCAGTATGACCTATCTTCCCACAATTATGACAAGTAGGTTTAGAGTTCTAACCTTTGTTACTTCTCTCTTCACTACTTTTAGATGATTCTCCTTCTTCAGTGTTGGTGTAACCTAATCTAGTAGTATCACTGTTGGATCTAGGAGATCTCATCAATTGCTCAAAATATTTGATGGCTTCACTAGGTCATTGAAACTTTCAGCAAATTCTTTTTCTCTCTTCAGATCATCTCTCAGTTGTTCATTATGTAACTTCAGTGTTGTGATCTCAATAACTTTTCCATTCAATTCATGATTTGCAATCATCATTTGATTTAATGTTTCCAATTGCATGTGAGAAATCCCATTCACCTCTGATGTTTTCTCTTCCAATCTGTTGGTCAGTATCCTTTTGTCATCTTCAATCATGACTTTTTCTTCTTCAACTTTCTTTTTCTTCTCAGTCACCTCACATAGCAATACTGATTGGACTTCTTGTTCTATCTTGAGATTTTTGACCTCTTTAGTTAGGGCTCCATTCTTTTCCATCAGATTTGCAACTGCTGCATCAAATTCACTTCTGTTACCATCTGCAAATAATTCAGTGGTGTCAATCTCTTGATAATGTGTGTCATTCTCTTCAATAGTTATCTCTTTCCTTATTTTCAATGATCTCTTTAACTCATCTCTTGCTTCATTCAACTTATGTAGGGCAAGTTGTATTTCAAATCTTCTGGTTCTCAATAGTCTTTCCCAACTTGTAGACTTCCATCCCCAAGATCTTTCCTCAAAGTTGCAAAGCTTTACTTTCTAGAGACAAGGCTTTGATACCAATTGTTGGAAATACAATATGAAAAGTAAACTCTAAGGGAGGGTGAATCAGTACTTAAAACTTCAACCTTAAATCATTCACCACACACCCATCTCACAATCTATGCATGTAAACTGAAATACCAAATTAAGCATATACATCCATAGCTTGAAAGTAAATAAATAGTCAACATATGTATGACACAAGATATTTGGTTATCCAAAAACCCTCCAAGGAGAAGGTAAAATTGGGGTGGGGATGACACCCACAAATCTTCACTATTGCAGTAATCAAGTGTATCCAATGAAGGTTACAATGTTTGATCATGAAACATGATCTACCCTGTGAAAGGTCTGCCCTATTAAAGGCTTACAAGATTGTTAGATCTTACCTTGTTAAAGGATTTCAACACCCTATTAGAAGTTTGCCTAGTAAAAGGACTTTAACTTATAATGAAATAAGAACCCTGTTAAAGAATTTACAACAGCCTGTTAAGACTACTCTGTTAAGAGATTTGACTGATTCGCCTAGTAGAATGTTATTCACCTATTAGAATGTCTCAGCAATGATCCTTTAGTTACTACTCTGCTACTAGATAACATATCACCTCTTTCTTGATGTGTACTTGATCCTTACTAATCAAATGTCTCTCTATTGTCTTCTAGTTCCTTTCCTTTGTTCTCCTCTAACTGATTCTACAATGTATCTCAGTTCAAAAATCCTTAGCCACCATGAATGCTCTATTTGTGCATGCAAATTTCTCTCCTTTATCTTTCCACACACATAAAAATTTTAGGGTTTTTCCTTCTTAAAAATACCTAGGTGACCTAGGGTTAGGTATGAATCAACGATAGTGATTCACCCATATTGTCACTTAATCCTTCCCTTTTTCTGATTGGTTGCATGAACTGCATAGGAATTCACAATAAAGATTTTCCCTTATCATCTAAGATCTCAAAACAATCCTTAAGTATGCTCCAAAATGGTTTACATAGTAGTTTGTACCATTACAAACAAATTTGTGAAAATTGTATTACTCGGCACTTGAAGTCCCTGATGCTCGACATCAACTGTAACTTCAATGATGTAACTCAGCCTCTAAATGTTTTGGTACTTACTACTTACTCTGCACATACTCTATATCTCTTGCTCGGCATATATTATCTGACAACTTATGCTCGACATGTATTACTTGTTCAGCATGAACTAAGTAAATGACTAAAGTACATTGTCACTCATATGTCAAAACCAATCTAAGATTAACAACTTACATATCTAAAACCTACTCCTTGGGAGATTTCTAGAGAAGTTCATTGCACAATCGTCAGACTACGTCTACTAGGTCGTAAGACGTCCTTCTACGTTGACCTAGTCCTTCAATACCCTTTTGACAAGAGATTTATGTGTTTCATTGCTTTCGTCATTTCATTCTGATATTTGAGGCCAAATATTTAGAAAATAGTTCAAATCTGTGACTTTTTAAGCTAAAATATATCTTCCTCTATGCATTTCAACTTGAGTCTTTCATATTTTATTTACCTTCATGTCTTTACTCTAGATCTATATCTTAATTGGGCTAATTATATACACATAACATTTGGATTTACATTATTTTAGCAATTAGCTCAATTTCTCATTCTGATTATCATATTAAGGGCCCAACAGTACATTGCCGTGTATTGCATTCCTCTTTATAATTCAAATTTAGTGTTGGCATCCTTCATCCTTTGGGTTCTAGCTAATCTAGTTTGGATCATAACTGGAATCATATTTGGAAATTTCCCTCTTTCCCACTCACATACATATTTGAATGGCTTACTTGCCCAGATAAGCAGAAACCTACAACCATATTAAAGTGTCCCCATTTTCCAATAAACCCCAAGACACTACAAAAAGGAACCAACATAAGATCACCCCCACACCCCCTAATTCACTAGATAAAAAATTACCCCCTAGATATTACTAGTTGGGGACTAGATTTTAGTGTGTTTATAGATCTTTTTCTAGGTTATAATCCTTCATAGGTTCATAATGATCAAAATTAGAATTTTTGATACAAAATGAATCAGACATAAAATTTGGAAAACAAAACCTATATGGTTGTGTAGTTCTCTTGACCAGCTTTTCAGTGATATGTTATTTTTGGAAAATGGAGCAGGTGAGATTTATGGACAAATAAAGAAAAATATGATATCAAACTTCAACCTACAAAAAAGTGGGGAATGGGAAAAACTCTTATCCAAACCTCCTCTAATGCAAAAGCTTGTCTCCAGCTTTTGCGCAGCATCTTGTTTGAAATGTTTTGAATCTTGGAGCTAAAGTTACACCTATTTGAAAGAAAGTACCCTTTATAGGGGCCTAGAGGTGGGCCCTATTGGTAGGTGGTCCTCACTAGATTCAAAATGATTTGCACATAATTTTCTAGATCTGGGCTACAAACCCTCATTTGTAACTTATGAAAATAATCTCCTAAAAGGATAAAACAAAGGCCAACCTTAACTTTATTAGGCCTTTTGGACACAATGGTATAATCAATGACACTCTCCAAACCATTCAAAGTCCTGCAATCAACTAGATCAAGAAAAACATTGTTATGCAAAATAGAGACTACTAAATCTAATCTTTCAAAATATGCTCACAAAACTACAAATAAGATCAATTGAATAACACAATTCAAGAAGATGTAATTGCTCAACATCAAGAGAATACTCCAATACATCAAATATCTAAGTATTTATAATATGAAAATACAATATGCCCAATATATCTCTAATATGGAGAATACAATATCTTATTTACAAAATACATGCAAATACGTAATAGGGTGCAAGATCTAATAGGAGGCATGAACAATATTGAGACAAGTGTCTCAACTTGGAGGAAGTAGAATCTTGATAGAATGCAATCACCTTCTCTCTAGAAGAGTAGAGTCGAAATTGGACTCAACCATATCATGTGAGGAGGTGGAGTCAAAGTAGGACCCAAAAATATCCTCCTAAATGTAATATCCAAATAAACAATATCCTCCTAATAAATCAGTTTAACTAAGAAACTTAAGCCAGGAGTGAAATGAAAAAGGAACCATTTACTCAAACAGTTAGTTAGTTCATAGTAGTGTTCATTTCCTCTAAAGTGTCACTTGTTATATAGTTAGGAGTACTCACCCAAGAAGGCCCACTTGGTGAGTAAACCTTTTGATTTTTTTCTACAACTTAATTTAGTTTATACTTTCAAATATATATTTCTATTGACTTGGTATCAAATTGTTGTTGCAGTCATGGAAACACACCTTTATGACTATTCCTATAGCCAAAAGAGAGAAACAGAGTTAGACTGGTTAGTTGAATAGTTCTTTTTTTGACATAAGTTTAGGTTTAGTTTTCCATAAGAAGTTATATAAAAGAATTTGACATAAGTTTAGGTTTAGTTTTCCATAAGAAGTTATATAAAAGGTTATTTATGCACCTTGCTTATAGTATTTAGTTCAAAAAAAAAAACTAGTTAAAGTTTGTTTAGCATGGCTTCAAATCTTCTTGCAGGTACATATACTATGTTGAACCATTTTATGTATGTGACCTTGATATGATAAGTAAATGATTCTTGATAGTAGAATTCAATAGATAGCAATTAGGACAAAATGTCCTTGAGTTGAGGTACTAAGCCTACCTATTCTTCCATTGTCAAGAGCCAACACAACCTAAAGTTCAAATTCTTATATATATAAAAATCATTTTTAATGGATTTGATTGGTTATAGTATGATCTCCCTTAGACAAGTTAGTGAGATAGGGAGGTACATCTTTCACTACAAAGTGAATTAGTTGTAATATTTTTTTGTCTTAATTCAATTAAGGTTGATGTATAAAAATATCATTATTTATTTTGGGGTTGATATAATTTTTCAAGTTGTGTTACTAACTACTATGGATAAAAATGATGCAATATAGGGTATTGTGGTGGTCTATGTTTTGTGGTTGTCATGCAATAAATAGGTGGTTTTCACGATTTTGGGGGCAATGATAAGTTTGTTCTAATGAGAATAAGGTTGTGTATGTCGCAATTGAATGGAATAACTTATTTTGGGAAGTCAATCATTTAATAGGATGTGTTTGATAAAGGTAACTCCATCTGTCTTCTACAGGTTTGGCCTAAACTATGTTAAAATTTCAATTTGCATCCCTCTTTTTTATCTATATATTATCATGTTATTTAATTCAATATCTTCATTTTCACATTCTTGTCTTTTTCTTGTATTAGTGTCATATAATGTGGTGTTTATCATTATATTGAATTTTGTGTGCTCCAACTAAAATTATCCTAGCTTCTATTAAGCATGCATGTGACACACATCCCCAACCAAAGAAACAAACAAATTTTCTATGGAATGCCTAGTTGTAGAGAGTTTTCATATGTATCCAATAAAAAATTGTCAAGATGTTTTAAAATTTGCAATGTTGTAACTGGTCCAAGAGACCTTTATTATGTGTCCAATTAGAAAATATCAAGATGTTTGTGGGCCTACCAAAGAACTGACAAAGAAGAAAGTCAAAGTCATCAGGTTCATGATGTTATAAAGTTTTCTAGTTTGTGAGGGAAATGAAAGTACAACGAAAGAAAAGATATAAGGTTTCAATGCGAGAACTTTCTTATAGAAACCCAAGATCTAGAGGCCAATGAATAACACAATTACAAGAGAGTACAAAATAGATAGGAAAAATTTGTAGTCTCATCAATATGCAATATGCTCAACTAAGTATAATGCACAATTGTCTTCTTATATATGAAAGGCAACAAGATAAGAGAGCACATAATGATGACATGTGGCTTAATGAGATGCAAGGTTAGGAAGGAGAAAATAGATAATTCCACTAATGATGGATCACCCACCAAAGGTAGATTTTATCCTATAACCATAGTCCCCCTAGCTATAAAATTTCCTAAGTGTCTCAAATGCAATTTACTATGAAATGTATTATCCTAGGCTAAGTCAAGTGCAATTATATGAGAAATTAATTATACCAACACCCACTCTTAAGTAAAACTTATGGAAACATAGACTTAAGCTAACAATGCGATATGGGTCCTGTACACTCGAAAGTGTCCCACTCTAAACCCTTCTATAAAAATGTACACTCGAAAGTGTCCCACTCTAAACCCTTCTATAAAAATGTACACTCGAAAGTGTCCCACTCTAAACCCTTCTATCCAAACGATTCCATGAGTTCGGAATGCTTGGATGCCGGCTTAGAGCTCCCTATCCACGGAGTGCAAGAGATTGTATTTCGAGTTCAAGGGCTCTCAGATGAGCCTTAGAGATACTCTTCTTGCTAGTAAACCATGCAATGGGAGGTTCTAAAGACAAGATATAAGAATGCAAATGTCTCAAGGAGTTCCTCAAGAATGCAATGCAAATGAAAATTAAGCTAGAATGAGATGCAAAGTGGAGCTACGCTAAAACATGTATGAGAGTGTTATAATACCATTATTAAGCTATGTGAGATTAAGCTACATGTAAAAATGAAAGCTAAGCTAAGCTAGAATGCCATGATGCCATGGATGAGAGAATGTAGACAAGAAATAGAAGTTCTCCACAAAGCTCCAAAGAAACCTGTTAGAAAACCTGCAGCATAACAATATTCAAAATGAGGATGGATCCTTTGAAGGGGAAAGCTCTCTCCCTTTTAAAGTTGTATGGAAAGTAGAGATCAAGATGAAGATGGTGGATGATCAATAGTGGAATTTGAAAAGAGGAGTGATCCATGTGCACACACAAGTCAACCAATAGAATATAAGTTGACTTGTCATATAAGACAAAAGTCACAAAGCCTTTTCTTTTAATTGCAAAATAGAAAAAGTATTTTATGTGTGCACTTTAAGTGGGTTAGAAGAATGGGGTCTTTTATTTAATTAAAAGGGGAAATGTTCTTTTAATCAAATAATGAACTTAGGATGGCATGGTCAAACTATAGGTTATAATCAAATAAATTGATTATTAGCAATTTGGCTTAGGTAAGTGATTAAATTAATTTAGCCAAAATGGTGAAAAGGGGGCTAATAGTCTAGATGACCATTTTTAGGTGATTACATGTCCTAGTTACTAGGCCATGTTAGGTAACCATGTACAATATTAAGTCTTATCTCTCACAAATGAAAAAGGGGAGAAAACTGAGTGAGATCAAACTCTCCCCTAACACACCTACCTAAACACAAAAAAGAGATGGAAATATAAAACAATTCTCAGAGAAGAATGAGGACAAAACCTTATGTGAAGAAAATGTCCCCTACCATAAAAGAGAGGAAGAGTGACAAAGTAGAGCCCCTTGCATATAGAGTTTACATAAATGTTGGATGCTATAAGATTGACATAGAATATGAGTATTGAACAACATTCATCCCCTTAGGAAGAAACAAAACCAAAGGTATGTGAATGAAGTCCCCCAATCCTAAATGGATTATGTAGGAAGAAACCTCAATATTTGGAGTCTCCCAAGGTTTCCTCCTCCAAATAAGGTGTACAAGGCTACATTGTTCAAAAATACAAACTAGGATCTAATGAAGATGAATATAGAACAATATCCAAATACTCAAGTATCTCCTCCAAATATAAAGAGATCTCCAAATGTTGGTCCAAAGTATCCACAATCATGTCAAACCATAGAGAATGAAGAAGAGGGTCAAATTGTGCCCTCATAACAACTAAAGAAGGATTATCTCCATCAAAGAGAAGATGAATATCATCAATAGTGTCTCCCAAATCTATAAGAAGGGACTCCACAAATAAACCCAAAATGTATGTGAAGGATCCATTCCAAGGAACAATAGATAAAAGGCAATGTATATCATGTTGCAATGAAGCACATGAAGCCAAGATTATGGTGACACAAGCCATCATCAATAGAAAAAACAGATGTGATATAAATATAAGGAGATGGAATGAAAGGCTCAAGAACTTGATCACATGTGAGAATACCCAAGTTTAAGTAGCCAAATTTCTCGTCATTATGTGAATTACACTAGAAGTTGATCATCATCTAAATAATGACAATTGTCAATAAAATTAAATTCTAAAGGAAAAAAAAAGAGTACAATCAAGATGTGTGATCCACCACCCCAATAGAAATGAATGCTATATAATAACTTAATGTGGCCCCAAATAATATTTAATTGTAATTGAATTTCACATTATCTTTTTTCCTTCATATGTTTATTTTTTGCCTTGTTAATTTCTTGGCTCCATATCGAGGGCATTACAAATCTTCCCACCCTAATATTGCTTTCCCCAAGCAATCACCTAAATCAAATTAGATTAGGATCAAGTACACCATTTAATTCTAGGACTCCTAAGAAGTCTTGGTGCATCTTAAAATCTGCATTGCTTTAAATTGATGTAAAATTATAAGACCCAAAACTATGAAGCACACTGCCAAATCCCAATGTAGAAGTGCCTCAAACCAAACCACGCACCATAGCAACCTACAAGTACTCTTGTGGGTGAAGAATTCAGTCAACAAGAGTGCAAAGTCATTATTATAAATAGGAACAATATTTGTATATAACACCACATGAGTATCCCTATACATATGTTAATCTACATCAATGATTTCACTAAGCATTTTGACTACACCAAGATTCGTTCAAGTGATGAATCCACTAAAGTTGTAATGATGTGATTCCTTTTCTACTAAGGAATCTTTCAAATGTATACCTTTATAAAGTCTCATTGCTAAGCATAAGTATCATCACCTAAAAATATTATATTATTGCTATCACCATGTACCAAAGTTGTCATGTCATAAGGAATGGGTGCCAACATCAACTTTGAAATGTAGATGTCATCCATAACACCCCAAGGTAATTCATGAGTGGTTGGTCTACTAAGAAAAAAAACCCATAAAGTCAATATGATTATCTATGATTGCATATTCATCAACTTTGTGATCATCATGAAAACCCAAGGATGCAATGTGCCACTCTTCTAAAATTGATTTATGATCACACTTACCTTACTTGTGGGTGTAATCACCTAAAAATGGTCATCTAGACTATTAGCCCCTTTCTCAGCATTTTGGCTAATTTAATTTAATCATTTATCTAGATCAAATTGCTAATAATCAATTTATTTGATTATAACCTATAGTTTGACTATAACCTATAGTTTGACTATGCTATCCTAAAGTTCATTATTTGATTAAAAGAACATGTCCCCTTTTAATTAAATAAAACACCCCATTCTTCTAACCCACTTAAAGCGCACACATAAAGTCCTTTTTCTATTTTATAATTTAAAAAAAAGGCTTTGTGACTTTTGTCTTATATGACAAATCAACTTATATTCTATTGGTTGACTTGTGTGTGCTCATGGATCATTCCTCTTTTCGAATTCCACCGTTGATCATCCACCATCTTCATCTTGATCTCAACCGTCCGTACAACTTTAAAAGGAAGAGAGCTTTCCCCCTCATTTTGAATATTGTTATGCTGCAGGTTTTCTAACAGGTTTCTTTGGAGCTTTGTGGAGAACTTCTATTTCTTGTCTACATTCTCTCATCCATGGCATCATGGCATTCTAGCTCAGCTTAGCTTTCATTTTTACATGTAGCTTAATAATGGTATTGTAACACTCTCATACATGTTTTAGCATAGCTCCACTTTGCATCTCATTCTAGCTTAATTTTCATTTGCATTGCATTCTTGAGGAACTCCTTGGGACATTTGCATTCTTGCATCTTGTCTTTGGAACCTCCCATTGCATGGTTTACTAGCAAGAAGAGTATCTCTAAAGCTCATCTGAGAGCCCTTGAATTTGAAATACACTCTCTTGCACTCCGTGGATAGGGAGCTCTAAGCCGACATTCGAACATTCCAAACTCATGGAATCGTTTGAATAGAAGGGTTTAGAGTGGGACACTTTCGAGTGTACAGTGGGCTTCTTTACTTGTTATGAAATCAAAGTGCAGGTTGTTAGAATCTCCAACTTATGTCGTGTTTATCAGTCCACACCTAGTTGTCCTCAATAAATTGATTATGTGTTGATAGATAGTTGTTGATCTCATTCAGGAAATTTGAATTGTGTCCCCTCTTATCTCATCTAATCAAATTCTCAATAAGAATTATTCTATGATCTTGAGGGACGCATGTTTTCCCATGCATCCTAGGACTCTAACATGCTTCCTCCTAGAATTAGACCATCGCCTAAAACTAGTTGTCCTTCATTCTCCTCCTTGCTCTTTTTGGAATACCCTATAACATGTGAATTAAGTTTCTCTTATTTGCTAGCTCCTTTTCAAGTGTCAGTTCAATATGTGTTTCCCAATCACTTATTTCAATGACATCTTCAACAAGCTTTTCTTTTTCCCAATGCTTTCTTTCATATCTTTTGATTCTTCTTTCTTTCTTTACTATTGATATGAACTTGTAGATACCTTCATTGTTGTCATCTAGTATACCTATGAATTGTGTGAAGGAAAGGAGATTTTGTACCTCCTTAGGATGAGTGTAGTACTAATGGTGCTTGCTCGTAATTGCAAAATTTGTTGCCTTGGCATGAGGTCACATATTTGCTGATGGAGATGAAACTTTGGAGCATCTAATTTTCTTTAAATGTACATCATCTAAACAATGCAATACATGATTTTTATGTTTTTGTATCTCTTAACTTTGCAAGGTCCTTGCTTACTTTCTCCCAATTAGATACATTTTCCTTCATTAGTGAAGCAAAAAGGAAAGTAGGTTATAATCTTTCATCCTTAATTGGCCATTGATGTGAAAAAACTGACATGCAACTGAGAAAATATAACATGCAACTAAAAAAGTTGACATGCAACCGAAAATTTTGGCATGCAACCTCATAGTCTAGAAGGATTTGTGGCTCTAATACCAAAATATCCTAAACTAATATTGTTCCAAATCTAATGTGAGTTTTCGATTCTTGACAAGTTTGCTTCCTTTCCTTGCAAAATAACATGCAAAGGGAACGATATAAATTTCCAAAGAAATAAGCGATTTCAAAGACAAATATATTGAAAATTATTCTTGTATAAAACATTCAGAGGTATTACATCAAATATATTGTCGTTACGATGCTAGAAACATGCATAAAAACTACAAGCAACATACCCATATAGTGATGAGCGGGAAAGGGAGCGGGTCTAGAGTTTTCAAACTGAGGGTTTCCTGTAGATGCGGGAGTGTTGCAGGGGTGTCTGAGATTGGTGAGGGGGAAGATAACGATGATGATGAGGATGATGAGGGGCGGTGAGGGAGTTTGTTTTTGTGAGCTTTTGGTGGACTTTTCCCTATTGGATCCGGCTGTCTTGTTGTCTCAATGCTCTCTATTTGTTGGTCTGAAGGCAAGGGTTTTTCAGACACATCATCTTGCTCTTGTGTGGTGCAATTTAGTTGGGAGTTTTTTCCATTGGGATGCAACTCATGTTGGTTGTGGCCTTCATTGTTTGAGAAGGATGTGTAGAGATTGGGGTCTGGTCCTTGGTACCATTCTTGCTGGTGACAGTGTTGATGGGTTCCTCCAGGGTGTCACTCTTTGCTGGGGGCAACTTTCTTTTGAGGGTTGTCTAATTTTTGTAAAGGTTGGCTCCGCTCTTCTACGACTATGGGGAGAGAGGTTTTCCCCCAGTTTCGTAGCTGGTTGTGATGGTAACATGGGCAAGGGTGGGGGTATTGGATTTCAAAGTTTGTTCCAAGGCTCTCATTCTCCTTGGTTCATCTTACCACTTCCCAAGCTCTGGTGGGGAGTTTAGCTATCTGCATGGTACTCCTTGCTTTTATGTTGGTAAAGACTGGGTTGGGATGGTTCCTCACCCCCTCCCTATGCTGGATTTCATGATGGGTTGCTACCTATGGGGCAATCTTGGGTTGTGGAGGCTCATGCGGCTTGTCTCTCTTGGGCACTACTAGTTTCAAGCATTAGGTTCTTGTGCCTTTATTCTGGTTGATCAAGCTTGGGTTCCCGCACTAGTGGGTGGTTGGTTCTTTGTTGGGAAGGCTCTACATTGTCTTATCATCATGAGTAAAATGTTGTTACAGAGGTGGTGGGCTTGGATTTTTGTCTCTGCTCCTTCTTGCATGGCTTCTATGGAGGTGAAGCTACCTCCTATTGAGGTGGAGATCTAGTGTGAGTTGCTGGTTGTGGAGGAGACTCCTATTGAGGGGGACATTCTCAAGGTTGTTGCTTTTGATAGGTTGGGGGGTTGGTGGTTCCATCTTCCTAACCTTGATGTTTGGTTCATTGTTGGGAGGGCTCTCCATTGTCCTCTCATTATGAGTAAAATGTTATTACAGAGGTGGTGGACTTGAATTTTTGTCGTCGCTCCTTCTTGCATGGCTTCTATGGAGGTGAAGCTATCTCCTATTGAGGTGGAGATTTGGTGTGAGTTGTTGGAGACTCCTATTGAGGGGGACATTTTCAAGGTTGCTGCTTGTGATAGGTTGGGGGTTGGTGGGTCCACCTTCCTAACCTTGACGTTTTGATCTTCTCTCCCCCTATTTCTGTTATGGGGGACCCTTTCACTATTGAGGTGGGAAAGGAAACTGATGTGAGGTGGAAGATCTTTGAAAGTGCTGGCCTGAGAAATGGGCCAAGATGGTTATGGATCTCTAGTTATAACAAAGAAGAAAGGATAGGCAAGTTGTTGCCTTGTTTAGTTGTTCAATTTTTATGGTGATGAAAGGACCACATTCTTCCTGGTTCTTGTCTTCTTGTGATTGGATGTATGCTGGAAGTTTTAAAGGGCTCATCCAAGTCCTTGGTTCTTGTTTTTGGTTATGTTTCACAGCTTGTATTGTGGCTTGTCCCAAGGTGTGTCATTTTCAAACCTTTGTCTTTGACAGAAGTAAGTCTATATTGTAGATCCTTGGTGATTTTGGAATTGGCATTAGGTGTTGTTAATTCTATTTAGTAGTATCTAGTGTGAGTTGTTTGTACCACGGGCCAGCACCCTCTTGCTACTTTTCTTAATCAAAAACATACCCATATTATTACACTCCATTTTCATTAGAGCCCCTATGAGATGTGATCATTTGTGGCATACAGAAGAAGATTGAATGACACAAGAAGATTGACCATCACAAAAACAAAGTTGTTGTAGAGGTGCACCGATACCAACACACAAGAGGAGTCAATATCAACCAAACCCACAAATTATCACTATAATATGAGGAACAATCATTGCCCAAAATGGAGAAGTTGCTACACAATTGCCCACAAATAGGGCCAAACATTAATGAGAATTTTCCCTCATAATGGTGCCATGAATATCTCGAAGTCACAACCCAAGATGGGATAGTCGTCCAAAAAACTGAACAATGTAATGCTCCCATGAATCTTGGACAAACCCACCAAGGGGGTTGATCTAGGTCTATCATCCAAATCACCAAACCATCTAGGGTTTTCATTGTAGGGTTTTACTAGACCTTCAAGCAAAGCTTCGAGCTCACAGAGAAAATACACTAAATAAAAATAACAATGACCACAATGCCTTCCCAATCCCCTTTTTCCTCCTTTTATAATAGCATTTTCCTATTTTGAGAGAAATACTTCATTTCATTTTCCCTTTAAAAGATAAAGTTATGTGGTAATACAAAGTTGAAATTTGACATTATAAGAAAATCACTTTATTAATTTGAACTCCCTTTCACTCATGATGTTGATCTAAGTAGATAATATGTTCTGATTCAGAGTGGATCCAATAAATAATTAAATTGTATTATAATTGTACTGTAGCTTCTTTTTTTTCAATTTTCACCCTATTAAATCCTCAGCTCCATATTAGGGACATCACATATTAAACTTAAGCTATAAATACTATAATAGGAAAAGCAATACTCTAGGCAGCATAAGACAAGACTAGTTCAATAATTGAACAATTGGATGTGTAAGATGGAAAAGATGGATCACAAATGCACTATATAAAGTTCTAAAGAATTACATGGAATTGGGGCCACAAGTAAATTAAGTATACAGAATTAAGTGGGATGGAATGAGGGCTTAATGGCCTCTAATGGAGAGGGAATAATAGACATGGAGCAGAGAAGGAAAACAACTACATGATTTAGGCCGAACCTCCAAAAATAAAGCAAAACACCAATGACTCTCAACCCCCAACAAAATAGCCTCAATAGCACTACAATGAGATCATTGTTTCATGATGTACATGCTAGGGCATGTGGGTATAAAAAATAGATATTAATGAAATCCCATATAACTTTGGGAGCAAAATATTTGAGCTAGGCTACTATTTTGCATACCCCTAAAGCAGTGATCCAAATGGTGTAGTTGTTTTCTTATGCTATAAAACTTGTATCTTGAGAAAGCACTGGTGGGATCAGAAAAAAGGAAGCAATGTATGCGGTTCTATGTCTTTGTGAGAAACGAAAAAAATAAGAACACAAGGAACGAAGGATTACAAACATGGAAGGGGGCATACAAAGTTAAGAAGAAAAGAAGAAAAATCACATGAGAAGGATAAAGAAAGCCTACACAAGTATAAAAAAACACAAGAAGACACCAATGTATAAGACCAAACAAGATTAGACAAGGTATGAACAATGACTAAAAAGAGAGAAAAGCATATGCAAATTATAACACCTAAAATGAGTGTAAAACATGATAAAATAAGTTGTAGGGTAAACAATTTCTATATAATCTCTTTGCTGTACACACAACTATCTTTGTGATACACAATATCAACATACTGTGGATTTTGTGGTATATTACGGCCATCCCTGCATGCACATGCATGCCCCCACACTATCTCCATACTAGAAATTCTTCTAAAACTGTGTGTGAGGCACATTATACACAACTAATTTCATGGTAATTATTTCTCGCATATCCACACATGCACGCACACCTGCATCTACACTTCTAAGGAAATCCCACAAAATCAAGTGATCAGAAAACATCATCACCTTTATAGTATGTTTATTTTACTAATATGCACACTAGTGCACCCACTCACAAACGTGCATGCACACCAACCCACACACTCACACCCATGTCTGAAGCCTTCACACAGACAATTCAAAAAGAACACCACAAAAGAAAGTGATTAGAAAATTGCAGCATTCTGTTTATATAATATATTTATTGGCACTTACAAAACTGGGAGGGCTTTCTGGTCTACAATACAGAAAAATAAAAATTTGTTCCCTATCTGAATATTGTACATTTGTTCAAAACCCTTAAGGCTTAAACTCTAAGATGAGAAAAATGCTTAACCCTCAGGCTATGATACAGAGGAAAAGGACTTCTGGGTTTAGCCCTTTACATTGTTGCTATCTTGCTGATTAACAGGATAACTCAAGGTTCCTGACTATTAACACGACTATGAAGTTCCATTATTTCTTGATGATTTGGATCCACTGAAAGAGCTGCTCGACAATCTCTCAATGCCCCAGCCACATCCCCAATACATTCATGGAAAGCTGCACGTAGATGAAGAAGATGCAAATCAGCTTTAAATGCAATAGCTCTTGAAAGTTCAGCTATGGCTTCTTTCTCTTGCTGGTTATCCATTAGAACTGTTCATTCAAAAGCAGACACAGTTTTAGTCTTCCAGAAATAGGTGCAAACTGATTTTGGAATCATAAATGCTGTAAGTATCCTTTTGACAGTATTATTATATGTTAGAAATTAAAGTTATCAAAAACATTATCAATAAACAAAAATATCAAAGATCTCAGCACATATTTATGAGGAAACAATCAGTTGAGATTGTGAATGACAATTTGACCGAGTTTCTTGAAATGACAATTTGCATTTAAAGATGGTGGAAGTAGTTTAGGGATATTGTTATGATACAAATCAATAACAATAGTAGCAATGCTGGAAATAATGAAGTACACAACTTTCCTTGGAAGAATTATTGCATTGTTTATTTGAGCATTTCTTAAATATCATAAACCTCTTACTACCATTTAAGTAATTTTAACTTTCTTGATAATGTCAAATGGAATGAGATCGATTGATGAATCAACAAAACTTTAATGGTGAAGACTTGTTTTAAAAATCCCTAGAAGACGCATTCCATTTTTAAATGTATAGACACGTACACTATCAACATCTGATTCGCAATGAAGTGTATCCCAACAGGCAAAGGCCAGTTGCAAATCCTGGGTGAATCTGATGGAAGAGCCAACCATAGAAAACTGCAAGGTGAATTTATCAGGCAAAAAAAATTTGATTATGAATTTCCCTCTCTGATGAATACTACAATCATTTCATCATCATTGCATTGTGGTCTATAATAATATGAATCAAATATAATCTGTCGTTTTCTTTTGAGAAGTTTTGCTGTGATTATTTTTTGTTTTCAATTTAGTTTCTTCTCTTTTTACTTTAGATGGCCCACAATTAGGGAAAGCATCTAATGTTCATTACAAAGGCCTTTCTCAAACCCTCGAGAAAGTAGGATTGTTTACCAGTCAAATTGCATTAACCTTGAATAAAAAGACCTGTTGCAAAGACAGAAATTAAAATAGAAAGCTTATGTCCCTTTCTGGGAACAATCCCAAAAAACCAGAGTAAATGTATAGATACTTAGAAAAGAGAATAAAACAAGATGCATATCCCAAAATGTAATTTCAATGTTGCACAACAGCAGAAATGTGGTTCATATGCACTACACATTTAGAATCAAACGCCTCCATCTCTCAATATACATTGCATAAAATCCATAATCCATAAAAAACATCAAAACCTAACAATATTTTTGCTTTTATGAACGATTCTGTAATAGGCTTTCCTAGGGCTTGGCCCTCTTGTTCAAGTTGGGGATAGGTTATGGCACTAGCAAGCACCTAACACTGTACACTTTCTATGTTCTGTATATATTATAAAAGTTTTCTGTCAAAATAATTTTGCCTCTTTAATTTGAATGGATGATAAAGAACAAGTTTGAAGCCATAAAAAATAAAATATTAAATGGAATAAAATGACTTGCAGTTCTCAAATTTTGTTCCAAGCACATTTGGATCCTCAACCCAATTGTAAAATGTTGATTTCCTTGACTTGAAAAAACCTTGATTCTTATATATTTAAAGAAAGTTGGCCATAATGATTTTCAACATAATTATCACACGTGGACTTCGCCATGCAGGTTTCTGATCTGTACTTGGTAAAAACTCAGCACAAGCTTGACATTTTCAGACAAGCACAATATATAAATGGTATACCATAATATGATTTATTTATTTTCAAATCCTTAAGACTCAACAAAACTTGCCGGGGTCAGGTAGGCTCAGCCAGACTCACCAGAGGTGGGTTGACTTGGCCAAACTCGAGGAGTCTCTAAAACAGGTGTACAAAACTCATTTAGATCTGTTCAACCAGAGACTTGGTGACTCACAAGTGTCTAATAACTGATTCAGATTTTTTTCCCCCGGTGGCACTCAGGGCTCAACGCTTACATCACATTTCAAATATTCTGATCTTGGAACAATTAAATTTCATAGAAACCTGTGTTAATAGCTTTTAACAATCATACATATTTGACTACCATATTTTTCTAGCAGCCTATCTTCTTATTGATACCTCGAATGAAGCAACCATATCTGTATGCTTAATCCTCAACCCAAGTCTGGCCGACAGCAATCCTATGTCTGATCTCATTATTTATCAGATATAACAAACATGCAGTCCAGAAGTAGAAACAATCTCGCTTGAAGGATTCATCACGATATAATGTGAAGCTTTATTATTAGAGGCAAGAATCCAAAGGCTCAGAAAGGGTTATATGGGTAACAGAAAATCTTATGACCCATAAATCATTCAAAGTTCTGAGAAAAATACTCAGCTACATAATTAGAGCATGGACAGAGAATTAAGTGTGACTGCACGCATTAGTAATTTTGGACTGGTCACGAAACAACTGCACCAGGTGCATTGGTATTGCCTTAATGGACTGATATTTAACTGGGAGATTCTAAATGTAATTGAATTCTCAATGATTGGTCATGAATATTTTTCTAATTTTCTTCACAAACACGGAGGATTGTCAAGTATTTTTCATAAATGAGAAGATTTTGGCGAGGCTGTTTCTCAAAGTCCAAACCCTGGGAAACTGGTTTAGTGCATTTCGAACAACCCCATGAGGATTATTAGAGTCTAACAATAATTTTTATGCAGGGAAGAAACAATGGAGACTATCAATAATAAGTGTGGCAAGTTATTGGTAGTTTCTCATGTAATGAAACAGGGGAAACAATGCATGGAAGTATATTTCAATGAGGTGATTCCACCACCTGTTAGTCAAAGATCACAGCTTGACCCATGCTCAACCCTTCGAAAATTCAGCACTTGCATTTCACTGTCATTATTCTCACATGGTTATCTAGTCCAAGGTTGTCTCACGACATATCTTAAAAAACAGTAAGTAAAAACTAGAAGAGGTATTTAAGATGGTCAACGAAAAAAACTCTAAAGATACAGAAAATACATCAACTGAAAACAAAAGAATAGCCATAGAAAAGAAAAGGACTACTTAGCAAAGGAAACACTTTAGTAAAGATAAGTATGTTCCAAAGTAAAGAGAAATTTAAGATTTAATATCATTCTTTCAGGCAATGAAAATTTCTACTAACAAATCTAGACAAGATAAACCTGGACATAAGAAAACTAAAGAACACCAAAGACCACAATATTGGCACTGTACAGAAACAAGAGCTAGGCCTTGGATAGGACTGATCCTACTACTCCCCATAATGAGAATATGGTTCACAACCATGAAGATAATGCATCCAACAAGTTGGGTACCTTGTAAAGAAAGAAGAAACAGAGGAGTTGTTGGTTCCCAAAACCGCAGATTGGAAATCCAAGAGCCTGCCACTTCTCCGATAGGACTTCACAATCAATTCTGCCAACGAACGGAAATCGCTTAGATTCCCCTGCACTTCGAGCTCCGCTACACCCAGGCGGGTAAACCTTTACCTTAACACTGACTACTCAATTCAAGGGTTTTTTATAGCGAATTTAAACTTTGCGAGTTCCTCGGCTGGCAAGGTCCTTGAACTCGATCAGAATGAAACTGAAATGCTGGATAATGGTTAAATGTTTTGAACAACTGAATAATAATAAATTTGATGCTTGCAGGAGGAATATATAAATTTTTTTACTTCAATAAAAAGACTAGTGCCTTTGTTCATTTGGGCGATAGAGTCAACTTCGGTGAACTTTTACATACAACTTCATAATGTTCAATGCACTTGTACTGCTAATAATTTTGATAATCCAGATGTGACAAACCAATTATAATGCAATCTTTAAATTAGTCCAGATTGAATTTTAACTCCACTGAGACAAACTAGACACAGCTGCGGAAACAATTAAATATTTCACAACACCTATGATGATCAAATTTAAAATGCTAATTGACCATGTCCACTTATCTGATAACAAAATCATATACAGAATTTTAAAATATAATTATGAAAGACGATTCACCTGCAGTTTAAATCTCCACGCCATTAAAGGTAAACAAAAGAAATTTTATTTTATTTAAAAATAAAATAATAAACTTTATTACAAAATCATAATATTGCCCTTATCTCTCCATACAATAAATATAAAATACTTCTCTTCTATTGAATAAAATGTTTGGATATATTACAATGATGAATATTTTTCAATGTCTTGAATCTTACTATTTTGTCATCCTTTTATTGTTACAAGATTCAAAAAGAGTTGGCAGATTAACGGATTTCCGGATCATTGATTGATAAACAAAGGAACAAATGTGTTCCTTATAAAGAATTACAAGGACGTTGTTTCTAAAAGAAAAAACGTAGACTGAAGACGGAATTAGAAACAAAACTAGAGACAGGATAGGAAACATTCCTATCTAGACTGAAAGACGGACTACAGACAAGTAGTTGACTATTATAGAAAGTACAAGATATTATCTTAATATTTATATCCTTATTATTCTAAAGTTGTGACTTTTTAACTTTAAAAGCTACCTATCTTCAAAATAGATCGCACCTCTCATTTAATCAATTTGTCTTAAATCATTCTTTATTGACTTTAATAATAAATTTATTTGAACGATTAATGACTTTGCATTTAAATTAATCCCGATATATGCTTGCTTTGTATCGACACTTTATCAAAAAAAATGGCTTCGTTTCTCATGAAGATCATTGGCAGCATATCCTGCATTCATTTTCATTGCTTTAAACTCCAAATTATTGCCGTGAGAACTCCATCATTTTTGCATCGTTTCTTTCAAATGAATCAATGACTTTCAATATTCGGTTATCAGGCTCTGTTTGTTACCAACGCTGACTCGAACTTGCTCCTAGGTTGATCTCTTGTGTATGTAAATTATACCTGGATTGTGATTGTTATTGCATGGAAATTTCTGATTATTGTATGCATTTCCAGTGCTACGGTTAGGGCAATTTCATCCTTGTGTATACCCGATAACTTTGTTCACATATACATCATTCAATCTCATCCCATGCATACTTTGTTCACTGCAATGATTTGTCACTTCATATTTGACTTGACCCATTACGTGTCTGAGGATTCTTGCCCATTCTGAAACAATATGCATATTCTATTGCATCTCCTTTGTGGTGTCCAAACATCCACGAGTCTGTTCACTACAAGACCATGGTTCTCGAAAGAGCCCATTCTTGACGTCTAGGGCCATGTCCAGGGCCTGCACTATAGATAAGCATGATATTGTGGAAATTTGTGACACTATATTCAATGCTGGATTCAATTAATCTAACCTTGACTTTCCCTTTTACTCCCCACTGTGCTTGTGCCTTTTATCGCTTCCATATATAGATCAATTTGTATTGCTATATTGAAGATTGGACAGCTGCCAGCAAATAAGTAATGTTCTTGAGAAGGGGCTTGTTGGTTAGGTGCTGTAGGTTCTCATATCCTCTACTTTTTATTGCATTGTATTAAAGGTAAAATATGAAAGACTCGGAATGAGAGGCACAATCTCTAGTTCATGTAGAAAGACTTTTCTGATCACTTCCTTCAATCTGACTGATTTTTCTGTGAACCTTCATCTCTATTCAGGTTAATAGAAGCCAATGCAATAGTAAAACATCTATGCTTGCTATCAATGGTTTTTTCATGATATCCTGGTTGCCATCAATGGGACCTAACAGTCATTGATTATGCTGAATGATAAGAAGATGCATTGTATTTCCTCAATCATTTCACCTTTCTCCTTGTTGTTAGTTGTCTTAACCATCCTATAAACATGAACATCAATTTGTGTCTTGTGATGGGCACCTGCAAGCCATCAATACAGCAACTCCGAGGATGATCAAGGTTCTGTTTTATCATATCCAGACTCAATGATGATTGTGAATTCCTTGTATAGTTCAGACTAAGTATGTTCTTTTTTGTTAAAGTTGCTTAATCATAGCTACTATGAAAATATCTCCCATATTGTAAGCAGGTTATGTTATCTTCAGGATTGTCTACTTCCTTTGATGTTCACGTCTCTTCCTTCACTCTAATAAATGATACCTTCTCTTCATATGCCATTCTTCACAAAAATGGAGACTAAAATTGGGCTCCATCAGGAGTATCAATGCATGAAGAGATTTATCAGCTGAAGGTGACCACCCAGGAAGTGACTGCTCTGATACTAGAAAGCATTGAAGTGAAAACAAGGAAACTAAATGTCAGTCTATACTTGATTCATGGTGTCTATACCACACCTTTATCTTCAGCTTCCATCTGCAACAATTGTGTTGCTGGAGAATAATCTGCCATCCACTTTTTGAAAAGTGTGTCATCTAGCCAGTTGAAATCCATTATTTCTTTCTCTCTCTTTAGGATATCTTTCCCCAATTTCTTTATCTCAACAAAATCTTCATTGAAAGAATCAAAGAATAGTTGCACTAACTCCTTTGTAGTTCTGGCAAACCAAATATATTTATCTTTGTTTACCACCTCATTCATCCTAATACTTAGGAGCTCCTTCAACTCATTTCCCCACTCTTCTCTGTCTTTTATACAAACCAAACTTTTTAATGCATGGGGAAAAAAGGTCAAAGAAATTTGCTGATATATTTTGAGAGACAAATTTTTAGTCTTCTCTACAGCAAGTCCCTCTTATAATCAAAATTTAAAAGATCACTAGCCTGATCAAAAGTCTTCTCTATCTAGTCATCACAGTTATCAATAACAGAGCAACACAGAACAACAAGAACATCACCTCTGTTGATCCATTTATTCAAAATTGATCTTAAGGTGGCTTCATTATTATTCTAAGTGAAAAAGAGGCCAATTGACTCTATCCACTAAATACAAAATTGTATCTTTTATTCTGTCTTCATGTTGGATGCCCAACTCCACATGCAGTGACCATATCTTTGTTTTTTCCTAATTTAGCTCATCAGCTGTGTAGAATTCCGGTTGCTGACGTGTACGCGGAATTTTCACAATAGGACCAAAAGGTAGCAACGGCACAGGGGAAGCTGCAATTCTAAGCTGACTGGACTGCCTATCCCTTTTCCTTTTTTCTTAATAGATTTTCCTGCCCCTTTCATCATAGGCCTCCAGCACCTTCTCAAAATTTTCATTCAGTTCCAAGCACTTGTTCTTGTCTTTGGCAGCTACTACTACCCCAATATCAGCCATTTCCTTATTCATTTGGGCTACCTTTTCACTGTCCACTTCTTCAACTCTAAGGACCATGAGGCTCCCTGTATGCTCAAAATCTGAAATCTCTTGGGTCCTTGACATATCTTCCTTTTTTATGGACCATATGACCAAAGCTTTGTGGTCATCACTGTACTTTACCCCTTTATGGGCTTGCTTTACCTCTTCCTCAGTTTTAAATTTTGTTTCCTTCTCCTTCCTCACTACATCAAAGATCATTGCATTAGCAATGTCCCATTCTGGCAATATCATGACTACCAAATCTTTCAGCAGTTGTCTTCCCCTGTAGGGGTTGTTTGGCTAAATTCTTGCATTAGGCCAGCATTAACCTCCTCCTCTATGTCAAAGTCCTGTCTAGTAGGTTGCTCTACTTTTATTCTCTTACATTTCACCTCAAAGTTTTCAATGTTACTTCTCCATAAAAATTGAATGAAGGCCCTAGACTTAACAAAACTTTCATCATCCAAAAACTTCTTTGTTGCCTGCTCTACAACAGGATCAATCTCCTTCTCTCTGAAGTCTTCTACAGTGAGGTCTAGGAGTGGCACTGGGGGCTCTTCAGGTGCTCCTTCCTCCACCTCTACTGCAGTTATCACAATGTCACCCTGACCTCCCATCTGTTTTAATTGTTCCCTTAAGGACTCTTCATTATCAAATGGAGGGGAGTCTGTGAGGGGGAATACTACTCAGCTCTAGATGATGATCCTTGTTCTAACTTCTACCTTTTAGCAGTTGGTGCTGAGAGAGGGCTTTCTGAAAGCTGCCTCTTATATAAAGGAAAAGGTTGTATGTTGTATGTTTACACTTTTGGCCACAACATATCCTGCCTTCCTTTGCAAGGTGTACTGACCTAGGCTTATGATTGCTCTATTTGCCAGCCTCTTCTCAATTTCTATGGCCTGGTCTAGGTAGGCTTGTATCAGAATTGCCTTTTTCTCAGGGTTTGCATGAACCCAGAAAAATTATTCATAAGTCTATTAATTCTATGTCCCCAATATTTGATATCAGCAAGGGGATCATATTTTCTATCTAATGCATTAATAAACTCTAGAATCCTACTATATACCTTCCACTTTTCCTTTTTTACTTCCTGTTCTTGCAATGAAATTTCATTTCTAATAATGTCCTCAAGAAAGTAAACCAAATGTTCATAAGATCTAGCTTTAGTCCTATCTTTAAACATATCATAAAACCCCTCTGGATCAATAAAACAAGGATGGGACTGAGCCATTTATTTCTCTAAAAACTTACCTAAATGCCTCCATCCTCCCTTAGTGAACACAAGATTGTTGATGACTCTGAAGTGAGGGAAAATTGTGCCTCTAGACCTTCCCACTAGCTCCTTTTCTTCCAGTCCTCCTATCTGCCATAAAAATTCTGCAATCCCAACCTTCAGAGGCACTTGATAGTGAAGAACATGAGGCTTCCCTTGGAAACCATACACTCTGAAAGCAGTAGATACAAAGTATGGGATGATATCTCCCCGTTTGTGGCTTAGTTTCAGTCCCTTGGCATGATCCTTAGGCCTAATCAGCTCCACTAAGAGTTGGGGTATTCTGGGGTTATTTCGTGTCAACAAAATCCTCAACTTGGAGGCAAAATATCTATCAAAAAAAACAAAATTGGCATCAGTTACTTCCCAGGTCATGTCAGCACTCTACAGCTGGACAGGTAGCTTCTCTCCATCTTTTTCCAACTCTAGCTTCATCTCCTTAGAGAAAGCAGAAACCCCTTTGTACAAACACATATACATTAATATTGAATACCAGCATGAGGGCTTTTCAACCTTGGCCTTACTAATGCCAATTAGTCCATTATTAATTTCTTCTACAAGATAAGTTGCAAAATCAAAAATGGAACTCATACCATATTGTAAAGTTTGGGCAAAAAATAAAAACTAGGGATCCCTGGATGTGATCTTGCTCATCCATCCTGAAATTTTTGCAAAGGGAGAAGTACAATGCCTATGCCCTTGGGTTAAAATAATTCTTTAAAAATGGCTCAGGGGGTGTGAGCTGTCACCAAAGGCAAATGCCCTATCTTCACAAAATGTTCTTGCAGTGGCCCTCCCCGAAGGTACACCCTCTAAGCATCATACCGTAAGTGTAGATCATCCATGTTAATCTTCTCATGCAATGTGTGGTTAGGGTTTAACATGAAGACCCCCTAATTACCTCAGGTGTGACCCTAAAAAGGTTTTCCCCTGCATGATTCTTTACTACCCTTAGTACTGGATCATACCTCTTTGTTATCATTGTCAACAGATCATCGTCAAAGAAGACGCCAGGGACAATCAACTTTCCAATATCAAATTGTCAAACATTGCTTAATGGAGTGTCGTGTTTCCTTTCTAAAATCCATTTTCTAAACAGCTCCAAACCACCAGTAGATGTCTCAGCATCTCTTAACCAATTAGCTTTGTCATAGAAACCCTCACTAACCAGCAATCTAGGGTTTTTGGGGACTAATTGTTTCATTAGTGGAAAAGGGCAATTGTTCCAAAAAGTCATCATGCACATTCCTATGCCTATAGTCCACCTTCCCAAAGAAATCTCTTCTTGGAGGCATCTTATCAATCTAATACAATTGAGACTGAAATTTTTTCAGAGAATCAAAGGTTTCAAGTACTTACCCACAAATTCCTTTCTCCAGCTAAGCACTCTGTTTGCAACAATTCACTGTGTGAGGAAAACTCGGAGCTCTGGTTCTTTTGCACTTCAAATCTCTTTCGCTTTGTGACTGGTTATGAATTGAATCAAAGATTTTATGCAAATTTCCTTCGCACGAATTCACTTTGATACACCATCAATGCTTCAACAATTGAATTATGTATGTTATGCCAAAAATTTGAACTTTGGCCGTTGATCTGGGCATGATCGAACAGTCTTGTTTTAAACTTAACGACTACATTACTTTTTCACAAGTAGGACACGTGTCAAAACCTTGCTTCCTCGCTTTGGCTAAACAATGAGCACTTCGAAAATGCGAGAAAGCGACAATCATTGATCATTTCAAACCCTACGATCATGAAAGATCCTAACTGTCGCTGCATTCCTTTTAAAAACTTGGGCCCACAAAGACACGTGTCAACATGTAGCTTTCTCACTTTAGTTAAAAACCATGCATCTTCATTTTGTGAGAAAGCGGCATCCGTCAATCCTCATCAAATAGACAATTAAGATCTTTGCCTACGGCAGTATGCATAATGTGGCCCACATGGCTACGTGGCAACTTGTCACATTCTCGCTTTGGTTAAACTTCGCATAACTTCATAATGCGAGAATGCGACAGCCATCGATCAACTGAAGATCTGACGGCTTTGAGAAATCAATGTCTTTTGTCATAGTCAGCATCTATAGCCAACCAAAATACGCCACCTAGAAAAATATGCTGACAAAATTCTTTTGCAGCTCGTAACTCAATCTGGTCCCAAAAATTCCACGTAAAAGCTTGTCGCATCCTCGCTTTGGCTAAAGTTCGAGTACTTTCAGAATGCGATGATTGTTGATATTCATCTACATCCACGGCTGGGAAGATGCTCATTTTTATACTGTTTGAAACAATAAAAGGCCCACAAGGACAGGTGTCATGTCATCGCTTTCTCGCTTTGGGTAAACTCCTTGCATCTTGAAAATGCGAGAATGCGATAATCATTAAACTTCAAAGAGATCAATGGCTCTAAGAGTAACTAACCAAAAGGGTTTTGAACAAGGAAAAACAATACACAAGCTAACCACAACACAACCTTGAGTTAAGAAAAAGTTTCGCACAAGGGTAAAATGGAAATTTCGCAAATAAACTCAAAAGATTGACGAAAAACTTTATAATAAGAAATTTTTCGAAAGGTATTAGGGCTCTATTTAAAAACTCCCGCATTAAATTCGAAAATGTGATTAATTTTACAATTTCAAAAGGGGCCTAGGGCACAAATTGGTATTAGAGCATAACAATTAGGGATTTTCTAGGCACAAATTAATCAAGAAAAATAAACCTTAATTACAAAAGGATATCTGGATTTTTCAGAACACATTTTAAGGAATTTTTACCATGTTGAAATCCAGGCCAACAATGGCTCTGTTTGGGGACAATGAATGAAACAAATTCATACGAGGGCTTAGAAACTCTAGCAGAAGCAGACCACACACATGACAAAAACTAACAACTTTTTGAGAGAGCAACGCTCAAACCAGAGAACACAACAAATATATACAGAGAGACAAACACACATATACAAGAATTTACAAAATGTACAAACCTAGACTATTGTTCATGAACTGGCAATTCCAGAATGCCACCTGATAATTCCTTCAAAACATAAGAATCCTCACCCCATGTAGAATCAATCAAATATGGGCCAAGCCAGATGGAATCAAATTAACCATGCTTACCCTTATCTTCAATTCTTGCATTCCACATCAGAATTAAGTCTTCAGAATCAAACTTTCTTGCCATTGCCTTTTTGTCATATAAGTGCTTTGCCTGCAACTCTAATTTTGCATTTCTAATAGAGGCTTCCTTTCTGGTCTTAGTCAAATCCTGTAAGGTTCCTCCTCGCATGTACTTATTAAATATGAATTTCTCTGTTAAATCCGTTATAGGAGATTGGAATGGATATGAAGTAATGTTTTATGGTTTAGATGTCCTAATGGAAATTGAGATCAGTTTATATGTTCATGTTTTAAATACTCCGTGATTCGAGAACTACTGCATTATCTCGACTCTTTAAACATTAATTTGCACTAATGATGATATGAGGTGTTTCACCTTATGATGACGATGTCAATTATGGTACCTTGATTATTAGATTATATGCATTCAAATAGTTCATTATGCCCTATTGATGATGTTATGATGTTTAGGTATATGCATGTTTAATGATGATTATTCTAGTATTTTAATTTGAATTGATGAATAGGTTATGTTATATTGATCATGCAATTACTGATGAATGTGTGCAGAAATGAGAAAGAATTATTTAAATGGAAGTTGATGTTTTGATTAATGTGATTATCCAAATGAGTTTTAAATATATGCATATAATTTTTCTCAAGCTATTGATGTGTGAATTGAGAGTGCAAGATTATTAACCATGGGATCTAACGGAGAATCGATAATCGACCCTATGTTCAATCTATGAAACTAAGGTCGAGTCTAATGAAGAGATGCAAACCTCGTTGTTTTGTACTTTATTTGTATCGTGCTCTAAATGTGTGTATCACTCTATAATCATAAAATGTTTAAATGTTACGCAATAGTAATCTTATGGTGTCACTTCACACTCGTAATTCGTATATGTGTATCAGCATGATAATTAGGGTTAGCAGAGTAACCTGATAACCTAAGATGGATTAAGTTAGTAACCTAAGACTAATTAGTTGGTAACCTAGATCAATTACCCTAATTAGAGTTTAGTCAAAAGGTGTCATTCTTAAGTTTTTAAAGGTTCAAATATTTCAAGCAAAATTAATTGGTCATAAAATGATCCTAAAAGCCTAAATTAATGCAAACCAAGTGCTTAGACTATATGTGTACGGGTTGGCGACATTTTCCACTCCTCTAGACCCTTTTGTTGACTTTTATAACCTCCTAAATATCTCATATTTCCTTTAGTGCGAAAATTAAACTTCTTCATGAGTTTGCCAAGTTTACACTCCACCAAAAAAGTTGTCTTAATGGTAGCATCAAGTTGGAAGACCCTAAAAGGCCTTAGTCAAGTTTGGAGTTATTACAATTTTAGATGGGTGAGTTTAGAAGCCTATTTAGTTGCAAATTTGAGGGTTGAAGAGTGTTCACCCAATCTCTACTTTTAGAGAGAGTAAAGTCAAGATTGAAGGAGAAAGAAGGATTAGCTCTTCTCAAAATTCCAGTTTGCCATAACTATTTGTGAAAGTAGGAATTCTTCACGGTCTTATATTTCATGTTGTGTTTTCATTTGCTTAAGTAGGCCTTTTGCATGTGTCTGTGTTGCTATGTATGATGAAACATGTAAGGGATGGGTTGTTATGGGTTTTGTAATTGTTTTCTTTTAGTGTTTTATTTTTTGTTTTGTGAGGGAAACTGTAAGGGTTGTGTTAGTATTACTCACCCTCGAATAGGGCAAAAGTGGCCATGTACAAGAGGAGGGCCTCAATTGGACACTGGGTCAGTGCAAAGTCTCTCCTCATGATGAGGAGAGGGAGAGAGTAGGGTGATATAGGCCCCTACTCGTCAATACAAACCGTTTTGTGTTTGGAAAATAAGAAGTGAAAGAATGGAAGTTCTTGTGATTATTAGCCTCGGAAGAGGCATCTGTTTTGTTGTTGTGATTGACTTCTCCTACCTTGGAAAAATCCACCTTCTCCCTAGTATTGGTTCGATAAGGAACCTGTTGTGTAAACCTAGGATGGGAGTAATTGGTTGAATGTGTCTTTGTGTTGAATCTGCTTGTCACCTAGTCAATTTCGGTTCTCCATAGTCATCTTGATGTAATTTGCAGATTTCGTAGTTGCTACCTTGATATGGAGCCAAACTGGATACAGAGTTTTGGTGTTTTGATTCAAATGTGTTGGAAACTTCTCCTCGAGATGATGATCCTAATGTAAAATTTATTGTTAACCTTATTTTCGAAATGACTACGATATCGGATTTTCTTTCTTGATTCTTTCCCGATTGAGTCTTTGAATCAAGTTTTTAATAAAATGATAGTTCCTTAGATGAGAAAAGTTTCATTGGGTTATTATAATGTTTCAATAGATATTCCACTATAATTTTGGTCTTTAAATGAAAATAAAAGACATGGTTGTTTAAATGTTGATTTACATTATGGAGAAAAAAAAATGTATTCCCTTGTAATTTGTATAAATGATGGAAGAATGAAAGGATTTGATCTTATATATGTTTTGCGTAAATTCTCAATATGAGTTCAAGTGCAAATTAGATCGAGAACATAGTCCTTGGATTAATCTACATTAGATATGATAATTGCATAATGTCCTACCTTATCGATTTAATAGATTAAGTGATAGTATGATCTTGATTAGTATTGCAATACATGACCCAACTTAGAGTGTAACATCAGGTTCTTCTACAACTACAAAATCAGCTGAATTTAATATTCTAATTATCTGTTGAGATATATCTAAACTAAAACTGAAGTTAATCTAAATTTTAAATCTATTTTAAATTATTCTAATGTTTGAGAAAATTGAAATTTAACCCTAATCTAAATTATTGTAAAGAAAAACTACATCTAACATTCTAAAAAGAATCAATTTATGATACATCTAATTATGGGGAAAGAATCTTTCAGTTATTTACATATATTGCATAAAAGAAATAATGGAAGCAAAGATACGTACTAATTTACTTGAGAGACTTTTCCAATTAATTGACCAAGCTTTGACTTTGGTGAGAGGAGAAGCATTAATGAAGGCTTAACCTCCCAACCACGGACCTTTTTACTTATCCCCACAAGTTCTAAATAAATAGAACGGCCATCCCTACCCTGAGGTCAGGCTTGAGATGTTCATTGATCCAGTAATCGAAATACTCAGGTGGGTTGAGGTCCCAACAGCTATTCGATTGAATAGCTGAAGTATCAGGACAACAACGCGATCATTTTGTTGTGGCATGTTTGCCCTTCTATCGCCCTGGCCAGGGATTTTCAAAGGTGGGTTTTTATAACCCGATCTCCACTACTCAGCTTGACAATTAATTATCAAAGTGGAATTACATGAGCTTTTTAGATTATTTTGTATATTATCAATTACTGATGTCTTTCTTGTTTTTCTTTTTGTCAAATTCATCTACACCTCACACCATCAATAGATCTTTTGATCGGTGATTCCTCGATGCCTGAATCCGTCACATCTTATACTTTTTCATAAGATTATGACTCTACATGCTCAGAATTCCCTTGGTACTCAGACTTGAACATTATTACTGATTTTGGTTGATTGAGACAGAACAGTTCATAACACAATTTTTCAAATTTATGACACGGGTTGATATTGGTATAGTTTTATAATCAAAAGCATTGTTGATCAAAAGCATTCTTGAATGAAGTGGTAATATCAGACAAAATAAGATGAGAACAAAAGTTTTGTTACTTCCTTTATCGACACTATCATAAGCATCAACTACTTTCATTATTAATCATATGTACAAGCTCTGTTGGCATTTTCTAATATGAAGAGCGCAAGGTAACAGCAAGACCCTATTCAGAGCACACAACTCTTACATTTAGTATCAACCCGACCCAGAAAAGGCAAAGGAAACATGAGTGAAAGAAGTTAAAAAGATTTATCATATCCTTACTTGGCCACGGATTTCAATGTGCCTTGCTTTGTAAACTCTTCAAATTACCCGCTGAATCCGCTACACAGTGATACGCAAGTATGATTTCCGTTTTTGCTCAGCGGTATGATATCACGCTAGACAGGATTAAAGCTGCAGCTGATAACGTCTTTCAATATAGACGTCGATTCTTAGCAGGGGTTAAATGTATATGCCGAATAAGAATTTTAGTCGGATATAACAGGATTCAAAAGAAAAAAGACAAACTCGGGTTGCAGAATATAGAGGCTCTGAGACTATAGCGGAAACATGAGCAGATGGAAATTGTTGTTACTCCCCGAAAACGACAAAGGCAACATATAAATTGATATTGAATGGCTTTACAACTTCTGCCGTTACAAGACTATAATGCGATTCAAATTTCCATCGATTGGAAATATGAATCGTTGGAACAAAGGTGGAAAAAGTTTAATTAATATAATTTAATGTTATATTATTATTTTGGTTAAATTATGATTGAGTATATACAAGGTGACATTATTGTATTATAAATCCTAATATAATAGTGCCACTTTGCAAATATTTAATTGTGATTTTAATCAAAGTAATGATATAATATTAAATGATATTACTATAGAGGTAAGAATTTTTATTTAATTTTTAAATCTTATATTATTTTTAGCTCATGTAACTTTCCACTTTGAAATTTGTTAACCTTTAACAATCCTGCCATGGCGACTTTTGATCAAACCTGATATTCCTGATAACTAGGTCATATGATCATCCCATTTTCCTATGACCTCATTTCGTAATGCTTCCCCTCCTTCTCGAGTCTTTATCCTGCAACCTTCAAAACAATCATTCTCGCCAAAAACATTAATTTCACAATTCATAATTTTGTTAAATAATATCGTTAGGAATTTCATCATAAATAATAACTAATTGAGCAACGGCTAAAAACTATTTTCATGAACACAACGTCTAGAAACTATATTCACTTCACATGAACACAACGGCTAAAAACCATATTCACTTCACATGAACACAACGGCTAAAAGCTATATATTCATTCAGTACTTTAAGTCGATGCAACGCCTTAAGATAACTGCTTCAATTTCACATGAACATGAATAAATAAAACGACAACTATAACTACCATGATGAAACAACGAGTAACTTCACTTGAACATGAAAATTTATTCTGGTTCAACGGCTATTTTTAACTAAAGAGAAATTAGGGCAAAAATTGGGATGTAACATACCCACCCCCTTAGGTTTTTCATCGTCCACGATGAAATAGTATCAAAGAAAACTAAAATTAAAAAAATAAGAGAAATATTCAGTTCCCAGTTTCTAAAAATAGATAAGGGTATCTTTGAAAGATATCATGATAGTCTTCCCACGTAGCATTATCCTCTGAATACTGGTCCCACTGAACCTTGCACTGAGTTACTTCTCGATTTCGTAAGCGCAGCTTACGCACCTCGAGTATTCTGGTTGGCTTTACCTCTACCACCCCTGGCTCTCGTACCTGCAACAGCTTCCAATCAATCATGTGTTCATGATGACTAACAAACTTTTTAAGGTAGGACACATGGAAGACGTTATGCATCCTGGCAAGGGCTGGAGGTAAAGCAATCTTGTAGGCTACTGGGTTAACTACCTCCAAAACTTCAAAGGGTCCCAAATATCTAGGGGCCAATTTAGCATTTTTGTCGAATTTAATAGTACTTTTCTGGGGCTTAATTTTTAATAACACCTTGTCCCCTACAGTAAATTCTCTGGGTGTTCTTTTCACATCAGCATAACTTTTTTGCCTTATTAACTTCCTTCAATCTCTGGCGGATCTGAAGTACTTGTTCTTCCATTTCTAGAAACATTCCGAGCCAACTATAACTCTGTCTGCTAGTCGATTCCAGCTTACTGGTGTTCTGCACTTACAGCCATACAAGCCTTCCAAAGGTGCCATTTTAATCGAAGACTGATAGGAGTTATTGTATTCAAATTCAACCAAAGGCAGATACATTTCCCATTGATACTGTCGATCCATGCAATAAACCCTTAGAAGATCCTCTAATACCTGATTAACTCGCTCTATTTGACCATCTATCTCAAGATAATACGCTGAACTTATATTCAATTTAGTGCCCAAGGCTCAGAATAATGTCTGCCAGAATCTGGAAGTTATTCTTGTATCACGATCTGAAATAATTTTCTCTGGTACCCCATGTAATCTGAAAATTTCTTTTATGAATTTATGGGCTATCTTGGATGCTCCATCGGATAAATTTCTTGGAATAAAATGTGCTACCTTAGTCAATCTATCAACCACAACCAAAATAGTGTTATGTCGATTTCGAGTCATAGGCAACCCTTGTACAAAGTCCATGGATATTACTTGCCATTTCCATTCAGGTACCTCATTCGGATGTAATGGTCCTGCTAGGTATTTACGTTTTGCTTTCACCTTTTGACACTCTAAGCAACTTGCTACAAATTCAATTATCTCTTTTTTCATTCCCTTCCAATAGTATGAAGGTTTTATATCTGATAACATTTTCATGACTCTGGCTGTCTTGAATATGGAGCTGGATGATACTCCCCTAGAATTAATCTACGTAACTCAGGTTGATTGGGCACATAAATCCTGTGGCGATATCTCAAAAGTCCATCCTCCTCTAAATTAAAATCTGAATATTTAGGGTCCTGTGGATCTCTAATAAGTGCCAAACTGATTTCTGCATAAAAATCATCATTCTCCAAATGCTGTAAAATCTGATCTCTCAATTGAAATTTTACCTTAGTCATTGCTGAAATGTGCCTCCTTCGACTTAAGGCATCGGCAACCTTGTTTTCCTTTCCCTTAATGTAGCTTATGTCAAATTCATATTCTGCTAAGAACTCTAACCATCTCCTTTGTCTAGCATTCAAATTTTGCTGAGTAAAAATATATTTTAAGCTTTGATGATCAGATCGAAGTTCAAAGGGTTTTCCAATTAGATAATGTCTCCACATTTGTAAAGCGTGGACTATGGCTGCTAATTCCAGATCGTGTGGTGTACAGTTTTGTTCATAATTCTTCAATTTTCTAGACTCATAGGCAATGACTTGTCCCTCTTGCATTAACACACCCCCTAATCCTTCACCTGAAGCATCAGTGATTACCACGAATGGTTTTTATGGATCGAGTACTCTTAAAATAGGTGCAGTAGTCTGTTTTTCCTTCAAAAACTCAAAAGCTAATTGACATTTTTCTGTCCAAATAAATTTCTTTCCCTTTCTTTGAAGTGTTGTGATTGGATAAGCTATTCTAGAAAAGTCTCTGACAAATTTCCTGTAAAATCCAGCTAACCCCATAAAACTCCCGACTTCGGACACGTTTTTGGGTATTGGCCATTCTTTGATTGCTTTAATCTTAGATGGATCTACTGCTATGCCTTGTGCTGAAATTATGTGTCCTAGATACTGAATTTCCTTCTAGTAGAAAGCACACTTTGATAATTTCCCATATAATTTATGTTCTCAGTAGTACTTTCTCTAAATGCTTCTGATGTTCTTCTTCATTTCTAGAATAAATAAGAATATCATCTATGAATACCAACACAAATTTGTCTAGGCAATCGTGAAATATACTGTTCATTAAATTCATGAAGGCTGCAGGGGCATTAGTTAATCCAAACGGTAAGACTGTAAACTCATAATGTCCATATCTGGTCCTAAAGGCAGTTTTATGTATGTCTGCTTCCTTAATTCGCAGCTGATGATATCCTGATCTCAGATCAATTTTCGAAAACACAGTCGCACCCTTCATTTGATCAAATAGATCATCTATCCTAGATAACGGATACCGATTTTTGATGGTGACCTTATTAAGCATCCGATAATCTATACATAGCCTCATGGTTCCATCCTTCTTTCTTACGAATAATACAGGGGCTCCCCATGGTGAGACACTGGGTCGAATCGTTTTCTTACCCAACATATCCTGCAATTGAATCTGTAATTCCATAAGTTCTGTTGTGGTCATCCTGTACGGGCTCTGGATATAGGTTCTGCTCCTGGTACTAAATCTATGGAGAAGTCAAATATCCGAGAAGGGGGTAATCCAGGAAGTTCCTCAGGAAATACATCTTGATAGTTCTTTAGATAGGGATATTTTTCTTCAAATGATTCCTTTAATTTTTGTTTAATTTCCCCATCTTCATAAATATAGTCATCTTCGAGTGTAGTTTCCCTTAAATCTTCAACTTTTACTGCGAATATCTCACAACCTTTTCTTCCATACCTCTTAAGCTGCATTGTTGAAATCTATTGGGCTCTTATTTTATGTTTGACCCCTGAAATACTTGTAGGCCTGCCTCGGTCATCCACACAACTTACTATTTTGGCAAGACAATCTACCTTAGCTTTGTGCTCGCTGAGCCAATTTATTCCTATAATAATGTCATAAGATCCTAATGGTGCTACGTATAAATTTAGTTCTGTAGAGAAGTTTGGAAAGTCAACCTGGGCTTCGAACAAACATTGCTCTACCTTAGCCCTTGTCTGGTTTGCATATTCGATTGTCCACGGTTTTGCCATAAAGCCAGATCTTTTTGAAAATTTACTTAATAATTTAGGTGAAATAAAAGATTCTATTGCTCCAGTATCAATAAGAATGGTTACAGGGTTACCATAAATCTTACCCGGTGTTTCAATGGGGCCTATTTGTTGCTCTACCTGTAGATTATCCAGGGCTGCATGAATTCTTTGTTGAAAAACCTGTTGTTGTTGCGGCAAGGATGGGCGTTGTTGCTGATTGAGGTTAGGGCATTGTCTTTTAAAATGATTTCCTTTACAAATGAAACAACCTCTTGGTGGTCCTCTTTTTTCATTGTTCCTGTCATTTTTGTTTATATGAGCATTTCCCTGATTATCTCTGGTTCCACTGCTTCTATTATCAAGTTTGTTATTCTTAAAGTCCTTGAACTGTTTCCTTGGTGGTCCAGATTCAGTACCTTCTGAATTCCAATTGGCTTTTCTCTTGTTGTCTCTAATAGAATCATCCTTTTTGACTTTATGCTCTTGACGCACAGCTTTTTCCAAAGCTTCTTCCATGGTTCGTGGTGCTAAAATATCTACGGCTCCCCCTATTCTATTATTCAATCCCATGATAAACTTTCTTACTTTTAGATTGGTATCCTGCTAGTAAGGGGGTACGTACTTAAGTAATCTAGTAAATTTCTCCCAGTATTTATGAACTGTCATCTCCCCCTGTTTCAGATTCTAAAACTCCATGAGTTTCTAGTGATAGAAGGTTTGAGGTAGCCACCGTGTTCTAAATATGTTGACAAACTTTTCCCAAGTTATGTCGATAGATCTAATGTTCAATTCTACCTTAGTGTTTCCCCACCAAGTTGCTGCTTCCCCGGTGAATTGGTATATACCCCAAACAGCCTTAGAAGTTTCTGAAAAATTCCGGATCTCAAAGTATTGTTCCATCTCTATCAGCCATGCCTCGGCTTCTTCCCCAGATTCAGTACCACAGAATTTTGGACGTTTAATTTTCTTAATATCAGCTGATAAATCAGCTACAATCTCCTTTTTCTTCTGTTTATCAGTTTGCTTAGAGCAGGGAGTCCTATTATGTTCCGAGACTTCAGTCTCAACTCTGGGTGTCTCTTGCATTTCCTCGCGTTTTTGCCCCATCTGGGCTGCCATCTCACTCATTCTTTTATCCATTGCTTCTAGTTTTAATTGTGTTTCTTGAAGAATTTGAAGTAATACTTCGTTAGAGATTTGTTGATTCTCTCGAACTATTTCTCGATTTTCCACATCCTCAATGTTATTCATGTTGTATTTTCAGAAGTTGCACCTGTTAGTTTACACAATTAAGTTTAAAGTTTAGTTTTTGTTGCTCAAAAGAAAAGTTTAATTCCCATTATTTGCCAAGATATTTATTTATTTTATTTTATTGCACAACTATGCAAATCTTTAATTACCAATCATATCCATTGCTCGACGAAGCAAATTATATCTATTGCTCGACAAAGCGAAATTGCAAAAACATATCTATTGCTCGACAAAGCAAAATATGTATATATATATATATATATATATATATATTTTTTTTTTTTTTTTTTTTTTTTTTAAAACATTGCTCAACAAAGCAAAAATCTTATTTAACATTGCTCGAAAAAGCAATCCTTTATTACAAAAATTCCTCTAATGAGGTTGCCTACATTCATAGAATATGTTTATTTTTGTTTAGCAACTTCTGGCTTAATTTGGTACATGTCCCGTACCATCCAAGATCTATGGAAATGAAGAAGGGGATTGTTCTGCTGAGCATTCCAAATCTGAATCAATTTGTTCCTGTATGTTGCTTTCTTGGCCGGGGTCCATCGAATCCTTTCCTTCTTCATTCGTTGTATGGCTTGATACAATGTTTCATCATCTCAAGGCTCGGAGCAGCAAGAATAGTCATACTTAGTCATATTTTTTATGAGGTAAGGAAATATAGGATGTCGGGTTTTCTTGCGGGGTGTTCTATGTACTAGCATCCTGTATTTGTATTCATATTTATTAGATTTCATGGACGTGATGAGCCCCAGGTTCAATGTTGAACTCAGCGCTCTAATACCATATGTAACATCAGATTCTTCTACAACTACAAAGTCAGCTGAATTTAATATTCTAATTATCTGTTGAGATATATCTAAACTAAAACTGAAGTTAATCTAAATTTTAAATCTATTTTAAATTATTCTAATGTTTGAGAAAACTGAAATTTAACCCTAATCTAAATTATTGTAAAGAAAAACTACATCTAACATTCTAAAAAGAATCAATTTATGATACATCTAGTTGCGGGGAAAGAATCTTTCAGTTATTTACATATATTGCATAAAAAGAAATAATGGAAGCAAAGATACGTACTGATTTACTTGAGAGACTTTTCCAATTAATTGACCAAGCTTTGACTTTGGTGAGAGGAGAAGCATTAACGAAGGCTTAACCTCCCAACCACGGACCTTTTTACTTATCCCCACAAGTTCTAAATAAATAGAACGGCCCTCCCTACCCTGAGGTCAGGCTTGGGATGTTCATCGATCCAGTCATCAGAGTACTCAGGTGGGTTGAGGTCCCAACAGCTATTTGATTGAATAGCTGAAGTATCAGGACAACAACGCGATCATTTTGTTGTGGCATGTTTGCCCTTTTATCACCTTGGCCAGGGATTTTCAGAGGTGGGTTTTTATAACCCGATCTCCACTGCTCAGCTTGACAATTAATTATCAAAGTGGAATTACATGAGCTTTTCAGATTATTTTGTATATTATCAATTACTGATGTCTTTCTTGTTTTTCTTTTTGTCAAATTCATCTACACCTCACACCATCAATAGATCTTTTGATCGGTGATTCCTCGGTGCCTGAATCCGTTACATCTTAATACTTTTTGATAAGACTATGACTCTGCATGCTCAGAATTCCCTTGGTACTCAAACTTGATCATTATTACTGATTTTGGTTGATTGAGACAGAACAGTTCATAACAAAATTTTTCAGATTTATGACACGGGTTGATATTGGTATAGTTTTATAATCAAAAGCATTGTTGAATGAAGTGGTAATATCAGACAAAATAAGATGAGAACAAAAGTTTTGTTACTTCCTTTATCGACACTATCATAAGCATCAACTACTTTCATTATTAATCATATGTACAAGCTCTGTTGGCATTTTCTAATATGAAGAGCACAAGGTAACAGTAGGACCCTATTCAGAGCACACAACTCTTACATTTAGTATCAACCCGACCCAGAAAAGAAAAAGGAAGCATGAGTGAAAGAAGTTAAAAAGATTTATCATATCCTTACTTGGCCACGGATTTCAATGTGCCTTGCTTTGTAAACTCTTCAAATTACTCGCTGAATCCGCTGCACAGTGATACGCAAGTATGATTTCCGTTTTTGCTCAGCGGTATGATATCACGCTAGACAAGATTAAAGCTGCAGCTGATAACGTCTTCCAATATAGACGCCGATTCTTAGCAGGGGTTAAATGTATATGCTGAATAAGAATTTTAGTCGTATATAACAAGATTCAAAAGCAAAAAGACAAACTCGGGTTGCAGAATATAGAGGCTCTGAGACTATAGCGGAAACATGAGCAAATGGAAATTGTTGTTACTCCCCGAAAACAACAAAGGCAACATATAAATTGATATTGAATGGCTTTACAACTTCTGCCGTTACAAGACTATAATGCGATTCGAATTTCCATCGATTGGAAATATGAATCGTTGGAACAAAGGTGGAAAAAGTTTAATTAACATAATTTAATGTTATATTATGATTTTGGTTAAATTATGATTGAGTATATACAAGGTGACATTATTTTATTATAAATCCTAATATAATGGTGCCACTTTGCAAATATTTAATTGTGATTTTAATCAAAGTAATGATATAATATTAAATGATATTACTATAGAGGTAAGAATTTTTATTTAATTTTTAAATCTTATATTATTTTTAGCTCATGTAACTTTCCACTTTGAAATTTGTCGTCAACCTTTAACAATCCTGCCATGGCGACTTTTGATCAAACCTGATATTCCTGATAACTAGGTCATATGATCATCCCATTTCCATATGACCTCATTTCGTAATGCTTCCCCTCCTTCTCGAGTCTTTATCCTGCAACCTTCAAAACAATCATTCTCGCCAAAAACATTAATTTCACAATTCATAATTTTGTTAAATAATATCGTTAGGAATTTCATCATAAATAATAACTGATTGAGCAACAACTAAAAACTATTTTCATGAACACAATGGCTAGAAACTATATTCACTTCACATGAACACAACGGCTAAAAACCATATTTACTTCACATGAACACAACGGCTAAAAACTATATATTCATTTAGTACTTTAAGTCGATGCAACGCCTTAAGATAACTGCTTCAATTTCACATGAACATGAATAAATAAAACAACAGCTATAACTACCATGATGGAACAACGACTAACTTCACTTGAACATGAAAATTTATTCTGGTTCAACGGCTATTTTTAACTAAAGAGAAATTAGGGCAAAAATTGGGATGTAACATAGAGGCACAAAAACATTGCATTAAAAGTGGATAGAAATCTAATTAATCAAGAATTGTGAAAATCCATACTTCTCTAGGAGAGTATATTAGCTCTCTACAAAATGTATGGCAAACAATTAATTCATCCTCAAATTTTCCCTTGCAACAAAGAATATTATTCTTAAAGATTCCCTTCTTGAAAATAAAATGATTTTGTAAAATAGATGGATGTAAGGATGACCTCAATATAAAACCTTTTAAAATATATATATATATATATATATATATATATATATATATATATATATATATATATATCATCACCACCATTTAAATTTTAGTATAAGAAAGGGCTAGTGGAATGTGTGGGGATGTGACCCACCTCATCTCCTCCAATGAGATTCACATAGGCTTTCATGATTGAAAACACAATATAAACAATAGCCAACAAAAAAATATTATAACTGTTTTCACTGGTTCCTAAGACTACCCAATCCCTACCCCACCTTCCACCTCACTCCCGCCTTGTCTAAACCCTTCCTAACACCTCAAAAAGCTCTACCATGCGTTTAAGAAAGACTTTAATGCTTCCTTGATTGTGACATCCTTGCCTCACATGGTCTTGGGCAGCCTTTGTTGAACAGCAAACTAAAAAAAGTATTAAAACATAGCTCTTTTAAACACCATCACATCTCCCTTAAAGGCTCACGTAAAGGCATGCATGCTAGGAAGGAGGAAGGACATGTTGCCTTGGGCAGTGCACAGAAGACTTGGGGAAGCGCTCCAAGGGTCCTTGGAAAGAGAGAATGGCAAGTGGCCAAGTGACCTGATTTAGGTAGGTGCTTAGTGTAGTTAAGTAGGATATTGCGATTTTTTATGTTGATTGATTAGTATTTTAGTAATTGGAATTAGTAAAAGTGCATGATTCTTTGTAGGATTGTTTTCTATTGGTAGAATGTAGTAGGGGCTGCCTAGTGGCCAAGTGGTCCACTTGTGTTAAGTAAGGGTTAGGATAGTAGTTTAGCATGTAAATGTAGTTTACAGGGTAGTTAGTAGGTGTAAGATAGAAATTAGTAGTTTTTTTTATTTGTTAGTTTTTTTTTTATATATGCTTAGTAATGCATGGTTGGAAAATAGGAGTTCCATTATAAATTGTTCTAATCAAAGGAAACCTTAGTGGTTAGGTTCACTAGTGTAAGTTGGTTATTGTTATTAACTTTACAGGATTGATTAGTGGTTAGAGTTTTAGTTTTAATTATATGGTAGAGTATTTTTGGACCTATATATTATATGATTTGGAGAAATTATTTTAATAATGTTTCGTAATGATATTATGTATTTAATTTTGGGTTTTAATTATTTCAATAATTCTAATGTTAATGATCAAAAGTGATATAGAAAGGGTTGCATAGATAACTCGATGGTTTCTTTGGGGTTATGTTGGAGGATAAGTTTAAATGTATGTCGTAATTATTTTAATGTCTTGATTTAGTTCTAATAGGTTATGTTAATATCAAGATCAAGTATTAAGGTGATAGGTCAACTCCCAAAAAAATACAGAACTAGTTCACCCAAGGTTTTGAACTAGTATAACGAAATGAATTTAAGGTATCAAATCAACCTAATGAAAACTTATGTTATTAACCGAATAATGTTGTGAAATGAAATATGATTAAGGTTGCCTTAATCGTTAAATAGGGCTAAATCCCAAATGTGTCAAGGTCGTGGTGTTTTATATCCTCATGTCAGAAGATGAATCTTATGATCCTGACTCTATGGAAACTATACCTAACTTTCTCAAAATCAAATTGAGAACTTGAAAACCCTTAACTGACATACTTTTGAAAACATAAACCTAGGGTTTAAATTAATCAAACTAATTCCATCGATGCTAAGTGTTCCTATAACACTAGGACTTAGGGTTTTGAACCTGTGCATTGTGTTACCGACTCTACATCTTTATGATATGTATTTGAAACTCACTTTAATCCTTGGTCAAACTTTCCATAAGGTTTTCAGTGTAGCATGCATTTATATAGTGAATTAATTATCTTTAAAATAAAATATTGTTGGTGTGTTTTTGCCCTGAATTTTGGGCATGACAAATCCAACCAATACATCCATTTTCTCTTGCATGTCATCTACAATATCATCACCATACATTTGAATATAATTGTATAGGCCCATCAAGTTATTTTGGGCCACTCTTGCCTGAATCCCATATCCTAAGTCAAAGGTGAAACACCTATTGCCTTCTTAGCTATTACTCTATTAGCCTATACTACCAATTGTAGCTTGGAATCCCATGCCTTTTTATTATCATCCAAAGTTCTTTTGATAATCTTTAACAGACTTTTATTAGTTGATTCAGCCTGTCCATTTCCTTGTGGATGATAAGGGGATGATGTTGATCTCGTAATACCATATTTCTCACAAAATTTCATAAACTCTTCAGACCTAAAGCGCATGGCATTATCCATCACAATCTTTTCAAGACATTCAAATCTGGTTATTATGTTATTCATTAAAAAATTGTTCACCACTTTACTAGTAGCCTTCCTAGTGGGAATAGCCTCCACCCATTTTGTGAAGTAATTGTTGCCACTAATATCCATGAATAGCCAGTACTAGACTTAGTTGAGATTTCACCTATGAAATCCATTCCCTACTGCTGAAATGGAGCTTGGACTTCTACTGACTTCAAAGGAGTATTTCCAGATAATTTTAGTCTTCTAGCAAATCTCTGGCAAGCATCACATTTTCTAACCAAAATCTATGCATCCTTAAATAAACTAGGCCACCAAAAACCAGTTCTCATTACCTTGTGGGCAGTGGTCTTTGTTGTGTAATGACCTCCACATACTCCTGAATGCATATCAGTATCTTATCTGATTCTTTATAGTCAAAACATTTCAAAAGTATTCCTTCAAAGTTCCTCCACCTCAAACTTTTGTTAACAATGATGTATCTAATTGCATGTAACTTAACAGATCTCTTTTCATTGTCTATCAGATGAGATAGGGCCTCCATGTGTTGTAAGTAATGTATAACATCTTCATACCAATCACAAGTATCCATGTCACATGTTTCTGATCTGAGGTCTTCACATACACCATCTATTTGGTTAGCATCTAGATTTGACTAAGCCATTAGCTTTGCTAACCCTTGGCCTCTTACCAATTTTTTGATTTGGATTTCAATATTAAACTCTTGAATTCTATTTATCCATCTACACCTTCTGTCAGATAACTCTTGCTGAGATAATATAATTGACTGCTGCACTAGGTACAAATGCAATAACAATAGCACCAACTAAATAACATCTAAAAGCTTTAACAACTTTGACAAGAGCATAGGCCTGCTTTTCATTAATCTCATATTTCAACTTTGTAGGCTGGAGTGATTTGCTAAAAAATGCAATAGGTTGTTCATAGCCTTCATCATTCCTTTGAAGCAAAACTGCTACTATGGTATGAAATGAGGCAAAAGAAAAAATATGCATTAGTTTTGCATAGTTTGGTGTCCTCAATACTGGTGCATTTTTTATGGCATCTTTAATTTCTTGAAAAGCAACAAATGGCTCACCTTCCCAGCTGATAGTTGCTCCTTTTTTTAGCATCCTAGAGATAGGCCTACTGATCTCAACAAAGTTTGTTACAAACCTCCTCAAGAAATTGACTTGACCAAAAAAAGACTGGATGCCTTTAACATTTTTGGGTTTAGGGACTTTGTCAATTGCTACAACTCTTTCAGGGTCAATTTTAACTCCTTCTTTAGATACTATATGGCCCAGTAATTTTCCTTCTGTCACTCCAAAAGTACAGCTCTTTGGGTTTAAAGAAACTCCATACACCAAGGCCTTTACAAAAATCTTTTCTAAATGCTTACAGTGATCTTTAGCCTTCTTTGAGTATGTTGTTAGATCATCCTGATAAACAACCATAAACTTATCAATATACTCCTTGAATGCAACATCCATGGCTCTCTAAAATGTAGCTCCTGCATTTATCAAACCAAAAGGCATCCTAACATACACATAGGTTCCCCAAGGAGTTGTAAAGGTTGTCTTAAACTGCTCCTTTCCATCAACCAATACTTGGTTATATCCTGAGAAACCATCCATCATGGACATCAACTCCAAACCAATTACCTGTTGTAACATAGCCTCCATATTGGGCAATCCATAATTGTCTTTTAGGGATGCAATATTCAAATTTCTAAAATCCACACACAACCTAATGTCACCATTTTTCTTTCTAACGGGCACTAAATTTGATACCCATGAAGAGTGTCTAAGAGGTTTAATTATTCCTCCGTCCCTGAGTTTCATAAGTTCTTCCTGAATTTTATTAGCTAATGTGGGATTGACAGGCCTTTGCTTTTGCCTAAATGGATAACATTCTCTTTAAGGGGTATTACATGTTGAAACATGTCCTCCCTATAAGCCTTAAGGTCATCATATGACAATGCAAAAACGTGCCTAAATTGTCTTAGCAAATCAATCAATAACTTTCTAATTGCAAGGGACAAAGTCTTACCTATATATACTTTCTTGGGTGATTTAACTATTCCAAGGTTTATTTCTTCAAGCTCTTAGGGTTTCTTATCCTTAACATCTGAATGCACTCTGTCTTGATTATCAAAGACACTTTCCAATACCACTAATCCTTTAGGTACTTTGTTTATTTTTAATTGCAAGATTTCTTGGCCAAAAATGGTTTCCTTTCCATCTATTTTCTCAACCGAAGTATTGCAATCCATTTCCTGGCCATAATACTCGTCCTCATTGAGAAGAAAATTTAAGATATCTTTATCATCCTCAAACACCTACCAATTCTCTATGTTATCAAGAATGGATGGTTTATTCTTCATCTTAATCTTGGAAACACCGGCAAATGATATATCATCATGTTTGATTGCCACATTAGCTAACAAATCAGCCATCTTATTATTACTCCTATCCATCCAAGAAATACCAAAAGCATCAAATGCTTCAATCTGATCCCAAACAGCTTTTCTATATTGTTTCAACCTCTTATTTTTGGATGCATGTCTCCTTGATTTGAGACACAACTAGTTCTAAGCCACCAATAACATGCAGTTTTTTGATACCATGATTTGCTGCTACTTTTAACCCAAGCAAAAGTGCCTCATACTGTGCAATGTTGTTGGTACATGTGAAATTCAGGGTGAATGAATACCTAAATGTATTGTTATCTAGAGATATGAAAACTACCCTAGCCCCTAACCCCACTTTAGAATTAGCCCCATTAAAGTACATAGTCCACAGATTCTAAGCATCCAAACATTTTGTTGCTTCTTGTAAAATTAATGGGACTGACTTTAATATTTCTTGAATGGTGATTTCAGCTCTAAAAGCATTCACATCATTGTCTAGGAAACTTGTAGCATCTGAGTCAATATTGTCTTCAAGCATGTGGCTAACTCTTGGTTCTCTATCAACCTTAATGTCTTTGTCTCCTATGTGAAATGTAGCATAAGACAAGTCACACTATAGGCTACCTCCCATTGAAGCACTTCATTGTCTTGAGAGCAGCATTCCATACTGTGGAGGAATATCAACTAGTAAGACAGTCATAGTTAAGTCAACATCAAGGTATGGAACTAAGTCAAGTCAACATCAAGGTATGGAACTAACTTAAAAGGTAATGCATTGATTGTTCCTATGACAGGAACCTCTCTTGCATCCATAGCTCTACATCTACCCTGTTTGGTATCTACTTTTAGACCAAGGGCTTTCATAATTTTGTATGGCATGACAGTATTTGATGCTCCTAAATCAATCGTGCAATTTTTTAAATTTTACCATTTATGACCAGACTAAGAAAGAAAGGGTCAATGTTTTCTATATAGGCTGCAGATGAATTATCCAAATACATTTGACATATCTGGGACATGACTCCTTTGTCTTCCTTTTCTTTCAATACAAGTGGCACTTCTTACCTTATTGATGAATCTTGTTCAACAATATTACTGCTCCCTATTCCTCCTAACCAAGAGAGGGCTTTATTTTTGTGTTCTTCTATCCTAAACATTTCAAATAATGGGACTTTGACAGTAATTTGTGACAACATGGAAATCATGTCTACAGGATCATATACAATAGGTTTGAAAAGATTACCTCTAATTGTTTGTGTTTGAAGTTTGAACTATAGGGTCCTCCACTTGCTTGATGATATCATGATTTGATTTCTTTTCTTGTACACTGACCTTGAGTGTCTCTACACCTTGGAATTGGACTTTCTTTTTTGGTTCCCACTTTTTACTCTTATTGTCTTTGATTTTGACTATCACCGGATTGTCCTCTTTATTTCCATCATCCATTTTATAAGTGATATCTTTCATGAAAATACCAGATGCTTTTCCAACATTATTATTCACTGTTCTATTTCTGAGATTGTAAGTGCTATGAACTTGGGCTACCATTTCAGCAGTTATTCTATCTATTTCTTCATTAGATGGTTTCCTCAAATTCATACGCTCAACCTCTGATATCATATTGCATGTCTTATCTTCATCTTGATCCTCATCATTTGAAAATACTTGTTGATGATGCAACTGATATATATTCCTTTGATTGTAAACATCAATCTTAGAATCTAAGTCAGAATTTTCACCATTGTCACATAGATTAATCATATTGCATGCCACATCCTCATGGTTCTTTTCTTCCTCTCCTTCATTTTGTGCTTGTTGATTTGCAAAAAATGACTGGGCAACAGCACAATAATCAAGAGAATGAGGGGATTGGCATATAATACACTAAGGCATATCTTCCATCATATTTACAGAGTTCCTCTGTAATGGTTCTAGTGTACCTTTATCTTTTGTGCCTTGGGTAGGGTTAGGAATGGACTTACCATCTTTCCACTATGTGGTGTAGAGATAATTTTGCATCCTGGTATGCTTGTTGTAGTTATTGTTGAATTGAGGCTTCTCACCAATATTTGATTTTTTAGCATGATGTGCTAGAGGATTCAGATTTTTTAGCAAACTCAAAACTTGATCCATTTTATCATCCTCAAGTTTCTTGGTTACAGCAGGCTTGTCACCTTCTTTCCTACTACCTCTTGGATTGAACAACTTTGGATCATCTCTTCTCCCTAGCTTACCAGATGTTTTTTTGTTATTTTCAATATTGACAGCCATCTTGTAGGCATCCCTCAATGTTCTAGGATTCTTATCTCTTAGGGTATAAACCATAGTACTATCAAAAGAATTGAAATAAGTGGTAAGGCATACATCTTCTTCTAACCTCACCACTTGGAACAACTTGCACATTCCCTTTTGAAATCTTACATTGAAGTCAAACATTGATTCATTTGGATTCTTTTTTATGTTTTTGAACTCATTTAACATAAAACTTGCATTGGTGTTATCACCATATTGTTCCTTAAAAAGCTTCTCCAAATCATTCCATGAGCCAATATTGTCATCAGTTAACCTCCTAAACCAATCTCCGGCATCTTCTGTAAGAGAACGTACAAACAGTTTCATAACTACATCCTCATGTTCTACCTCATAGTCATTCAAAATGTCAATAAATTTCCTAAGATGCTCTTCACCAGTTATAGCATTGTTGCCTGAAAACTTGATGACTTTGTCTCTTAAATCATTTGAGATGGGGTGAGGAAAACCAGGTATGCCTACAAAAGACATTTATTTATATCAGTGTTATGGGACTTGGACTCGCCTCTAACTCAGAAATAGAAAATTGGGCTCAAATTCGGACTCGGCCAGGACTCAGCAAGGACTTGGCAAATCAAAAAACTCATGAAATTCAAAGATTTTTAAGGATTTAAATATTTTTTCATGCATCATTTAGTCAAGCTTTTGGGTTGAGCTGTTGTGCTCCTAACTCGACTATTGATTTCTTCAGGCAATAGGATTATTCTTGGCAGGGATCTAAGCTTCAAACTATAAGTAAATGGACCTTGCCTCATTTTGGAAGGGGCATATGGAAGGAACGCAATAACCGGATCTTTAGGGATGCTAGCCTTCCTGCTAGAATTGTCTCTGGTAAAATTCAAAATGCCCTCGTGGAAAACTATATGTTTATTAAAGGATCTAACCCTTTTGCAAGCGATAATGGTAGAAGTATTGAAACTCGGACAAGACGAAAGGAGTGCCACTGATCTTTAACCCTGGAAGGTTGGCACAAAGCCAGCTTTGATGGTGCGGCCAAAGGCAACCCGAGAGCGGCAGGGGATGCGGAAGCGTGATCAAAAACAATCATGGGTATGGTAATGCGGGGTATGGTAATGCAGCGATTACTTTCCCCCTAGGACAACAAATCATTATGCGGAAGCTTGTGCCGCCCTTCAAAATACTAAATTGGCTAAAGAGGTAGGGGTCAAATGCCTATGGTTGGAGGGATACTCAAATAACATTATTAAATGCCTAAGGGGAGAACACCCTACATCATGGAGTATTAAGAATATGATGGAGGAAACAAAAAATATTTTTCTTTCCTTCGAAAGGGTCTATGTGTCACATGTTTACCGTGAGGGAAATGTGGCTACTGATTGGATGGCTAATGAGGCAATAAGGAGGGACACGTCACATAGATGGTCTAGTGGAGAGGGATTTCCGGTGGACGCAAAAAGTATAATTGAGCTGGAGAGAATCCACGGGAGAATGGGCAACATATAGTGTAATTATGGAAGTTAATGTTGTCAATCAATCTTATAAAATGATAAGAGCTTGGCACGGGCCGATTCAGAGGCATCATAATTGGGGCCTTTTTGGCACGTTTTATGGGCGATCTTATAGGCAACTAGTAATTACTACTTATATTGCTTTCCCAAGGTTGGAGGCAAGTGCAAGTTTTGTGAGATAAACCAGGGTTTGATTCACAGTGCTTGGAGAACACAAAGTCTTTGTTTTTCTTTCTGCAACATAATGGTTGGGGAGAGGCATCGTAAGGAGCCGGAGGGAGAAGTTGAGAAGTGGAAGAGGCATTCGAAGGTGTGGGAGAAGTTGAGGGAAGGCGGCATCTCGTCCTTCATTGAAAAACTTCATGGTTGGGATCCGAAGATAACTGACCTTATGGTGAAGACAGGGAGAGAGGGGAAGGTGATGATTGATGGGGTCAACTTCCAGGTCAATGAAGGGGTTATCGCTGAGGTCATTAACTCCCCCAATGAGGGCATAAAATTCTATAGGGATAAGAAAATATCCCTAAATACGGTGAAAGAATTTGCAAAGGACACGAAGGAGATGAAGGATCTTGTGAAGACTGGCGCCTACTATGAGCCTGCATCTATTAAGAAACTGTGGAGGTTTGTCCTAAGGGCAATTAGCTCCTACATTACGCTCGACACAAGGTTTGGCAGGATTCGAACCCACCATTTCGTTATCCTAAACCATTTCAGGTATGGAACCAAAATTTCCATCCCCTTCTACTTGTTTTTCTCTGCAAATAAGAGTATTATGGATTATAAGAAGAAAGTGTATGCTAATCCAATCTTCCATGAGGGTTTGTTATTCCTCATATATGAACATTTTAAAGCTCAAACTTGTGGAAGGGTTGTTGCCCAGAAGGCGGTTTCTTTAGAGAAGACAGAGAGCTCCTACCTCTCATCGGATACGGAGGACAGTGCTAGTTTGCACTCGGAAGACGAAGAGGAGGTGGCTAAAATCATGAAGGATATGGGTAGGAAGAAGAAAAAGAAGCCAAGGAAAGGATTGGAGAGAAGGATAAAGCAGGAGGAGAACTCGGAGGAGGATTGTAATGATGAAGAAGAGGGGATGGACACGGATAAGGAGGGCAATGTGAGAGAGGAGGGTACTAGTAAGGCACAGGTAAGCAGGAAGGTAGACAGTTTAGTCAGAAGGAAAAGAGGGCAGAAGGATGCAAAGAAGGCTCATGGAAAGGGTAAGGAGAGTACTTCTAAAGCTCTGGAAGAGAGAAAAAAGGAAGAGGGCTTTGCTAATACTACTGTATCTTTAGATGCAAAGGGAAGGAAATCTGCATGGAGGAATTTTCATGCCAGCACTATGAAAATGGGTCTAGTTAGAGAACATATCAACCCGGAGGTTCTGGAGTTGAGGGATGGCAAAATTCAGTTGGAAGAGCTAATTGACCCAATGTTGGTGATTCTTAGCGATAACGCTCGAGAATTGGGGACGAACCTCCTAAACAATGCCCGTAACAGTTTGGTGGACAATTTTTGGTCCACTAAATAGATCTTCTATGAAATTGAAGAGATTAAGTTCAAGATGCAGGGGCATGAAAGGTCAAAAGGGGGGGATGGGAATGTTAGAATTGGCAAGCTGGATGCAAGGGTTTCTGAGGTTGAAAAAAGGGTGGAAAGGATGGAGAGCTCTCTCCATAGCTCGGCTAACCAGAGCCTTAATATAATTAAAGGTCCTAATGTTAACATCATTCGGCTGCACGCACTGATGGAGGAAAACAAAAGGAGGAAGGAGGAAAAGGAAAAAGAGGAAACCAGGGTGATTAATGAGGATGCTTCTTTGCAGGGTGAGAGCCCGAGCAGAAGAAGGAGAGTGGAAAAGTGGAAGGGGGAAGAGGAGGTTTCCTCGGACAATAGCCAATCGAAGACCGACGAGGCAGAGGCCAAGGAAGAGCTAGAGCTCAAGAAAGCGGAGCTAGCTAAAGAATTAGTGCCCTGATTGTTTCTCCTGGTTTATGTTTGTTCCCTTACTTTTGACCTTTTGTTTTTTGTTTCCATCTGTTGGTCGGGTTAGGCCTGTTGTTTTTTATGTTGCTTGGTTGCTAGACCTGAACTTTTAGAAGTTTTTATGTTGTTAACTGGTGGGTTTCAAGAACTCCTATAAAAGACCTGTTTTACTTAATCAAAAACATCAAATACACAATAATTGAGATAAATAGAAGCTACTTAAAACTCATACAAAATTTTGCATAAATTACATAATTATAGAAGCAAATTTCTGATAGAAAAAAACTGATAACATAATATAAAGTTAAACATAGTGTCACTATCAAATGTCTACAATATATAAAATCCATGGAATCAAAAGTTCAAAACATATATCAAAATATCAGCTACACTATAGAAGACTAAGGTTCATAGCAGCCTATGCCCTCCTATGAATATGCCTAAGATAAGTCATGGAAGACTCGGATATTGAGAAATATGTTTGTTACAACTTATGTGCACACTGTAGACAACAATAGGGCTCTCAAGTATGTCTATGTATTCAGCTGTGTAATTTGCTATAACCTGGTTAACGACATTTGAAGATTTAAACATTAAATTTCCTATAATATGATAGATATTGTTCATATTTTCAGACAAGGAGCTGACTATATTGGTTTATAACTATTCTTCTAAACTTTGTAGGAGAACATTGACTTTTGTAATGCAAGAATATAATTCCAGATTAGTTTTGAAAAACATCATTACTTGCTTGACTAAATACTATTGTACTAGCACCACGATAATCCCACTCCAAAGGTGTCAAGTCCTATACACAAGGGGAAGGACAATTTCCTAAGAATAAGCTTGTTAAAATCAATTTCAAGCATTCATGACTGCATCAGGCATATTGTTAGACAGTTGGCATTCTTTCTACATAATTTTCTACACACCCAAAAGACTGAAATAAGAACATTATAACTTGTTGTCTCCATTATATGAGATTGGTCAAGGAACTGTTTAAGATTCAATCCTTAATAAATTCCTGACATACCACAACATCATTTTTAGAATTAATATACACTGAAAAAAAACACCTTCTAGAAATCTCTATATCTATTATCTCACAAATTCATAACCTTTTTTTTTCTTTGTTGTTGTTTCGAGAGAGTCCTGGGCTCAGGACTCGGCAAGTCCACATGGACTATACAGGACTCGGCTGAGTCCGAGTCCAAAGGCCATTTGCCTCGAAAAGGCTGCCTCTACCTCGGACTCACAGAGTCCCGGAACACTGGTTTATATTTCTCCATAAATGGGTCTTCTCTGAAAACCCATGGTGTGTGAAGTGCTTGGACCTGCTCCTTGAGTTTGCATAGGGATTTGAGCTTGCTGAACAACAAATATTTAGCTAGTATTAGTTGTGGAAGATGAAGCGGGTGTTGATTGAGATATATTTTCATTAGTCACCACTGGTCCACAAATTGGGACAGTAGACATAGCTTGTGAGGACTGGTTTGGCCAGGATGCTAGCGTAAAAATGGATTTGATAAAGTGTATTTTCCTTCTGGTTTCTGCAGCCTAAGCTTCATTTTCAACCTTTTCAAGCTCCTTAGCTAAATCTTATTTTTCTTTCTTTGCCTTTTCCAACTCTAAGTCAAGTTTAGACATAATAGGCTTGTTAGAAGGTATTTAGGGCTCATTAATCTGGATCCCTGCTACTTTTTGTTTCCCTTCATCCGGATTCTTCACAGTCAAATCTATGATATCCTTTTCAATAGGTTTGTAAGGTTGGATTTGAGAAATAACAGGACCTTCCTTCTCCTTTAGGAGGTTTTCTTGTTCTTGAATTTTGGATCTCGAATCTTCAACATCTCTAAAGACATCAAAGTGTAAAGTAGAGGATCTTTCTTCTAACTTTCTATTTTTCTCTTTCAAAGCCTCCATCCTCCTAAGCAGAGCTTCCCTTTCTATTATAGCATTCTTTTAAGTTCTTGTTTTGCCCATTGTCATAGACCTACTTGTTGAGGACATATTAAAAAAGGTAAAGAATGCAGTTGAAGATACAAGGAACATCACAGAGTACATCCACAACCACAAATAGATTCTAAATCTTATTAGAGAGCACATTAATGGGAAGGATCTTGAGCAATTAAGAGTCACATGCATAGCCACTAATTCCCTCACCCTACAAAATATATTAGCTACAGTGCCCAACTTTAAGTATGTGTATGTGAATGAGAGGTGGTTAGATATTCCTTATTAAAAGAAGATTGAAGCAAAAAGGATCATGAAGACTCTATAATTTTTTATGATAGCTTTGCCAAGATCATGGAGGAGATCTTTGATGTAAGTTTTCCATCTCCAATTTTTCAATTTGGTTATTTTCTAGTCTGTAATTCACTGATTTTGTATTGTTTTGATATTTAGTTGTCAAAACCATTGATTACGGTTCTACAATTGGTGGGTGGAAATAAAAACCCCATGGACATCTACACAGACTGCGGATAAGGACAAAGAGGCAATTTAACATTTGTATGGGTCAAACAAGACCAAATATGAACCACTATGGTACATTACTCATCGAAAGTGGAAACAACTCTACCAACATATTCATGATGTCGTCTATCATTTGAACCCCAAGATTTTTCCCTTTTTTTCAAGAGAAATGCAGAGGTTATTCCTGGACTCAGCACATATTGAGAGATTAGTTGATGGTGATAACCTTTAAGACGTCATATTATACAGTCATAAGAAGACCATGAGGCCATTATTTTCTTCAATATTTTTAATATTTATGAGAGACACTGTGTAGCTATGTAAGAAAAAAAGTTCAATTTTTTATTTCTATTTGTTTTATATGTTGTAGTTTAGGAAAATCAAAATCCTTACTAACTTATAAACGACAAATGTTATCCTTGCAAATTTGTGGTGGAAAAAATGGTGTTGCCACAATGTCTAGTGTTTCTAGTTGTGAGCACAAATGGAGTGTTTTTTAGGCCATTCACATAAAAGAGTGAAATAAATTGAAATGCAAAGGTTATTCCTGGACTCAACACATATTGCGAGATTAGTTGATGGTGATAACCTTTAAGACTTCATACTATATAGAGTCATAAGAAGACCATGAGGCCATTATTTTCTTCGGTCTTTTTCATATTTACGAGAGACACTGTGTAGCTATGTAAGAAAAAAAGTTCATTTTTTAATTTCTATTTATTTTATATGTTGTAGTTTAGGAAAATCAAAATCCTTACTAACTTATAAATGGCAAATGTTATCCTCGCAAATTTGTGGTGGGAAAAATGATAGTGCCACAATGTCTAGTCATAGTGTTTCTAGTTGTGAGCACAAAATAGTGTTTCTAGTTGTGAGCACAAATGGTGTTTTTTAGGCCATTCACATAAAAAGGTGAAATAAATTGACTCAAACACAATTGAATGATCTTGTCAATGTGCAGTACAATCTTTATATGCACAAAAAGAAGGTATAAAAGTGGTGTACACATAAAGCACTTCACTTTGATGGCATTGATCCATATTTAGATTGGATTACTAAGCCTAAGGATGTCGATGTGGGTACATTGTTAGATAATGAAAAATTTACTGATTTGGAAAAAGCAGCTGAAAGTAAGGAGAATATAGCCAGATGAGGCAGAACTTGGTTTTGTCTATGATATAATTTTGGGGATGCAGCAAATTAGTAAATATAATCCATGCGGTATGGAAAACAATGAATTTACTTGAGTGAAGTCATATATGTAGTGGAGGTGGTCCAATCTTGCTGAGAGGACTTATAATAGAAACCAATTTTCTGCTAAAAAGGATAGAAAGAAAATCATACGGAACATTTACTGTCACTTAAATGTCCTACAATAAAATGTCATCTTAGAGTTCTACAATATAATGTCATCCTAGGTGTCCTTTGATATGAAAAGTATCTTACCAGCTGCACGGTATCTGTATGGATAAACCCGCAGAGGATCAAGTTGAGTAACCATTTGCAGGTCAGCTTTTGTCATATCACGTTCACAATATTCAGACCTTTTTTCATATGCTGAGGCCTTGTTTCTAGCTTTTTCAATCAGCATGGTCATTTCCTGATAAGCAGCAGTCTTATCATTTTTCAAATAATGCACACGAGCAAGGCCTTGGTGAGCCCTAGTATGACGAATTTTGAGAGCACTCACATAGCAATCTGCTGCTAGATCAAACTTGCTACAATCCACATAAACACTGCCAAGATTATTCAATGCCTGCAGTGTCTCACAAGCATGTACATTAAGAATTGTTAATTAGCTGTATCAAAATTTATTTTACCATATTGAACAAATATGCCTATCACCAATAACTAATTCAAATGAATAGTTAACTATGAAAGCTGCAAGTGAAGTTTGCTAAACTGTTCAACATTAAAAAGTTGAAGAATAATTTTGAAAAATTTAAATGCATATCTATTATAGCATGAGTTCAATAGAAACTACCCACAAAAAATTGGAAACATAATCATGTATGTGTCAAGTGATATAAGTAAGGTAAGGCTTTGATTTAAAAATCAGTCACTTTAAGCTGAATTAAAAAACTGTTTTGGTTGTTCTTCCAATTTGACCTTATATGTTAACAATAACCTTTAGAACAACCTACCAAAAGTGGAACTTACATAGTGCATGCATCCATTGATTCAAGGTACGTTAAGGCTGTGTATTTTGAAAAGAACAATAGTCACACTAAACCAAATCAAAGACAAAGTTCTTTCAGATTCGCCATTAACAATATCAAAGCTGTAACGCCCTACCAAGGGATCCAAAAGAACTAACCTAGAATTTCACTATGTTTGCCAAACATTTTTTATTTTTTTTAAAGAATAACATATACAACAATGATAAAATAGCGGAAGCAATAACATACAACCATACATAAGCAAATATAACAGATTACATTCCTTAAGGATCCCAAGATGTTGAATCGCATTTAGATTTAAATAATACTAAGTCCAATAAATAACACATCCACATAAAAGAATAACTACAAGTTCAAATCCATTTAAATAATATACATTTGTCCCAAATGCCACTTGGCAATAATCGGAATGCACAATCATCCACTGTACATGTCACAAGATATGAAAGGCTAAAAGAATATACACTTATAAAATAGATTACATCATCCCTTTCGGATCATGAAACAAAGTACAATACAATAAGTAAAATCATCCATCATAATACACAAAGATAGAATGAAGGAAATGCAGAACAAGGAACTCCGGCCACGGCATCAACGGATGGATCTCAATGGTAAAAGTGAAAAGCACTACCACCTGACCTCATGGTAACCCAAAAAGGTCCACTCCCACCGCGCTGAGGAGATAGTTTCAAGTCCCACACAGGATAACAATCCCAAAAATCAAAAGTGATATCTAGGTCAAGGAAAACCCTAAAAGTAATCTAACTCAAAGGTTCCAAGATAAATCGACATCTAAACCCAAAGGCAAACAAAGACACATAGGGAATGTACTATGCAAGTGGGCAAGTGTCATCGCATGAGTCAACTCTAGAGTTACCCTGGCAATCTGACTTGACCCCGACCCCCTAGTGACTCTATGCGGCACTAGTATCCTTTCGTATTGACAAGGCAGACTAATGATGCATGGTCGCAACCAAACATCCTCTCTACTCTCATCCTAGTCTGTACTAGTACTCAAGGCATGGCGAGGAAAGACAAAGACTCTTATTAGGTTCATTTTACTCTCATTTAGTGTAGTGTTTTCACTTAATAAAATAACCTACAATGGGTAACCTAGGCAGCCACTTTGGGCTTCGACCTCCATTGCAAGCCACTTCCCGACATTACATACAAATAACCTACCCTAAGCTCATAAAAGTATAAAACAAAGAATCATAGTTTTCACCTTAGCTCTATACAAGTGACTGGAAAGCATCAAAAGACAATTCACAATAACACCTCAGTCCTTTACAAACAATAGGAAAGCATCCAAAAATAACTGATCGATGACTCAAAGGTTAAGTCAAATAGGTCATACCATTCATCTTAGTTTCACACAAGAACATTGAAAGCAATAACGAACAATAGATCCAATCTCATCATAGATCATACCAAACACATTACCATGGTTGAGTTTAAGAGATTAGAATCAAAGCATCATCATAATATCACAAAAATAGAACTCCCGAGCCTCTGGTAAACATCCTAAGACTGGTCAACGCTCTAGTCAACCCAAACGCCAAAACATAAGACACCATACAGTTAACAATGTAGTTTCATAGTTTTATTTGACTTTGAAGACACACACTCTAAGTTAACAGTAAGGTTTAAGTTTTTATTTCAATGTAAGTTTTCGAGTAGATGAGATTTACATTTTGCTGTTACAACTTAACCTATTCTCGTATTTGAACATATTGCACAATTGCCCTTATTGTATGAGATTACAAGGATTACAATTAAATATCCTAAAATAATTTATTTATTAAATTATTAAAATAATGATTATTGATTATCGAATAAAATAATTACAATTTTATTAAAATCAAAATCATTAATAATAATAAATAAATTTAAACTTTATTAGATAATATTTATTATCAACTAAAACTTAATTATACTAAAATTAATTAAATTAATTAATAGTTATTTAAAACAAACTATATTAAAAATTCATTAATCATTAATTAAATTAATAAATAATAAAAACTATTAATAAAATTATTAATAAATAATAATATTTAATAAAAATTATAATTAATAAACAATTTTAAAAAAACACATGAAAAGGCGTTTTAGGCCCGTCAGCCAACTACACAGTCGGTAGCTGTTGCAGGCAGTACTACTGCCACGGCAGCAGAGTACTGTCCACAGGGATACTTCTGCTGCCATGGTAGCAATAACTGCCTGCGCAACCATTAAGGTGGTCGGCAATTCTGCTATCGTGCAGAACAATCATGAGGAGGGGTGGGGGTTTGGTGACCCTGCCCCCATCCTCAATATTATATATTTTTTATAAATTAAAAACTCCCCACCCCCGCGTAATATTATGAAATCGATTTTTTTCTATAAAAAAAAAAAAGTTTGGCAAACGTAGTAAAATTCTAGGTTAGTTCTTTTGGATCCCTTGGCGGGGTGTTATATCTGGTATTAGAGCCCAAGTTCTACATTGGGAGCTCTGGGCATATTGGAATGCCACTAGTTGAACTAAAATGAAATTTAAACTGTTATGTATATCTATTACAAACCGAAAAACTTGAACTAGTGGAACTGAAACAAAACTTAAACTATTAGTTGTATATTCTCAAACTTGAACACTTAAACTTCAAAATTGAAATATACTTAAACCTAAAATTAGGCAAAAATTGAAAATTGAACTTATACTGTTTTCAAAACATGTGTCTTTTATGTATGCCTTACAGTAGTATGTTTTATGGTTATTATAACATCTTGTATCTTGGATTTTATTGTAGGATGGTATCTGAGACGAGATCTTCTGTTAGAGGCCATAGCCTTGGCCATGGTATAGGCCATGGACGAGGCAAAAACATCAGTGTACATGAATCTGTGCATGAAGGCCTTAATCAAGATGAGGATAGGGAAGAGCGTGTCAGTGAGCATCAGAAAGAGAACCATAGAGAGCAATAGGCTGACTCAGAGGAGGTTGACCTGAGGCAAATGATGAAGACCATCATGGATCACCTACCTCCTCTTCAAGGTGTTGGTCACAATGGAGCACACCAGATAGAGAATGACCCTAGACCTAGGTCTAGAAGCCCTCGGAGAGACCGACAGAGATCAGTTGTAGCTGCTCAGATGAAAGATCTTTAGAGGTCCAAGGTCAAACCCTTTAATGGGTTGGGTTCAGGTAATGTAGCCGAGCAGTGGCTTATTGCTCTTGATAGGGTTATTGTTATCCAAGACTTTGACACTAATGTCAAAGCGAGGTTTGCTATCACCAACCTAGAACTTTTTGGAGCCACATGGTGGACTATTGAAGAGAAGAAACTGGGTATAAACATGAACAATGTCACATGGGAGTTATTCCTGGAAAACTTCCGTGAACGATTCCTACCAGAGGAATGGAACTAGCAGAAAGCGGATGAATTCCATAACCTAAGACAGTTCACTATGACTGTAGCAGAGTATGAGTGCAAATTCTATGAGCCCATGCCTTATGCGGGAATTAGTGATATCCCAGCATAGTTGGCACAGCATTTCATCAGAGGCTTGAACAACCATCTAGTTGGGGGTGTGAAGGTATTTGAACCTAAAACCCTCAAAGATGCGGTACATCAAGCCATACTTATAGAGCAAAGTGTTAACCTAGGACATGGGGGTTTTGTGGGAGCACCTACAGTATCACAATCTAAGGGTGACCAAAACTCAGGTGGGAACAGGAAACCCCCTTTTTCCTAAGAGGAACCAGAACCAACAGCATCCTCAGCAACAGAAGGAATCATACCCTCACCCACAAAGTGGTGGGAGTGGTTCTAACTCTAAGAACTATCGCAATGCATAGCGCAATAGGTGAAATCAGAACCTACGTAGAGCAACCAGTCTTTTGCTAGTAGGGATAGCCACCAATAGTCGAGTGCACCTCCAGCAGGGAGGGGACCTAACAGAGGCACAAGATGTTATTCTTGTGGACAGTTTGGACACATTGCAGCCCACTGTCCGCAGCGTACATCTCACTTTTCAGGTTCTAGGCCAGCAGTATCTGAGCCTGTAGTTAGGGATGCAAGTAGAGCTCAAAGGGTATTTGTAGCAGTGGATCATCATCAGGTAGACCATCAAGGGACCGTGGTTGAGACTACAAGAACTATCCGAGGTACACCTCTCTTCGTCGTGTTTGATTCAGGTGCCACGGATTCTTTTATTTCACCAGCCTTAGTTGCTAAATGTAAGCTGGAAGCGATTAAGCAAGATTTGGGTTGGCAAGTGGAACTAGCCTCAGGTGCTAGGGTTTCCACAAATTCCATGGCATAGAAGTGTGAACTAAGCTTAGGAGGTTTTGTGACGTCAATTGACCTCTGGGTCACTCCTCTTGGCTCTTACGATGTGGTCTTAGATATGGATTGGCTTGGCTCTCATAGAGCTAGTATAGACTGCAGGAAGAAGACCATTTTGTGTCAGGATGATCAAGGGAAGGATGCAGAGATTGTGAGTATCCAGAGACCTATATCTCTACGGATGATATCCGCTATGCAATTAATGCGGAGCTTTCGTAAGGGATGTCAGGTATTTGCTATTACAATAAGTGAGCTGGAAGAAGAAGACCCTGCAGGAAAGACTATAGACCACCCTATTCTACAGGAATATGCGGATGTCTTTCCTAGAGATTCTAGGCATGCCCCGAAGAGAGATATTGATTTCAGCATTGATCTCATTCCAGGAGCGGAGCCTATTTCTAGAGCTCCTTATTGTATGACCACTCAGGAATTGAGTGAGTTGCACCTACAACTTGAGGACCTTCTGGCCAAGGGTAGTATTCCGCCAAGTGTATCTCCATGGGGAGCACGAGTGCTCTTTGTGAAGAAGGATGGTTTGTTGCGCCTATGTATTGATTATAGACAGCTAAACAAGGTGACAATAAAGAACAGGTATCCTTTACCAAAGATTGACAATTTATTTGATCAGATTAAGGAAGCTATAGAGTTCTCCAAAATCGATCTTAAGTTAGGATACCATTAGCTTCGCATTCGTGATGCTGGCATTCATAAGACCGCCTTTCGAACTCGCTATGGGCACTATGAGTTCACAGTAGTCCCATTTGGGCTGACAAACACTGAGTCAGTTTTCATGTGTCTGATGAATGGAGTGTTTCGTTCCTATCTTGATCAATTCGTACTTGTGTTCTTAGATGATATACTGATATATATTCTAGATCCCAGAAGGAGCATGAGGTACATCTATGTTTGGTTTTGCAGTGCTTGAGAGATAATAAACTTTATGCCAACTCGACGAAGTGTGATTTCTTTCAATCAGAGATACAGTATTTAGGTCATATCATATCAAGTGAAGGTATCTCTGTAGACCTTGCAAAGATTCAAGCAATGGTAGATTGGCCCACACCCACTACCGTGTCAAAAATCCGTAACTTCATGGGTCTAGCTGGTTATTATTGCAAGTTCGTCCAAAACTTCTCCAGAATAGCACATCCTATCACTTTCCTTCAGAGGAAAGGAAAGAAGTTTTTATGGACGGAGAAATGCGAGGAAGCATTTCAAAAGCTCAAGGAGCTTTTGACCAGTGCACCTATCTTATCGGTACCTGATCCAACAGGTGACTTCATTGTGTGTATAGATGCTTCCCTTGAGGGGATTGGAGCAATATTGATGCAGGATGGACAAGTGATTGCATATGAATAGCATAAACTCAAGGATCATGAGCTGAATTATCCTACACATGATCTTGAGTTAGCTGAGGTAGTTCATGCCCTAGTGAGATGGAGACATTTCTTGTTGGGACAGATTTGAACTTCATAATGATCATCACAGTCTACAGTACATATTCGCGCAGCCTAATCTGAATGCTAGGCAAATGCATTGGATGGAGTTTCTTTGTGAGTATGGCTTCAAGGTGAAGTATATTCAGGAAAAGGAGAATGTGGTAGCTGACGCTTTAAGTCGCAGGAGGCATGTGACACTATCTTGACTCTTAGTGTGGATTTGAGAAGCCGTATACTTCAAGCACTTCCTATAGATATTTGGTATCAAGAGGTGAGTAGAGAGATAGATTTAGGGAGACCATTGGAGGGCAGGTTTTCAGATTAAGTTTTGGAGTCAGATGGCCTTTTGCGACATTCAGGAAGGATCTATGTACTAGTACTGGATGAGCTTCGTTCATTGATCCTATCAGAGTTCCTATCAGAGGCTCATCGTGCACTTTACTAGGCACATCCAGGTGTCAAGAAGATGCATGCAAATTTGCGACGTCTATATTGTTGGACAGGGATGAAGCATGATATCACTGATTTTGTGGCTAGGTGTCTTGAGTGCCAGAGAGTCAAGGCAGAGCACCAGCACCCTGCAGGGCTTTTACAGCCAAATCTCATTCCTTCATGGAAATGGGATATCATCTCTATGGATTTCATTGTGGGATTACCTATGATTGCTCGTCGACATGATGTTATCATGGTCACCGTTGATCGGTTGACTAAGGTGGCACATTTTTCACCAATGAGGTCATCCTACACTGCAGCTTTTGTAGCTAATATCTTCATGCGTGATATTGTGAGATTACATGGTATTCCCCGAAAGATCATTTCGGATAGGATCACTTCCGCATTTTGGACATCATTGCAGCATGATTTTGGAACGCAGTTGAACTTCAGCTCAGCTTATCATCCAAAGACAGATGGTCAAACCAAGAGAGTGAATCAAGTTCTGGAGGATATGTTGAGGATGTATGTGATGGACAAACAGACTCTTTGGGAGGATTACCTTTACCTAGTGGAGTTTGCTTATAACAATGAATATCACAGTTCTATTGGGATGGCACCTTTTTAGGCTTTGTACGGTCGTCCTTGCCGTACACCTTTGAGTTGGGACAGTCTTGAGGATCGCATCCTATTGGGTCTTGAGATGCTTCGAGATATGGAGCAACAGGTAGTGCACATTTATGAGCACCTGTCTATAGCATAGGATAGACAGATGAAGCAATGTCGATGCTCATAGGACGAATAAGCAATTTGCAGCGGGTAAAAAGTTTTCTTGAGAGTGTGTCCGCGAAAGAGTCTAATCCATTATGGAAAGGGTTCAAAGCTAGCACCTCGCTTTGTGGAACCATTTGAGATTCTTGCGAGGATAGGACCAGTTGCCTATCGGCTTGCATTGCCGACCAGCCTAGCTCGTGTTCATGATGGTTTCCATGTTTTTGTACTTAGACAGTATATTCCTGATGTAATACATGTTCTTGATTGGAATGTGTTACAGGTAGAGGATGGGCAGCTGGCTTTGGAGCTGGTTCGCATTCTGCAGCAGGAGTTGACCCATAGGGGTCGAACCATAGAGCAGGTAAGGGTCCAATGGGACCCTACTAATGAGTCACCAGCTACATGGGAGGATGCATCTGGTTTACGGGATTTATATCCCTACTTGTTTATGGGCTTCTAGGAGTAAGCCTAAGTCTCAGGGTGGTGGATGTAGTGCCTACCCCTAATTTACATTCAGTTATTATTGCCGAATTTTTTTAGGCCAATTTATGTTTATGCTTGATGATTAGTAGCATTATTTTTCAGATTATTGGATATTGTTTTCATACTCAGTTGATTATATGATAAGACTACTTTGGTACTAGTTATTTCATGTATGCATGATTATACCTTGATGATGATTATTTACAGTGATTCCAGTTATTTGATGATGTTAGTTAGATGGACTAATTATACGTGTTTTCTATGGACACTTACCTCATACTGCATGTGTATGGTGTGCGTGTATGTTTTTTTTATGTATGACGTTTCTGATGTGGTTAAGGAAGGGAGTCATAGTAACCTGCTAGTCAGGATCTACACGATGCACCACTTTCTACCATTGCCTATTTAGTTTAGAATATATGTGTTTGTATATACGTGGATTTTATGCAGATTGTAGGTACCAAGTATCAACTTCCCTGAATTGCCAGGATAAGCGTACCCTATCGCAATATCTCAATGGTAAGAGAGAGGAGATAAATTCTCGGGTCCAAATCCTAACCTTAAAACCAATTGTCCTAGAAAATTAGGACAAGTATCTGAGATGATTACCCTTCTGAATTCATCATATGACATAAATTTGTGATTATAACCCTTGAGTTTGATCTTGTATGTAGTATTTTATGATGGATTTTCATATTTCGTCTTACAGGGCTTTGGTAATTTTTCTGTTGATTAAGTCAAATTAAAAGACTAATTAATAATTTAATTTAATGGAAAATTATTAAGATAATAAAATATTTAATTATATTTAATTAATTGAGAAATTAATTTTAAAAAGAATTAAATTTAAAAAGAAATTTATTGTTCTAATTTTAGAGTGTAATAATATTTATCTAATTTAATAATAATATATTTAGGAGATCATTTTTTAATAAATGCTAAATATTATTATTAATTAAGTTGATAAATATTTTATCAAAAAATACTTTGAAAATTAAATAAAGAGAGAGAAATTAATTTATTAAAGATATATTAATTTGCAAAAAGTGTGCATGAATATTCAAAAAGTAAATAAAGAGATTGTGATCAATGAGTTCCCTCACGCGATCGCACAATCAATGCCCCAAATTCAAGAGAGAACTCCATATCAGAGATTGAGAGTCTATTTCGCAAAGACCGGGATTTTTGTAGGGGATTTTTCAGAGAGAAGGTTTTGAGAGAAAAGAGATTTCTCTCACAATCTTCGGGCGGTTGCATATTAGCATCAGAACCAGGTAGAGCCTCGTGTTTTATTCACCCAATGAATTATGTTTTTTTCAAAATTCTTGTCTACATCGTGTTTGTTGAATTGTTTTTCCAAATTTCGTTTGTGATGAATCTTTCAATCTTTCATTTTGAATTTACTAGTATTCATAGCAAATTTCTATCTGTATATGAGGATTGAAAGATTAGGAAACCCTCGTTCTATAAATTGAATAGTTGTTTTTCAATCAAGAATAGTTCTGAAATGAAATCAAAAATTTAGAATGAAAATTTCGATTGGTTTATCTGGGTTTCCCTATCAAACTAAATTCGCAATGTTTATATATATATATATATATATGGATTTATTGGGATGCGATTTTGTTTATTTATTTTAAAAAAAAATGTTTGGCAAACATAGTAAAATTCTAAGTTAGTTCTTTTGGATCCCTTGGCGGGGCGTTACATCTTCTCTCATCCTATCATTATTTGGTCAAGCTTTTAACCTCATATAGAACACAACATTCTTGTGAAATTTTATATATACTATCCATTAATTTTTTCTGTATTCAATATCATATTGGTTTTTTATTCTTCTTGGAAACAGCTAATTAATTGGCATTATTTTGCAGAAACCAAGGCAATTTTCAACTGTTTACAATCAGAATAAAAAAAGCCAAGCAGCAGGATTATTGGATATCAGAATCAACATCACTAAGAAATTTCACAAATAGGAAACAAGATAAAAAATGAGAAAAAGATTTTCCATAAACTTATCAGCTCTCCAAAGGAAATACAAAGTATGGCCATCTACCATTCTATAGGCCCCTACTATTCTAAAAAGGCCAAGCAGCAGGATTATTGGATATCAGAATCAACATCACCATGAAATTTCACAAATAGGAAACAAGATAAAGAATGAGAAAAAGATTTTCCATAAACTTATCAGCTCTCCAAAGGAAATACAAAGTATGACCATTTTATGATCAATAACTTAAGCATATGAGAATTTAAAGAAATCAAGCATTCCTCTAATTCATCACCACTTATGAAAGATGATCTGAGTACTAATAGTTTCATCAAAAAGTACCAATGAAGAATAATTTCTGCACTATTGATGTAACATAGTATAAAATGGAAAAACAACAGGGAAAAAACAACCCCTAATCCAAATACACACACACCTCCCCACATACACAAATATAGAATGCAAGAGAGGGAGAGAGGGAGAGAGTAGTGAAGAAACAGGAACGGTGATTGCAGAACAACCTACTCATGAAAGAATCACAAAATGCATACATCATGCTAGTCATGTAGCTTTTATTATATCCTATGGTGAGTTTGTCCATTAGAATTCAGATTAATTAGAATTATATAATGTCCCCATTTTGAGCAGGTTCTTGCGGTGGTCTTGGTTACTTCATCATTGGAATCCTCGTGAGCTGACCATGAGATTTGAGGGTCACAGTTGTGGACTTGCTATTTTTAGTAAATCTATTTTGGGCAGTTGCCATATTTGGAAGTGCAGTTGGTGGCGCTTGCAGTTGATCATCATTTGTATTGGATGGAGTTATTTAATTGATGGGTTCATATTTAATAATTAATTAATGAGGCTTCATTATTAATAAAGGTACTTTATGTTATTTAATGTTATTAAATGGAATTGTGAAGTTGAAGTTTCTTAAGTGAAAAGTGTGAAGGAGAAGCTAAGTGCCAATTTGTGTTATAAATATGAGCCCATTTGTGAGAGAAAGGCATCCAATTGTCTATTTGTTTTTTATTGTCTTTTGTGAGGGTTTCTTTGTTTGGTGATTTTAATTCCCTTCCTGAGGTAAGGTATAAGGATTTGAACTGAGGTTTTTTGAAGACTGAAGCTGTGCATCAATCCACTGCTGAAGTATAGTGGAACTGATCTGATAGAACCTGAATATTGATCTCTTCTCATAGTGTATGCTGAGAAGAATTCATTTGCTGAGAATTTGGGAGTGCCATTGTGTGCTCAATTATCTTGATGTTGGGCAATTCTTTTAACCTGCCTGTTGGTGTTTATTTTGGTGACCATGAAATCTGAATTGGATCGCTAGCATTATCATTTGCTAGGCTTATATCTCTAATTTGATTGGGGTGATTTACATTTACATTCAAACGCCACTTTTTCATGACATTGGCATTGCATTTCTGGGTGTTCAATCGTCTGATATCAAACGCCAATTTACCTTGTTGCTGGCATTTAGTTTCCCTGTGACATCTGCACAGGTGTTGGGCATCATCGGAGAGAGGATCAGGCTGCTTGCCCTAGCACCTCACTTGGGCTTAAGTCTGCTGCAGAGGACATCAACATTAGAATTCATTTTTGTTTAGCTGTGGTGCCAACTCAGAGGCTGCGATCTGCTTGGGAAAAAGCCAGTCCTGGGTGTCTGTCATTGCTGCAAGCCAACACCATTATTGGCGTCACTTCTGGACTGCTGTGATTATATTATCTTGGGCCATAATTTGCTAGAACGTGGAGTTGAACACCCAATTGCTCGTGTTGGACAACTCTAGGTTTACACATTTATTTATAAACTTATAAAAGTACTGCTGCAGCATTTATAGATGCCAGTTAATAATTGCAAAAATGTTTCAGTTATACCATATGGTGTCTTATTGAACCATTTCAGTTCTTTAATTTCCAATTGGGGAATTTCATTGGTGAAGAAAATAATTGAAGTTTGCTTATCTTGCTGTTAGTTATATATTAGGATGGAATATAGTGCACTTGTATGCAATGTCATTAGATGGTTGAATTGGAAAGATAATGTTGACAAGATTTCAGAGCTGGAATTAATCTTATTGTGAAAGTTGTCACAATTACTTGTAAGCAGTTAATTGCACATTCTAGTATTGTGTTCAAAACTTGAGAATATCTTACTTCCAGCAGTGTGAACCAGTTGGGCTCTTTAGAACTTACGATACCAAAAAGGTATATGGAAATAATAGTGCACTAATCTCTGTCAAGAATTGGGGCATAGTTAATAGAACATTCTATGTTGGACTAGAACACATGAATTTTGGGTTCTACATTCACCCCGTGATGAGTTCTTATTCAATGACTTTGTTTCCTAGCAATTTGTGTCTTGGAGTTCACGGCTAAGTGATGGAATAGACCAGAAAGGATAGCCCAAGCAATTTCCGATCCAGTACAAGTGAATGGATAGTCACTGAAAAAACAAGAATGGATATGAAGATGAAGGGCACGTGATCATCATGGTAGTTCTTAAATAGACTAAGAGAAGACTTGGGAGGCAGCCAATATTCCTTGAAGCAAGATGTGCAAGCAGAGAAGAGTGGTTGCCCTCTGCTTAGGTTAATTCTAAAACACTTTCAAATGAAGAATGAAGTATTGGATAATAACAAATGAATATCATACCTTGACATTGATTGAATTAGCTCTATTGATTTTGCATAGTTAGCAACAAATCCAATGAGAGTTTATTCACTAATCATGTGAAAAGTATATGTAGAAGCATTAATGTGGATAATCCATTGTTAAGCTAAAGTGGAATTCATCACCTTAAATAATTAGTTAAGGCACAAGACAAGTGGTTCCAACTGATGTACTAGGAAGTCCTAAGGGTTTTCATCCCCTATCTTCAGACAACTAGACTCAAAGGCAAACAGACAAGGCCAATTGACCTTCTACACTTTAAACATCTGCCCAAATTAATCTTTCTTCTTTGTGGGCCCAAGTATGATATGCAGCAGCTCCTCACTTCATCACCACCCCTTACTGATGTCATCATTTCTCCCTTGCATTGGTGACAATTACTGAAAAGTGGCTGCTTCTTGCCACCTTGGAGCCAACCAAAAACGGTTATTCTCAAGCCACAAAGTTGCAACTTAACATTTCCTTCCATTGCTGATGATCAGATTGCACAATCGCAGGTCTTACCAAATGTTAATGCCAATAGCCGCAAAGTTGCGCGCAACATTAAATGTAACTTTCAGAGTCATTGCAGCATTACAAGTCTTCATGGCATTTTGTCTTGACAGTTACGAAGCCGCAGCCCATCATCTTATGTGACCACCAATGGTCAATTGCAAGATCCCAAGTCTCTTTAACTGCATGCCATGGGAGTTGTGAATCCACGATCAAACACTTAAGGACTTTAGAACATGTAAGATTGTCATGACTTAAAGGGGGGACTTATTTAGAACATGTAAGATTGTCATGACTTAAAGGGGGGTGTTTACTAGGAAATAAGGCATTTGAACACTACGACCAAAGGACTTCACAGAGAAGGGAAAATCTGATGACGACCGTAAAGAAATGAAAGCAGATCGACTACCAAGCTAGCTGGAGACATCTCTTCTATGATGATTCAAATTCTGGACTAATACAGCCACAGCATGAGCTACATTGATTGTACTTTGGTTAGCCATTGTAGTAATAGTTTACTTTCAAAATTCATTGCATGGTGATCAATTTGTCATTTGTGTTCAGGAATAGCATTCTTGATCACCCCCATACTCAGCTGCTGTAAATCAATATGTTGACACACATTTGGAGATTATGATTGCTGTTAACTTATTATTATTCACTTCTACATGATTCCTAATCATCAAATTGATGAAATTTGCTGTATGATTCAAAACTAGGTTTGGCAATTAATATGCCTTTGTTGCTCCAATTGAGATCATCATGTACTATTTTATATTTTTCAGATATGGACTTTGGTATACAGTAAAACCATAAGATCTTAAGATGCATTTATATCAATCACCCTTGTTAAATGTTGTTTGCAAATTTCAGCTATGTATGATAGTAAACATAAATAGTGTATTATGTTCCATTTAATGATAAGTTTTATATAATTGTACGTTTTGTTTTTCCAGTTAAACACTCACTCGCAATGATGCCAGGACATGTGCAATTCAGACTGTTACTCTTGTAGTTACTATGAGACATACTTCATTCAATGATAAACAAATGTATTACATTATCCCAATTCATACTGGTCAACACAAATCTCATTGTATGTTCCCAAAATCAAATGGTGACAAGGCTTCATTAAAAATAAAATCCAGTTTGGATAAGCACATTCTGAGAAATAGAAAGATTTGTAAGTTGAAATCTATGGGTATTACACATCACACTTAAATAGCTCTTTGTTCGTTAGTATTAAGTTCTTGTTGTGTGGTAACTGTTATAAGAGAGAAATTCTTTGTTGTGAAAATAATTGTTTTTAAGGCTTTGCACTTCGGGAGCAACAGATGCATTATGTATTGCTTGCTCAATTGATAATGGATGGAATGCTCTATGTCTAGCTTTAAGATCTGATCATAAATTTCCAATGTACAGTAGTCCACATCATTAATTGTACATTAGAAACCAATGATTGGATTTCTTCTATGCTGTCTCCTATTGACTACTTGTTTTATAAGCAACCAGCAAGTTCTACCTCATAATTAATGGGGGTCACACAGATTCATTTTGCTCTTTGGCGGAAATCCTTAACAAATGAATAAAACAATGCATCACTATGAAATTCTATATGTTCCATCTGACACCCCGTGTATGTGTTGGTCCTTCCATAAACTGTAGTGCTTATCGTGACTTTCTCTAAAAGAATGTAGATTCAAGCTTGTTGATCCATTCATGTGGTGCCACTTCTCCATAAAATCTGAGGATGTATCTGGGTTTTTGAGTTTGCCACATTGGGATGCGGCCATTGCTTGTGATATTGTGTTTGACTTCCTGATAGAAACGTGGTTCAACTTCTTAAACTATCATCTATTTGCATAAATGTTTGCATCACTTTTCTTTTCCATCCATGTGTTGCCATATACTCATCAAACTGAGAGACATCTTAATCTGGATATTGAGATTTTCTGTCTGTGATATGGCCATTGCTCAAGTTCTTGTGCCGAACTTCCAAATGTAACAATGTCATGACTTCTTCCTCATTCTACCTTCTACTTATGTACATGTTTGCATCCATTCTTCTTTTTCATTCTTGAAATTGTCTGTGTAAGGCCATTAGTAATATTATCTACCTAGAGCACGCGATCATCCACCTTACCATACTTGGCGTTTGTGTAATGTAATCCATTTTTAACAATTGCCAACTGACCATAAATTTGTATGGTTGAGCTTGAATAATTGTGGTCACCTACTATTGGATCTGTATCAGCTTTGACTTTATCATTCTTAAGGGGTATGTAGTCAACCAATTGTATGGGATCTTAATGAGGCCACCCTGCAAATTATGCAAACTCGACTAATTTTGTCGGCTAGTGGTTAGCCCTACTGAGTTAACTGACGCAGGCTAGACACTCTATGACAACTAAGACCAACGTGCTAAATGATCTAATTAATTAATTGACACAGCTGCTTCCAACATGAATCTATAGATTAACTAATGAGATTTTCTGTCTGTGATATGGCCATTGCTCAAGTTCTTGTGCCGAACTTCCAAATGTAACAATGTCGTGACTTCTTCCTCATTCTACCTTCTACTTATGTACATGTTTGCATCCATTCTTCTTTTTCATTCTTGAAATTGTCTGTGTAAGGCCATTAGTAATATTATCTACCTAGAGCACGCGATCATCCACCTTACCATACTTGGCGTTTGTGTAATGTAATCCATTTTTAACAATTGCCAACTGACCATAAATTTGTATGGTTGAGCTTGAATAATTGTGGTCACCTACTATTGGATCTGTATCAGCTTTGACTTTATCATTCTTAAGGGGTATGTAGTCAACCAATTGTATGGGATCTTAATGAGGCCACCCTGCAAATTATGCAAACTTGACAAATTTTGTCGGCTAGTGGTTAGCCCTACTGAGTTAACTGACGCAGGCTAGACACTCTATGACAACTAAGACCAACGTGCTAAATGATCTAATTAATTAATTGACACAGCTGCTTCCAACATGAATCTATAGATTAACTAATGAGATTTTCTGTCTGTGATATGGCCATTGCTCAAGTTCTTGTGCCGAACTTCCAAATGTAACAATGTCGTGACTTCTTCCTCATTCTACCTTCTACTTATGTACATGTTTGCATCCATTCTTCTTTTTCATTCTTGAAATTGTCTGTGTAAGGCCATTAGTAATATTATCTACCTAGAGCACGCGATCATCCACCTTACCATACTTGGCGTTTGTGTAATGTAATCCATTTTTAACAATTGCCAACTGACCATAAATTTGTATGGTTGAGCTTGAATAATTGTGGTCACCTACTATTGGATCTGTATCAGCTTTGACTTTATCATTCTTAAGGGGTATGTAGTCAACCAATTGTATGGGATCTTAATGAAGCCACCCTGCAAATTATGCAAACTTGACTAATTTTGTCGGCTAGTGGTTAGCCCTACTGAGTTAACTGACGCAGGCTAGACACTCTATGACAACTAAGACCAACGTGCTAAATGATCTAATTAATTAATTGACACAGCTGCTTCCAACATGAATCTATAGATTAACTAATAAATGAATTGATCTGATTATTAATTATCTATGTGCCAAATACAACCTCAAAAAACATAATTAATCTTAAGGTATTAATCTCACTATTCAGACCTGATCAAAGAAACCTAATATTTTAACAAATCTATTACAAGTCCAAACTACAGATTCTAGCATTCAAACCAGTCAACTATTTTTTAAGAACTTAATTAAACTACATAAAATAAAACTCATTATCTAAGCTATAACTTCAATTCTAAATTATTCTAACAGAAGCTAAAGTAACCTAATGTTAAAAGCCAAAAAAAAACTAATGTTAAATGTTAATTCAATAAATACTAATTACTCTTAAAAGTTCAAATTAATCTGATCCAAACTCAGATCTAACATAATTTTAACTAACTACTTCAAGATTTGTAGTTTTCGGGTAAAAGATTTATCTACATTTATAGAAGAGAAAGGGTGCACAGAGAGAATGATAAAATTTGGGGACAGATGAGAAAAGGTATAGGAGCTCGCTGCAAAAGACAGATGGCAGATGCAAGTGAAAGGAGGAAGGAAGAGTACAAAAGAGGTGATGGAAATGGAGAGCAACTTTTCCTGTGCACAAGTGGCTAGAAGTTGGAACTGCAACAGAGAACACATGGGTACAGAAGATTTTAGAGAAGGGCTAACAAAATGTGGTGGGAAGCCATTTAGAGGGAAGGTAGATAATAACAAAATGCCAAATGTGAATTGCAACTGCATGGCAGAGTAAGGCATGGCATAGAAGGTGAAGATAAAAGGTATTGATGCTGTATTGATGCTACAACAGATAGAATACAAATATTATTGAGGGTGGACGATGACAGAAGCATACAAGAAGAAATCATGAGTCTATGAACACTGCTGCAACTGAGAGAGAAGGGGTTAGTTGATTATGTTATACTTGACACAGCAGTAGAAATGACCCAAAGGACATTTTCCTTCTTCTATGATAGAAACCAGATTAATTTTTTAACCTGGAAAATCTTTATTTAATTTTTAAGCTGAAATCTCTGTAGGCTGTAACATGAAAAGTCAGGCTTCAGATAATTAAGTGTAAACATAGTACAAACAAAACAGAAGTAAGCAGATGACAAGTAATTAGAGCTTCTTTCCTATTGCACCCGAATTCCCCTCTATCCCGACATACTGGTTATGTGGATAATGCAAACAAACTTCACAGAGCAATCCTACAACTCCATGAAGATAGTTGAATCTTATCACATATATGCTCTACTATAACATTAACATGATTGTAAAATTAGGCAATTCTGTGTTTTTTTTTCGTCCTCGGTAATACAATGGACCCTATTAAGGGTTAGGATTTATGATGAACTCAAACTTTATATTCTGTTTCACTGTGAGGCGAGCATTCGGCTATTGTTTCAAGAACCCTGCCTAGATTGGTAATGCCATCAAGAGGAAGATCTGATAAGGAGTATGTGGGGAGATTTCAAGCCAACAAGCTCCTTAGAACCAAAAATGAGCTCTATTGCATATGCAGCATCGTGAGCATGAAGCTTGCGATAAGTATATAGAGAGTTGTCTTCTATGCTTATCCCATTGTATAAAAGACGGCTAGTGATTGACATTGCAAATTTTACATATCTTCTTTGAGAAACTCTCAGAAGTTGATGAAATTTGAATTCAATATCTATGGAAATTGCTTTAGAACCCTTCATATTGATTCAAACTGAAAGAAACCAATATCAAAGCCCCTTGATCTTCCAATCCTCCTTCCAACCAATCACAGATGTAGCCTTAAATGGTGGCCTTTGTTAAAGGATGCCTCATCAATAAATTTCCAAAACATCAGTCAAATTGTTAGTACAGTGGCTCCCCTTTGTCAAAGCCAACCCATGTCACACGCAACCTTCTCATCTTTCCACCAACAAGTCCATCAGATCTACTTTTCCGTTTGCAAACTTTAAAAAGGTTCAATCTTTGTTCACTCCTTCAAATGTTCAATCTAGATATCTGTCGACAAAGACTAGTACAATCCCAACATCTCATTTCTCTATAATACTACAAGCAACAATAGAGCAACTACCACAAAATATGTAACCTCGTACCTTCAAATTTGTGGACAAGTGCCTTCAGGAACAACCACCAATACATTAATATTCCATCAAGTATTCTACCTGGATCCCGTTAGGACTTAAAATAGTTTAACCATAACTTCCCATCCCTTGCAAGTATTGCAAGCAATATTGGTGCATCCATCACTACATCATTAGACTTGATACCTTCAAATACATGTAGCAGTTCCCTGACAAAGAACGACCATGGATACCACCAAATATGCTTGCCATTGCATGAAATGAACTTCCTATATTTAATAATTGCTAGTGTTACCCTGAGTTTCCGGGACAGGGACAGTAGGGGACAGGGTGACAAGTTTCTGGGATGACAATTCTTTTTGCCAAGATCAGGAACAGCGAAGGGACAGCGAGCGGAAAGCTACATAAAATTAAGGGAAATTTGCAAATATACATGACATTCATATGAAAATATGGAATAGCATGCCATTTAAACATCATAGAACCTTAACACACAAGTATACAACATTTCATTGTTTCAAAACACAAGATGCATTCAAAATTTGGGAATTGGAATTCAATGTTCATTGTCAATATCATATATGCCTATGATAACAAAAAATACGTAAATAAGTTTAACATACAAAACCAAGATGCCCAAAGGCTAAGTGCTGCCATGCAGTTTCATGTTCAATATAAAAATCAAGATACATAAAAACAAAGCACACTGCTGATCCTATTCTGATTCAGCCAACTCTGCATCGGAATCAGAGTCATATGAAGGCGGAGAGGGATAGAAGAATAGTTCTTTTTGAAGCAGCAAGTATTGAATGGGCAGGTTTTGGTGCAGGAGCACCTAAGCACAAAGGCATACCAGGAGGCTACAGGAGGATAGAAGGCATATCATGATTTCTTATGGTCTTTCAAATGTATTATGAGTCCAATTTAATCAATATATAAGGCTAAGCAAAGCCATGTCATCAAATTGTAAAAGTTGTCAAATTGTCCTAGTAAGGACCTAGTTTGGTCATGTAATGTCCTATTTTTTTTGGAGGAGTTAATTATAAAGTTATCAATTAAAAAATATATATATTACAAGGTAACTTTATATATTAAATAAAAAATCTTCTAGAGGTTGCTGGAAGAAGCGGAGAAAAAATTAAAAAGGAGGCTGACCTATCGAGGAAAAAAGAATAAATAGGCATTGAGAGCTCATTGCCTATCATCGAGATTTATAGTGATATTTGTTGATGTGCGTTGTGGAGCCTAGGGTTTCTGCAGGTAGTCACAATTGGCCATTGAGAACGAAGACTCTCAAGTGGTATGCAATTTTGAGGGTGTGAAAGATCACCTGAATTATTGCAGTGGTGGGAAGGATATTTCAGTCCTTTCACTTGTGCTCAATTGCTGGTTTGGAGTTTTAGTTGGAGTTGCACTTTCATCATATCATCTTCAGCATTCAGTCTCCACCATTTGATCAATCCAAGTTCTTCATTTCAATCTGTAGTTGCAACAAGTTCTCAATTGTATCCAGCCAGTTAGGGTTTCTCTATAATGTGCCATATCATAATGTTTTGGTGCTGAAAATTGCCATACCATTTGCAAAAACATTTGGTTTTCATTGAATGAATGCATTGGCACTATTATTTCTTTTATTCAGCAATATACTTTCAGCAGTGTATTAAATTTAGGGTTTTTTTTAGTGGCCTATTGGGAAGGGTCATTACAGGTCATATGGTCAAATGTGTTAAAATAACCCGTGGAAGAGTAAGAAAGATGTAAAAAGTCGTAAAACGTCCATTTTGATATGTGTAGAGGATTTGTGCAAAGCTGTATAGTCAATGTGATAAAAAGGTAAAAGTTACTCCAAAAGTTGTAAAGATGCAACATTGTAAAATGCAAGATTTTGCAAAGTTGCACTCCAAAAGATGTAAAAAGAGGTAGTTGGTTGGTCTAAGGTAGTTGGGGAGGCTTTTGATGGTCAAAATTCTTTAAATACCATTGTATGTACAAACCAAATCAGAATTTGAGTTGGAAGAATATTTTGGTATGTTTTGGTGTATTCCATACTAGTCATTTTGATTGATTTTACTCTTTGTTTTACTGTTTCCAGGCCTTGTATGGCCTGGCCTGGAAACAATGTATAATTAGCATGGATAGATGGTATATTGATTTAGCCTTCCTTTGGTTTTGATTTGGAGAGTTTTTCCTGAGAAATAAAGAAGTTATGCAAATTTTGGAGAAAGTTGCTATTTGCAGTTTTGAGATTATTTGAAAACAGTCATAATGCAGTGTTTGGTACGGACACATATGGAAGAGTTAAGACCTATAATTGGATTCATTTGAAAGATATGTGAATAACCTTTCATTTCCTTTTGGTTTGAATCAATTTTATTCAGATTTGAGAAAGTTGTGATGATTTTGGTGAAAACTGATTTTTACCATGATTTAACCATTGGAAAAATTAATAAGTTGGATATTCAGAAACTAGATTAACAAATGTTTCATATTCAATTGGTTTGGATTCATTTGGTTTTGTTTTGTGGAATATATTTGATGCCCTAGCAGCAATAAGAAGTAACTTTCTGAGTTCACGACAATAATATGGATCAGAATTGACAGTCTGAAACAATTGTTGTTTGAGGGTTTATGTTGGAAAGTTAATGGAACCAATTGGAATGTTTGAGATTGTGTATCAGACCAAGTGAATGTTTGGTTTGGTTGGTTATGGGTTTGAAGACCCTTTTGCTATAGGAACCTATCATATATGTATGTTCAGTAGCTTCAAAGAGATATTGTTTTGCCTCTAACAAAGTTGTTTATATGAAATGAAGAATGGATCAGAAAGATCCTTGGAAGTTAAAGCATTTTTCATGATGCTCTGCATCAGGTTTGAAAAGAATCTATTCTGGCTCATGAACACCTAAATGACCAACATCTTGCTCTGATAATGTTTATGTGATTGCAAAACCAGTTCTATTGTCGTATAAAGAGATTAATACCATGTCTGTCATTTGTTTTTGCTTGTTTAAATTGATTATCATCTGTAATTCTTGTCCCATCTCCAATTCTACTATCACTGGATTCATTTCTTCATTTCTAATTTAACCGTCTTGCATTTATTTTTGAACTTGCCACTGCTGTCAATGAAAGAGCAGGTGTAAAAAGCTTGAAAATTTTATGCATGTGAAAAGAATGGAGAAGATCAAATATAAGTCATGTTTTTGGCTTTTTAGGGCATGTAAGAGGGTGGGGCCCACAAACCGACCAACATAAAAAATGAATAGGCATTTTATTTTATTTTTAAGTAAAACTGTAAAACGTTGGGGACAGATGGCCGTCCCCAATACATTTGGGGGAAAGCTACAGTGCCCCCGATCATCCCTAATACTTCCAGTTGTCCCCTTCTTTTTGGGTGATGTCCCCAAGTTTCTAGGACGCCTCCATCAAATTTTCAAAATTTGGGGACGTTCCCCCAGTCCCCAAGTTCCCGAAACGTCCTTGGTACTGGGATGGGGGAAATTAGGCCTGGCACACATCCTCGGGTAACCCCGATAATTGTGTGTACATAGATATAATAACAAAAGTATTAAAATTCTCCTGAAATCACTGGTGGAAAAAAAACAGATCCAATAGCATGTACAACAAATTCAACAAAAATTCCCACAGGAATGAAATAAACGAAATACAAGGATCAGTAATCTGAAAGCATAACCACTTCAAGGGAGCAACACCCCAAATTATTTGAATCAAAACTTAACACACATCATGTTTAAAAATGACATCTGGCACAAGTATACAGATAATTTAGGTTAGGGAAACCTTAAAATTAGACTGACTACCTAAACATCATAAATCTGGAAATTATCTTAAATTTAATCAAGTGGTATCTGCATCATAGGTCATCTGCACTATAATAACTTTGTTAAAGTGCAAAGATTTAGGATCATATCATACCTCCTCCCCTCCTAAAACATTGACTTAAGAATTGCCAAATGTGGAGACTCCTTCAAAAAGTGCTCATCTCCCATGGTCCAAGCAGTATCGCCCTTTGTAACTTCTTCTATTTTCTTAGTATTTATAAGATCCTCTATCATTGCCATATTGCTCAACTATTTCACTCTTTTCTCCATCACTACAGGTTCCCCAATCAGTTTTTGACTTTTCCTACTTCATCCAACTTTGCAAGCTCTGCCTGTGGAAGAATCTTATAAATTAAGACCTTTCTTTAATCAAGAAACATGAAAAACTAGATGTACCCCTGATCAGTGAAGTAGGTTCAACTTGTAGGCAACACTACCAGTCTTTCAAAGGGGTTTATTAGCCCTTATAAGTTTTTGTGCCAGCTTATTTCCATTATGCAACTTGAGAGATGATTATTCGTAGGACTGCACCTTCAAGACAACCTAATCTACTTCTTCAAAATAACTCCCAGCCCTATATTGATCAGCATGCTACTTCATTTAATATGAAGCATGGCCAAAATAATCTTTAAGGATACAAGGTAATCTATCATTGTTGCACATTAAGCCCCATAATTTTAAGCTTGAAATGTACCTTATGCTAGGGAATACTGGTGGTGTATAGTCATTGAGGCACAGGTGTAAAATGTATTGCCATGCCACCATTTGGCTAATGACTGTGATTTGGCACGTTGCTCTTGATTGTCCAATGCGAAATTACCCGGGTTACCTGGGGACGCATCCCCAACCTAATTTCCCCCATCCCAGTACTAGGGATGTTTCGTGGACTTGGGGACGGCTAGGGGACATCCCTCCCACGTCCCCGATTTTTGAAAATCAGGTGGGGGCACCCCGGAAACTTGGGGATGTAACCCAAAAGAAGGGGGACAGTCAGGGACACCCTAGCCGTCCCCTAAACGTACCTGGGGCGGCCATCCATCCCCAATGTTTTATGCAAAAAACTGCAAATGCCAATTCCTTTTGCCTTATGGTGGGTCAGTTTGTGGGCCCCACCTTCTTACATGTCCTAAAAAGACAATAAAATGGCTTATACTTGATCTTCTCCATTCTTTTCACATGCATTAATTTTTAAGTTTTTAACTTCTCTCTCATTAACAGCAGCAGCAAGGTTAAAATAAATACAAGAAGGTTAGAATACAAATGAAGAAACGAATCCAGTGGTAGTAGAGTTGGAGATGGGACAAGAATTATAAATGATAATCAATTTAAACAAGCAAAAACAAATGACATTCATAGCATTAATCCCTTTATACAATTATAGAACTAGCTTTGCAATCACATACAAATTAGCAGACCAAGATGTTGGTCATCATAGGTGCTCATGAGCCAAAATGGATTCTTTTCAAACCTGCCCATTCAATACTTGCTGCTTCAAACAAAACTATTATTCTATCCCTTTCTGCCTTCATACGACTCTGATTCTGATGCAAAGTTGGCTGAATCGGAATAGGAGCAGCAGTGTGCTCTGTTTGTATGTATTTTTATTCTTTATATTGAACATGTAACTATATGGTAGCACCTAGACTTTGAGCATTTTGGTTTTGTATGTTAAACTTATTTACATATTTTTTTGTTATCACGTGCATATATGATATTGACAATGAACACTGAATTCTGATTTCCAAATTTTGAATGCATATTGTATTTTCAAAAAATAAAATGTTGTATACTTGTATGTTAAGGTTCTATGATGTTTAAATGGCATGCTTTATCCATATTTTAATATGAATGTCATGTATATTTGCAAATTTTCGTATATATTTTGAAATTTCCCTATATTTTATATAGTGATCCCCTCGCCATCCCCAATCTTGGCAAAAGAATTGCTGTTCCGGAAACTTGTTCCCTGCTGTTCCTGTCCCGGAAACTCGGGGTAACACTGGAAGCAACACAATAACCATCCACAAATTTATTTGCTTCTTGTCTATCAACTTTATTGAGGATGATACAAAAACTGGTTTACTGGGTTCTTGAGTGTTGAACAATTGGACAAGCTTTGTCCGAAAGTTACTGGAAATATGATACAGGTATTTCAAAAAATGAAAAATTCCAGTTACAAGAGAGCCTGACATACATAACACTAATATGAAGTTCAACTCATGATGAACAGGGTGTGTATGGAACTTGCATACGGGAATATACGGGAGGCCTGTGTGTGGTTCCATGCATGTGGTGACTATGCAGTATACATAACTAATTACTAGTAAGGGACAAATAAATCACTCCTTTAAAATTTACTGGGGTCAAAATGTGTCTAGCAAATATGACTGGACAAGAACATAAAAACATACAACAGTAATGAGAATTATACACTCTATCAGCATAGGTTGAAGTAAAATTTGTAGAAAAATCTAGATTCTGTAGTATTTAGTGCTGCTTATGAATACAGACCTGACCCTTGCGAAGCCCATCAGAGGGACACTTTAAGGCTTCCTCTAATAATGCTATGACCATGTCAGAAGATGCCTGATCTTGGCTGGAATCTGCCAATGCATATGCCTTAAGAAAAAAGGCTTCAAATGACCTTTGAATGGTAATTGACTCTTCTGCTTTCACCAGCCCTTCTTCACAATGGCCTGTATCATAAAGGATCCAACCCTCATAGACAAGACGCTCATGCTCACTGTTCGCATGTTGACGGGCCAGCTGAAGACTGTGCATTGCTGCTTCAGGACAATTTAACCTAATTCATAGACAACAACCAAGTCTAAAAAATTAACTAGATAATTTGCAGTGCTGGAAATAACATAAATAGGATCCAAAAAAGGAATCACAATTGGGCACAACTAAATTTTGATTACTATACAGAATATATTAGATTAGTACCATATCCATACCTAAGGAGGAGAAGAGACTGCCTGAAGAAAAGCAAACCCTTCCCACTGCCAGCATCTGACTCGACCATTTGGTAGATTACAGAAAGTGAACCAATGTCATCCACAGCTGACCACCGATCATATAATTGCATCCAGCAGTCTGCAGTTGTCCAGTGCTCTACATGTGGAAACAGCAAACTTCGCAATTGAGAAGCACCCACACGCCCCCCGTAAAGCATGTAATTTGGATTCAGAGTCAAGATTGCTTGGATATCACACAATGCACCTCTGTAATCCTGAAGAGCCAAGTAGAAGCAAGTCCGAAGCTCCAAGCAATCGAGTGTCAACTTGAAACCTAAAACACGATTGATTTCTGCTAGTGCAGCATGTGCACTCTGTTCTTTCATTAGCACAGCAGCTCGGTACATGAATGGATAAGTTAAAGTCGGATCCAAGTCTGTTGCTCTATCTAAGTCCACCCACTTTCCTTTGCCATCACAATATAGAGACCTCTCTTGGTACATCCAGCCTAATGGCTTGCATGAAGACAACAAATAACATATATCTTCGTATGCAGTAAGCTTATATCCCCTGTGGTACTTTGCTCTTGCTAGGCCTGCATAAGAATATAAATGGCCTTCGTGTACAGCGGCATCAAATAGCCTTTCTGCCTTTTCATACTCTTTTCTTGTAAGCATCACACAACCTAGCTGATGAAGTACAAATGCATTTTGCCTGCTGGTTTTTGCACACTCACTCAAACACTGCAGGAAGAAGACTGACTTATCCGATCTCATATTATCCTTCATCGCCACCTCACTTAATAAAGAATATAAAGCAAATGAAGCATTGCTTGCCATGATTGACCTTTTTTCAGCATCAATGCTGTGAAATATTCTTGCAACTTGTTCATCGTGTAAAGAATGTGGAAGTTCTCGTAGGATTACCTGAAGGCAGGAAGCCACCAGAACCTGAGCACTTTCTTCCAAGCCATAATCTATAAAAGTTATGGCATCCTGTCTAGTGTGGATAAAAGATGCCAAACTTCTGTCACATGCATCCTTCAGTAGCTCACAACAAAACCTGTTTGCAAAAGCCAGGATATCTAGCAAGACTTCCGGTGACTGAACATTTAGTTTGCCTGTCTTACTGAATTCACAAACAGCCCGCATGCCATTTGCAGAAATACCACTCTCTGATAAATTAATATCTGTTTTGCGCGACTCTTTGAAACAACCATTCAGCATGGCATGAAATGGGACAGAAATCGCTGCAATCTTTTGCCGATCACAAACTATTTTATCCTCTCCAATGTGGAAGACAACAAAATCTGAAGGAGGACTCAAAGAGTCACTTTCAAATGAAGGTTCTTGATTCTTTAAAATGGGAGAGTTCGAGGAATCATTTGAGGTTGCTTTTTGGGAAAATTCTGATATGATATCCAAAGCAGTAAATTCTTGCTTGCATTTGCTGCATTGAGACAGCAAGTCACGAATCATCTCTTCCCCCTGTTTCTCATGCTTCAACCAGGCTGCATAAATAACCTTCTCATGGACAGTAGTAGCATGTCTCCAAGCAGACCGAAGACTCTGCCGCAGTAATTTTGTTTCACCAAGGCCCCTGAAAACTTGAGATTGCAATAAATACAGGTCTGATTTTTCATTTTCCGAAGCAGCTTCGAGCTCTTCATGAATCCGAGCCAGCACTTCCACATAATCTATAGGTTTGAAATATGGCTCTATAGGAGGTTCTGCAAGTTTGATTAGTGATGAGCTGCAGGACAAAGTTTTAGATAAAATAAATACAAACAGGTTTTAGAAGCTACCTATGCCAAGCACACAAACTGAAACGACTAGCTCCATTTTAACATCAGTCACCATTCATCTAGATGACCTCAAGTGCATTTTACAAAAACAGAAACAAGAGCTACAGGTGTACAGCAGGAAGCACTCCTTTTAAGCATTTCTAATGGACTTTAATAATTAATTTCATGCGATTCCTCTGAAATCAAAATGATGTATGTTTCCTCGAAAGTTCAATGTTAATGATATCCAGATCAATTACAGCATCGCAAAATTTTCACTGTATACTTATCGCGTACGTTACAAATTGAAAACAGCTCTTGTCTGGGAGAAAAAAAAAAAGGTGCGGCCTATTCTGTCTCCCTCTCCCCCACTCTTCCCTTACGGATTGGAGCTTCTCTCCCATAAAGTTCACACCAAAATGGAAATATCACGTCGCCTATAAGAACTGGAACCTTATTACTGGATACAGCCAGGTTATGATAAAAACATGAGATTTTAAAAACTAAAACCGGTACAGTCAAAGTTCTTCATCTGAGCAAGAACTAAATTTCGGATCCCCCTCTTTGTCCAAACTCAAAAATTCGTTCTCCACGCCGTCTACCATAAACAAAATGATTTCCATAAATTATGGCTTTATAAACAGAGTGTAACGAGCATACATACTTGTAAAAGGAAGAAGGATCTGTACAGGACATTCTTGTGAGCTTGCCCCTTTCCACTTGAAGCCACGACTGGGGGATCCTTTCAACAGAATGATTGGGCTGAATATGTTTGCAAGAATCTGAGGCCCACAGGCTTCTCATCTTACAAACCAAGCACAGAGAAACCCCGCAACTAGCCTAACCCGCCGCAAACCTCCATCCATCACCAAAACAGCAGAGACATTTATACTCCATCCTGTAATGAACTTCTGGTAACGAACAGATGGGGAGAAAGGAAGCCTTTTTCTCAGTTTCTGGAAAGCTGTACAGCGACGTCTGAAAGGTCCATTTTTAAAAGCACAAAGATCCCTCTAGAAAAATAGTGGCAGCAAAGTCGCCGTATATATTTGCAAGCTGTAAAGAGTGAAAACAAGAGATTGAGAGGGAAGAAAGTAGTAGCCAGAAGGCATATCCATCATCATCCAGACTGCAGCTTGCAGACCCTGACAGCTTCTGCTGAATCATAAATATATAATATAGATTTAACTGTAAGAGGGAAAATGAAAGGATTCTTTTATTTACTTAACCATGTGATTCCGCCTGTCTCTGATTCAGTCTGTACTCCCTCCTCATCAACATCAAATTTCTATTTTGTGATGTAAAATCCGTGGAAAAGGCGTCAAATTAGTCCTAAATTTCACGTCGATTATTTTAATGCAAGGAGCAAATCGAATATCTAATTCAGATTGCTTATAATTTCAAATTTGCTTTTTCATAAGCGCCCATAGTCTTTCTTCCACGATAAGCTTCGTTAATCTCCTCCTACTCATTCATAACTTTATCGACCAATAAAAATAGTAATATGTGGAAGGGAAAAATTCACACTTCCATAAAATATCTTTGATTGATTATAAAACAAAGTTTTTATTGGATGGTTAATTTAGATAAGGTAGATCAGATTAATGTCTACTTTTTCTGGTTGGTTGGTTTGTTTTGGTGGAGACAAAGAATGAAATTGAATTAATATTTGTTTGGAGGTATGTGTAGGGATGTAGAGTTTAGGGTGATTAGTTTCAAATCTATATATACAAGCATTAGTAATTATAATAACAAGAGATATTCTTGGGCTTGTTAATGGGCCTTTGAGACCAACATAGAATGGAATGCGCCAAATTACGGTTGGTTGAAAGTCAACTTCAACGGGGCCTCCAAGGGGAATCTAGGCCCTTCTAGAATAGGGGTCATAGCAAGATCGAAGAATGGTAGCATCGTCGCCCTCTCTGCTAAAAGAATTAAGAATGGAACTAATAATCAGGCTGAGTGTTTGGCTGCGGTTGAAGTCATAATGATGGGCATCAAATTGGGTGCACGTAAATTACACATTAAGGGAGATTCCCAAATTGTGGTGAACGGTATAATGAGGGGGTAGTTAGAGGCTTGGCACCTTGACAAATATGTCAAGCAAATCAAGGCACTCTTGCAAGAGATTGATGAGTTTAAGATCTCACATGTGCTCAGAGAAGCAAAGTCGATTGCAAACTAGCTTTCCAATATGGGGGTGGCGGGTTCTCTTGAAGAGAACTTTGAACTTTGGGAAGATTTTAGTAGCAAAGCACCAAGTGAATTGGATTTGATGCACATTTGTGATATTGGCCCTGATTCATAAGTAAACGCACTAATTCAATAATGAGGAAATAAAAATTGGAAATTTGAGTGTAAGCATCAAACCTCGTGCATCATTGGGAGGCATGATTAGGCTTAACTCTGTCTTGAGATATGATTGGGTGAACAAAAATGCTTATTGTTCGAGCACCATTGAAATGCCATTTCATGTGATGATAATTTAAAGGTTGGTAAGTGGCAATAGCTTGCCAAGATTCCATCACTTCTAATGATGATAAATTTTGTAATAAGATGTAAACAGTAATAGTATATCGGGAGGGTAGGTGTGGGAGTACGATGGTTTGATCATGGATTAAGAACTTTGATGTAACTTCTATTTTTATATATTATTATCTATCATAAAAAAACAAGAGATGCCCTTTAGCCAAATGGTTCTAGAACTTAGATGCAATCGAAGTGAAGGGTCTTTTATTGTATTGCTTGTAATAGAAGCAACATTTTAATATTCATCATTGCCTTGGTAAATAAGAAAACAAAACAAAAAATGTTGAAGATGAAAAGTGAATAGTAAATTACCAAACAATACAAAAAAAAAGTTGCTTGAAACATGGTTCTCATTTACCAAGATAACTTATTATGCATGAAAGTAAAAATATTTTATTTTAATCAACCTTTTAGTTTCAATTGTATTCTCTCCATTAAAAAAATAGAATTATATTCCATAAATAAATAAGTACTGTATTTTGTCTATAGAAAAATGTAATTATATTGCATAAGTAAGTAAATATTATATTATGTCTATAGAAAAATATAATTATATTGCATAATAAATAAATAAATATTATAAATTAATGTTCACTTCAAGTAATAAAATAATATTGACTTTCTACATTTTATCAATTGATATTCAAACAATTATAAAATTAATATTTATGATTATTAAATTTTAAATTTTTATACAAACAAGTTGAAGTTCCAATAGAGATTTATAGATAGAAGAAAAGATATGAAGAGAGAATTAAAAGAAAGACAATGATATGTTATTATAAGAAATATATAAATAACAATAAAAATTAAATTAAATGAATAAACTACTCATTTCTATCATTTCAAATATAAATTAATATATTAGTTTTTAAAATATAAATTGTTGATTCAAACCACTAAAATAGTTGGTTAGTTTAAGGGGTATATTAGTTTTACAAATTGTGAATTGCTAAAAAAAAATTAGACCAAGACTGTAAAAAAGTAGCTAGTAAAACATAATGTAAACTAAAAAAATAGCGTTTTACAATTGGCAAAAATAAACATAAATGTAAAACTAATAAATATATTTAAAATAAAAAACATAAGCGTACAGAAATATCATGGCCCAAAAAAATATTTTCATGTTTCTACTTTTTAATTCTATATTTGATCTTATAAGAAAAATAAATTGTGATAATTTATTAGACATACATTTTTACCCAAGATGTGAGGTGGAAGATAAAATCATTATTATTTTTTAATCTAATCAATTTGTTACAAATGTCAAAATGATAAAGTTGTAATTAATGCATTCATTAATGCATGATAGACTTGTTGGAAAAATATGTAAATTTTTGGTGAAGAAAATTGAATTTTGTCCCTACCAAAAATGAATGAAAAATATGATTTATAAAATAATGAAAAATTAACAAAAGATATAAGCATTAAAATTTCATCTAATCTACCAATAGTGGCATGTTGTGATGGTTAAGTTGTTGTGTTGTTATCCTTGCCATCAAGGTTCAAATCTCATGGGAATGAGGTCCATTGTTTGTGGCCTCACTAGTTCATAGCTCCAGGTCAAAGTGTTTACCCCTCTTTAAAAAAAAAAATTCATCTAATCTTTTAGATTCTATGAGTTGATTGGTCAATTTAATTGAAAAATTAAATTGAATAAATGCAATAGTATCTTACCTTTAGGAACTAATAATAATATCCTTAAAGTACTATTCAATTATCAATATAAAAAGTACTCAGTTCAAAATATATATTTTGTATAATTATTTATAATGAAAGTAAACATAAAATAATATTTTCCTAAAAATAAACCACATTTTTAAAAAAATACTAGTAATAGTTGAATAAAAATGTTCTTCACTTATTTTTGTATTATTATTCTAAATAAATTATAAAGTTTAAATATTTATGAAAGTGAAATAAATGATTCAACCCTAAATGCATTATGCTACACGTAATAGTATAAAAGTGTATAAAATTGAGATAAATGAAACTTAAAATTCTAACTTTTGTTCGCAGGTGATGATGTGTGGCATCCTACAATACTTTGGGATAGGCTAATCTCCGCACAAAATGCACTAAAGACAAAACAAAGAAACTTTTCAGCTTTTTTCAGATTCACAAATACGTAGTGATTTTTTTCCAAAAAAATTGTTGTTTTCAACTACAAACTATGTAGATCATGAAGATCAAATGCTGAAATTTTTAGAAAAATCCATGATGTTTTCAATTTTTTGAAAATTGGTCAACTGTACAGTTTGTAGGAAGGATAGCCACACCCCAATACTTCGCCTACCCTCACTACGTGTCTACACTACTACTTTATAGATTAGATGCCCCTCCAAGAATTAGATCACAACAGATATGAAGAATTCTTTTCAAAGGCCTCCATAGGGAGCTTTGCAAGTTCAATCCTATAATGAAGAAGCTCCTAAAGAATGACCTTTCTTTAATAAAAATAAATAAAAGTGGAAGTTTTAGTGTTCACACATAGAAGATATTGAATCTACAAAGGATGTGAAGTCGGTGCTCGAGAAAGAGGAGTTGAAGGAAGCATTCTATGTTTTTGACAAAGATGGTGATGGTTTTATCAACCCATCTAAGATTCAAAATGTTTTACTCAATTTGGGTTCATAGAAGTGAAATACTTGGAGAATTACGAGGCAATGATGGTTACATTTGACATGAATTTTGAAGGTTTTATATTTGCAATGTTGAGTTTCTTATTTTCATTTTGTTTCAGTGGTATTTTTCAAAAAAAAAAAATCTATATAAAAATCTCCAGATATACTGATTGTATACGATTGATTCATTTTTTAATACCATATTTTTTTTTGTAATATTATTTAATAATACAATTCAACATGTGTTATTCTGCAATCATAAAATATCTTTGGATGACTCCTGACATAGTTTTGACCTTCCTTTGTAGTGACACAATTGTTTAATCCCCCTATGGGCATCAATTACCATTTATGGAGGAATATATACAAATTCATAATAATAATTGATATATGCAGATGAGTTTGAATATAATAAGAACTGATATACAGGAAGCATAATTCAAAATAACAAAATCTACATAAATGATAAAGAAAATTTAGACAATTATATGTTAAATTCTATAGTTTTTACTAACATCCTTTCTGCTTGTGTCAAAATGGAAGTTTTTGTAACAAGATATGTGTGTCCATCAAGAAGTGACATATCATCCTAGTATCCTTAAGTAACGTGGTCTTATGTCTTGAAATACTTACATGAGATGAACAAAAAAGAATTTGTTGAAAAGGCTTTAGAGACTGTTGTGATGTGGAGCCTAATCAGACTCACAGGTTTATTCAGCGCAGTTTCCCCCACCCCTTGTGGAATCCTGGGGCAACACCCTCGAAGTAAAAAATGATTCTACTATTGTAAAAGGTGTCTGCTGTTATTTTTCTATTAGATGACTTATTTTAGCCCTAATTTTGTAAGTGGAAAAAGCTTGTATAGAATGGCTTAGGGTTAGGGATTTCATAATGTAAGATGAGATTGTAGTTTCTTGTGGCAATATTGAGCTATAAGGGATTGCAGATTGTAATGATTGGATAATAATAATATTGCACTTGTTGTTGGTGGATGTAGCCTAGGGATTGGGTGAACCACATTAAATTCTTGTGTCTTTTGTTCTCTTTTGTGCGATTTATTATTTTATAATATGGGTTATATTTGCATGTAATTATTATTTATGTTCAAGGTTAATCCTAACAGAGACTTTGAAATAGATGCATTGGTAGGTGTAAACTCAGGTTCAACAACCTTTGCCAGCATCCTCCCTTCTTGTTATAAAATGAGAGCTTTGAGAAGGGTATGGACATCCATCAAAGCATAATAAATGTAGATCTCTATCAATTTTAATGGTTGGAAATACTCTGATAAATATGTTTGCTAAATGTCGAAGCACCTGGACAAGGACTTGTGGCTATGCAATATATAGGACATCTAAATATTATGACCTCTATTTTAGCACCCAAAAAGCCTAAAGTATTGGTGTTCATGACAAAAAAAACCATCACCATTAGGCAACTTGTCTAAATTGTAGTTCAAGAAATTATTCTTCCTCAAAAAAACAAAATCATACAATATGATTAAGACATTATTTTCTAGCCTTCTTTTTCTATGATAAATTTCTATTGTTTACATATTGGATTCTAATTTGATGGTGTTAAACTTGCTTAAAATGCATACCATGCTTTAAAGCTCCCATTTTAGAATAGCAAGGAAGTGCACTAACAAAAGTTGTAGAAATTGGCTTCACACCTACCAACTGCATTTTCCTAAATGCCATCAAGTTCTTGTCAACAAGACCATGGGCGCAAGCCAAAATCATCATGTCATCCTTTTCCTTGTCTCTTTGCAGCTTCTCGTGCTTGTATGGACTTTGCTTCCTTTCTGGCTTGTATATGGCCAATACTACGTGAGGTGGTAATCAATTTTGTGAATAGTGCCATCAACAACAAGAGGCATACATCTCATCATTCAAAACCTGGATATTTGAATATACACAAAGGAGGGAATGGAATATAGAATATAGCTTGCATTTTCTATGGAATTTGAACTAAATTTTCTTTCCATTCAAAAGTTTTCCTTCCTTAATAAATCAAATAGCTTGAATGAGACAAAGTAATTTGGGGGATTGGAATGAGGCAAAGTAACTTGGGGGATTGGAATCATACCTTCCTCTTTTTACCAATGTTGAGGACAATCAACTCTACCAACTTTTTTTTATGTTCATAAGGAATCTCAATGCAATGGCTTCGCAAAAGGGACTTTGTGGGCTAAAGCAACAAAAAGACTTCCCCAAATCTTGTATGCTTCTACACTTTGACTACATATTTACCAGGCCTCTAGCTTTATTTGTCATCCCATTGAAAAGAAAGATAACACAAATGAAAAGAAATGACCCAGGCAAGGTAAAACCTACATGTCGTCAGAAAAGAGGATTAATTGTGACATGTGCATTGTTGAGAGACTAGAACATACCATAAATGCATGAGAGGATGTGAAAGAAAATGGGTATTTTGGAATCCAATAGAAAACCTTTTGAGCAAAAGTCACAAGAGAATAATACTAGCAATTGCACATCTAAGTATGTGCAACAAATAGTCGATAGAATTGTTTTGTAATTAACATTATTTAAAGAAAAAACCAAACTTTTATATATATATATATATATATATATATATATATATATATATATATATATATATATATATATATATATATATATATATATATATATATATATATATATATATATATATATATATATATATATATATATATATATATATATATATATATATATATATATATATATATATATATATATATATATATATATATATATAATGAAAACGAAAACCTAAATCAATTTTAAAATTCAAAAGTTAAATAAATAGAAATTACAAGTAAATAATCATTTTTAAAAACCTCATCGAAGAATCTATTATGAAAAATTAAGAAGACAAATAAAAACCAGAAGCAAAACTAAAAAAAGAAAACACAAGAACATGAACACACAAAACAAGATCACTACTCCCAAAGCACAAAAGGAGTGCGAAACCCAACAATCTCGCCACATGGAAGCCTATAATCAGAATATGGGTATGAAGTATGGGGATGGCAGTGCACCCTCGTGGTAGACCTCATTTTTTATCCAATGTTGATTTTGATCCATAGATTCTTTTATTGTGAATAATTTAATTATTTATTTCATATATTATTTTTAACCTTCACCAACAATGATATTTTTTGGTAAGTAGAACCTATTCTTTAAATTTTAGCCATATGTGAAATCTTAAATATATTCAAACATTATAGTTTTCAAGGAATTGATGTTTAATACAGCTATGGTGACTTCTTATTCTTTGTAAATGGTTTTGCGATGGATTGTAGGGAATTATACGTCCTTGTAATTCAAGAGTTGTCCTCTTTGATAACACAAATGTGTCCACAACAAAGATGGAAAACAAAGATGGAAAATCAAGTAACTAAATTAATGGAGATGGTAGATCGCAACTTTTATGAAAATAGAAATCGCCCTTATACAAATGCATTGTTTGATAAAGCTAAGGTATGTTGAATTTTGAATACATAATAATATGTACAGAAACATATTGGAATTGATTATGTAAGTATGACTTACATTGTTATGAATCTTATTCACCTCATTTGTTTTACTTGTTTAGAGTATGACAATGCAATTATACTACAATCGAGACAAGGATAAGGGTTATGAAGATCAAATTAAACAACAAGAAAGGTTTTATGAAGAGCAGATCAGACAATAAAAACCAAACTAATATTTTAAAACATAAAATTAAAATAATTTTAAAAATAAAATCTAAATCAATTTTAAAAAGCAAAAGTTAAATGAGAAGATAAAGCGAAGCTTACTTCTGGAGAAGGGGTTTCTCCCAACTTAATAGATTGGGTGAGGTATTTCCAAGTGGTTCAACAAATCTGCTTAAGCTTAGATCTTATCAACTATAGATTTGGAGGTGGGGCATTTAACACCTAGAATTCTTTTGAGAGCAGATTTTAGGAAATTGAGGGTTCTACAAACCCGTTTGTCAGTGATGATTACAAGGCAGGGCTATTGGCATGGAAAATATGAGATTGTGTTGTGTGGCATTTAACAACTTTATCTCATGTAAAATGTATGCCCACTTGAAAGTAATGGTGAAGAAATTGTTTGGTTTGGAAGGGATTTTAGAAGATCAGTCATAGAAAGATACAACTTCAAAATAAATCAAAACCAAAGTTGCAACGAAAAATGGTAAAAATTACAGAAGTTGTGAATAAAGCGAATAAATTAGCATTTCCCATATTTGTAAATCATTCCTTTTCTAGAAAACAATAACATCAACAATCAATGGCAAATAAATTTTTCCCTAATAAGGATTCGACTTTTTCCCAATCAACATATAAGCAATACGAAGACAGGCTGAAAGGAAAATAAGCGATCCCCTTTATTTCGATCAGCAACATATTTGTAGTTTCAAACAAAGATCATTCAAAGTTGAACATAATTAATGCCCTAGTTAAACAACATGAAGCCAGGGATAGGAAGATGATAAAGCTAAATAAAGATCCATGTGAAAATAGCAATGGGTGGCAAATTGTAATTTCAAATAGGAATCTAAGAAGAAACACATTGCCACAAAAAAAGAGGCCAATGATGGAAGCAAATAAAAATCACCAGAAACAGTCCACCCAAATTATCAAATCAGTAGAGGAAGAAAAGCGAATGGAAAAATTGGTAACTTTCCCAGTAAAAGCAGACAAAAATTGTAAGCAAGCAATATATAAACCTATCAAAATTTCTAAAGCTAATTGTATTTTGCTAGGGAAGAAACAACAACAAGCAAACTTAGAAAAAGTACTTAGGGTTCCTAAGAAAAACCAAAAAATCTATATACTGCCACATAAAAGGGAGAATGGTAATTTACATTATACAAAGCCGCCAACACATAAAAGCAATATGGCAACCCCGCCACCAAACAAGGTAAAGGAAACAAATTGCTATAATTGTTCTGATATATTAATCATTAGTGACAGGTACACAAAAAAAAAGTGGAAGGAATGCTCAGAGCTAAGAGTATATGTTTACTAGGGTGGACCAAACAAGCATTATCAAAATTGACAAAGAAATTATAGAAGATCTGCAAACAACAGGTAAGTATTAGTACTTCCTCAAGATAGTCAAATTATCTTCATTGCAAAAATGAAGAAATTAGAAATAAAATACTTTCGATATCAAAATGCTATTATAAAGGGCATGTAGTTAAATTTCAAACTTGGATACCTAATTGGAATGACGAAAAAGAGCATATGATACCAACTTGGTATGAATGCAATAATCTTCTAGTAGAAATTAAACATTTATATACAGTATTCAGAATAGGTAAATCAATTGGTAAACTTATAGGTATAGACTTAGAGTATGACAAAACTAGTAATGTTAAATTTCTAATAGATGAGGAACCAAATCAAAAAAATATTAGGAGAAAAAATATTATAACAAATAGATCCATTTATGAGATTGAATTTAAGAAATATGAATGACAAATTAAAGGCATTATTAAAACAAATCTAGAAATTGATCATAACTTGTCAACCATAGAGGAATCCTTTAGAAATATTAGAATAAAGATGAAGGAACAAAAGATTAAGGAAATTAATAAGGACAAAAATAAGAAGATAGAAAAACTAGATGAAAGGAAAAATTTTGAGCAGAGCACACAAACAGAAAATACACCTATAGTAAAAAAGAGTAAAGAACAAAGTCAACTGGAATGTTCAGAAGCACCAAAATAGAGAACCGAAGATATATACAAGGAAATGATAACAGTAGCAGCATTGAAAAAATGCAATATTTGTCACAAGGAGAATGATAACTTGAAAGAAATAGAAAGAAGCATTAAAGAATGGTATAAAATGACACATGAGATTAAATTACTATAGGCGAACATTGAAGATCGAGCTATGTTAGGAGGACACTTTCATCAGGAACACGAGGCAAGACAACAACTTACAAATCAAAGAAAAGAGAAGGAGAATTGTAAGACAAAAATTGGGGTCAATATGGACAATAGGATGGTAAATAGATCAGATTTAAACTATTTTGAGGAAGGCACTAGTCACATACATTGGGATGGTGAAGACATGATGCTTAATAAGGATATGAACCAACAAACAAAATTGGCAATGGAAAACACAAAAGAAGAAAGTTTAAAGCCAATAGAGTGTATAGAAGATCAAGAAGAAGAACATATAATTCCAGTAGTAGATTCAGAACAATGGAGTAATATAACAATTAGAAAAATTCAAAAAAAAAAAGTTATAAATTTTGGCTAACACCAATAGATGAGAAAGATATCTTTGGAATTAAATCTACAAAGGTGAAGGATAAAACAGAGGAATATAGTATCCCTCCAGAAGTTGAAGCTTTTCTAAAGGAGTCTGAAATGTACAATTAGGAAGATTCTATCACGAAGATTGAACTTATTGAAGTCTCACAGAATTAGGAGGAATTTGGGATACTAAAAGAGACCCCAAAAACATTGGAAAATAAAAATTTAGAAAAAGATACAGATACAGATGTAGAAGAAAATGAAATAACAGAACAAATATTAAAAGATTTAATAAATGGGGAAGAAGATAAAGAAGGAACTACAAAAGAAAATAATAACCATATAAGTATAGATAATTTGGGTATTTCAATTAACCAGGAAGGATTTAGAACTCCAAAATGTGATAAATCAAAATTGAAAAGAGGAAGAAAATCACTTAAGGAATCAAGAGAACTAGATGGTCAAGCCAAGGAACAAAAAAAGATATTTGAGGTTCTTAAATTTGGGAAGAAGAAGTGCCTTGCCAAAGAGAAATGAGGATCATAACATTGGAATACTAGGGGCCTAAATGCTCCTAGTTAAAAAAGAGTGTTAAAACATAACCTAACACTCTTTGAGTCAGATATAATTATGATACAAGAAACTAAGCTTAAGAACAGGAGGGGGGGGAGAAACTAAGAAAAAGACTAGGTAGATGGAATGCAGAATTGAAGGAATTAGATGGAGCATCAGGTGCAATGGGAATCATTTGGAATACCAAAACAACAAACATTAAATTATAGTATCAAATAGCAATTGGATGGGGAGTGTGGTTTCAAGTGATAAGCATAATCTCCAATTCATTCTCATTAATGTTTATGGTCCAATACAAACTTCAAATAAATAGAAAGTTTGGGATGATATATCTGGCTTTATGAATTTATATCCTGAGACAAACATGATCATAGGTGGTGACTTCAATGCCATACTTGACCTCAAAGAAAACTTTGGAGGTTCTCAGATTTTAACAAGAAACATAGTAGAATTCAGAGAATGGGTCAAAGTTAATAAATTGATAGAAATACCAACCAGCAATGGAGTATTCACATGGAATAATCGAAGAAAAGACTTTAGTTATATTGCAAAAAAAATTGGACAATTTATTTTTCAGAGGAGAATTAACAGAATTGGATCTCAATCACTGCCTCCATTCAGCCTATTGCAAGATCAGATCATTATCTAGTCAAAATTGAATTAACAAAACCTATAAAACCTAATAGGAGTCCCTTCAAAAGTGAAAAGATGCGGTTCTTAGATAAAACATTCATGGAAAACCTTAAACAATGGTGGGATGAAGGCAAGTTTATAGGATAAAATTGTTTTGTATCAAAACTCAGAATGCTCAAAGAAAACATACAAAAACGGAATAAAACACATTTCAATAATATATTCCAAGACAAATTGAATAATGAAGAAGATATTTAAAAACTAAATAATGAAATTATTAAAAATGGTACGGACAATGAAAAATTCATTAAAGAAAAAGAACTATTAATCATACAAGAAGACATTTTAGCAAAAGAAGAAGCCTTTTGGAGACAAAAGTTGAGGGAAAAATGGTTAGCAGAAGGAGATAGAAATACAAAATTCTTTCATAACAATACAATACACAACAGAGCTCTTAAAAGTATTACTCAAATTAAAGATAATAATGGTAGTAGTATCGATAATCTAGCAGAAATTGCTCAAACCTTCGTCACATACTATGAGAAAATATTAAAAAATTATGACTCATCCAATTTAACCAAACAAAAAATTATGCTCAATAATATACCTAAAGTTATCACACAATTTGACAACATGGAGCTTAATAAACCTTTTACAAAAGAAGAAATCAAATTAGCCATTTTTAAGCTTAGCCCAGATAAATCTCCAAGGCCTAATGGTTTCCAAGCTTTTTTCTTCCAAAAATTCTAGGAAAACTTAAGGGAAGAATTATGGAAAGCAATAGAGGCGGCTAGAAATGGGGGATCAATCTTAATTGAAATTAATCATTTTTTTTTAGGATTAATACCAAAAAAAGTTGCAGTAGTGTCACCTTCATATTTTTGCCCCATTGCATTATGTAATACAATATATATAATTTATTCAAAAGCAATGGCAAATAGGATTAAAACTTTTCTTCCAAAAATTATCTCAGAAGAACAAACTGGATTTATACCTGGTAGATCAATACTCGATGGAATATCCATCATTCAGGAAACTATACATTCTATAGTTAAAAATAAAGAAGCGTGTATGTTTATAAAGTTAGATATACAAAAAGTATATGACATAGTAGATTGGAGTTTTTTTATGTAAATTCCTAGAAAAGTTTGGGTTTCCAAACAATGGATAAATATAATTTTTAATTGTATATCTACTCCAAAAATCTCACTAATTATTAATGGTACTCTTGAAGGTTTCTTCGAGATTTCAAGGGGTATCTGACAAGGAGACCCCATGTCACCTTTTCTTTTTATAATTATGGAAGAAGCTTTTGGTAGAGCTATTCAAAAGGCACAAGGTGTAGGATTAATTAAAGGCATTACTGTTACTCTAAATGTTCCAAATACTACCCATTAGCAGTTTGCTGATGATACCATTCTTCCAGGAATTAGTACCAAGGAAGAAATCAAAGCTTTTAAACAAATTATATTGGATTATTCACCAACATCAGGACAAAAGGTTAATGAAGAAAAATTTAAAAATATATTTTTTAAACACACCAAGGAACATGGACGAATAGATATGCAATTATATGGGATGCAAAAAGAGTAACTTTCCATGCAAATATTTAGGGATATACTTAGAAAAAGGAGTTAGGAGTAAAAAAGGATGGGACAATATCTTAGAAAGAGTAGAAAAACAAACAAAATCATGAAAAGGAAAATGGCTAACTAAAGTTGGGAGAGTAACAAAAATTAAATCTGTTTTGTCAGTTATTCTCATTTATCCTCTATCTTGCCTTTCACTGCTAAATAATGTTAATAAAAAATTGGAAGGAAAACATAGAAATTTTTTCTGTAGTGAAATAGAAGACAAAAAGAAATAAGCACTAATAAAATGGGATAATATATGTTGTCCTAAGAATAAAGGAGGATTGGGTATAAAAAAATCTCAGTTGGCAAAATAAGGCATTAGGAGCAAAGCTAGTATGACATCTATACAAGGAAAAAGATTTTAAAAATGGGCAAAAATACTTTATAATAAATATCTTAATCCATTAGATCCTTCCTCTCTCTTTAGAATAAAAAATCCACCAAGTGGTTCCAAAAACTGGAATTTTATGATGAAGTGTAGGCCTCTGGTTAGCAAATGTCTAACTTGGGATTTAGGTAGACGTGATGAGGCATTATTCTGGATGATTCATGGGATGGTCAACCCTCAATTATTAATTTTGGAATATCCAGAAACAACATCAATGCCATTACTAATATCTGGGGACCCAAGGTTTCAGATGTCAAAACACTCATCAGGATTGATGAGACCAATACTTGGGTATGGAAATCTTTGAATAATATTAATATTCCATGTATAGATAAAACTATCCTTGAAAATATCCTCAAGGGTAGATTTGTGATTCACAATAATTGAGCAGATAAACTTATTTGGGGAACATCTAATGATGGAATATACAAAGTTAAGCTAGGATATGATCTTATAATTAACTCACAAAGATTGGATAATATTGCTATACTATGGGATCTATATTGGGATTCAACATGCCTAACTAAGGGTAGTATCTTTCTTTGGGCAACAATTCAGAATCAGATTCTTATAGCTGATAGATTCTCTAAAATGGGGTTTGAAGGACCATCCAAATGCAATCTATGTAAAAATGAATCTAAAAATATGGAACACATTTTGTTTAACTACCCCTTTGTGCAAGATAGTTGGTATTGGGTTAAGAATAAATTGAATTGGACATCCCTTATACCTCATGATATCGAGGGATTTCTTAGGGGTTGGCCTATTAAGAATAGGGTTAACATATACAAGAAATTATGGAATATCACACCTACAATCATTATGTGGGAAATATGGAAGGAAAGAAATAGATGAATATTTCAAAATTTAGAACTTAGTAAGATAATTTTCTTCAATAAAGTTGAGGCAGCCATTGCAGAAGTTATGAATTGCCATCTTGGGAACACACCCAAGGCAGAAGGTACATTCTTCGTATGGGATGAGAATATGAGGAAAAATTGGCTACATTTGATTAATCCTCCCTTAGTTTATCCTAAAAAGGATAATATAGCCAGGAAATAATGTACATGGGTTGCATCTCTGATAGGATGGAAGAAATTAAACTTTGATGGAGCTTTTAGAGGGAATCCTGGGAAAGCAAAATTGGGTTGTATTATTAGATCAGATAATGGAGATTGGATATTAAAATGAGCTAAACCATTAGGTAATGTAACTAATAATATAGTTGAATTAGAAGCATTAAAAGAAGGATTCAAAATAAGCATAAAAAAGAATATTAAGAAGTTAATTATTGAATGTGATTCACAAATAATCCTAAATGCAATTAGAAAGCGAAAAACACTGAATTGGATATTAAATGCTAAACTAGAAAGTGTACTTAATCTTATAGATCAATTTGAAGAGATTAGAATTCAACATATTTATCGTGAAGGGAATTTAGAAGTTGATAAATTAGCAAATAAAGGAGTGGAGGGAGAAGAATTTATATATTTAGGAAGACAGAATCAAGTTTAGTAGAATACTAAGATTAGAACAAAGGATAGTTTAGTAGAAGTATGACACACCTTTATAAGAAGTAATTATTAGATAGACATCCATAGCAAGTAAATCTACTTACGTTTATAAGGCATCTAAGATACAATCATGAAACATTAAGTATAGTCTTTTTTAGTGTATTTTAATATTTCTACACACATATGAGTAGGTATCAATCATTGCTTAACAACCTGAGAGTCGCCATCTATTATTTAAGGCTTGGAGTACTAGATCTTTTTATGGCTCTTCTTTCTTTATAAAACCAATAGTTTCTTTGTGAGCATGGAGTTTTCAATTTCCCTCTTTCACGTTTTGGAAGTGAGGAAAATGGCATTCAAAGGGGCTATCAAATAAGAGAGGTGGAATAGGATTCTTAACTCGATTAATGATGTTTCTAGGTTTTTTGATTACTTTAGTTGTTGCCTTACCCTAGCTTGAATTGAAGCCTCCCATGTCCCCTTTTGATTTCTTCTCTCTAGTCTTTTGGGACTGAGCTAGATCTTTGTTATTAAAAATTATAATCATTATTGAACAAATGTTGGTGGTTTTTAGTGACTAATGTTGATCTATGATCTGTTATTTTATTGATTTCATTTCCTTAGTAATAACTTATGAAGGAGACTTAGAGAGAATATTAAGTCAATTTGTATTTGTGAGGTATTTAAAATAAACCTTTGGGCCTGTATGCTTGAATTTGTATTTTGTCCTTACCACTGCTCTACTTCTTCCCCTTCATCATTGTGGATTTAATTTGCACCTCATTATGCTTTAAGCAGAGCAAGGTGTTTATCGATTCCCTTGCTACTGATTATTTTATAACCTTGGGCAATATGAATGAATTCAAGTTGGCTACTGATTCAAATTTCTCCTCTTAAACTCATAAGTATACGATAAGAATAAGATGAATCAATGAACATCTTAAATTATTGAAATTAGTTAATATAATCTTGATTGATCTATTCATTTGAACTAGATAAGAACCCTGAATATTTAATCCACTCTAAATAAAAACTGTAAATTGAATAGGATAAGGGATGAGATTTTAGATAAAGATTCATTCAAGACATATTATAAAACTCTTCTGATTAACTCCATCGGTAAATTTAGGATTCTTATTGTATGAAGAGTCTCTTAGTATGTTGATTGGTCTTTTTACTCCTCCCACTTTTTCTGATCACATTGATTTGGTACTAATCCCATATTGGAAGATAGTTGTATTTTGTCATGCAAATGGTTGATGGATCACTTCTTCATGGCAGGATACTTGATGAATTTAGCTCAGAACCTTGCCTTTCTTTTGATTTATGTCCCTTGTTTCAAAGGAAGTTTGTTTGTTATTAATTATTTCATCAAATTTTGTATAAACCTATACGAAGTTTTATATAAATTGGGGTATGCCCCGTTCAAATTGTATAATATTGGACTTCGGTCCAGGGTGAGATTGGAGGTTTTCTTGCTCTGTTCTTTCCTAATAGTGCCCATTTGAATGAAGAATTTTGTAAATTCAATTTTATTTTATTCAATGTAATACAAGGCTTTAGTTGTTTACCGATAAATTTTTTTTTAAAAAAATGTTAAATAAATAGAGAAAGGAATAAAAGGTTTTTTGTTCATCTCAAAATTTTAATAAAAAAAGCTTACAAATTATTTAAAATATATCAACCTAAAAATTTAGGAAAAAAAAGATACTTTAATTTATTTTTTCTATTGTTAGATTTAATAAATCTTTATCAAGGAATTTAGACTTTTCAAATGAATCAATTAGAACTGTTCATGTTAAAATTATTTTCATATTATAGACAAATTTCTCCAAAATAAATTAAGAAATAAAAGATTGACTGCTTAGATCATGTTCATTTTAAGCATAGATGAAAAATGTGATTATCCATCATACACTACAACATTCAAATTTCTTCGAAGTCCTCAGTATTAAAATATTAAAATTATTAAGATGATAATGATTCAAACATTGGAATTGTATAAATATATGATATAAATAGTAACAAACTATTTCTTCTATGAACATCTTAGGTGTTGGACTTATTTAATCTTGTGTATTAATAAATGAATTGTGAGTTGTACTTAGATTCAATTGTGAAAGATTTTAGACATATAATCAAAATTATAAATAGTATCATTTTAAATTGAAGACTCATGAAAAATTATAAATTTCTTCACAGTAATATATAAATAATTTGATTCGATTACAATGTTTATAGTTGACAAAAGTTTTAAAATTTGACCAAACAAATTATTTAATAGTGTATCATAAAAAGAACTATATATTTATTAATTTTTTAAAAAAAAATTTATTGGTAATATTGTTTTGTATTAATATTGAAAAAGAGAGTACATTATATCAGTATGGCATCAAGCCTTGCAATTACAACTACCCTTCCCCCTACATATACCATTAGGTAAATATAACACAAAAAGGAGTATTAACACTTTGATAGAACAAACACCCACCCATACATTAACCAAACTTTAACCCAAAAAGTAGTGCCACCACCTCCATCATCAACTACACCTCGAACTAGTTGGTTGCTTCCTATCGAGTAAATGTTGGAGTAGCACAATCATCCTCCACCGAGAGTCCTTGCCCCAACCTACAACACTTTCCCTTGCCTTTTCCCTCCTCTGGTAGTAAAGAAGCATTAACCCACATCCCCTTTGTAGTTGATACCCCTTCTTTCAGTTGAGATTTCTTCACAATCTGGTGGCAGAGTTTTTGTCTTGGGGCTAGACTACTTTTTCTCGCCATCACCTTCATAAAACCATGCCCCTCCTCCTTCGGCTCCCAAATGTTCTCGGCCATGTAATCCAAGATCAATTTTCATCCCTCAACAACTTTTGGGATATGCACTCCTTATGGATTTGAAGATGGCCAAACCACCAACGATTGGATAGAGGAATCCCCTCCATCAATCAAGTGCTAGGGTTCAATGCCCATTTTAATTCCCACCCCAAGAAGCACTTGTTCAATGATTTCATCCAAACCCAAAAGCCATTGCCTTTCAATGCTTGCAACAATTACCTTTCAAACTTCATCTTTTGATCCCCCCACCAATAGAACAAGCACCACAAATAGAGAGGCCACATCCAAATTAGACTGCCTCTTCCAAAATTTGTCCAAATAGTAGTTGAACACCCTTCATAAAGCTTGGATCCTCAATAATGAAAAATGTGTTTTAGTCACCGCAGAGAAATTTGACCTTCATAAGTCTGAATTTGTGAATCTGAACCAAGAGTTAAATTCTCCTCTATTTTTGTCTCTATGAAAAATAATGACCTTTCCTTGTCTTTCACCTGGATTTAACACCCTTGGAACTCTTTGGAAACTCTAGAAAATGTACCAAAGCCAACCAAACACTTCTTTGCCACACGTGAGGGATGCTTTGGTATCATGATCAATTTTGCTTACCTTGGGGTGGTTAATGTCCTCGCGAGTCTAAATCATAATGTTTTAGACATCCAAAATGCATTACCATGAGTGGGATATTTACACTAATGATCATCTACTTTTCTTTTTTAGTTTACTCTCCAAGGTGGCAGAAGTCCTCACAAATTACATATTGAGGACCCAATGTTAAATTGGCACCTAAGTTGGCTAGTTATTTTGCCACTTTATTTGCTTCCCTATAACAATGAGAAACTTTAAAGTCCTCAAAGTCCAACAACAACTCCTTGATTTTCCATATGCTTTGATCCAAATGCCATGCTTCCATCTTTCCTTTCTTGATGCCATTAATGATGATTTATGAATCACCTTCCAAATGTATTCATTGACCTCCAATTTTTACTCCTAATTCCAAAGCTTCCTTGGTAGCTAAACATTCTGCAATATTATTTGTTTCATCTGGCAATCTTTTGGCTGTAAATGCAATGATATTGCCTTTATGTTCTCTTACCACAAATCCACACCCTGATACACCTGGTTTTCCCCTTGTAGCACCACCAAAATTAATTTTGATCCATCCCTCCTTTGAATCTATCCATAATGCCTTCTCCCTTTTCGAGATTGGATCACAAGTACATTTGGGCTCATTTTTTGACCTTTATTGGTCAAAATTTTGACCTAGTTTTTGACCAAACTTCAACCAAATTCGACCTACACATTGGTCAAAAATTTGTTGGTCGAAAACTTTTGAAATTGCTAGCACATTTTTTGCCAAGCATTGGTCAAAATTTTGACAGTAGAAAACTACAGGGCATTAGTCAAAAATTTGACCAATGCTTGGTAGAAAACTGCAGGGCATTGGTTGAAATTTTGACCAATTCTTGGTAGAAAACTACTGGGCATTGGTCGAAATTTTGACCAATGCTTGGTAGAAAACTACTGGGCATTGGTAAAAAATTTGACCAATTCTTGGTAGAAAACTACTGGGCATTGGTCAAAATTTCGACCAATGCTTGGTAGAAAACTGTTAGGCATTGGTCAAAATTTTGACCAATGCTTGGACAAATTTTTTTTGAGGCTCACAGTTGTTGAGGTCCACTTCAGCAATGGCCCTTCCTGTGAAATCACCGTCTAAAACCTTTCTAATGAGATAATGTGTTATGAGCTCTTCATCAGTGGGATGGAACGTGAATCTAAGAGGCAGTTGTGCATCACCCATATCATGAACAGTTCATGATATGGGTGATGCACAACTGCCTCTTGGATTCACGTTCCATCCCACTGATGAAGAGCTCATAACACATTATCTCATTAGAAAGGTTTTAAACGGTGATTTCACAGGAAGGGACATTGCTGAAGTGGACCTCAACAACTGTGAGCCTCGGGGAGGGTTCAATTCCCTACTTTATTATTCACTATGCATATAATCCCATACACCCATTTGATCTCGAATGATGATATGTACTGAATGTTGAGTGTCTGTGCTAAGTGCTCCAAAACCATCCATTTCATGCCTTCATCTGTACACAATGTCTTTCTAGTTTCTTTGTACTCGCATGCCCATTTCATTTCATATGATCATTTGAAAATTGTGTCACTCTAAGCTCTCAACTATTTCCTCTTGATTGATTGGACTTGCTAAGTTGGCTTGCCAACTTGCCCCACCAAGTCAACTATTCAAGTATGCTCACCAAGTTGACTCTTTGAGTTCGGTCATCAAGTCACCCCACCAAAGTGCCTCATCAAGGTCAATCTTTAGGTCCACTCATCGAGCTTGCTCACCAAGTTAGCTCACCATGTCGCATCTCTAAGTGGCCTTGCTAAGTCGGCTCGCCAACTTGCCCCACCAAGTTGCCACTTTAAGCCCACTCACCATGTTAGATCGTTAGGCCGACTCCCCAAGTCAGCTCGCCAAGCTAACAATTGAAGTATGCTCACCAAGTCGACTCTCTAAGTTCACTCACCAAGTCTGCCCCCTAGGCCAACTCTCCAGGTCAGCTCACCAAGTCACCCCCACTTGCCCCACCAACTTGCCACTTTAAGTCAACTCGCCATGTCAGCTCGCCAAGTCAACTCCCCTAGTCAGCTCGCCAAGCCAACAATTCAAGTACACTCACCAAGTCGACTCTTTATGTTCGCTCACCAAGTTCGCCCCCTAAGTCAACTCACTAAGTCACCCCCACCCAGTCACCTCAACGAGTCGACTCTTTAAGTAAGCTCACCAAGTCAGCTCAACCAATGGTTTTATCACCTTGCCTCGGCAAGTTGGCTCATTATGTGTGCTTACCAAGTTGCCCCACTGAGTTGCTTCTCTAAGTCCACTCACCATGTCAGCTCACTTGTTGGACTCACCAAGTCGACTGTTCAAGTATGGTTGCCAGGTGGGCTCGCCAAGTCACCCCACCAAGTCATGTCAACAAGTCGATTGTTCAAGTATGCTCGCCAAGTTGACTCTGAGTTCGCTCATCAAGTCACCTCGCTAAGTCACCTCAATGAGTTGACTCCTTAAGTCTGCTCACCAAGTTAGCTCTCCAAGTCATCTCACCAAGTCGACTCACCATCTCGTCTCACCAAGTGGGTCTCTCTACGTAGGCTTGCCAATCTGCCCCACCAAGTCGCCTCTTTAAGGCTGCTGACAATGTTAGCTTGCTAGGTCTATTCCCAAAGTTGACTCATCGAGTCAACTATTCAAGTATGCTCACCAAGTCACCTCACCAAGTCCACTCGCCATGTTAGCTCGCCAAGTCAGCTCACCAAGTCACCCCTCCAAGTCACTTGAAGCAAAGAAAAATTTGGTGTATTGTGCAAGTCTAAATAATGCTGTCATTTTATATTTATAAAAACACTTACTTGGAAACATAATGAAGTGTTCTCCCCTTAGATTACTTCCCATTTAACAAACCAAGGAAAATGCAATAGATATATTTATCAACAAAGAAATAACATCAATGAGAGTAACCATGCCATCTCTTAGCGTTCTCAGTATTGCCATTGGCACATAAAGAACTGGGCTACACTTCACAATGCCAAAACCTTGAGCAAAATTCACTGAGGGAAGAAGCAAGTTATGTTTCCTTGGCAGGTGTTAGCTAGCAATCATTTCATAGGACATCTTATAAAAGAGTTCCTAAAGCTAACCACATTTTGAAATGAGATAACAACTGATATATATCATTTCAAACTCAATTTATTCCTATTTGTGCATAACATTAGCAGGTTAGTGTTATGCCAAGAGAATGGAATTTATGTATCCTCTTGACTCTAACAAAGACAAATGGCCATTCTTGTCACTCTTTAGAGGTAAACCATAAACTTTGAAGAGACACTAAGCCAAAATTATTGGGCACACAAGGTCAAAAGACATGGCAAATGTATAGGACAAATAGAGTCAACTTTTATGAAAATGATAAATATCTCCCAGCAACAATTGAGAAAGGTTCAAAGCACATGCCTCCTCATACAACTTTAATAGCATTTCTGGACGAGATGTTATCACAGCAAACAAACACTTAGCTACTGCCCTCCGAACCTTCCAGTTGATATCCTCATCATCACTATATTCATTAGCACTCTCTCTACATCAACAAAATAGTATTCACATGTTGGTCATAAAATTCATAATTACATGAAAATAAAAGACACCATTGTGCAAAAATTAAATTTTCTCAAGAAAATAATTCTCTTAAGCAATTTTAATATACTCATCCTCCTCTCCATTACTCTCTTCTGTATCTTCTTCCATATTATCAGTGTAGTTTGGATCATAGCTTATGTAGTCCAGAGCAAGTTCCAAAATCGTATCACAATAAAGAACCACATCTCTAGCACAACATAGGACAAAACTCTCCAATGCCTGCAAATTGCATCTTTAGGGTGATTATTTACAAATTTTTGAATAATCAGGGTTTTCTATTTGAAGAATGAAATCTGAAGATGCATTTCACAAAACATACATATACTTTCAATATAGATGATATGAACTTTTAAAATGGAACCACTAATGTTAACAAATAGTGTGAGATGAAAATACATAATTTCTTTACAACCAAACTCTTTTAACACCTGCAAGCTATATTCTCTTAGCTCCTCATCAACTTCAGATGCACTTTTACAATAGTTAATAAGCAGGGGAATAGTTTCATTTAGATGTGGTCCAAACCTATACCCAACAACTCAACTACAAGGGGAAAGGACATATATTAGAATAAGACTATAGCTTATATTGCTAAAGGTCATTGATGATACATTGATGAACACGTGGACTACAAGATTAAAAAATGGAAACAAAATATAGAATCGCATTTTTAAGTACCATAAGATTTCACAAATATTATATTGTTTTTATATTTTCTATATCAGTTACAATATTCAATTATTTTTCAAAAGGCCTTCACTTTTTAAGCTTCTGCAACCATTTTTCTCATAAGAATCAACCATTAACTACCCAACACGACAATATATTATTAGTAAGTAGGAGATATTTTCCAGATGTTTGGTGTAACAGGATCACAATGTACTAGTCATTTGAGTTTTTAGTTTTCAATATTGGAATCAAATTAAAAAATCAAATTATAGTGTCATTCAAACTTACCATATCTGAAGGGATATAGTGGCTGAAAGTGCATATTAGATTCGTGGCACTGAATATGATGGCTGGAAATTGCATATCAAACCTGTGTAGGATAATATCAGTCTTTCTGTTGCAGATCATGCTTCATATCATACCTTAAAGTGGTCATTTACTAGTCCCAAAGTGGTCTACAGAAGCCTACAATAGCTAGCTAACATCTGGATGTGATACATGTTGATTATATGGCATTAAAACCTATGGATTGAATTGTTACAGTTTGATTTGTGACTAATAATAGGTCTGTAATCTCTCTTTTTAGTCTTAGCAGTAAACAATAAACTCATATTTTTCCATATCATTTAGCTGTACATGTTTTGATTCATTGCATAGTCATTTCCTTTAATCATTTGTAATGTGTTATCATAAACAAGCATCAAAGTGAACTCAACCAAAGTCAGATCAGAATTGTCAAACTCAGAAACATCACCATTCTTGGGAGTCCAAAACATACATCAAACCAAACAAAATGGAAAAATTGGATCGGGTTTGGTGGGGATCTTTCACAATTACTTATTGATGCTTAATCTATCTTATGGTCTTGAGGATTTGCAAAACCTCGTGGAAATCAAACTATCATGTTTGAATTAGAAAAGAATCAGTGTATAAAATAACATCAATAAAGAATATAATAGAAAATAACTGGTATGCAAGTATTCTTCTATCAATCTCCATATAAATTGTTAAGAAGATGCGGCAGTAATGGTCTTCCCTCCTCAAGTATGCCAATCGCGAGATGGATGGACTAAGGGTTCTACTCAGAGGCTCATTCCATGTCCTTGGACTTGGTTGAGGAAGAATATCTCTAATCCTCTTATCAAGGAACATAAGATTAATAATTATTTATTTGATTTCTATCAGACATCATATTTGGGATCAATTTGAAAATATTTGATAGAAAGATGCACCAGTACTGGTTCTGTCATTAAATATGACAACTACAAGATGATAGGCATCCTGTCATTCTTGTGGCCTAAGGGGCCATATGACTTGGACACTCATTATGTGCCCTTGAGTTTAGTTGAGGAGGATACTCTCAACTCTCCCAGCATCCTATCAAGCTTTTCCACCGAATTCCTAATATGGTCAGCTATTAGAAGTATGCAGTGAAATGGATACAAGTGAATTTAGGGTGTTTTGTTTTCAATATCATTTGTATAATGATCATAAATCCTTGATACAATTTTCTCTAAATTGAATTACAATTACGTATTATATATATAGAATACTATTTATAAATAACTTGTGTTGTGGGACTTGTTATTTTTGGGCAAAATCCAATATATCCCATAAAGAGATCATTATGCTACTTATGCAGGAGCCCCATCATTCTGAAGAATCATACCATTTTTGGTAGCTAGGCACCTAAAAGGAAATTTCCATAAGGAGTTGATGCCTTCTATTGGTTAAGATAAAAACTTAAAATAAATCTTCGAGGAGTGACTGCAGAAGATACTTGAGCAACCGTAACACAATTATTGTTGTTTTCTGGAAAGCCTTAAAGCATCTACAAATGTAGCAAACTGAGGCAAGCAATCACATTTTAATATGCAATAACAAACAATTCATGCACTCTCTCAGGTTACTATACTCAAGGCCCTAGAGCCACTGGGCTCTAAAATGACAAATAAAACTTCAAACTAAGAACATGCAACATGCAACATGAAATTAATTACTAACTAATGTCATTATGCCAACATCACTGCTGTACTACATCCTATAATTGTTTAACAATATACACTACTTCCAAATGGCATTTAAAGTATGCGAGCTAGAAAGCAAATCTAGGTAACAAAAATGAGGGTCAATATCAAGGTCAATGTTTTACCCTACCATTTGGCAGAGTCAGTCAAATATATTCAACCTGCCCTTGAAAAACATGAGATTTGTTGAACATCCTTAAGATTCATTTTATTTTTTTACTTACCTGTAACTCGTGGTATGTAGAATAATATTGTGGATATCTTCCATTTGGCCCCCCAAATGCTTCCTGCCATGTATCTAGTAGGACCAAGATCTTTTCTCTAACATTTAAATCAGGCTGCAAAATAAAATACAAATAAAACCCACATAAAGGACTGCTGAAAATATGCACTAAGAGCACAACCGAAAATTGTTTAAGCTACAACCTAGAAAAACATGTGCAGGTTACACAAAAGCTTTTTTTCCAGACCTTTTTCTTTACTATCTTGACCATTTCATGTAGCACATCTCTCTCGGTAACTTGCAAGTAAACAGTATCACCACAATTTTTTGTAAGTGTCTCTAATAGCTGCAAAAATAACCAGGCAAATATTAAATAAAAGTTATCCATCAAAGTCAATCATAAATGAATTCTTACTATAGTATTTTTTTGCACCCAGAATTCAACCAAATATCTCAGTAATGATAACTTAAAATAAATCAAAATGTATATAGAAATTTATAATATTATTCAATACTAACCGTCGGAGAAAGAATCTGGATCTTAGGATTCTTATTGGCAATGCATTTCTTAATTGCTTTGATTACTTCCTTTGCTTGTCTGTTCAAACACAATCATATTGACCAATATAGACCCTTCATTAATATCACCATATCCAAATGTCCATTTATAAGAAAGAATTTAGAAGACAGAGTTGTTAACCTACTCTATAAAAACCATACCAACATCTCTTATGTGAACTCTATTCATATAAAAAAGATGGGATTACATTCTCCGAACATGGACTACCATTAATGCATAATACAGAGCAACTACCAATCAAATAATGTCAAATTGGATTTACAAAAGAGGATAACAGTGTATCAATATTTGCAAAGCATAATCAAAAAATCTGAACCTAAGGTGGATTAAAGCAATTTAGCATGATTCTATGCCTTGTAACTTAGAGATGAAGGTATTTCCAAATATTTTGTATGACTTCTCATGTTAGACAAAAGATTATACAGACGCATCTTATAAATATAGCCAAGATAGAATATATGACAAAAGGAGTAAGATTTCTTTGTGCCATTCAAGGTTCTTGGATAGGCAGCATGAATAAAATGAAATGCTTTCATTTCCTTAAAAACTCTTGAAATCCATGTTTGATTGTGACTACCATACATGTTGATCTGAGCATGCCTGGCTCCCAGTTACTGCTGTGATATAGTTTAAGATTACTACTGTAACTGATAAGTGGTGATGTAGATGAGCAAATTTGGATAACAGTTTCTATATGTTAGGTGTCGAGAAGCTTCCCTTTACAATTTAAAAAATGGTTCTACCATACATGCTGTTTTATTTTGTGTCGTCTTGGAAAACATTGGATCATTCATGTAAACAAACCTAACAAGCTCTCTTGTGTGTTTATACTTAAGTTCTAACATTTCTTTTCCAACCTGCACTAGAAGACTCTTTTGAAAAGTAATTCAACATTATAACATAATTATGAGCTGCAGAAGCATCAACTGTACCAAATCCTTACATAGTTGAAAACTATATAACCCATCACTGAAAAGTGATCAATATTACTCAAAAGATGCATTTGTTAAAACCATTGATTGATCAAAAGATGTGTTGGAGTTCTTTTTGGTAAAGAACATACCAAGTAGAGTTAAACCTGATACCAAGAAACAAAGACCAGAGACAAGCCTAAGGATGAGCTAAATCCTATGTTCAGCAAGGCTAAATCTCAGTTCTAGACCAATTAACAGAGTCAACAAGACTCACTTCACTTTAGGCTCTGCTAAACCAAGGTGGGAAAACCTAAGGGATACACCTTAATGACTTGATTGTTCTATGCAAATGGTCAATATTCTTCTATGATTTGCTAAATAAATTTCCTGATTGCAGTAGCTAGTTCTAACCAAGGAAAGGAGTTAGCAAACAAGCCATGACCTACAATTTTAGTTCTTTAATACATAAAAAGTTAAAACTGATATTTATTATTATATAAATGTCCTATAGCTACATGAATATTCCAATATGCCTTCACACCTCTGGACGGGTTAGTGTCTTATCCATTGGGCTACAGAGTCAATAGTTAGCAACTTAAACCTTTTCCATTGACTTTGTGATTAAGAAAGTTATCATCAAACTCTTAGTTTCATTCTGATTTTCATCCTTCTGATAAACCCTAAACCTTATCAATTATAGAAAGCAATTACCTGATTCCTCAAATCAATAGCAATCAGTAAGAGATATACAATCATTTAAATTGCATTTAACTGAAAAGATAATTTATCTACTCAGTCTCATGGTTATGGACATATGAAAAAGAGACAAAAGTTCAAGGATAATGATGGCTGAGGATAAATTCTCCCATTTCATTTTATATTACTAATAAGACTCAAACTGTAACACATAGAGAGAACTATTTTCAGAATATATTCCTTGTATTCAAAAAAATGCATTGTCTTGGAAATCATTCAAGTAATTACAACACACTCTGGATGGACTGCAAAATAATAATATTGCATATCAGAAATTCTACAGACAACTGACCTCTACTTCTCATCTTGGGAATCCATAAATAGGATTGCAACAAGCTACAGATGAGAGGAGGACACCTGTCAAAATTTGGAAGGAAAATTAAAACTGTAGGAAGGTGAACACAATAAATACAAAAGATCAATCTTGTACAGTAATCGATCAAAAAGTAAGTAGCTAAGGAAGCAAAAAAATATTAATATTGAAGCCTTTGATCTTTTCTATCTTTTGTACCTTTTTTGTAAATATATAAAATATCTTAGCTACTTCTAGCTGGCAGGGCCTTTATTTCACCCACTGCTTTCCAAACGTAAATTTCTCTCTTGGTGGGCCAGTCAGTGTCCTTTTACCCCTTGTAAATCCTGAGTAGTCTTGGCCCACCTGGCATCCATAATTGCCTTAGAGTCAGCAATGAATTTATTTAAATTTATCTTTGTCTTGAAAAGAGAATCAACTAGAACATGGAAAGGGGAATCTGAAGTATATTAAAAAATTGCTGATGTAGACTCCCGGGTCAAAATGTCATCAAAAGAAGCTGACCACTCCTGCCAGTCTTTTACTACATTAGTAGTAGTGATAATTGATGGTATACAAGGTTCCATTCCATCTTACAGTGTCCTCAACTTACCGTGTATAACCTGTAACTTACCAAAAAAGAAGCCACTTAGTTCTTTCACCATTTCTAGGCTTTCCTTGATTGTGAAAATTTTATCTGGTAAGTCAGGCTTCTTAGCCATCAGCATTGTTAATCTATCCAAAAATTTCATGTAGGGTCCCTAAAGGTTGAAAGTTGGGGTTAACCAAGAAAGTGCTTCATTGAAAACTTGCTCAGCACTCTGCAAAGAAACAAAAGAGCTATGAGCCTGTTGAGATAGGTTCTTTAGAGTATCAACCCTATGGCTCATCATGGACCTAAGGATTCCAATTCTTACATCTCCTCCCTACTATACTGACTGAGTGTTAGTACTCATCCTGCTAGGCTGTGAGGATTGCTCTTCTTCTATGTCCTCAGTCTGTACTAGAGCCTGAGCAGTATCCTTGGCTGGCACTGAAGTTCCTTGTCCCTCTTCTCCCTGAACTAGAGCCATTCTTTGTTTTGCTTGTACTAGTTGTTCCTTAAGGGAAGCAACTTCATCTTCAAGTGCCCTGACTCTATTTTCTAGTTCAATAATTCTTTCTCTGTATATATGACTAGTTCATAGCTCATTTTCATAGAGCTTTCTAACATCAATGTAGTCATGTATAGCCTGGGATAATTTATCCTCTATCTCCTCCACCTTGGCCTCATTTATGAATGAGAAATGTTTCAGTACCCTGGAGATTTCTTTGCCAGAGCTAACCTATAGAGTCCAAATTATCATGTTGCCCTGCTTTGTGCTCTGCACATCCATCAATTTTGGTTTATTAAAAGTAGGGGCCATACTCCAAACTGCCAAGGATTTGGTATCAATGTTAAAACCAGTTCCCCTCTTCAAACCACTAGCACCAATTGCCTCATAAGAGATGGCATTCTCTTGTCTTCTGATTTGATCAAGCATAAATGCTTGCTCCCGGTCCCAACCAAGTACTAGTAACATGCCACTTCTCTGAACAAGATCCCTAGCTTCTTCTAAGGTCATTACCTCACTTTTAAGATAATAGGAGTATAGCTTTTCAATCAACTCCATCCTCTACTCATTTGATTCATTAGGTTTCATTTAGAGGACAAGTTCACTCTGTTTTATCTTATATAAAAAACTTTTAAATTCATTGGATTTGATGAATTCATCATCCTCTAAAAATTGTTGAGCTTGGATGATCCTATCATCCAATCTTGTTGCTGCTAACTCTAGTTTAGTTAGACTACCTTCTGCTGCATCAGCCCTGGTCTGGAGATAATTTTGAATCATATCAGCAAAATACTGACTATTCCCTAGCAAAATTTGTAATGTTCTTTGCTTGACCTAAGGTGGGACCTGTACAATCTTTTGTCTTTTATGCCCCTTTGCCATCCAAGATGCTTGTGGTACATCCTCCTCTTCTACATCTAGAGCTACATCTGGTTCAGGGTTGTTTGGGCACACCCTTTCTTCATCTCCTACTAGACCCTCTGGCATTTTAGCCATTATTTCAGCATGGTTTGTGACCATCTTCCTGATTCTATGAGGGTAAGGGATATCCATATAAAAACCTAGGAATTGGGGGTTAATTCTTTTTAATTCCCTCTCTACCCTTAGTACATCATCCAACTTTGCAAGTTTATCAGTTGCCTCCCCCTCTGATACTATATTTGGAATGATGTCTTCATGGGGCAATTATTTGGAATTGGGTAGCACATAGTTTCTCATTTCTTTTAAAGTGGCCCTCATCCATCCCTTAGGATCATACATTCTGTAAGGGCCAGTGCACAAGTTGAAATGATGCAAAAAAGCATGGATAGGCTCTAGGGCTTCCTTACCGATGGTGAAATCATCGATTTTAAAGCATCTACACAAAAAGGTTCCCCTATGTACCTTAGGGCCCAAGTATTCCCTATTAACCATGAACAATTGCCAAATAAATTCAATAATCCCCAATCTAGGAGGGATAAATTTTGGTAAAATGTGGGGTGGCTGAGGACAACCATACACTCTCATCAAAGAAAAAGTAGGAAACAAAAAGATATCCCCCCAATTATGATCTAGTTTCCTCCCATCAGGCAATAGGGATGGTCTTAAGAGATATTTCAAAATTTCAGGGGCCCTAAAGTACCCCGAGTCTAACATCTTCATTATAATAGCTCTAAAATTATTGAAAAATGACACAGAGTCAGAAAATTGATAAGAGCTATCCCATACCTATGTCCACAGCTGTACTGGAAAAGCTCCTTCTAGATCAGAGGTTTGATCAATAAAGTCAGAGCTGATGTACCCTACATTCCTGTAAAGGATCAAGTGCATCAGCAAAGAGTAGTATGGGAAAGTGAATTCCCTAATTTCTCTAGGCCTTGCCCTGGCAATATTTTCCTTCATGATATCTAATATATGACTAACACAGTCATATTCACAAGCATGGAAAGCATCTTGTACATCTCTAACAATTATATATTCAGCTCCCCAGACTTCATCAGACCCATCCTTTCCAATAACCTTATGGACACCATATATGGTCTTGACAAAATAATTTTTAAACTTGTCCATAGGCATCTTCTCCTGTATTTTCTTTGGGTAATCACCCACCCTTTTCAATTCTCTAGGAATATGTTGTACCAATTAATTTCCAGTGAAAGCAGCCAGGTTTGCATCAAACGTTCTCTGTAAGTCCTTCAAAACCAGAGGCTGACCCATTGCTCTAGTCAACCCAAAAGCCTCAATGAAAGATTCTCTATCCAAGGTGCATAGAACAATTCCATCTTTTCTGTGGAAAGATTTGGTGGCAAGATTATAACATCTAAATAGAGCTTTCATTAAATCTACATCCACGAATACCTCTGGGAAAATCAGCTTAGCAAGGTTCTTCTTCCAGGGATTGCAAATAAGGACCTTTTTCTCCCAGTTGTAGTAGAAAAAGTAGAAAATCTCAGCACCATTGGTACCAGGGCACCTAGCATCTCTGCAGTTGGCATATGGATCAAAGAAAATATGATCATCAACAGAGTTGGCATTCGTGGATCCAGGGAACAATTTTACCCATTCCTTAGGAAAACGACTGGGTTTTTTCTGTTTGGTTTTACCTCCCTTCGAGGTTGACATCTCTGATACTGCCATTTCCTTAGCTGAAATCTCTTCCACCTCCTGGTCTAACATTTTGAATCTATAATTGGAAACTTAGTAACCATAGAAAACTTTCCCACATAAACTTCTGAACAATGATATAGCTCACACAGGCAACACAAGATGAACTCAGAATGTGACTCTATAGATGATGAATAGTGACAGTGGAAAAAAATTATAAGTTGATAGGCTTAAATGGATGTTTAAATTGCATTGATTTCTACATGCTTGAGAATGATCGTAATCCATTCTGTTAGCCTTAGGAAATGCCAAATTGATTTCCAACTATGCACTTTTCGTACTGCATTCAAAACTGATTGGATGAGAAGCTCAAAACTCTTTTCTCATCATTATGTTTGTTGAAGAGATTAGATTCTATGATATTATGACAAGGCAACTGAAAAGACCTTTCGTAATATCACAATATTATATTAACAGCTCTCCGATCCCACGATGTCCTATAAAAAACTTCACACCGAGCAATCGACAAAAATGACGTTCTATCACAATTCTACGATAACTCCTTTATCGCAGCATCGACAGCTTACTCATTGTGTTTTACAATCCCACAACAAACATTTTTGAGGCATCGTAAGTCATAGTCGTAAGTCCTACGATCCCACGATCGCAGTTGAACTCACCACCTCATAGCATCGCAACCCATCATATTTTGTCCTACGATATTATGGTTAAGCTAAAAATATTACACCGTTACATCATGGTTGCACAAATTATCCATGCGATGCTACAACAAACCCTAGTTGCATCATTGGGAAACCCTTCCTCAGAGTTTTGAGATCTTATGATGAAAGAACTTATCATAAGATCAGAGACCGTTATCCATGCGCCATCTCACTACCCTTGGTCCCACTAATGCTAATTCTGAACACATCTAGCATCTATATACTGGCTTGATTTCAACAGGAATCTGACATTTGTCATGTCAGTAAGTGACATGCTTGCATTCATGAATTCCATGATCCTATGACAATAGGGTGTCACACCATCGTAACACATCTTTATCCATCATACAATCATATGACAAGGCCTTCGTCATAATGTCTTAACCCATTTGATTTCATTCTCTGTTCATATGACATGCCTCGTAAGATCGTCGGGCCCCATCTATCTACTTTGTGACCTGAAAAAAAAAGCTTTATCGCAGGATCGTGATCCCCTTTGTCCTCTGCTCTCGATGCCACGAGAAAACACTAATCGTGGGATCGTAAAAGACCCCTTTTATTAGCAAAACACAACATGATACGATCTTACGATATAAAGATCACCGCGGGATCAGAAAAGAAATGAAATTCCCCTTCGATGACACGATACAAGGACTATCGTGAGATTGAAGAGATCATAACACAAGCCCACAATGTTACGTCAATTCCTTTGCCATACGATCAAAAAAGATCAAAGAAAAAAGGATTCTTTTCTTTCTTTAAAATGAAAACCCGCTCATACTTACGACCTAGGGTTAAAGAGAGATGATGATTATAAAAATGACTAGGGTTTTCTAAAATTTTGAGAAATGATCTCGACCCTATCAAGACAAGATTTTTAAAAATTCACCAAAATGCAGAAATTTGCCATTCTCAAAAAGGAGCTATCAAGATGCATATCTTGTTTCTAGCTCTTACTGTTTCCATTTCTTAATCTATTAATTCTATGAGCTTGATTGTTGTAACACTATGCATAATGCTTTTATTGTTCCTTCCTAAATAGGCTCTGAAAGGTATCAAAGAGAAGGTGCATATTGTAACTAAGTTTGGATTGACTTGGAGTAATGGAGAATTTGGTGTGAAGGGAGATCCTGCATATGTCAGGGCTACCTGTGAAGCAAGCCTCAAGAGGCTTGATATAGACTACATTGATCTTTATTACCAGTCCAGGGTGGATATTATTGTACCCATAGAAGCTACTATAAGTCTTTAGATTCCAAACCCTTAACCTTGCACCAAAATACAATTTTGTCATGGCACTGTAAGTTTTAAGATTCAAAATTTGTACTACTGTGACAGGTTTTTTATTTTAATCTTATTTATAAAATTTTGGGCAATGGTTTTTCTCCAAAAACTACATAGTTGAATCTTGAATTTGACTTGATGTGAGAAATATATTTTACATATCAATTCTTGAGATTAATAAGTATGAAATATCTTCTACAACAAGTCAAATTGTGATTTTACTACAAGGATTCAACTGTGTGGTTTTCTAGTGAAACACATTGACACAAGTTATTTTAATAGTGGTTCACAAGAACTCATTTTTCATAAGAATGAATGGAACGCATAGTACTCATTACATTTAGATGATGCTGATAAGGTGAAGCATTAAGCCTTTCCAGAATGTCACTAATTGCAGTACTACTCCAACTTATTGTCATGAGAGATGAGTTCTTATGAAGCTACTGTAACATGAGTCAATGAATTTGTCTCAGAAACAACAAAATCAAAATTTCAAACCTCTAATTTCACTAGAAAATATGTGTCTAATAATCAAGGTTGTATGGCTTTGGAGGGCAAGATTGTATCCCTCTGGCTCTTTACTAAGGCCTAGCAAAACAAAAGAAATCTGATAACAAGCAAATGAGTTTTCCTTTTATACAGATGGGTGAACTGAAGAAACTGGTAGAAAAGAGAAATATAAAATATGTGGGTCTATCTGAAGCCTCTACTTCAATAACCCGTAGGGCCCATGCAGTGCATTCAATCATTGCTGTGTAGCTTGAATGGTCTCTCTGGAGTAGGGATTCTGAGGCCCAAACTATTCCCACCTCTAGGTAAACATTGTGATGATATAATACCTCAACAGTCTGTGATTCAATGTTTAATTTATAGATTGCAAAGAATTGAGAATAAATATTTGTGAATTGGGTTCACAATATATACCAAAAGTTGAAGTTTTTGAAAAGATTTTTTTTTGAACTTTGTTCCATTTGAACTTATATAAGGAATACAAGCTTACTTATATTTATTTTATTTCATTTTATTCCATTCACAAGGAGTTGGGGATTGGGATTGTTCCATACAGTCCTTTAGTCATGGGTTTCTTTAGCACAAGAGGAAAACTTCTTCAAACTGTGACAGATAATGACTTCGTAAGGTAAAGGATAGGATTTTTTTTTCCCATTTAATAATCCTACCATTTTAAAGATGATCTGATGTTGAGTTCAAACATTGAGATTGAACAACAAAGTAAAATCTAAACAAAAATCTACATGACAAGACTGACAATAAAGGTGAAAATTAATTTGATTTGATTTTGTCATTGTTGATTGTTTCATATCATAATAATTGATCTGTTAAACAGGGGAATCCGAGGTTTTAAGGTGAGAATCTTGAGCGGAACCAATATCTATTCCTAAAGCTAAGTAAGATCAGTTTAAGAAAAGGGTGCAGCCCAAGCTAGGTTGCTCTTGCATGGCTTCAAGACTAGGGAAATGATGTTATGGGTAGCAGTAGTTGTGGATCATTTTAGACCTACGACATGCAAAGTGTCCATTTTATGTTAGTTTGAGCTTCACTTGGTTTCAAGAATACTATAATATTCTCTACTTAACAAGGCCAACCACATGAAGGTGGAAGCTAATATTCTTGTGACATTTTTGAGACTAATTGACCTTTTTAATGCTTAAAAGACTCATAAACCTTCACTTAATCCCATGACTCTACCATAGTGCCATATGTGGCTTGTTTGGCAACATTTTGACATATTTTCCAATTACATTGCATTTATTTGTATTTGGTATGCATTTTATGACTCTTTGACCTCATTTATCAACCTAGTACATTCTAGTACTCCCTTTGCCCATGACATTTTACTACATTACATAAATGACTCTTGTCCTTTCATCTTGATGCCAAGAATGGCTTACAACTTGAACTTTAATGATTACAAACATATCAAAAAGGACCTTCACAGGGTCTTATTACATCAACTATTCTAAAATGGTCATGTTGGTTATCTTGAGACCTTAATGTCTTCTCATGCCTTCAACCTTGACCTTGATGCTCCTACATCATTCTCCCAAGGATCAAGGAAAGTTGGATCATCATAAAATTGAGTAGGTAGACCTTCTAGGAAGTTGCAATACTTCAACCTTGTAAGTGTCATGCCAATGCAATGGGTACTAAACAAACAATTTAAGTTGATGAGAAATGGTTGTTATGAATTCAAATTATAAGCGTCACCTTAATGCATTGGGTATTAAACAAACAATTCAAGCTGATGAGTATGGGTTTTTATGAACCACAACTCATGAAATATGCATTAAGTCCATACCTGCTGTTTACAATGAGTATGGGTTTTTTTTTAAGAACATACCTGTTTTTTGTAGTTAGTAAGTTTCTATATCCTCTAAGAAATTTGAAGCAATGAGCCAAAGTCACACGGTTGAAGATGATCATTGTCCCCTCAAAGTACCATCATTTGATAAAATGTTGCATTGAAATATGATCTAGAAAGGGTCTTTCCACATAGTATGTTGGCACTATTTGGCAATCATCAATCATGTGGTTATTGCGAAGAGGCTAAGGACCAAACATGGAATCATGGAGATAGTACACAGATGTACAAAGAAAATGCAAGAAACATCAAAGAGATTGTTAACCGTTCAATGGCCTTAGTCAAGACAAAGCTTGGCACTTGAAATGCATAGTGCAATGGGATTAGTAAGATATCAATTTTTTTGATAGAATGCCCAAAATAGAGCTTGGAATGCTGATTGATGGACATGCATATGTGAAAGCATGATATGTAATGTTTTATGTCAAAAATGGCTTTGACTCTATTGGCTCAGTGCATGAGATACACTTGTAACTTCTCTACACAATCAGCTTGCTATGAAACGTATGTGATAGGACATAAGTCAAGATTGTTAATAATACTGAGTTGGCTACATTTTGAACTCTTACAAATTTTGAAAGGTATTCTCCCTCTTATATTGACAACAATTTGAGTTATAGACATGTGATAATATCAAGCACACACTACAAATTTTATTTATCTTTTACAAAATTGTTCTATTAACTATTACTTACGCACTGAACTGCTACTTTACAGGGTACAAAATTCTGAATCCATTCCCTATATTGATTTCCATTTCTATAAATTGACACAATCAGAATACAAATGTCCAGCTAATAATCTATGCATTGTAATGTCATAAAATATTTTTAATTTTTGAAAAGGCCTGGGTCAACATACCTATTTTAGCAATAACCCTTCAATGTCTTTAACAGATCTCTCCAAATCAGAGAGAGATGTGCAGGCCTACTCGGTCAGAGTATTTTTGCTCACCATACAACATCCCAAATGTAAGTCTCATCTAAGAATATCCTATAAACTACATCTACTAAATAACACTACATGCATACAAACCTACTTTATTATGGTTTGATATTATGTATTCTCTTTCTTTAATTGCAAATTTTGCTTGTTTGTAATCTTCCTTTAAAGCTGATATTATTTTCCTGGATTGCTCGAGAATTTTTTGTTCACTTTCAGATATAGTTCAAAAAGGGGATCTTCCAAAACTAAGTTACTACATAGTGACACACAATCCTCAATGTATCTTTGTCTCGATGACAAAGTAATATTTTTGTAAGTCAGATTACCTAATCGGTGCAACTAAACAATTCATTTTGTTGGAAGCGACCAAAGAACTTAAACAAAAAAGAGAGCATAATAGTTGAATATAACTATCCTACAATACTATCATTCTGTCACTATCACTCTTATTCCAATGGTTCATGCCTCCTTCAAGAACTCTCTTAGGATAAATATGAAGATCTCAATAACCTCGAAGCCCATGAAACTTAGAAACCATCTAAACAGTTTTGATCACATTCACATTATCCATGAGAAATAGAGCACACGACTTCATAGAAACTAAACAATAAATCAATACAAGATTTGAAGATTTTACTTCTAAAGCTGTTAGGAAGTAGTTTATATATGCAAAAGAGAGGGACTTCCAAAAATTGTCACTGATCACAAATCGGAAAATCAGAACAACTTTCTACACAACTACTCTCCACACATCGCTATGGGTACCAGTACACAAGATTTGAAGCAAATATTTAGTATTAAATCTTATTCATCTATTCTACAATTCTTAGTATTTTAAGAAATAGCTCACAGTGGGCATATGTCTCCAAGAAAAGTGCAAATGAAATTTAACAAACAAGAACAGTAACTGTAAAGATGATAATGCATTTCCAAAAAAATTGATTTTGAGCACACAATAATCCAAGTTTTATCAAACATCAAGAACTCAAGGCATTCATCTATGGCCAAAACATTAACAATGGAGAAGCTAGCCAAAAACTTTTTGACTCATATCATAGTGAAAGTCATGGCTTCTACCAGGGGGAAACTATAATAACTGACTTTATTTACAACCCCCACCAAGTCAAGTATAATGGCATTCATTTAGATTTCCAATCAATTTTGTTTGAGTACTTTTAAGGGCTTTAGTCCATATAGCACTAATAGACAAAATGTCAAATAGGTTAGTATGAAGAAAAATAATACTGAAACATATTTCAAAAGTCTCCTTGTCTGAATATTAAATAAACAAATATCATTATTGAAAAATTGCCACCATGCAGATAATTCTAAATTGAAGTTTGTGTTTACCATGTCCAAAGAAGAATGATCTAGAAATTCAAATGCTGAGATGATCTCCCCTAACCGTTGTTTTGCTGCAGAGAGTAATCTCTGTAAAAAGGGAACAATTTTTTTAAATTTTAATACAGCTGTCAACTTGAAAATAGTTCTATGCTCCACAAAATCTGAGGTATCAATTCCTATAACATATCATCTATCATCAAGTTTAAAGTGAAAGAGACCATACAAACTATTGTAAGTTGTGCCCAACTGGGACACATTTAAAATAAATTAAAATACAAATTTCAATCAAATTCATGTTAGAATCAGTCATATAAATCAATACAATTGTTCCCTTGCCAGCTCCATAATACTACAAAAATTGGTAATCATATCAGATCAACCATGGATTACATTCTTTGAAGTGTCTATAATAACTAGCAAAAATCATCATTTCAAAAGTAAACATGAACATAAAAGTGAGAGAGATTCTCATCCACTAACAGGAATGCTTGAACATTTTTCTCTATATGTTGAGTAGAACTAACCTGAAATACATTCTAGTGTATTTTTAAAGATCACAAGTTATCCCTCTTCAACAGACCCCTCTTGTACACTCTCCAGTTACAGTAGCCACATGGACTCTTGTAGTAATTGTATAGGCACAAAATCCAAATAATTGCTTCTCTAAAGTAACAAAGCTTGAGCTGGGAATTTAGGAGCTTTTATGCAAGTATTTTCTCAAATTTTAAGGTATTTTGGTCTTACATATCCACTTTGAGAATTTTATGATAACTAATCTCCAAATTATACTCTTCAAAACATCAGAAGCAATGTAGGTAGCAAACTGTATTAAATACATTTGTCTTATAATTGAAATCCCATAATATTAATAAAATATTACGACTGTCAAGTCAAATGGGATGACCTTGAATGCTAAATCATAGAGACTTTCATAATGAAAACATGTGGTCAAATCACAACGATACATGTTACATGCCTAAAATGCACAACTTTTGAACATCAAATTCATGTATAGTATTGGAAAGTGTTTGAATGTCAAATTAGATTAACCATGATATTTGATTTGAGAAACACCAAATGGACATTCCCTTGCCAAGAGTTGCTTAGATGTGTCATCATACCTTTCCCGTGGTTCCATAATGTGGTCAAGTTGCCAAAAATTCCTAAAGGTATTTAAGTTAAAGTGTTTTTTGAAGTGTCCTATGTGTTTTTTGACAAGCAGGATTGGTTATAAAGTGTAATGTCCTCATTTTAGCTCACCATTGCTTATGTTTGGATTGACCTATTATTGGCCCTCGTAGGTTAAGGTTGATGGCTAGAGGGCCCCATCTGGAAAAACAAGAGGATCTTTCCCTTCTATAGTACATAAGTGTTTAGGATTGCTCCTCGTTTGTTTTAGTTAGCTACACTTACAATTTATAGTAAGTTATGTATCCACCATTTCTACATTTGGCAAGGCACCTGGACCGATCTCAACACAATGATGACCCTTGGCACTACTGATTTTATCAAATATTTAGAGAATTACTAGTTATAGTAGGTTAGGAGTTAATAAAAAGAACCATTAATATTTTTAGTAAGGCAGTTGGTTGTGCGATGGAAGCAATGGTTGACCAACTGGTTCAGATGAGATAGAGAGATGATGAGTAATCAATGAGATATTAAAATTATAGTAACAGCAATAAAGCTATTTATAATTGTTATATTGTAAATTTATTACTTATCTTCATAAAGTATTATTGAGGAGCCATTATATTTAATGGAAAAGTATGCCTTTATTAATGACATAACTTAATTCAAACACAAAAAATAGTTATATAAGTCATTAAAGTGACATATTGGTGAAGCCTCATGAGTCAAACTTTATTGAGGAATTATAAAAGCCCTAGAAATGAAATTGATTGATTTTTTGTTTATGAGTTTTGACTTTTATATTGGATGTTCCAGGGAAGAATGCAATGTGACCTGGGGTTTCAGACATTTTTAGCATTAAAGGACAATATCTTCAATGTTTGTGCAATCTTAAAGCTATGAAAAAACTAGTTGAATCATTGTTTGATTGTGGGCTTCATACAGAGGTCCATTTTAGTCAAATTAGTGAAGTTAGGGAGCTTTGTAATTAAAATAAAGGCGTGTTTGCAGATACTTCCCAAGGTTGGTCTTCAGCTATGTTTTGTTGACTGAAAATTAAAATTTCAAAGGCAGTCATACAACATTATAGGCCCCACACGAGACCCTCAGCACAAAATTTGGTTTCTAGGCCAAACTGCCTAGAAGTTATGCTTCATTATTATCCTATTGGATTCTCAGCTATAAATTGAACATTGTGCACAAATCAGAGGGGTTTCTAGAAAATCTCCAAGGGATGTGATTTAATTCTAGGTTCTTTATCCAAGATGAAAACTCATTTCAGCATTTAACAATTGCAATTACTTTGCAATGTAGATATCAATAAATAGAAAGAAACTCTTCCCTGTGATTTGCAAGTAGTTTCAGATTTCATTTCATGCAAGCTTTGTGTTTTATTTTTATTATTTTCAAAAAAAGGAAAGAATAAAAAGCATATATTCTAAAAAATACAAATAAAATCCAAAACATAGCAGAAACAAACCAAAAATAGTCATAGGTTGGATAAAGAGAACTAGCAGGGTTCATCACAGTGGTATCAAAGCATTTTCCTGTCATCCTGCAAGGTTGGGGTTTCATATGCAACTGCAATGATTTGATCCACATAGGTACTATACACATAGGGGAAGCACAAAAAAAAATGTTGATTAGTTACAAGATTACCATTAAAGATAATGGGTGATAGGAGAGGTGGTAGTCCACCTAGAAATGCAGGAAATAATGAAGAAAGAGTGGCAATGGATATATTCAGGGGTTTTGCAGTGGGACAAACAATTGGTGACAAATGTTTTGTTGTAGCTTGCCGCATCTATATGGAAGATGTCTTGCCTAGAGGAAAAATTCATGATCAAGAAGAGCATGATAGTGGAGATGGGACCCCTTGGGCAAGAAGATTTTCTATAGGCACTTATGAAAAGCTTACACATCCAATGTTCTTGAGGAGAATTTGAGGAAGGGAGTGTAGAAGAAGAAGGTGCAACATTTGTTGACAGTGTCTTGGCCATGCATGATGAGTGGGAGGCATTGCCACAAAGAGTTAAAGATCACTTGCCCTTTGATAGATTCATGACTCAAAAAGAGATAGCATAGCAGGCCAAGACAACAAAGAAGACCAAGGAACCAAAATAATGATCTTCAAAATGCTACTAGTAGGCTAAAAATTCGTACATTTGATGGTAGAATGAAGGTCACAGATAGAGATTAGATTAGTAAATTAGACACTTTCTTGACTCTTCGTGCAATGACAAAAGTACATGCAATTAAGTTTGCAACATTGCATCTAGATGGTGCAACTCATGATTGGTGGCATCATGAGATGGTTACTGTGTTGCGTAACCTCATTATTTCCTATCAAGAATTCTAAGAAAGATTGATTAGTACTAATAATATGAACATCACTCCTGCATCCTTAGATGCAGGCATCCTTCTATGCATAGTCGACACGACAAAGCATGGACTGGTTAAAAGTTGCATCTCACCATCAATAGTCTCTTACATTGTTAGAGCTTGATTAGATTCCTAAACCTTTTGCCTGGTTGCAATTTGTTTTCTAGAAGAAATTGAAGAGCGTCAATTGTGAAATCGTCTGCATTTGCAAAGTCGATATCCATTGATTGAAAATCGTAAGTCTCTTTGTGATACCAACATATCACATCATTGCAATTGAATGAGAGCCCACAACTAGAAGAAACTCTGGGATATTCTCATTTGATCACACAATATGTATAGTGTATACATCATTTAGCATATGAGCTTCCTTCTTCAAGAGATTGTCAGAGATTTGGTCTTTTAGTTGGAATACTAAGTATTCAGTTGCATGTTGAAGTGGTCATAAAAATCACATCAATAGAATGCAAGTACAACAGTGAGCCTCTTGTAATACTTCTTTCATATATTGAATTCATCCTCACCATGGTTTTTCCCTTCTTGGGTATTCTACATAAAGTCTTGGTTTTCTTGTGTGGTGTGTGTTGTGTGTTTTTTATTTACTTATGCACTTTTATTTAGATGGTTAAAATGTTAATGAAAAGCTATTATTTAATTTGTGCTTCTCCATGTTCAACAATATAGAGTGAACAACTGACATTGTTAGAGGAAAGCTATGATAATGTTAATGCCGACAATGCCTCCAACATTTCATACCCAAGGTTTATTTGTAGCTGTGGGAGTTGTCTTTGATGAGGTGGTTACACCTAAAAACCCATATATTGATTAAATTTAGCATCTAGCTTCTCATTGGTAGACAAGTCGTATCACCTTGGGATTGAATTTGATAAATGTTCTAATAATAAAATCAGGTATAATTCCTAACATTCAAATCTGCCATTGGAAAAGAAAACTCAAACTAGAAAGTAATCAATTTCATGTGGTATATTTATTGATTGACAACTAATCTGGCTGCAAGTGAAATGAATCAAGTAAAATAGTAAATGAATTAAGAGAAACGTGAAAGGCACCAACCCCTTTGAATCAAACAAGTAATGTTGGCAGATCGAATGGGTTGCAAAAGTTGAAAAGATAGTCAAAGGAAATCTAAGAGGGCAAATCAAATCATCCAAGAAAATCAAAAAAGTTGATTCATTTTTTTCTCTGGAGGATGAACCATATGACTCCTAGCTGTTGAAATTCTAACAATTTTTAATTGAATCTATAGAATCTACCTATACTCAGATTTTATTTTATACAAAGGCCAGAACATTTGCAGTCAATCTTTGTGTTGGATTAATAAATCATCTTTTTTCATTTCCTCCTAGTTTCTAGTTTGAATATTGTAATAATATGGAAAATGATGTTGCAGCTTATATGAGTGTCCTTCAACAAAGCAAACAACATTCATTCCTTTGAATTTGTAGTATCTATACTTTAAACTGTATCACGGCTAGTTATTGTAAAGTTGGTTTAAAATGTTTGTGTGGGAATGTGTAATGTCCCCTTTTATCTCACATTGGTTGGTGGTTTGGATTAGCCTATCATTGGCCCTCATAGGCTAAGTCAGATGGTTAAAGGGTTCCCAGTTGGCAAAACGGGAGGCCTTTACCCTTTTGAAGTACACAAGCATTTAGGATTGCTCTTCATTTGGTTCAGTTTGATAAACTTACTAATTATAGTAAGTCATTTATCCAACACTTCTATATTTAATAGGGCACCTAGATTGGCCTCAATTGCAATGATGATCTTTAGCCCCTTCGTTTTGATCAGGTATTCAAAGATTTACTAATTATAGTAAATTGAGGGTTGATAGAGATGGACCCTTACTACTTTTTGTAAAGCACCCTGGTTAGTAGTAAATGCAGTGGGCTAAGTCTTGGTAAATTCAGAATTGATTTACAATGATTAATGGTGGACTTAAAATATTGTAATACTTTAATAAGAAAGTAATTATTAGGTTCATATCATTAATTGAAATACAAAGTGACTATAATAAAGTTATAATGCAAAGTCACTTTAAGTTATACCAGCTGGTTTGAGAAGCTACTTCATAAGGAGGAATCAAAAGTAAAGAATGTCTACTTCATAAGGAGGAATTAAAAGTAAAGAATATTTTATCCCACATTGCTAGAAGTACAAGCACTCAGCAACTACAAAGCTATATAAGAAAGGTCATCCTTTCATTTGAGATATGTTATAAGAATTGAATGTTGAAACTTTTTCTCCATTGTTGCTGAAAATTAGTGACTGGATTATTTAAGAACAAAGATCCTTAAAATAAGTGAAAACTGGACAAAAACCCATCTGTTCAGTGTAGTGGATTCAATCAAAATTCATATTGGGATTGAATTGCAGATTTCAGAGATAAATAAGAATTTCTAATAGCTGGAATAGGACATGCAATAGAAGCAGGTCTAGAAGTCCAAGTACAAGATATTGAAACTTTCTCCTTCGCATTTGATAAGGTTTATTAGCTGCTGGATGATTTGGAATAGATGTTTGAGGCAGCCATTCACATCAAAGCTTGAGAACATGGGTAGAGATGAAAGATAATAAACAGTTTGTGCAGTCCCAATCATACCCCAGCTGTCCAAATCTTTTACAGTCGCAAGCCTTCGTCTAGAACATATTATTGACTAGTTAAATTTCTTAAGTTTGTAGCATTGAGGTATTGTAAAATCTGAAAACTTCTAGGGTCTTTTTAAGGTGATGTAATAATTAAAGATTTGTCATTTCATGAATGTCTATAGCAGTTTAATATTGAGCTACGAGCTCGAAAGACTTCTGCTATATGTTTGATTAAATGAAATCACAAAATAGATAGGTTTTGAAGTAGTTTTTTTCATGTCAACTGTTGCTATACTACTGTGATTGTGCACTAGTAAACTGCATGGTTATCAGTGATTTGTATGACAATTTATGATAAAAAATCAGAAACTTTTATCACTGTATGTTTTTGATTAAATGTTGATGTATTAAGCCTTGCTATGTTTGATGAAATTAAGCTTGAATACTACCTATTTGGTTCGTGATTTCTTACTAACTACATATTTCAATAATCATACAATTGTTTGATGGAATTCATATGCAAGGAGTTTGCATTTGATTTTTTCAAGGCATCTGTTTGATGATATTTCTTCAAAAGACATTTAATATTTTAGGCAAAAACTTGGTTTGGTTTAAAGTCCACCAGGTGTGAGTTCTACCAGATGCTTGGCAACCAACATTGTTCATCCCAAATAGCAGACTCTTTCTTATCTCAACCCTATGATATGTGTTCAGATTAGAATTTTTAGTCATTAGGTTTTAAATTCTACATTTTTAGAAGCACAAGCCATATGATTTTCATTCTCATATCATGATTAAATTGCGTTTCTGTATTTGAAAGAAGCAAGGTTTTTTGATATACTGAGACACCATTTTATTAGTCTCCATAGTATAGACAGGTTTCAATTGAGCATTCATTTATAAGACTTCAGTAAATATAACAAACTTGTCTTCATGTATACTGAGCCTGGGGGGACCTAAAATCCCCTTGAAGAGAGGAGTTGGTTTGCTACAAAAAACAATTCTGTCTTTCAAGTCTTTTCCTACCAAGCAAAGTATGGGATTGCCATCTCTACTTCAAATTTTCATTATAGTTGAAGAATTAATAAAGGAGAAGCAAACCAAAAACTTTCAAGGCTTCACTAGAATAGAAAACTATTTCAGTATTTCAAGACTTTTACCAAGTAAAGTATGTACTTACTAACTTCTAGATTTGTGAAGCTTGCTAAAAAAAAGTCTATTATCATCCATTAGTATGAATTCAATATTTGGACATAGATCCAAATGGGTGAGAGAAAATCTAAGCCGCAAAAGGGACATGACCTTATAGAGAGAATATAGGTGTCCAGTGAACTAAGAGCAGTCTGCAGAACTGAAATTAGTCGAGCAGGTAATTTGAGAACTCTTATCCCATTTTAGAAGAGTTTTAAGGTTAACACAATGCGCTATAATTTTTGTATCACAAATTGAAGCCATATAAAAAGCACGAGATAAGATGTGGGCAATAAGGAGGTGTATTTAGGCCCAAGTTTGATTACAACGGGTTTCTCAAAAATATTTTATGAGAAACATCATCATCATCTATAAAACAACTTTGGGACCTAAAAGAATTAATAGTGGCTCTTTTTTTAAAATTGCGATGAGTAGAAGAGAAAGATAAAATGTAAAGGCATTGAATAGCTTTGGAATTTGCCTCTGCAACTTTCTAATAGATAACAAACTTGGAATGATATCTAATGACCGGATTCTTACCTCCTTTCTCCTCTCTTGTTGACCCTACACCAAACTCCCACCCACTGTAGTCATGCGCGCACCAAAACAAAAAAAAATTAACACTGCGATGACATTTTTTATTATCCACATCTTATGTTGTGAAGGTCAGAATTTAACCAATTTAACCACGGTCAAAATTTCGACCATATCGGGCCCATTTTTTCAAAAACAATGAATTTAACAACCCAAATAAGCCTTTGGTCAAAAATTTTGGTCGAAAATGGGGGCCTAATGTACTAGTGGATTAACCCCAACACACCGTGAACGGGCTATTAAAATATAATATTAAAGAACAATGTTCATTTTATAAATTCTTTTAAGAATTTCATTTTGCTTATTTAAATTCGATGCATTACTTCAGTGCCATGCCACAAGTTGGCTCGTAATATTCTAATTTAGAAGTCTGGTTTGTATAAAGTTTGTTCTTTTGTAATTTTTATTCTTTTTGTGGGGTTAGAGAAGCGGTAAATTGAGGCAAGTTGAATGAGTATATTCAACTTCAAAAGATATAATGTGGATAAACCCGAACCATGAAATATATTCAACAATGTGCATAATGGTGACATTTTTTTGTTTGCTAGTCCCATACATATACGATGGGTATGTAAATTATATATATATATATATATATATATATATATATATATATATATATATAAAATTTATGTTTATTATACATCTAATATTTCAAACAAAAAATGAATCTACACTCACATTAAATGATTCACTTATCCCACAATTATGAAGTACAAAACAAGTACTAACACTCAAAGTCTCTTGTAAAAGTGGTAAAATCTCCTATATTCCGTATTGCCTTAGGTCTTTAATGCCCCACAATCACTTCATCATTATGTAAATTGTATTAATAACATCGTACAATTTTTTTCTCTTATTTCAACATTAAAGAGTGCACAAATGAGATTAGATCCTAATATGTAGGGAAAAAACAAAAAAAATAAGCGTAGGGAATATAATTCAAAGCATATGTTCTGCCATTTTATAATATATTCATATCTACAACTATGGTCTGGAAAATTCTAGGAAAAAAATACTTTCTGTCATTTAAGGAGCTTGCAAATAGTTGAGAATGGTCAATGTGTCGACGAGAATGGTTGCACTTATGTTTTCTAAGCAGTGTCTTGTGTGGGCTCATAAATTTTAATTGTTGAAAATATTTTCCACCATAGCTTCTTATGGATGTTTGAGTCTTTCATCAAGAATATCCTTTGCTGAAAGCTAATGACCTTCCTTATTACTTTGAGATGCATTAAACCAGGCCTCCTTGAGCCCTTCTTTGACCAAATGTTTTATGTTTATTGTTTCCAATGCTAGCACTCCAAAGTTGTATGCATCAAATTTCTCGATTCTGTATGCTTGCTCTCCATAAATTGAAAGCTCAAATTATAAGTTTGGAAGATTTTTGTATGGAAAGTGTTCCAACAAAGTTGTTTAGAAAAGTCTTCAAGGAATCCACATTAAAAATAATGGGGTAGATTAGTTAGAAACTTTAATTTGAAATACAAAATGATGATGTTTTTCATAAATATTTGTATCATTATATTATTCTAAAACCACCCTTTAATAGGGGGCTCTCTATGTGTATTATCCATTCTAATATATATCGTTGCTTGTAACAAATTCAGAATGACCATTTGTACTTGAGACAACTGACTCCCTTTTGGAAAATGTTGTTTACATTGATTGAGGCATTGCAAAAAAATTATCACCTACAAAGTGCATATAAAATTATCATTGATGAAAATTTATGAACACAAGACAAGAGTATTAATATCTACTATAGGAGTTTTGAAAGCTTTATATGCTAATTTACTAGCATATTGGTGTAGCAAATTGTCAATGAGAGATCTCATATATCCAAAATTATCAAATGGAAAACAAATTTATATAGTAAACGGATTTTGATTGCTTACCTTCATACTTCAAAATACTTCATTGAAGGGTAGGATTGGCCGGCATAATTTAAAGAGAACTCAGGCAAGAAATGGCTCATTGTAACCTCGATAACTTGGATTCAATATTATATTTTACCCAAAAGAAAAGAAATTAACTTACCTTGCACAAACATTTGAATTTTGGTTCATTTGGATGTTCCATAATATTCATGTAGAAGAAAAACATAAGCTTCAATCAAGATGTAGGCCATGGTATATAATTGAAAAATAGATAAATCTATTTTTAAAATGTAGTACAATTATCATCCGTCTGTTAAAAATGTTTGCATATAAGAAGCTTATATGAAAAAAAGATAGGAATTCACCTTAGAATTGTGAATAATGTCTGAATCACAGAAGAAAACTCAAGAGGTGACAACTAGTTTTTAAGTCTTTGAATGGATTCTTGAAGACACAAAAATATAGCAAATGTGGGTTCTTCAATTATTTTCAAATCTGTAGTGTCACCAATAGACTTGAATTTATGGTTTTTGTACCACTTCCAACAACCATTGTTGGGTAGAGTCAATATTTCTATGATGCACTCTAACAACAGAATTGTTGTGCAAATTGGTATTGGTTGAATCATTTGGATCAGTTTCAAAAATAGTTTTTAGTATACTACTAGGATGGCCCTGATGTCAATCATCAAGATCAGGTTCAACCATAGTTATATTTTCTTGACAATCATTCGGATAAGTTTCAGCTGCAGTTTTACTTTCTTGACAATGATCAGGATCATGATAGATGATGGTTTCCTTATGCTAAGGATTATGAGGGTCAAGTTTAGCCATAGATTCACTTTTCATATGGTTGTCGAGATCAGGTTCAACTATAAATTCATTTTTTAGATGGTCATCAGGATTAGGTTTGGTCATTGTTTCATTATCCACATGGTTATTAGGATCAGGTACAACCGTAATTTCACTTTTCAAATGGTCATGAGGATGAGGTTTGACATGGTTTCACTTTTCATTTGGTCATCAAGATTGGGTTCAACCTTAGTTTCACTTTTCAATTGATCAGTATTAGGCTCTAACATATTTTCACCTTTCACACAATTATTAGGATCTAGTTTAGCCATAACTTTAATTTTGCGATGGTTGGCAAGATCATGTTCAGCCATGGCATTGAGTTCTAGATAGTCATCTGGATCAGGTTCTTCCATCACATCAATTTCTAGAGAGTCATCATAATCAGGTCCAACCATAGAATGACATTCTAAAAAGTCATCAGGACAACATGCTTGGAGAATGCAACAATTGCAAGACAAATTTAAGTATGTTAATATATCAATGGAAAGAATTCTAACCCAAGTAAATAGTATTCAACTCAAAAATAATAACATCAACAAAAGCTATTAGTTGTAATGCACTAAGGTCAAGTTACCCAAGTATTTTTGTTAGAATACTTACCAAGTACTTATTCATCTAGGCTCTAGATACAATGGTTCACAGATACAACTGACTCTTTTAATAGGGCCGCCTAAGACAACATGAGAGAAATAATAATAATTATACCCCCTACAAAAAATGGATAATTATCTTCTGCACCATTATAATTTTTCATATTTCTTATTATGAAATATAGTTCAAGCTCATTGGAGTAGACTACACTTACCTGCATTGGCATTGAGCAGGCAGTAATGTCCCAAACTTTAAAGGTTCTTTGAGGTAGCATTTCCCTAGATGATACCTCCCAAATTGCAATATCTCCAACATTTGTTCCAACTGAACTCAAATTTCCAAGACAAATTGAGAATCTCTATATTTAAAAATCAAAACCACTTGTCCCAAATTGAAAGAATCATTCAACTTCAAATAATAAGGAATTTTCCTAACATAATTGTTTGTTGTTGAGGATGAAAACCCATACTCATGACATTTGATCCCTGATTAAGAGTTTTGGCAAGTAACTTTGGAAGATCATCTTGCGAGCACATGGTATGAGTTCTTGAATAGCTCACCTTGTAAGAAAACATAAATATAAAATTTCAGCATTGAGAAAATCTTAGAACTATTCTTCATGTAATTATCAGTGGACTTGCTACCACAAATAGTAAATTGCAACATATACTTTATGCACACCTCATTAGATTGAGTAGTTTGCATGCGCTTGATAAGATGCTCAAAATCAATAAATTGATAGTCAACTATGGGGTCATTGAAGGTGGTGTTGTAGGTAGCTTTAAAAAAGCACCTAAAGCAAAAAAAATAAAATTAGAAAATTGAATTTTCTATATATTTGAATATATTGCATTGAAGATGAGATAAACTTTCATGGCTTTAGATATCTAAAATGAACAATGTTATCTGATGCAACTCATAGGAAATAATAGTTATTAACTTATTTCCCATGCCATTGAGCTTGTTGAATGCTTCTTTTAATTCAAAATATAGCTTATGTTTCAAGTAGGCATGTCCCAGGCTTTTTGTCATGTAAATTCACCTGCATTTGGAGGTGGTGTAATAGATACAGGCCCAACTCATAGGAAATAATAGTTATTTGATGCAACTCATAGGAAATAATAGTTATTAATTTATTTCCCATGCCATTGAGCTTATTGAATGCTTCTTTTAATTCAAAATATAGCTTATGTTTGAAGCAGGCATGTCCCAAGCTTTTTGTCTTGTAAATGCACCTACATTTGGAGGTGGTGTAAGAGATACATGCCCAATAGCTATGACAAGATGTGAAACAAAAGGATTTGGACTTGTCATCCACCCTAGAGAAGCAGGAGGAGCACCCATTGGTTGAAATGGCTGAAATAAAATTAATACAAGTTTTCATTATTATCATCAGTAAGGAACATTGTTAGACATTGTTAGATCAAAAGAAACATAAAAAATTATGAAATATAAAAACTGAATGAGTGAAGGTTCTATACCAGTTGGTTAACACCATAATGAGCAATATGAAAGGTCACTCCTTTTGAAATTGGCCCCACAAGAGGATTATTTGAAGGAGTTGGTGCTTGAGATCCATTAGGCAGTGCACATGTATGATCTGTAAAAAGTGTCTTGATATCTGGATTTGGTCGAGGGTTCTTACAAAGCTGATGCTGCCAATTTAGACTAAGGACATAAAAAGTTAGTGCCAAAATTTAGTATATGATAACTATAACTATACCCCTATTACACATAAATCCTTGTAGACTATGTAATTTAGTAAATACTAAATACCACTTAAGCCCTATCTTGTAACTTAAGTAAAACATTGGGAAGTACTCAATTCAGCTAAAAAGAAGTTTACCTCTAGTTTATAAGAGTTTTGAGATGAGATGCTTTAAGTCCAAGGAATTGGAGCTTCTCTTGAAAGTGAGTGTTGGCCTCTATCAGTTTCTTAAGCTCCATCAGCATGATGTTTGTTGCAGATTTTGACTCCCCATATTTCGATAACTGCTCACTTTCCCTGTGTGAATTACTTCTACTGATTGTAGAATTTTGATTTTTTTTTGCCACACTTCTAACTGTATCACCCATTTAAGCATGACAAAAAAATATTCTATTAGAGTAGACAAGTTTGAAAAAGGCCCTGTTTAGCACCATCAAGATAAAATATATTATACATTAGTGAAAACAATGAAACTTATCATTATTACCTGGTTACTCATGAAAGCCTTATCATGATCATCAATAATAGGTAAGAAAGTGCCATCAGAGTTTAGAAACACTACAATTTGGTTTTCTATTGATTTAGACATCATCGCACTGAAGCTGCTAAGTGTTGAAGGATGATGCACCTACATATTTTTTATTAGATACAACAAAAGGAAGTACAAATTAAATGTTATTATTGATAAATGCTTCAAAATAATGGATATAAGCTTTGATTATTACCTTTGAAAGTTGATGTTTTCATGTTGTAGGTACTATCGTTGGTTGAAGGGGTGACAACAACTGTACGTGTGCTTCTTCCTTCTTCTTGGTACTCGTGTAATAATTATTTTCCATTTTACAATATCTTTCGTAAGTGAATGGTGGATGTATTCAAAGGCTATCAATAGATTTGAGTCTTGATATTGCTGTAAATGTCAAACCATGTCGTTCTCTTGTTCCAATGTCAATTGTAGTCATTTGTAGTGTGAGTCCTTGTGATTTGTGTATTGTTATTGCTTAAGACATAGTTAGTGGTAGTTGTGTACGATTCCCCTAGGTAATTGGTGAAATAGGTACGCTCATTGGGTTTTGTGTATCCCATGGTGGTCTAATGTTTTTTTTAAACTTAACAACATATTTGGGTAGTTTAGGTGGTTTTGAATGTATGTTGTATATGATTGATGTTGTTTGTCCAAGTGCTTTATTTACCAATCTAGCTTGTATCCATAGGTTTGTTGTTAACATGATTTATTGGCCGATGCATAATAACAACTCTTGTTGAAGCCGATCATCTTTATTATGATCGTTTGACCTTTGTCCAACAACTCTAGGTAAACAAAGTGCTATTGGGAGGTTCAACTGTTTTAGCATTTTTTATTATGTAGTTTCATAAACTCATTGGTTGCAAATAGATGGGTGGCTAAGTCAAAATCTTTCCTCTATTTGGTGCTTAAGTAGTTATTTGTTTGAGTCATGAGTGTCTCCCAATCATCTTGTAGAGCTTCAACATTTATAATATTATGTATGATTTCTTAGAATCATTGTTGTGATTGAATTTGTCCTTGTTGACGAAAAATTATGTCCAATGTAATTACAATATTGAATATTTTGTAAAGCATGATAGCTATAGAGCTTGAGGTATATATTGGATTATCAAATTGTGGTGGTAGTTGGCCTAAGTCACGAACAAATATGATAGAAATTTCCCCAAAAGGTTCTTGTTGTCTTTGTGGAAAGGCCTTACATAAGTGATTGTCTATTTTTATGAAAAGTTTTGGTCCTAAGAAGCTCATCTTGTGTATAAGTATGTATTTACTATGTTTGAAGTTTTCTTGAAGGTTTGTTAATGATTATCCTTGCGACAAATGCATTTCTTTTATTGGGATTTGAAGGCATGTATGGATTGTTGATGCTTGTATGTTGTAAGCTGTAACTCCTGTAGGTGCTAGTGCAAGCAATGGTTTCTTGTCATTGTTTTCTATTTTTGATTAAGCAAAACAGGTTTTACAGGGATTATGAAACCCAAATGTTTTACATAATAACAGAAATATAAATAAAAAGTAAAGTCCAACTAGTATGCATCTACTTGTAAAAAGCCAAAACCAAAAGATAGGCCCGCGAACAGGATGTAAAACTAGTAACTCTAGATAAGGGTGAAACAAAAAATGAAAGCTAAAAATATTAGTTCTCCGTACCTAGAACCTGTAGAGTCTTTGCAGCTTCATTGGCCTTCCAGTTGTCCATGCCCGCTTGATCCTGGTTCTTATCAACTGTCAGTCCCCTGGTCTTTTCCTTTTCTTCCTTAGTTTTCCCACAGTCCATAGTGTCTTTATCTTCTTTTTCCTTTCCAAAGCTGACTTCCTTCAGAGAATCTCCCAAACTATTGATGTTTTCATTCAGAGTGTTCAAAGTTGCAATCACCTAGTTAGCCAGATTCTAATTAGAAGTCTCCATCCTTAGAAATCTTTTTTCAACAATTGAGATGTGATCCTCCTGGTCAACATGGTGTCCCTGGTCACTACTTCTCATGTGGTTGTCCTTCTGGCTTGCTTTCTCTTTAAGTTCTTCTATCTCATGAAATAGCCATTTGATAGATCAAAAATTATCTATCATGCTATTTTTAGCATTGTTGAGTAGGTTGAGCCCATATTCTCTCGCATTTTCAGTGATTGCAACAAGATTCGGGTCAAGAAGTTCATCAAAATGGACTTTACCATCTTTTTCCTCCATCAATTGGGGGTTCATCATCTCTCTGACTATCCCCATCTTTGTTGTTTTAAAGTTAAAATTTCTGTACGATCCCCTCCTGTCTTTCAAAACACCTCCCCACTGTCTTCCACCAATGAAATTATCTTCCCCTATGGTGAAGGAATGGTAGGGATAGGGCTTGGGATCAAAGGAGTCTGGTCTTTAGTTTCTTCCAGAAGCGAAGCCTCCTCAACCTTCCTTTTTTTGGGGTTCCTTGATGTAACTACCATTTGCTCCTCAAACTTCTCACTATCCTCCCCCTTCACCTCTTCCTCTGATTCTGTATCCTCTTCTTCAAAGTTGTGCTCCTCCTCCTCTTTTTCCTCAATCTTGGGGGGATTAGGGGTTAAACCCCTAGGGATTTTTCTGTTGGGAGCAATGCTAGTAGAGGGTGAAACTTTCTTCCCTTCCTTAGGATTCTTACCTTTAGAGGGGGAATTTTCCTCATCTTCCAAATTTATGCTTTGAACTTCCTCAGAATCTAAGCTCTCAGTTTCCTCAGAAGCATTTCCAGCTTTACCAAGAGATTTTCCCTTGGTTTGAGTCTTTAAGTACTTATATACCAAAAGGAGCAACCCCTCATGAAGGGTAGGATTAGCAGTGGGTTTCTTTTTAAAACCCTCAATGCTCTTGCTCATGGAGGTGAAAAGATAAAAAGGAAAAGAAATCTTTATTCCTTGCTTAAAGTGATTTAAAAGCACAAAATGATGAGTCCTGACCCTATCAAATCTAATATCCAGGGATACATATTTGATAATAACTCTTAAGACATACCTCTAGAGCTTTTTAATGGACTCCATTTCATAATATGTCTCAGTCTTCACAAGTTTCTTCTTTTCATTCTCGTCCTTCACAAAGTCCTTGACTGCATTGGCCAACATTTTCTTGTCTCTGAAGAAATTTATCCCCTCCAAGGAGAGCTCTGCAACCTGGGCAATCAAATCCACATCAACCTGGTGTGTAACCCCATCAATTTTAACTCGGTCATCCTTCCACAATTTCACCATTGTATTGGTGACCTCATTATCGAAACCATGGAGTTTGTCATTATTTTATGTTACGTTAATGGTTTTCCTAAGATAGTCAATGAGGTAGGACTTGTTAGTGCCTAATGCACCTTGGATAATCATTTGAAAAGGTTCTTTTTGGAATGGGCTCATGTAATGTTTTTTTATGATGCCTGAAGCCAATTATTGTTTGGGGGAAAGGTTGTTGCTTGTTTGTGTAGCTTTTGAATGAAAAGTGTTGCCATTTGTTTGTAATTTTATTATAGAGATAAAATTTGTTTTAGATTCCTGTAGTGTAAGGAAAATGTCATTTGTATTCCAATATATCACTTTCTCATTTTCTAAGAAGGTCAAGCTCATTGATTGCAAAGTTTTTGGATGTTCTCATTTAGGAGAGTAATTCCCATTCATATAGGTCTATTTCTTATTGAACTTCAAGATTGTCATTGTTATTGTCATCATTTTCTTCATTTTTGGGCATGTTATCAATTTTATTAATGTGCTAAGGAGAGTATTTGTCAGCTTGTATTATTCTCCAATTTGATACCATTTCTTCTTTGGTGATGCCAATGTCTTGTGGGATGTGGAAAAATATTTTGTAAAGAAAAAATTCACTCCAACAAAATGTTTCAAAGTTATCAACACTTTCTCCAGGAATGTTTTTGAAGAGGGGGTAGACATTGACAATTGCATTGGTTTTTCTCTTTTGCCATTGATTTTTTTTGGTTCTTAGAGTATGTGTATATTTGGGATGTTTGAATGAGTGATAAAGACTCTATTTCTAAGGGATGTTCTATGTACAATTGGATATAAGTGGTGCCCAATTCTTCTTCATTATCTAAATTTTTTATTCAATGTAGGACTTTTTTGTTGACGTTCAATGAAATAAAGGAACAACTGTAAATTACAAGCAATAATTTTTGTAGTATGTGGCATGTCTCTTGTGCTCCAGTATCTTGATCTGCAATGATTCCCATTATGAACTTTTGATATGCTAGTAAAGCATCATCTTTTTTTTTTAAATTGTATTTGCTATGTTTTCCAATATGGTATTGTATGCTTCCAATTTTATTTCAGTCTTTGATGCATATTTTGAAATATAGTTGAGAACCATTTTTCTTGAAGTGATAGGTTGGTAGTCAACATTTGCTCGCCAAATTGCTAGCATTTGTGGGTTGTGGATGTTGAGGCAATCATCATTTTTTGTTGCATTATATGTAATATTTTTGTCATTGTCACATGTTAACGTGGAGCTTTGTAGCGGCATTCTGACATCCTCATTTGCGTAAGAATCTTTGATCTATGCATTTGGTATGCCTTTGTACAATATTTAGTATCTGTTCATAATCAATGAGAGGATCTATTGATAATATTTGAGGAGTGTTTAGTAGGCAAGGATCATCATTATCCATGTGATGAGTTATGTTTTGTCTTTCAGCAGACATATGTGGATTCCATGTAGAGACATAGTTGTCAAAGAAATGTTTAATTTCTTGCTCAATGTTGACATTGTTGTTCTAATTAATTTTGTCCATGTAAGGTGCATTTGGAAGCCATATAAATCCATGGATGTGAATAGATCCTTAGTGTTTCCACTCGTACCTATACCAGTAATCTATTGCTTGTAATAGTTTTTCTATGACTTCTTCATAAAATATTGTGAATCTTTGGTGAATGTATAATGATGTAATATGCGGGTTTTTAACAATATTTTCTATCAAGTTTTTTCTTGAAATTTTTATTGTTGGGTTTTTATTATGTGGGAATAAAGTATGTAAATCTTCCCACTTTGTGTCTGCTGAGCTCAAGGTGAAGAAAAGTGTTGGTGTCCCTAGTTGATGTATCATAGTTGTCAAGTCCAGTTGACTTTTATTCCAATAAGCCCTTGTTCCTCTTAATGAAGTTCCAAAGCACATTAATTGATTAGCCAATTGATTAACTGAGATTTTTTGTAGGTGGTGGTAGAGTGTTTCAATTATTTTTGGCACTTTTTCTTGAATGTTTGATTTGAGGAAAATAGTGACTATTTTTGGTTGTGATGTCTCATAATCAAATTATAAACAAAATATTAGAAGCACACATGTCTTCCAAACCTATTGTCATAGAACCTCACTAAATACATACATTTTTCATGCATGAGAACTTGTTTGGCTCTTGGTTGAAGTGGGAGCATGCATCCAGTTGGAAACAGTGTGGGGAAAGCCATGATCAATAGGCCCTCAGTGTTGTATTCATTTATTAGTGAGGCATATATTTTTGGGCAAGATCCAATGTTTGGTTCATTGGTGTTCAAACCTAGGAATGACTTAATGGTTTCTAATTTGTGTTCTCCATTAGGTAATTATGGAATGAATGATGACATATGTTGTAATTCATTTTTAGTGTTAAATGATGTTTCAATATCATTGATTGTTTTAGTGGCTTCAGGCTCAGTCTGATAGGAGTGTAATTTGTTTGATATATCTGTGGTTGTTTTAGGTAATAAGTTGAGTGCATGAATATTGATTTCTACATCTTTGTGTTGACATTTAGTCAAGTTTATTATTAGTGACACCACTTATTTAGATTTTGTATGGCTATCGAGCTCATTTGAACAACCTATAATGTTTGCCATGTATTTTAGTAGCCACCAAGCACTACAGTTCCTATTGAGCATTTCAATGTTTACCAAAGGAATTTAGTTAGTGTGAAGTGTAACAGTTCAAACCAAGCAGAATCAGGCAATGTGAAGTCCAACAGTTCAACTCGATCATTTCAGTGGTTACCAAGCTTTGCAATTTCTACCGAGCTAAGTAGTTCATGTAATGCAAAGTTAGTGTTAACCGAGATATGTGATGATTAGTGTTTACCAAGTGAAGTCATGGTAAACGAGTAATTCAATTTCAACCAAGTTACATAACATCTACCGAGTCACTAGTGTAGACCAAGTTCAAGACTACATTGAAGTGATTAGTATGGACCGAGCTTCTACTTCTACCGAGTGCATGACGATGCTAAGTAATGACAGTGGATGTCGTATGTGAAAACTTCACCAAGTCAGTCTTCAGAACCCGAGTGTCTTCATTTGGGCTGACTTTGTAATATTGGTGTTGACTTGTATATTGGTTAACTTTGTACTTATGTAAATTGGATTGATATATATGTAATGTATTGTATCATATCCAAGGCAATATGAATGTATGAAAATAATGTGAAATAGAAGCATGCGAATGTGAATTAGTAGCAGACAAAGTGTATTGTAAGGCCATATCAGCAAAGGAGCAGTAGAGTCATGTCTATCACATAAAGGTGATCAACACTTCAAAGAATCTCTATCAGTAATTCAGTTGTAAGTCAAAGATCAACTGTTTCATCCTAACAGGTGAACCAGTTCAAATCCTTTAACAAGGTAGACTTAACCTTCTTTTGTCAAATCTCTTTACTGAGTGCATACTTCATTGTGTGTTTGTAAAACCTCTAACAAGGTGGACCTAGCAGTCCTAATTGCTCCTAAGAGGGCAAATCATCAGAAGTGATCATTGTAAGCCTGAACTGGCTAACTTTATGCTACAGTATTGAAGTTTTGTGGGTATCATCCCCACCCCAATTTTACTTTCTATTTGGAAGGTTTCTGGGTCACCAAATTATTGTTTTCAAGTGTTATGAATGTTTTATGCTTTTAGTTTCTCATGCATGCAGTTAGATTTGATTTAATGAATTAAATGGTAATTAGATTATTGCAATTAAGATCTGAATTTTTTTAAGGTTACTGATTCACCCCTCCCCTCTCAGTAACCTAGCATATTCTTGAATATTTCCAACACTTTTTAGTATGGGCCATTTTTTATTTTGTAATGTAATGCATTCAAAATATTGTTTTTATTGACATAGCAATCATAATTGTTTCCCAGTAGATTTGTTCAACATATAATTACTAGTTCAAGGTCTTCTAACCTTCTTGGTAGAAGACGTGCAATGATTGAAATATCTTGGGGGAAACTTATAGTATGTCCACTATATTTATATTGTCCTCCTCTTGCATGTGTGACTTGTAATACAGGGGTTACTCTAGCAATTATCATTTCTTCTACTTGAGTGATATTTTTTAGGACATTTGGTTGTTTTCCAAGGTCCAAGTTATTAGCTAGAGAGAAACAATGTATTTATTTTTCTGAGAAGCATCTTGAGCATATAATGTCTAAAATGTTCTTTTTTATTGACATACCTATGTGCCTTTCTTTACAAATGCTACATGATTTAACTCTTGATAATCCATTAATGCACTCTCAAAATTGTTTCATTAATTTATAAAAATCTGCTATGAATTTTTGATGTGGCATAACAATAGGTGTTGTTTCTTGTTGTTGGTTGATGAATATTTCAATGTTGTCTAATTGTGATGAGAATGGCACCACTTCATTTTAATCTGTGTTGAGCTCGTTTAATCTGTGTTGGTTTATTACAAAGGCACTATAATGTCCAAAGGTAGGGGTTTGACATTGTGTGAAGTCTATTTCATCATCTTCTATTGTTGTGGTTAATGAAAAGTGAAGTGGTGTTTCTTTTTTTGTAGTTGACTTTTGATGTGTTCTTTTGAGGCTGCATCTTGCAGAAATTTCTTTTTTGTTTTCATAGTAATACTTTTGATTATATTGTCTCCTCTTGTGTTTGATGATTTCAGAATCCTTAAGTTGTTGTTGCATTGTTGAAAGTTTCATAAAGTACTAAAATATTAGTTTTTTGTCATAAGTATAATTTTTTTTAATGCTTTCATTAATGCAAACCTTAATTTAACAAAGTAACTATGGTAATGGGTATAATTAAACACACCTACTAGAACATATAGAAAAGTAGACTCTCATATGTGGTACATTGTGAAGAATATAATAATCAAATTATTTACTAAGATAGTAACATAGGAGTACATAATGATGCATAATATTTGTAACGAAGTAGTAGACATAAAAGTACAACAAGAAAGTTCCTTCCTCTATTGATATTCCTTTAACAACTTTGCAAGGGTATAACATACCATAGAACATCTTTGATGTAATATATTTTATTGTTAGCATACCAACCAATGCTAGGAAAAATGACAACAAGTCTTTGTTGACATTATTCTAGAACCACTTTAATAATGTAATGTCATTGCACCCCTAACAACTATACGATACATAACTCCAAGTTTATCATTAAACTTGACAAAATTTTTCTTTAGCAAGTGATTTAGGCATTGTGTCAGAGATTTGTTGCATTCATATCAATATATATCATGAGAAAGATCATTAGAAGGCTCGGAATTAGCTTAGAGTTTTGTTGCATTCATATATAATGAATGGAAGTTCTAGGTGTGTAACCATAAATATGCATAGATAATAAAAGGGCAACCACAAAAACCTCCAATCTATGCACAATAAATAGTCACTCTGGGAAGAACGTGAACACCAAAAGCATAAACAAGATAAACATCAAAGAACAAAACAAAAATCAATCTTTCATTTTGAGATCTCTATAATCCTCAAGTTTTCTTCAATTTTTCGTAAGTAGTGTTCTTCAACATTGTAAACTAGAACTTAATTTTATATAATGAGGGGAGGAAATATAAATGATTGAGTTTGAGACCACATAGGAGAAAGTTTACAAAATATAGGAGAGAGAGAAAGTGGGAAGAGGCTGAAAGGAATAAGAAGACAAGTGGTTAGCGAGTCTGAACATGAAAGTAAATGATTAAAATTATTTGATTTCATAAGAAATGTATGAGTAAATAAAACTTTATTCATTTATTTGATTAAAAAAGAAAAAATAAATTTGAGATTTAAAAAAATATTTATTTAATTATAGAGTGAAAAAGTGTGAATAAATTTAATAATTAAGAGCTATTTGATTAATGGAAACTTAAATTATCTAAATAGTTTAAATTATTTAGTTAATATTAGATAAAGGGGTAGATATGTTAATAGAATGATTAAAAAAAATGCAATTAATCACAAAGAAACAATGATGAGGAAATGTGAAATAGATGAAGTTTTTTTTTAAATATTTGCATATTCCAAATAAAGAATAACTTTCACATTGTGATATTGCTGTCAGGAATTAACTGTGTAGTTTTTGAGTCAAACCCATTGACCCATAAATTTATAAACTTTTACATTATTTATCATTTTTATAATACTCTTAGAACCTCACTATACAATGTCCACTAAATTGAGAAAAATAATTTGGATTAGTAGTAAAGGAGTCTCCATCAATAATTTCAAGTGCATCTACAAGAATATTTTTTTCCCTAAATGAAGGTTTCTCTTTATGGTGATCTACATACTCCTCAAAAACCAACACCAACCTAGCTAATGCAAAATTCATTACAACTCTATAGAATGATAATGAGTCAAATGTGGAGACAATAGATGAAGGTTTGAATTAAAGAAGTAGTATCACACCCATAAGAACTAAAATATTCATAACAATTTATTGAACAATAAAAATAATAGTAAAAACAAAGGAAATAGAAAGTAATAAAATATATTAATTGCAAATGTTAAAAATATAGTAGAACATAGCAACTTAGAAATAAATAGAAATTATAATCTCCATTATACAAATTACATAAAGGAAGTACACAAGAAATTACTCTTTCATGCAACATGAAGTTTGATTAAATATTTGTATATGTAAATGTGAAACTGAACCATTTTTGATTAAATGATAAGTGTAAGATAGATCTAGGTGCTAAATATATGCAATCAACCCAATTAAGATATGGAAATAAGTATATGCTAAAAAGTGAAATGAATGATAAAGTAATCACCTTGAAATGTACAATGGAATATGCCTTTTCACTCTAAAAATTGTGGATTTGAACCCATGACTAAACTTTCGACTGTGAACTTGAGATCATAGTAGAAAACCCAAAAAATGTTGTTTTTCTAAAACCTCCAAGACAAGGTCAACCTAGTGGTAAAGTGTCTAAAAATCTATGAGAAGATGGACATGTTCTTGGGACACAAAAGAAAAGTTGACCCAACTTCTTTGAAAATAACTTGGTAAGTAGTTTCCATATTAGTTGTTACAACTTGGATATCCTGCTCCTACATACAGTAAAGTTTTGTTTTATTTTGATGAGGGATTGTCTTGGTCAATACCTATATTAAAGAATCAACCTTAAAATTGAAATGTAAAACATGAAAGGAAAACAAAACAAATGTAATTATTCACCTTTCTTGAAGAAAAACCTTGTTAATAAGGATTCTTTAATGCTTAGATGTTGTCAATGTTGAATTTGCAATCAAGGATATAGGAAATATCCACAAATTCAATAGATCTTCCAAAAACACATCATGGATCCATTGATGTAAATGCACATCAATTAAGAAGATGAGGAATGTAAATCTCCTCTCTTGATGTAAAATACACTGCTACATCTTGAAGAGGAGACACTCATAAAGGATCCTTGAATCTTCAAATTTGTTGAATGCTTTAATGATTCTTTATGTTAATGGATATCTTTTTGATTTATAGGTGTAAAAATGAGGTGCCTAGACTTCCTTATATACTAGTTTTAGGGTGCAAAAACAAATCAAATTGATTGGGTCACCCAAATTCCATTTTTTCTCGAGAAAAAAATGGTCGTGAGACTCAGAGTCCTCAGGGAAGGTTGACCTAGCTTTACATATTCCTAAATAGACAGACCTAATTTGACCTATCTAAAAATAGGTTGACCTAATTTGACCTATTCTAAGGTTGGCCCACAATGCGTTAACCCTTAGATCTCATAAACTATGCTAATGAAAATAGAAGAAGCATGACCGAATAGGAGAAAGAACCAATTGATCACAAATCCATCCATGGTCCATAAGATCACTAAAGAATAGGAGCTAAAAGGTATTAAATGATGGGTTCTTTTATTTTAAGACGATACATTTAGCCCCACTTTAGCAGGACTACGAGTTGCCTCAAACTCATGGTAAAGTAGACCAAAACAAAAGTTGACCTTATCATGACTAAGGAGACAAAAAAAACCATCAAGCCCCCCATAGACTTGATCCTTCATCATATCTAGAATTAGAAAAAGAGAGATGCCACTAAAAATAAAAACTACACCCAACTCACCCAATAAGGTTTGTGTTCCTTATTATGAACTACATGAAAAAGAAAGGTGTGTTACAACAAAAGATGATGTTGAATGGTCTTGCAAGTGTATATGGAATGATATTTAACCCACAGAAAATGAATTGAATGGTTTAAAAAGTGTGTGTGGCATGCTATTCAATCCATCAAAAAGATTCATTCTCAAGGAAACTCCACGTCCCAAAAGAAGAATTGAAAAATGACCTAGGTATAAGGATGTGTGTGTCCTTAAGGGATCATAAACAAGATCAAGCTTCTCATAAATTCAATAGTCCAAAGAAGGATATAGTTTAATAGAGAAATCAAATTATTAAAGTGTGTGTATGCACAAGTGAGAGGAGTGTATGTCCCCATATTAAAGTTATTGAAAAATCCTTAACATGAGCAATGACTTTAACGGAAGTGCACATACATCCACTAGAAACATTTCCACTATAAAATGCCCCCTATAAAGAACACTTCAAGGGAAACAAATACATGACAAAAGGAGAGCATGCAGGGGATCTAGTAATTTTTGGGTCAATATAATCATATGATAATATTTAGTATTATATCAAGTATTAAATTTCATCATTCCCCAAGGAAAGTATAACTACAACACAATCAAGTAAAATTGTGTAATAGATACATAGAAGAGTCTTTTGGGTTTGGGAACACAGAGATAAAAAAGAAATGGTGCTACCTATTGGAAATATAAGAGGAGTAACTGAGAGGGGAGGGGTGAATCAGTTACCAAAAAAAAATTCCCAAATCCCTTTAGATGTTAGTACAAAATAAACTCTAAAAAATGAATACCGCTGATGCTCAACAAACATGCATAAAATGTTGTAACTCGGCAAATACTAAATATGCTTGGTAAGTACTTAACATGAAAATCTTAGATGTTATCTATAATTACCATTATCTTAACTTAGAAGCAAACACATAAACGAAAATAGTATGAAGACATTTGACACCAAGATTTAACATGAAAACCCAATTTGGGAAAACCACCAATTGCAACTAGTTACTATTTTCATTCTTCTGAAGTGAGCCCTGTTAGGAGCCAACCTTGTTAAAGGTTACAAAACACACTGTTAGGTGTGACCTTGTTAAAGGATTTAATTATCCTATTAGGAGTGGCCTTGTTAGAGGTCTTTAGACAATTCAATAGAACTTCCACCTTATTAGAGGTTTTATAAATAGCTATTGAGCCAACTCTGTTAAGAGATTTAGATCATTGCTACAATGGTTAGAGAGTAATAATGAGATGACCTAATTTTTGATGCAACTGAATTGTTGATTACAGATCTCTATTCTAGCTTGTACTTGATCTTTCCTGATTGAATATATCTTTTCAGCTTCATAAGGATATTCTGCTTATCCTTCTGATTCACTTCCTTACTACACCATTAGATCTTCAAAATCTTCCATGCATTCATACTCTTACACACTTTTAAATTCTCAACTTAACCTTATACTTATATCATTCATATTGTCAAGTCGACTCATATACAACTTAGAATAACTAATATTCATCAACTCAGTCAGCTAGAACCAATAGATAATTTAATTAAACTCGATATGCAAAAATAAGAAAATCCTTTGTTAGCTGACCTAGCTTAGTAGACACTAACTCAAAAATTATTTTCCTATGTTAACCAAGTAAACTTGGTTAACACTACATATTTGCAAAGATCCTTTGGTGACTAAGTGAGATCGGTTAGCAGTAGTTCCATTCAACATTTCCTTCATTAATCGAGTGAGCTTGGTTAACACTCATCTTCTATAGACTCTCCTTTGATGCTTGAGTTATCTCGGTAGACATTGCCTTTTGAAGTAGGAAAACATAGGAATGCTCAATAGACACAAAAAATTGTCTTCACTTCTTGAGTGAGCTCGGCATGCATTGACTAATAATGATATGGCATTTGTGTAACATCAAAGACAATACACAATTAATCAATTATATACAACAATCTCCCTCTTTAGCATTGATGGCAACACAACATGTCATAACACAATGAAAATTTTATCTATGAGAACTTTCTCTATCAATATGAACTCTTTCTATCTTTAGTTTCTCCCTCTGTCAAAAAACTTTTGTCAACAACTATTACCAAGTTCATTCTCCCTCATAAACATCTCTATGATAGCATACTTCTCCCTCTCACAAAAAACTTCTCCTTCTAATTAAAATTTCTTATGAGATATGACAGTAAGCTTCTCTATCTTTGACAACACATGCCAAAGACAACAACTCTATTACTATCAATGTACCTTAAGTACCAATTCATTTGCAATATGCCTTTGTCAATACTACACCAACTGATTGATCTTCATCAGGTTCTAGTTGATACATCACAAAACTTCATTTAGTGAGATTCAGATAGGGGAATGACCCCTAGCTTACCTCTTAAATACAAAAATGCATCCTTAGGTAATAGCTTGGTGAATATGTCTACAATCTGTGCTTTTGTATTTACATATTCCAATCTTACTTCCTTATCTTGTACTAATTCTCTTAAGAAGTGATATTTTATTCCAATGTGCTTTGTTTTGGTATGCATCATTGTATTCTTTGATATATTGATTGCACTGGTGTTATCACAATATATGACTATTGGATCTTTGATCTCTATCTTCATTCCTTCCAATAGTTGTTTGAACCAAACAATGTTAGAACAATTAACTGCTACTGCCACGTATTTTATCTGTGCTGTGGATTGAGAGATGTAATTTTATTTCTTGTTTGTCCAAGACACTAGTATTTGACCTAGAAAGGATTCTCCACCCCTAGTGCTCTTCCTATCATCAATACCTATTGCCCAATCAACATTAGTGAACACATTTAAGTCCAAATTATCTCCAACTTTGTACTGATGAGGCATATTAATGTTTCAAATTTGATATAGTTTTTATATAGTCTGAACTTACTCTTTGAGCCTTGTGAAAAACATTTCCAATATATCTATTTTAAATGTCTTGTGAACTTATGCTAAATGCAGCTAGAACCTATTAAACCTATGGATAATGGATATGACATACCTTGCTTAATATTATACATAAAGTGTAGTATTTCATATAAATATTTTAAGCTATGTTCTAATATTTGAATGAGAGAAGAAATGTTGTTGTGCATATGTGTTTGAATGTTTCTAATTTTTAGGAAATGGAGAAGTGGCACAAAGAGTGGTGAGCATCGTATTAAAGAAGGAGTAATGAAGATCGGTCATAGCATGAGAAGTGCAGGTCAATTTTGGGTGATAAGCCACGTCTGCAAGATGAGTTAATCCAGGAGACCCAACTTGTTACATTATCTGCGAACCATTATTCTGTTGCTCAATTAATGTTCCAAAGTCAAGGTTGACATTTTTCCTTTTTCTTCTGACAATGTTTGCTCATGGTTTTTATTTTATGTTTGTAATAAGTTCCAATCCTCTATATATATGGAAGGAAAAGGGAAAAGTTAGAGTTAGTTGGAAGGATTCTAAAGTTGTTTCTATGTTCTCTATGAATTGTTCAGTCATGTAACAAAAGAAGAATTCTAATGAGAGAGTAATTTTGGAGTACCTATTGTGTTCTTAGTTAGTTGAAGCCAACCAAGGGGGCCCACTTGGGAGGTGGAATAGATTTAGGTAGAGTAGATTCATTTCTTACAAATTCTTGTTTAAGATAGATTTACTGCATTAGTCCTGCAACATAGTTATTGTGAAGTTCTTGTGCAACACTTGTGGAAAATAATCATAGTGGATGTTTAAATTGTTAACTAGTTTAGAATTTCCTTTTCTGTAGTTTCTATAGTTCTTTGTTGATAGTTCAAGTGTGTTCACTATTCTATGTTAGTAGTATAGATTCCTTTCATGCGTTTTACTTTCCTACAACATAGGTGTTAAAACTCTTAAAGGAACTTAGTGCACATATTGTGCTGACCCATTTGAAGTCCTACGTGCCTAGGTTGACAATTCAAATGTATTTTTATAATGGAATAGATAGTTCTTAAAATGGATATAGTATCCTTAATAGATAAATAGTGGTGTGATTATCTTGACCTATTATGGAAGCCTGAATTTTTGGCGCTGTTGCTGGGGATGGTGTCAAACTAGGAACCTTCATGAGTCCTCTATTTTTAGATTAATGTGTTATTTAGAAACCACAAGATTGAGTGCTTGATTCACAAGTCACCAATTCAATTGCATGCATCGAAGAGGCAGACAACAAGATGAATGTGGGAGATTTCTTCCATGGGAGCTTGTTAATCTGAATGAAGAAATTGGAGAAGCTAAGTTGCCTTTTTTAGACACAAGCCCTATTTTTCCTACATAATCGTCCTCAAGAACAGAACCTTTGGATACAAGTGGCCTTCAACCTTTTGCTGAAATTTTGGCAAGTTTTCTTGATAGCACCGCTCCAAATCCACCAGTTGTTAACAATCCAATACCCAATGTTCCTTTTTAGTAGCAACCTCATAATTAAATACCTCCAGTAATGGCACAACCTACTTTTGTATTTCCCCTTCCAAGCCTTGTAACCAATGCTAATCTCAAAAATATACCTCCAAACACTCTTCCAAAGTTTTATGCACTTGCAACTGAAGATCCTGATACTTTCTTGTTTGAGTTTAACATACTCTGTTGTAGCTTTGACTAATACTAATGCCCATAAGCTCAAATTGTTTCCAGTAACACTGAAAGAGTTAGCTTTATGATGGTCCATGGGTTTAGGAGCCAATGCAGCAAGTACTTGGGATGAAATGCAAACTCTGTTTCTGGAAAAATATAGAGTATTGCAAAGAAAATAATTCAAGAGGAGATGAAATCTTTATAATATCACAAAAGGAGGAAGAAACATTCACGTTTCTTATATACACTGTAGAAGAACCCTAAGCATGTGTTGTTCGAGGATTCACAAAAGCCAATCTTTTTGAGAGGTGTGAATGATAGTTGTTTGTAAGCATTAAAATTGATGGCTAGAGGAGATGCATATCAATTTTCTTGGGATGACCTCAAGAAAATCTATCTTAATTACTCAAGGTCAACAATGAAGAAAGGAAAAAGACACCAAACTACAACTACTAAAGGAATCAGTCAGGGTATTTCAAAGCTTGAGATATCTAATCTGCTCTTAGATATTAAGAAGGACATTATAAATGATGCTGCTACACATCTTGACATGATGATTGCAAAGAAGATGCATGCAAAAGCTGTGATATAATTAGCTAAGTACTGCCTACATTACCAGAAGTAGAAGAAAGATTGCCAATGCAAATTGGTCACTAGCATGGAAAACCAACATCTTCCAACTAAGTACATCAAGATAGATGGAGATGATGAACAAGTATTCCTTGTTGCTCAATGCCGACCATGGGCCCAATGTCAAGGTATGCCTCAAGAGCCTTTGCAAAATTCAAATCTATATGGTAATCAATGGAAAAAACGTAATACCAAGGTCCTCCACAATATAGTCAACCTAATTGGAATAATGCTTGGAAAAATAATCCACAACAACCTCAATGGCCTCAAAATTCCCAACCTTCCTAGCCAAACCAATAGAATAATCAATGACATAATTAGTAGAACCAATGGCAACCACCCCAGGGGAATTGGAAGTCTACAAATCAATGGAAAGGACCTCAACAATGGCCCAACCAAAATACTAGTAATCCACAATTACCACAATTACCACCTCTAGTCCAACAACCTACACTATCACCACCACCTACCTACACAACCTTAGCCAAATCCAAATAACTAGCAGTCACAACAACCCATGTACTCTACTGATGCTCAAAAATATGCTACTTATGCTCCGAATGTTGCAAATATACATTTGAGATTTGGTACAACCCTACTAGCACCTAAACCACCTCTTATAACTAAAATACTAAATACTCCTATAGTATCAAAACCCATAGTTTCTAAAGAGGTAGACCCAACTAATGTTACTAGCTTAGCTCAAGCCCAACCAATAGTTGATCCTCCTTTTCCAAAGAAGCTCATACAAAATAAACCTATACAAACAGAGGAACAATCTTTTGATATTATTGATCGTTTAAAGAACATGCATGCCCAAATACCCCTATTACAAGCTATTAAAGATGTTCCTATCTATGGGAAAGCCATTAGGGATGCCTTTTAAAAAAGCCTGGGAGGAAGAAAAAGGACCCAACTATAGTCCATGTTGTAGGAAAATTGGCTAACATTATGTTAGAAAAATTGATCATTCCTAAATATTCCAATCTAGGAAGTCCAGTTGTGAATATGATTATAAATGGTCAGTCTGTTAAAAATGCTTTAATTGATCTTGGTGTTGCTATAAATATCATGACTAAGGATATTATGAAGAAGTTGAAAATAGAAAGATTAAGGGCTACCCCAACAATTCTGCAACTTGTAGATAGTTCTACTGTCACTCCTGATGGGATGATAGAAGACATATTTGTAACCCTAGACTCTCTAGAGTACCTTGTAGATTTCATGATTCTATCTCCCAAAGTCAATTTATTTGGTTACCCTATCATTCTAGGATGACCATGGTTAGCTACAGTTGATGAAAATATAAGTTGTAGGTCAGGGAATATGACCATATCTAATGGTCAAGCAACAAAGAAATTTGATTTATATCCTCGAGCACAACCACAACCAAATTAAGCACATCTGTATGGCTAGATTTAGGGGATGGAGAAGAAGAGTTGAACTTTATTGCACAACTTATGATGTTACATAGAAAATCTTTTTTAAAGCTACAGAAAGAGGATTTAGTAATTCAGAGTATTCTTACTAACACTTGTGTGGTAGAAAAAGTTGTATCTGGTAGTTCTGTGTCAGAATTAACCACATATGAGGAATGCAATGAGAGTTGTATTCTGCTCAAGGAACCAGACATTATTCATTAACTCTTACCATATGAATTAGATACAAGTCCAATCTTTAAAGCTATTATAATTAAGTCTACAACTACTGTTGAGCTATCAAAAGGTCATAATCTCCATGTTAATCCCAAATTACTTCCACATAGATGAAACAACTAACAGAGCTTCTTCAAAAACATGAAAATGTTTTTGCATGGGACTATGAGGATATGAAAGGGTTGAGTCCTACATTATGTACTCATAGAATATACATCAATGAAGGGTGCCTACCACTCTGTCAACCCCAGAGAAGGACTATCCAACCCTTAGAGAAATAGTTAAAACTAAATTGCAAAAGGTGCTTGATGTTGGTTTTATCTATCCTATATCTAATAGTAGATGGGTGTCACCGCTGGTCATAGTGCCTAAAAATGGTAGATTTGTGTAGATTACAGAGAATTGAATAAGGCAACCAAAAAGGATCACTTTCATTTACCATTCGTTGATCAAGTTCTGGACACTCTAGCTGGAAAGAACTATTTCTCTTTTTTAGATGGGTACAACGGCTATAATCAAATAAGTATTGCTTCTAAAGATCAATACAAACCACATTTACATGCCCATGGGGTACTTTTGCATGTTTTGTTTTTCCATTTGGCCTATGTAATGCCCCTCCAACATTCCAACAAGTTGTGTTCAATACTTTTGCTAATATATCACATGATTGTATGGAACTATACATGGATGATTTCACAACATTTAGAGTCACCTTTGAAGAAGCCATGATGAATCTCGAAAAGGTTCTTATCTGCTATAAAGAACATAATCTAGCACTTAATAGTGAAAAATATTTCATGCTCATGTAGGAAAGAGTGGTACTTGGTCATTTCATATCAGCTGGAGGAATACAAGTGGATCCAACTAAGATAGAGGTAATTCTAACACTGCCCATACCTACAAAACCAAACGATGTAAGATATTTTTTAGGTCATGCTTGATATTATAGGCATTTCATAAAAGACTTCAGCAAAATAGCTAGTCCTTTGTACACATTATTGACTAAGGAAGTTAAATTTATTTGGACACCTGAATGTAATGAAGTCTTCTCGTAGCTTAAGAAACTCATCATCATGGCACTAGTTTTAAAGGGACCAGATTGGTCAATTCTATTTCATATTCATACTAATGTAACAGACTATGTCATAGGAGCAGTATTAGGACAAAAGCTTGCTAATCTTGAGAATGCCATCTACTATATTAGTAAAAGCCTTCATGGACTCGAGCTGAATTACACAATAAATAAAAAAGAACTTTTAGTTGTAGTTTATGCATTGAAAAAATTTAGACATTATGTGACTAGATATCTTATTTTTGTTCATGCTGATCACTTAGCTATAAGAAACTTAATGAACAAACCAACTGTCACTAGTAGACTAGCAAGATGGCTCTTGTTGTTACAAGAGTTTGATATTACTATTATTGATAAGCTAGGAAAATCCGAAATAGTTGCAGATTATTTGTCTAGATTGACCATTGCTGATGAAGATCCAACTCCAATTGAAGACACCTTTCCAGATGAGCACTTGTTCCATATAGAAACTCATACACCATGGTATGTAGACATTGCAAATTATCTTGCTACAAATAGACTGCCCCCACACTTCTCTCATAAAGAAAGGAGAAAGCTAGCAAAGAAAAGTTTTCAATATTCCAGGATAAATAACAATCTCTTCTATATAGGATCAAATCAAGTCATGAGGAGATGTGTCAGGGAAGATGAGATATATGATATACTACGTGCTTGTCATGATGAACCATGTGGAGGCCATTTTACAGGGAAAAGAATAGCACTGAAGATACTTACAACTGGATATTATTGGCCAAACTTACATAAGGATGCAGTGACTTATACAACTAATTGTGACAAATGCCAGAGGATGGGCCGACCAACCAAAACTGATGAGATGCCACTCACTCCACAAATTGTAGTCACACCTTTTGATAAGTGGGGCATGGACTTCATAAATACAAATGATCCACCATCAAGTGGCCAATCCTACATATTAGTATGTACAAGTTATGCAACTAAATGGGTGGAAGTTAGAGCAATGAAAAATGCAAGAGATGAGAAAGTAGCTAAGTTCTTGTATGAAGAAATATTCACCTATTATGGAGTGCCTAGAGAATTTGTCATAGATCAAGGAGCTCAGTTTACATCAAACTTGATCACTAAGGTCATGAAGGAGTACAACATAAGACACCATAAATTTAGTCCTTATCACCCTCAAGAAAATTAGCAAGCAGAGGTTACCAATAGAGAACTTGAAGCCATTCTAACTAAAACAATGCACATACACTAGAAGGATTGGACCAATAGATTAATTGAAGCTGTTTGGGCATACCAGACCACATGGAAGACAACAACTGGATTCACTCCATTTGATCTTGTCTATGGTAAAGCAAAAATGTTGCCCATTGAATTTGAACATAAAATAGTGTCCACTTCTTTAGAGTTGAACATCAATCTTCCTGCAACACAATAAGAGAGACTCCTCCACTTGAATTCACTAGATTAAATACACAAGTCAGCTTTGGAAGGAACATAAATTATTCAATAGTAGTGAAATTACAAACACATCATGAATAAACAATTCCAAATAGGAGACTGGGCTCTCCTCTATGATTCTTGCTTCAAAGAGAATCCAAGGAAATTGCAGACTCGATGGTTAGGGCCTTATGAAATTCAACATGTATTTGACAATGGCACAATGCAACTGACAACCATTGATCCTGTTCAGTTTAAGTTAATTGTAAATGGCTATAGGCTATGTCTCTATCATAAGGCACAAACTAAATAATAGTTCCTATAGCAATTCCAACCAACTAGTTTACTAGCTTGTATGAACACAGTTCTTGTAGTAGAAGGTGAAAACCTTCTTCCTGCAGCCATACCATGATAGAATTTTAGAAGCCTTAATACTAAAACCTCATCTAACATGAGGTCCATTCTTCCATTCACTTTTCTGTTTCTTCATATCAACCCATCTCATTTATCTATCTACCATCCATCCACATTCCATGCCACCCACACATTCTATTTTTCCTACTTTCAATAAACAAATCCATCAACACCTTTTTTGTGGTCATCAGACTTCGCAAACTCATCAACTTGCATGTGGACATACACTCTCAAATTTTAAGGTATAACAATTTCTTTTACTCTTTATTCATTTTTAGCATATAGGTTTGGATATTTATATCTAATATTGCATTATATATATCATATAAGACTTAAGCCAGTTTCTCCTTCCCATGCCAAATTTTTTAAAGTGAGGGCACTTGTCAAATTTTAGTGGGGGGTCAGGAAAGTGTAGTAATTTCAAAATGTCATGTCCATGTTATCCTAGTCATGTCTACATTAAAGGATGTACTTTGGTGGTAGTCTGATGGTTTTCATTTCATTAATTTTTAAAATATTTCTCTATCTTCTATACCTTTTTATTGTGATTTTTAGGAAAGGATCTCCTGTACTTGTCATGATTGAAAGGACTAAGAGTTATTATGGGAAAACCTTCAATTAAAGCCTCAATGTCCTTCATCATTAATGTATCATTATTCTACATGCCAGAAACAAAAGAGTCTTGATTATGAGAAGTGGTAATGGCATACGACATTTTTAATTTTTCATAAAGATTAATTTTGAAGTTTAGAGAAAGAGGGAATTTGCAAAGGTAAGAGGGGCATAAATTTATCGCATTAGCAAGAGTGGAACCCATACATTTTGAATATGGGGGGACAACTAAAGAGGTATGAGCCAATCGTTCATAATGTTTTGCTTGCGGACATTGAAGTAGTTTAGCAATTTCATGCTTGTGGTTGGCTAAGTTACTTCTTACAATTAACAAAACTCAATGAAGAAGTGGAAATGGAGTTCATGAAGAAATTTAATGAAGGGGAAGCCTCAGTTTAGGGATTAAGAATGGTTGCTACCGAGGAAAGGATAGCAGAGGTCATAGGATTGCCAACAATTGAGGAACATTATCCAAATGAACATGATGCTAGGTCTTCAAGGGCACAATTCACTTAGCACGGTGATCCTCAATTAGACATTACAAAACAAGGATGTAAGAGACTTTCTCTTCCACCTCCATATACAGAGTTAGCAACCCACATTATCAAGTATTTAACCTGTGAAGGTAAGTTTTTGAACTTGCATGCTCATCATTTTAAATTGCTTAGTTGCATAAGGCATAACATGCAAGTTAATGTCCCCAAGTTTCTCTATAATATGTTGTGTATAAGTGCTGAGGAAACTCAAAAAGGAAAGGCAAATTCTATTTCCCATCATGCCCTCATTAAGCTTCTAGTTGAAAGATCTCTTAGGGATTCCTCCCCTATTTATGGATATAATTTATTGAATCCAAGACCTTACAGCCGCAAGCCAACCTTGTTCCTCAAAATTAGGAAATTAGGAAGAAACCACAAAGCCAATTCAAAATCCAATTAAGAGGGAAAAAGAACCCTCTCCTGATAAGTTTGCTAGGCCCAATTTAGAGAATGATATGCCGAGCTCTTCTAGGGGTAAAGGCAAGCAAAAGGTTAGCCCTAACCTTGAAAAGGAAGTAGAAAATCCCTCTATAAAGGTAACAAAAAGAAGGAGGTATACTCCTGCAATAACTAATCCTGCAACATCTACTCCAGTCATGCCTAAACCAAAATGGACCCGCAAAGTGGTTGAATTTGAAGAGGTTATTGTGTGTAGAAGCCCTCAAATGTGAGGTCGAGTATCTCCAACTTCTATTGAAAAACCAAATGCCCCAACTTCAAAGTCTCATATAGAGTCAATAGTTGACAATGTCCCAAATGATTATCCTATGCAATTGGAGCCCCAAAATGTAGAAACACATGAAAATGAGTTTGTCAAGGAGACACCATAAGAGAATCAAGAAATGTGCAAATCAAACCCTATTGCTATTCCAGAAAAAAGCACCTAGCAATGATCAAACTGCCATTCCATCAGTCCCTGAATATTCCAATGTTTTTCTTATACCTTATAAATCTTCCTAGTACACTTAGCATTTCCAACAAGTTTCTAGAGAGAAAAATATGAAATATGAAACTCAAGAATTTTTGTCATCAACAATTCAGTCAATATTGTTTGGTCTATACAATCATTTTATTTTTCAGAAAGCCTTGTGGAAGCAAGAGAGAGACCAAATTCAAAAGGCAATATTTGATAGAGATGAGGAAATTGAATCATTAAAAGAGCAACTAGTAAAACCAAAGTAACAAATGAATAAAGCTTTGAAGCTAGCTGATTAGGCTATGGCCTATAGACCACCCCCAAGGGTGTATGCTATGTGTTTGAAAGAACAATTTCTATTGTTCTAGTTGATGATGACAATGAGAAATATTGATTGTGAATTTAAGAATGCTTGAGATTTTTATAATGTGTATCAAAATTTTCCCTCATGGAAAAATAACTTGTTGTGTGAGCTCTGTTTGCATAATTTCATAAGAAATAGACTAGAATCCCCTGCTTTACATAGGGGATATTCACTTAAGAGCTCTAATATCATGGATGCATAATGAAAAAAATTATGATAAATAGTTGGATGCCTATAGAGACCTTGAAAAGTCTGAACCACTACCACTCTGGGCTGAATCCCATAAGCCTTATGACCTCTTGAGAGATTGGTTCAGATTAACTTGTGGAAGACCAAAACTAGAAATCAGAGAGAAAGTGTTTGAAGAAAGGAAAAAAGTTTACAAAGAGTATCAGACACTTCCTAATTTCACACAACAAAGAGGAATTGTAGGGCTTAGAAATAGATGGAGTCGACTGCCAGAATCTTTCAAGAAGGTTGAACAACACAACCCTATTAATTTTGAGGCAAAAGTGAATAGAGTGGCTAAATATATGCAATTGGGAAGACAAATCAAGAAAGAGTTATGGATGCCACTAACTTTCCAACGTCCTACCCTTCTCTGTCCCCTATATGAAAGCAATGCTACTAGGTTAGACCCATTAGTTGAAGAACACTTAGGTGAGCATTGGAGACAAACGAAAGGATATTTCTACACCTTCAAAAGTGGGAAACAAGGGAAGACAACACTGGGAGATTTCAAAGCAATAGCAAGGAAGTACAATGCTTAAGGACAAGCATTTGCATAGTGGGGGGTAGATGATGAGGCATATTAATTTCTCAAATTTGATATAGTTTTTATATAGTCTGAACTTACTCTTTGAGCCTTGTGAAAAATATTTCCAATATATCTATTTTAAATGTCTTGTGAACTTATGCTGAATGCAACTAGAACCTATTAAACCTATGGATAATGGATATGACATACCTTGCTTGATATTATATATAAAGTGTAGTATTTCATATAAATATTTTAACCTATGTTCTAATATTTGAATGAGAGTAGAAATTTTGCTATGCATATGTGTTCGAATGTTTCTAATTTTTAGGAAATGGAGAAGTGGCACAAAGAGTGGTGAGCATCGTATTAAAGAAGGAGTAATGAAGACCAGTCATAGCATGAGAAGTGTAGGTCAATTTTGGGTGATAAGCTATGTCTACGAGAAGGGTTATTCCAGGAGACCTGACTTGTGACATTATCTATAGACTATTATTTAGTTGCTCAATCAATGTTCTAAAGTCATGGTTGACATTCCACCTTTTTCTTCTGATAATGTTTGCTCATAGTTTTTATGTTATATTTGTAATAAGTTCCAATCCTCTATATATATGGAAGGAAAAGGGAAAAGTTAGAGTTAGTTGGAAGGATTCTAAAGTTGTTTCTATGTTCTCTACAAATTATTCAGTCATGTAACAAAAGAAGAATTCTAATGAGAGAGTAATTTTGGACTACCTATTGTGTTCTTAGTTAGTTGAAGCCAACCAAGGGGGCCAAATTGGGAGGTGGAATAGATTTAGGTAGAGCAGATTCATTTCTTACAAATTCCTATTTAAGATAGATTTACTGTATTAGTCCTGCAACATAGTTACTATGAAGTTCTTGCAGCACTTGTGGAAAATGATCATAGTGGATGTTTGAATTGTTAACTAGTTTAGAAATACCTTTTCTATAGTTTTTACAGTTCTTTATTGATAGTTCTAGTGTTTTCACTATTCTATGTCAGTAGTATGGATTCCTTTCATGCATTTTACTTTCCTACAACATAGGTGTTAAGACTCTTACATGAACTTAGTGCACATACTGTGCTGACCCATTTCAATTCCTACATCCCTGGGTTGACAATTCAAATGTATTTTCATAATGGAATAGATAGTTCTTAAAATGGATATAGTATCCTTGCTAGAGGAATAGTGGTGTGATTATCTTGACCTATTATAGAAGCCTGCATGTACCATAAGCCATAGTCTTCAATACCTTTCAGATATCTCATGATTCTCTTGATTGCCATCATGTGATTTTCTCTGGAATTTACTAAGAATCTTGCCACCATACCAATTGCTAATGCAATATCAGGCCTTGTATACACTACATACTACAATTTTCCAATCATTGATTTGTATGTGGTCTAATCTACTTCCTTTGAATCATCATTTTTGGAAAGCTTATGTCTAGTAGACATAAGGGTTCCAACTAGTCTTGAATCTTCCATTCCAAATTTCTTTAGTATCTCCTTGATATATTTGGATTGAGTAATGTATATACCATTTTTGTTCTACTGAATCTACAATCCAACAAAGAATTTTATCTCACCAAACATGGACATTTCAAATTCTTTACTCATTTATTTTGAAAAGGCTTTGCATAAGTCATCATTTCCTGTGAATAAGGTATGATCAACAAATATTTCTACCAACACAATCTTCTTGTTTGATCCTTCTTTGATATACAAACTACTATTATCATTTGTTCTTTGAAAGCCAATCTATATCAAATAATTATGGAGTCTTTCATACCAAGCTTTGGGAGCTTGCTTGAGACCATATAATGCTTTGTGTAATTTGTAGACCATGTCGCTTTTATTAGGATCTACAAAACCTTCTGGTTGTTCAATGTAGACTTACTCATCAAGAAATCCATTCAAGAATGTAGATTTAACATCCATTTGATACACTTTAAATCCTTTATGTGCTACATATGCTAGTAGAGTTCTAACACCTTCTAATCTTGCAACAAGAGAAAAAGTTTCACCATAATCAATACCTTCTTTTTGAGAATAGCCTTAGCACACCAATCTTGCTTTGTTTCTGAAAACTTTTCCATCTTGATTCAACTAATACCCATTTTGTTCCAATTACATTTTTATCCTTAGGTCTAGGAATGAGGGTTTAGGTTTTGTTCTTCTCTGTTTCCTCTATTTCTTCATTCATTTCTTCAACCCAACTTTCTTTATCCAGAGCATCTTTAACATTTATAGGTTCAAATTCATTAAGTAAACATGTACCTTTTAATTTTCTTCTTATCATTATTCCATCAGATTTGTCTCCAATAATTTGATCAGGTGCATGATGCCTTCTAACATATCCTTCTAACATAGGTTCTTTAGATTTTGAATGAGTTCCACTATTTTCATCATGAACTTTAGTATCTAGCTTGGGTTCCACTGTCTGTGACTTGGGTCCATTAGACTCGGTTTGAACTAGCTCGATAGCCTTTGACTATGACTCAGGTCCTTCAAATTGTGACTCAGGTTGCACTTTCTGCAACTCGATGACTGTTGGAGATTTTGGGGACTTAGGGGGTGAAGCTTCCTTTCTCTTAGATAGATTTGGCAGGGTATCAGGTTCATAGTAAACAAATCTTCTGTAATCCTTTGGCTCTTTGTTGCTTTCTTCTTCACTCTTTTCTGCAAACTCGTTAATTCTCACATGTACACTTTCTATGATTTTATGAGTAGACAAATTCAAATATTTGTATGCTTTAATTTAGTAGGAGTATCCTAAAAATATGCCTTCATCACCCTTGAAATCAAATTTTCCTTTTCTACATTCTTTCAAGATATAACATTTGGTACCAAATACTTTGAAGTAACTTACATTTGGTTTGTAGCTATACCATAGTTGATAAGGAGTTTTGTTTGAATCTTTCTTCAACAATACTCTATTCAAGGTATGAATTGCAGTGTTGATAGCTTCCTTCTAGTATTTGATTACAACATTCTTTTCAATCATCATTGTTCTTGCACAATACATGATGGATCTGTTTCTTCTTTTAGCTATACCATTCTGTTGAGGAGTACCAAGGGCTACTATTTGTCTTTTGATCCCTCTTTCAATGTAGTAATTATTGAATTTATTGGAGATGAATTCACCATCTATTTATAATCTTAAACATTTCAATTTCTTTCCAATTTCTTTCTCTACTCTTGCCAAATACTACTTCAATTTTTGAAAAGCTTTAGATTTTTCTTTTAGATACATTACAGTCATCATTCTAGAATAATCATCAACAAAAAGAATTAAATTTTTTCTCCATTGTAGCACTCTATTCTAATAGGTCCACATAATTTTGTATGCACAATTTTTAATACTTCTTCCAACCGATAGTTCTTTCTTTTAAAACTAGTCTTTCCCATCTTACCAATTTGGTAATTTTTGCATAGACCCATATTAGGTTTCTTGAAACTAGGAATACCTCTTACTCTTTTATGTTTTCTTATCTTAACCAAATTATCAAAGTTTACATGACATAATATTTTGTGCCATAACCAAATTTCTTCTACTTGAGCAATAAAACATGAACTTTCACTGAGATCAAGATAAAATAAATTACCTTTTGTTTGCTTGCCAGATCCAACTAGATTTCCTTTACCACCTAGTAGTTTGGCCTTTCCATCCATGAATTCTACCTTGAATCCAATGTTATTCAATTGTGCTACACTCAGTAGATTATGCTTTAATCCTTTAACCCAATAAGCACTGTCACATACAAGTTCCTTTGTCAAAGAAATACATCCTTTTCCTTTTATGTTACAATGTTTATTGTTTCCAAATACACTACCTCCATCGTAATATTCTCCATGCTCAAATTTTATTTTGTCTCCAGTCATATGATGTGAACAACCACTGTCAATAATCCATGTATCATTTTCGCTAACATGAGAGATAAGTGGCATTTTATTTCCTTCATCATCAAATTTATCTTTTACTGCAATATATACCATTTCATCTTCACTGTTATCAAAATCTTTAGCCATAAAAAAAGATTTCTTACCTTTGTCCTTGTAGTTCTTATAGTTCTTGGAATCCTTCTTACCTGCAGCAATGTGACCAACTTCTTCACAAGAAAAGTAGATCAGAGGAATTTTACCTTTGTACTTTCCTCTGCCTTTAGAATGCTTTCTTGCAAGCACGGCTTCAACAACTTCAAGATCATAGTCTGAGCTTTCTTCTATTTCTTCTTCTGCACTTCATGATTGACTGGATTTTGATTTCTTACTCTTTTTCTTGAGTGAGAGTTTATCTTCAAATGTAGACTCAATACCTTTTGAGCTAGGAACATAGTTATCAAAGTTATCTACCTCAAAAGTTGTCTTCCAACTAGAGCATTGAAATATATTTTACTATTTAGATCACATCTCATATCTTGAATAAAAGACACTCTAATTGCATAAATAGGAAGAAGAGTTCTAAGTACCTTGCTTACAATTGTTTTTTCTTGAATATCTCCTCTAGATGCTTTGATTGTGCTCATACTTGCTTTGATTCTTTTCACATATTTTGCAATGTTCTCATCTTTTCTCATTTTCATCTGATCAAAATGACCTCTTAGACTTTTAGACTTAGCTCTTCTTACATTTTCATCTCCTCCATAAATGTATTTTAGTTTGGCCAACATTTCATGAGCTATTTTACAATCTTTTACTTCATCAAATTCAACATAACTGAGAGTAGATGCAATATCAATCTTCATGATGTTATGATTCTTCTTTTCAATGATATCTTCAACTGATAATGTTCTAGTGGGAGTCTTGTATTCAACATCAAGATATTTACAACCTAAATCATTGATGGTAGCCAAATGTAACCTCATAAGTCCTTGTCATGTTGCAAGATTGTCTCTATTTAACTTGGGAATTCTCTTCTATAAGACATCTTGATCTTTAGCTTAGGTCCTTGAAAACTTCTCTACAAGCACCAAAAGATTTGATACCAATTTTTGGAAATATAAAAAGAGTAATTGAGAGGGGAGAGGTGAATCAGTTACCACAAAAATAAATCCTAGATCCCTTTAGATGTCAATACAAAATAAACTCTGAAAACTGAATACTGTTGATGCTCGGTAGACACACATAAAATGCTGTAACTCGGTAAATAATGAATATGATTAGTAAGTACTTAACATGCAAATATTAGATGTCATCTACGATTATCATTATCTTAACTTAGATGCAAACACATAAAATAAAATAGCATGAACACATTTGACACTAGGATTTAATGTGAAAACCTAATTTGGGAAAACCACCAATTGCAACTAGTTACTATTTTCACTCTTCTAAACTGAGCCCTATTAGGAGCCAACTCTATTAAAGGTTACAAAGCACAATATTAGGTTTGAGCCTATTAAAGGATTTAATCACCCTATTAGGAGTGGCCTTGTTAGAGGTCTTCAGATAATTCAATAGAACTGCCACCTTGTTAGAGGTTTTATAAATAGTTGTTAAGCCAACTCTGTTAAGAGATTTAGATCATTGCTACAATGGTTAGAGAGTAACAATGAGATGACTTGATTTCTAATACAACTAAATTTCTGATTATAGATCTTTGTTCTGGCTTGTATTTTATCCTTCCTGATCAAATATATATTTTCAGCTTCACAAGGATATTCTACTTATCCTTCTGATTCACTTCCTTACTACATCATTAGATCTTCAAAATATTCCATGCATTCACACTCTTACACACTTTTAAATTCTTAATTTGACCTTATACTTATATCATTCATATTGTCAAGTCAGCTCATATACAACTTAGAATAACTAATATTCATCACTTCAGTTGGCTAGAACCAATAGATAAATTAATTAAACTCAATATGCCAAAATAAGAAAATCCTTCATTAGCCAACCTATCTAGGTAGACACTAACTCAAAAATTATTTTCTTGTGTTAACCAAGTGAACTCGATTAACACTGCATATTCACGAAGATCCTTTGGTAACTGAGTGAGCTCGGTTAACACTAGTTCCATCCAACATTTTCTTCATTAACCGAGTGATCTCGGTTGACACTCATCTTCTACAAACTTTCCTTTGATGCCCGAGTTAACTCAGTAGACACTACCTTCTAAACTAGGCAAACACATAAATGCTTAGTAGATGCAAAAAATTGTCTTCACTACTCGAGTGAGATCAACATGCACTGACTAATAATGGTATGATATTTGTGTAACATCAAAGACAACACACAATTAATCAATTGTATCCAATAGCTACCATGTTATAAACATCCAAGAAGACTAGTAAAGAGTATATGTATGAACAATAACACATATGCAACATAACATGTAAGGACATGTAGAATAATATTGGTACAAATAGAAGAATATGTATGACATGCTTTGATTACTTTATCATCTTGTGCTAATGAAGCAATAAAATCGTCTAAAGAAATCTAGACAAAATATATAACAAAGGGCATAACATAGGGGAAAATAAAACATGAACACTTAAAGACTACCATGCTAGAGAATTTCACTTCAAGCATGTTGCTTTCCCTAGGGAAAGGTGGAAAACTCGTAAGAGGAACAACATCCAACAAAGTAGGAACTTTAGCCAAATCCAAGCAAGGAATCTGGTGGGAGTCACTCTGGTTGTCACTAGTAGTAAGTTTTAACTATATATAAAGAATGTTAGGAAAATTATAATCTATATCAATATTTTCATAGTTGTCATCACTAACATGTGAATTAGAATCATCATCAAGAGTATCTTCCACATCTAGATTAATAGAGTCTAAAAAATGAACAAAATCATCATGTTTATCCATTTTCATGTTATTAATATGATTAACTTCCTCTAGAGGCTAAAGAATAGGTTGATAAAAGTAAGCAAAAGGTTGAGATGAAGATGCAATTTGAGAAGCAAGAGTGTAGGTCTTAGTTTTAAATTGATAATTTTTTTGTGATTCTTATAAACATGTTGATTTTTAATGGTTTTACAAGATAAGCTTGAAGGAGTAATATCAATTGATATAGGTTCCAAAGAGGGACTAATTATGGTTTGAGGAGCAATAAGCATAGGAATAGGTGGGGTAGGAAATATAGTTTTAGGAGGATCAACCTTAGGAAGGCTAATATCAAGAATTTTTTTACCTTATATTGTTGATAGGATTTATAAAGATGATCAAGATGGGTAGGTTAGTTTTGAGGGATTCATGGCTAATAGACATATATCCTAGCATAATCTTAAGGATGTAAGGGTTCATAGAGATAATGATTAATGGTGACAACTTTTTCATTATAGGGACACTCAATACACTTATCAATAGGAGAAGTGGCTACTTGCATGAAAAAGTGCCCTAGAATACAAAAGTTAACTTGAAATTGATCGAAAGTAGGAATGACAACAAAGGTTGTATGTGCAATCTTACTAGAAAGGGTCACTAGAAGATTGATAGAACCTTGAGGGTGATAAATAAAACCATTAGAAGATTCGATCCAAACATCATATATGTCATAGGCATCCTTATGCAACATATTATAAAAAAGATGCTCTTTAGTGAATATATTCATGGAGGAAAAGGGATCAATCAAAACACCATGGGAATGGATATGAGAAAACCTAGTAGTAATGTAAATAATATTTTTATTCACTTTAAACATATTAGAATAGTCGAAGATGATAGGAAGTGAACTTTTAGGTTCGGGCTAAGGTAAAACCAAAGGTTGAGGTTGAGACTTAACATGATTAACCACATGATTAGCTTCTTCCACCTTGTCAGTGTAACTAATATTAGTAACAAGAGAAGAAGGTGGATTAATGACATTAGTTGAATGTCAAGGTATAGAGTTGGTGTAAATTTTCAAATTTTTATTAGGAGGTGCTACAAATTCATTTATACTATTAACCTCAACATGAACATATATAACATTTGAATTAATAAGATCTTGAATAACATTCTTCAAAATATAACACTTTTGAGTATCATGACCAGGTTAATGATAGTATTAACAAAAATAGTTTCGATCAATTAACTTAGGCATTGTTTTGATCAACTTTATCATCACCACTAGAAAAGTTCCAAATAAAGCAATGCATTTACAATTAGTGTAATGCCCTACCCGGAGATCCTTGGAACAAGGATTTAGTTCAAACCAAGATGATTTTTATTTTTTTTTACAATTATGAATGCACATGACAACATCATATAGGGATGACATAGATCGCAACGGAAGACTTAACCACCATCCGAACAACCAATGAATCTCCAAACGCCACTACTACCAAAATGACTGATGACGAAGAACGTATAACTGAATTCAAATTGAACACATTTTGAATTCAAGATGTGACACCAAAGGAATAAAGAACACCTAAGAGGGTACCCCAAACAACTCCCAAAAAGTTCAAATCAAATTGACAAGTGCCCATTGCTCGCCCGCACAAGTCTTTGCAAAAATCCAAGCGATACTTTAATACAACACTAGAAAGTATCATGCAACATTCCTAAAGAAGGAGGGCAACACTTTTAGGGATTGGGTGATACTTTCCTCGAAAGTGTGCGATACTTTAAGGATATCGTATGATAGTTTTTTCAAGGAGGTGCAATACTGGAAAGTATCGCACGATATTTCTCCAAGAGGCATGCGATAGAATCAGGGGATGCATGATACAATTTCAATGGGCATGTGATACAATATTGTATCACACCATACTAGTAAATGGTCACCCAGGAAACTCAAGAAATACTTAAAGATAAACAACAAACTAAAATTGAGTTCAGAGCCTCCACACTGGGAAGAACTAGATCCACAAAGATTGAGGAATGAACACTCGAGTGCATAAACAACAAGATGCCAAGGAACAAGAAAGGAGAACATCTATCCATCTATACCATAGTATTAAAAGAATGTACTAAAAGCAACATTGTAGTGTACATAAATAACATCACAATATACATAAATAACATCACAATATACATAAATAACATCACAATAACCAAACAACCAAACTAAGTATGTAGTTCCTCCCAACCATCAATAGTATCATAAGACCATCATGGATCCTAGCAATCCCTCGCATGTGACATCCCAAGCCATTGATAAGATCATCAGTACTATTGTAATAGGGATGTCACCTCTAAAACATGCTAAAATATAAGCATAAGGAAATCTAACATGCTAGTAGTTAAGCATAAGATAATCCTTCAAGTAGATAACATCACCTATCACATGCTGAACATCGTAATAAGGAAATCTAACATGCTAAACCAATAAGCAAAAGATAATTAAATACAACAATTCACATCATCTAGTCATATGCTAAACATCATAATATGGGAATGCATCAAAGAAACTAACATCATCTAAACATAATATCCAAGCATTCCAATGAAAGCATAAATCACAAGAAAACATACTCCAGAACTCGAAGTATCAAGTGAAAACATCTAGCAATGGTCGCACTAGGATAAAAGACCATCTTTGTACACTGGTCCCTAGTAGTGGTGAAGGTAGCTATGCCTCCCAACCATGTGGCACCCATATGTCCACACCCACTATGCTGATGGAGATAATGATCCAATCACAAACACACAAAACAACATCCATGGCTAACACTCACACCAGACAATATGATGGCTATAACCAAGAACCTAAGATAATGCAAGGAGTACAAGTCCTTGTCAAACACTCAATAGGCTACTAAGTAGGGGCTGACATCATGGAGAGTTGCTTGGCATCAAAAAGCCCAAGCTCATATCGTGCAAATTCAGCATCCCTCAATAGGATGGCTCGGCACAATGTTTTATTATCTTAAGTTTCATTACCACTCACATTTTATTTAGTTATCACTTATTTAAAACTTCCTATCCTCCACCAACCCTCTGGGCACAATGATCACCAGCCTACAAGATAGAAGCCCCCTCCATATGCTATCTACCCTACCCATGCTCATCCTATGACAAGTGCGCGTGGGCATGCATACTCCCATCCCAACCCCAATGATCATAACTTTTAGAAGTAATATGAAACATCAAGACCCACAAGTCCTCCAACAAATGTACATGCACATACTCATGTGTGGTGCACCACCATCATGAAGATCATAACAAAAGGACTAGATGAGAACACAATGCAAAAATAACACCCAACTAAAAGAAACACAGGAAGGACATATTTTACATAAATTCCAAAGCCAATAAAATCATACATCATGAAATCACTCAATCAGCCTCAATCCAAGAGTATAGATTCTACACGAATCTCAATGATGCAACAAGACCAAACATCATAAACTCACTCAATCGGCCTTAATCTGGGAGCATGGATTCTACACGAATCTTGGTGCCCACGAAACAATAACAAAGGTCCAAAAGAAACCATAACAACAAGTAAAAAAAATCACTCAACTGAACACAAAGTTGGGAGTACAGATGTGACACACATCCCAATGCAAACAAAAAAGTGCAATGAAGTTTTGACTGATATCAAAATGGATAATCTAGGTCCACGACCCAACTCATGCCAAGAAAATTGGAGAAAATAGGGCAGTATGCAAAATGAGGTAAAAACCCCAAATTTTGGAAAAACTGCGAAACTAAAACCCATTTGGCCTTTGGGTAAAAAACCCCCAAAGATCCAAAAATAATCAAGTTTGGACACCATATGCAAAAATGGCTAGCATAATAGTGTAAAACCCCAAACCCTCATCCCAAAAAATAGGGAAATGTTCGTACCCGCACAATCGGGTAAAACTAGGATATAGAAACAAAGGGAAACGTTAGTTCTCAGACTCCAAAAAAATGACTACAAAAAATAGAAGCAGAAACAAAGCCAAAACAATAAAATAGGAAAGCCCTACCTCATAGCCAAAAGGGCAAAACAAGAATTTGAACCATAAAATAAATAGCCTGCAGAAGTAGTTGAAAATTGTGGCAATCCAAGGTTTCCCCAAGCTCGATCCAATGAGCTCAACCTCGCAACTATCCCATGCCCATAGCTCCCACAATGAACAAAATAGTAAATCCTCATGAAGAGGATTTTGGGCTTCACTCTCAAACTTTCTAATTCAAAAGTGAGAAGTGAGGAATTAAATTCCTTTTTGGATATTTATTCACTTTTCAAGTGAATAATCGATTAGGTCAAATAACTAGCCAACCTAGTTAAACCCCGAATCGACCCAAATGAAATTAGGCTATTCCTAGAAATAAGAATTCATCTATGGAAAAGTTGCCAGAAAATAAAATAAACCAATTAAAAGCCTGAAAACCCAAAAACATAGAAACTTCCTTAACAACTTTCGCGACAATGCAAACTTCTAAATGCACAGACATGCTCACTGGTCTAATCACATAATGCAAATGAGTTCAGATTTAATAATCTCTAAAATTTTTAATTAAACAACTAAATAAGGATACGTCGACCATACAGGGATGACATTGGTAAAATATGAATGGCTCAATCAATAACTCCATGTGCCACTGCCAGGGATATAAATCCTGCACACTAAATAACACAATCAAGTGCAATTGCATATAGTAACGTAGCTGAAGCAATAAATGCTTAAATCACCTAATTTAACCATTTATTTAATTATATTAAAATAATCTATTTACATCACTCACATTCGCATCAAGCATAACAATGCAAGAGTGAAGTAAATAACCATAGCATTAAATCCATCACATAACATAATCAAAAGTATGTCCAAATACCATATAACTAGATATCATCATAAAACACACTGTATCTAAAAATGGAATCATCATGCAAAATGATCAACTGAACAAAATAGTAGTCTAACATCTATGATACCAAAATCAAGGTATAACGTTTGACCCTCAGGTCCTCTCAAATGTAAAACATAACATAAGTAATAAATATCTCTCAGATCAAAATATAACAAGGTAAATGTCCGCAACACATAACCAAATAATCCAAATGGACAATCCATTTCTAATCATTTAAGCATTTAATAAAGGTTGATTAAAGAACAACAAAAAGGCACTTAAAACACATAAGTGAACATAGTCATAAACATGAGTAACCACTGCTTTAGGAACCTAGTCCAGCATAACATGGTAATAGTACATAGTGTAATCTCTGCACACATCTTAGGGTAATTATAGAATAACATCATGATACTACATTGGTCCTGGTAACCACCGGCACAAACCTCAGTGAACCAAAAATCACATCATAATCTCATAAATCAGCCAAAGCATAATCAAAGCAACTGATACAGAAACATAAATCCAATCACCTCAACGGTGTAAATCACTCATGGTCACAATCATGATCCATCACAACAAAAGATCAACAAGGATGCATCCATCAGGATGACTTACAGAAGTCAAATGGGAGAGGCACTAAAATTAGGATGATACACAAGGACAAAATAGTTGTGCCTTTAGATCTAGTAGCCACTTGATCATCAACTCTCTCTCTCTCTCTCTCTCTCTCTCTCTCTCTCTCTCTCTCTCTCTCTCTCTCTCTCTCATTAACAGTAACAAGGTCCAACATAGTGGTTCTCTCAAGATGGATCACTTATAACTCATAATGGTGAAGCACTACACAAAGATGTGAATAATAAGTATACTCAGTAAGGAGAATCTTACCTATGAAATATTTTTTCAAATTATAAATACAAATATGTTGAATATCATGATTAAGAATAAGATGAAATATTTGAGCATTTTGAATCTACCAATAAAGTCACTAACTTTTTCTTTAACATTTTTATTACAATGCATCAAATTAGTCAAAGAAATTTGAGTACCGATGTTGTTTGTAAATTTCTGAATGAAAGCATTGGATAGTGTTTGAAGGAATAAATATAATTAAGGGATAAAGATAAATACCATTACAAAGCTTTTTCCCTAAGAGTATGCGTGAATTCTTGGCCATGAGCCTATACTCATGAGAAAAATGACTACATATAGTTAAAAAGTCCTAATATGAATCATAGGATCATCCTTACCATTCCAAGTCTTACAACAAGGTATCTCAACATGTTGTACGATAACGATAGGAAGGGTATCTAAGGAAATGGGATTAGAAATGTCCCCTGTAGGGATTTTGTACTTAGGTTGAGTGAATTGAGCCACTTGTTGTTACAAAGTGGTGATAGTTTGAACCATCTACTAATGGAAGGATTAGAAGACACAATAGAAGGTATAGACATATTAGATGCCTTAAATTTTTTTATAGGAAGTGAAAGGAATATGTAAAGAAATTAGTGGAGGATTAGAAAGAATAGGGAGAGGATTAGAATATGTTGAAGGAATGACATTATATGAAGGTAATGAAAAAGATATGGAGGTATGAGGAAAACTCAAGGGAAGTGAAGGGTTAGGAATACCAACACTTTAAGGATTAGAGACTTTTGGAGAAGTTGAATGAGAGGTGGTGCATAAGTTAGAATACTAGGAATAAAGGTAGAAACATGAATAAAAGGTTCACCAATTGTGGAAGGAGGAGTGTATCATAACTCTTGAGCATATTATGTCAAAGGCTTAGCATGAGTTTCAATAAGGTGAGATATACCACACAACATGGATATTTAATTATCATAATGAGTAATAATATTCTTAATAGCCTCAATAAAAGCTACACTATTGAGATTTTCATTCTATTGAACAAGCCAATTTTCCAACATATCAAACTCTTGTGACAACTTATCAAATAGGGAAGTAGGAACTCTTGAGGTTTTACATTCATTATGGGAAGAGCGAAAAGGGTTATTCTCCATGATAGGATTAAGCTATTGAGGAAACATATTACTATCATCATGGGTCCTAGGAAGAAAAGAATAAAAAGATCCCATGAGTCTATGGCTTCTTCTAATGAGAATGTTATATGTTAGACTTAATGTAATATTTCCCATAAAAAGGGAGATAAAAAGGGAACTCTAATGAGATCTAACCAAATGAATATTAATGTAATAAGGAGCATAAAAAGAGATAACTACCCACAAAATATAGCTAATTATTGTTAGAATAACTTAGAATAATTGAGACCGGGGGGAGCGTGAATTAGCTATCCTAAAGTCGAGATGTACCAATTAAACTTTTGAATACTTTAAACAACTTAGATCTATTCTTTAAATAGTTCAATCTCTAAACAAAATTATTAGTGACAAAAACTTGAAGTCCACTATCCCAATAATAACTTACTTGTAGAATGAAAAATATTAAATAGTAAAACATATCAAACATCATTCACACAAGTATGACACTAGGATTTAACATGGAAATAAAAATTAGGAAAAACTACTAGTGACATGCTACAATTAATCACCCCGTTAGGAGTGGCCTTGTTAGAATACTTAAGAACATTCCATTAGAATGTCACCTTAATTGAAGGATTTACAAATGACTGTTAGGTCAACTTTGATTAAAGGATTTTAACTAATATAATGGTTAGAAAGTAACAATAGGTTAATTTGGTAAATACAACTCACTTTGCAAATATAGATCACAATTTAGCTCATCTTCTAATTCATTGACTAAACTCTTGATGCAAGAGCATCTTGCATCAAGAAAAATGGGGTGTAATCAAAATTATAAATTTTTAAAATAAAAAATAAAAATTGTTGTGTTGAGAGAAAGTGACGAAAATTAGAGGAAAAAATAATAAAGAATAAAAAAAGGGAAAAAGAGGGGAAAGAAGAATTTCTATTTTCAAGGTGCATAGGTGGCATAAATAGAAAAATAAGAAAAATAGTTGTCATTCCATTTATCGAGGTGTGTAGGTGGCTCTTAGAAGTTTGTGGAAAGTTACTTAAATCATGCATTTAATATTTATTGTGATCCACAATTTTCTAATTGGCCCACATGGTGGTTCTTAGTTGTACTTGGGTGGGAATTTAATATTTTTTTGTAAGGTAGTTTATTTTCCTTTTATCCAACATTGGTTGTGTTTGTAATATCTTGGGTGGTAAGTGCCTATATAAGAAAGGCTTATGAGCATTTGTAATGAAGCTCTCATGGTGTAATATCTTGTAAGAAAGCTTGGAGGTGAAAGATCTCAGTGTATAAGATCTTGAGAGGAATTTTCTTCTTGGTGAAGCTCTTGGTGTGAAGATTCTTCTTGTGGAAGCTCTTATTTGGGAGTTATCTTATGTTGAAGCATTTGTAAACTTCTTTTGGAAGAAGTCAAATCTTGTTGATGTTATAAGAGTTTTCAATTATAATAAAGCATGCTTTGAAGCATTTTGTCATCTCTTTTTCTCTATATTGTTGTGTTCTTGGTTATGAGTTGGTAAGGGTGGTCCCACCCTTCATCAACTCTATTCATGTCTCCATCTTCAATCTCTGATTTTCTTGGAAAATCTTTCAAGCAATAACTCTTCACCTCCACTCTTCTCCTTCTTCATAGCCTTTTGCTCAAGTTTGCCAGTCAAGAAAATTAGCAACTACTAACCTCTCTAGGTTAATCCTTATACCTCCTTAAATAGGTAGCTTTGATCCTTTTCCTCTTAAACATCACTGTTGATCATAGGGTTAGGCTAGATCTATTGAATCCTTCCATCATTTTGTTTCTTCCCTCTCCTTCTAGATACTTCTCAAAACTTCTTTTTTGAATCCATGTCTAGAAATGCTCAAACACAATTTCTTAAACATTAAATGCTCCATCTCATCAATACTTATCCTTCACATGCTTTGACCAATCCAAAAATTCAACTATGTTGATTGGAAATCTCAATTCCTTCACAAAATAAAAAATGCTGACACTCGGTCAATACCGTGTTCCTTGGCCTTGGTCATCACTAGATAACTTAGTCAATACTAACTATCTTGCTTGGCTTATACTATCTTTTCTCGGTGTGAATTTTTTGATACTTAGTCTTTATCAGTGCTCGGTCGGCACTATATTCACTCCTTCTACTATTCACTCAGTTGACACTTGCACAACTCAACTTCAATTATAAGATCCTTAATCTTCTACATTGTAGCTTGGTTTAGCCTATGCATTTGGTCCTTCATTGATCATCCCTTCTAGGCTTTATCTTGACTATCCATTCCACCTAGTGTTATGATTAAACAACACATTATCTTGTCAAGCTCTAGCTGATCAAGTGCGCATTGTAATTCTACATAACTCAACTTTTCCACTAGGTCTTCTTGATATCTCTTCTGTTCAAATCCTCTCCATCAATAATCTTGATATGACACTTTACTCAGGTAGAAACTGTCTCACCAATAAGGTTTGACATGAATGACCACATTATAATTGTTCCAATTGTAGTTTCCAACAACTCTAAAAATGTGTAAATAGCTATAATGTGATGAGATCCAATTACAAACTATTTAATGCCATATTTTAATCCATTTCATGCACTTTCCCACTCACTTCCTTATTCCATTTCTATCTCGTTTCTTTCCATTTTACCATTTTAATATTGCATATAGTTTAATATAAATATGTAGTATTTAATATTGTTTCAGGATCAAAATATGGAAAATTCATTATTGGTTGCTTTTTACTAATCTTTATTATAACAATATGCTGATGTGTGGAATGGATCCTCTTGTTGCCTCTACATAATTATATATTTTTACATGGACTTGCTATCAATGAACACATGCCAACAGATCATCTATGACTAACATGAAAGGAAAAGCATATGATTTTCTACTTTGGTTCCACCGTATCTCATGATAGATGTGTCTCTCAGGTAGAGGAGGAAGCTGCCACCTTCCCTATTTCTTAAAGCTGTAGCAAATTTCTCTCTACTCTATGGACAAGAATGAAGGGCTTATATGGATCATTCCATTATTTAGTTTGTTGGTTGTACATAGAACTTTAGTGCATGGCTGTTGTGAGAAATTGGCAAGAAATATCTCATAGTTGAGATACATTTTGCAATATCATGAGGATGGAATAACCAATGATTAGTTTAATCCCCAAATTTATCTTCTGTTGTAACCATGATTTATTCCACAGTTTATGTGAGCTATTTGGCCATAGGTCAAATATAGACCATGTCATTTTACTTCACTGTCACTACATTTGGTTATATATAGGAGCTCTGGCAGAGAGTTTGCATGAATAAGACTCTAATCAGAAATATAGTACTACATATGATTGAAATAGTTTAAGAGAGAAACATTTGAATTTCATCACTCAACAAACTAAGGAGATAGGGCCCACTCTGTAGAATGCTGGTGATAATTGTAATATAATTATGGTGTGTGTAATTCATAATTTAACATTTTAGTATGCTTTGTATTTAAGGTTTCATATGAGTACGTATTCAATCCAATTAATGTTTTAATTGAGAAAGACGTGAAACAATTTACAAAGTTTGTATTTAATAATTCATATTGTGAATTTCTACTCTTGAACGTATACAAGACATTTTTTGCATTAATGTGTAGATTATTAATAGATTCCTGTCATATTTTGAGAAATTACTGTCAAATTTCTATTTAGAAAATTATTGTATTATATTATTTTTCTCATGCATGATGTTTTTTTTCATTCTAGATTGATTTTATTTGGATTTGTGAACTGTTGCATTTGTTATTATCATTTTTTTTAATGTTTATTTCTATTTCTAATGTTTTAGTCACCAGGAAGTAATAGTTCCCATCACTGGGATATATTTAGTTTTTCATATATTCGCTTTGTTTGTTGTAGTTGCATTCATAATCCCTCATCTCAAAACTATCACCCCTTGATGGTATACTACTTAGACACCTTTCACAAGCTTACACTCTCAAATTGACACGTATAGACTTAGTCAAACTTCATCATCAACTACTAATTCCTTTCTTATTATTTACCCTAGTGTTGGCCTATCATAATGCACCAAAAGGAGATCAAGGGATTTAAATCCAAAGTAAAAATGGAGAGACATGTTGGGTTCACCAAAACTAAGATGGACACCTAACACAATCTAACTCCAAAAATAAAGGGGCACAACAAGAGAGATCCTCAAGAGAGCAAGATCTAAATCCAAGATGAAAGAAAGAGGTATAAGACATCAGGTTCACCAAAAATTTTAGGTGAAATTTATACAAATAAGAGAGATCAAGAGTTTGAACTTCAAAATAAAAAAATGGTTGGGTTCACTAAAATGTTTAGTGGTGAAATAGAGGTTAATAAATTTAATAATATAAACTATGTGAGATGAATCCATTATTTCTCAATATAACTCAATTTAGATTAGAAAAATCCAAAGTGATAAAGGGATATCAATGCTAAACCCAAATTACATCAAGGAGGTACACAACTAAGTCATCTTTCATGCAATTTTAAGTTTGATTAAATATATGTAAATGTAAATGTTAAATTTAACTAATTTATTTAATGAGAAGTATAGGATAGATCTAGGTGCTAAATATATGCAATCGACCCAATTAAGATATGGAAATAGGTCTATGCTAAAAAGTTAAATGAATGATAAAGTACTCACCTCAAAATATGCAAGGGACTATGCCTTTTCACTCAAAAAATCATGAATTTTAACATGTGATTGAACTTTCAATGTGAATTCACAATCACAATAGAAAACCTAGAAAATTCTATTTTTATTAGACCTCCAACAAGATGTTGACCTAGTGGTAAAGTGTCCAAACACTTTATAGGAAGATGGACATGTTCTCAAGACATAGTAGCAAAGTCAACCCAACTTCTTTGGAAATGCCTCAATGAGTAGTTTCTAGATCTATGGTTGCAATTCATATATCATTCTCTTGCACACAATATAATTTTTTTTTTAATGAGGGCTTGCCTTATTGAAACCCTAGATTGAGGAATCAACCTTGAAATTGAAATGTAAAACATGAAAGGAAAGCAGGAAAAATGTAAATATTACCTTGTTTAAAGAAAACCCTTTTCAATAAGGATTTTATAATACTTTCATGTTGTCAATGTTGAAATTGCAATGACAGATGTATGAAATATCTATAAATACCATAGATCTACCAAAACCACATCATGGAGCCATGGATGTAAATTTGAATCAATGAAGAAGTTTATGAATGTCTCAATGTAGATCTCTACAAAATTATAATCTTGAAGAAGAAATGCTCACAAAGGATTTTTGAATCTTTGAATGCCTCAAATGCTTGATGAAAATCTTCTTGGTTGAATTCTTTAATTCTTCTTGATGTTTATAGATGTCTTGTGATTGATGGATGTGAAAATGACATGCCTAGTCTTCCTTCACCTAATATTTAAACTTATAATATCAAGACAAAATTGACCCCTAGAAATCAAAATCCCTAGGGAATAGGTTGACCTGGGTCAGCCTATTCTGGAATAGGTCAACCTAGGTTGACCTATTCTAGAACAGGTTGACCTAAGTCAACCTATTCCAGGGTTTTCCCACAAGGAGATAACCCCTAGGTATCAAAAACTACATAAATGAAAATGGAATAAGTGGACAATAGAAGAAAAATTTATTTGAGCACAAATCTATCCATGGTCCTTAAGGTCACTAGAGGGTGGGAGATAAAAGGTCTTAAATGATGGGTTCTTTCATTTTAAGATGGTACACTTGGATATAATACAAACTACATACAAAATATCTAGTTTAGTCATGGTGAGATTAAAAATATAAGAATCCAAATGATTTGTATATGCAATTTTCCATACCCCTTATTTTGAGTAGAGGAGACACTCAAATTTTATTCCTACTTCATATGGTCTATTGGATGATTTGCAATCACTCATATTAAGTTTTCTTAATACATTGAGAGAATATTTTGTTGGAGAGATCGTAATTCTTCCTTCTTCTTTCCAAAATTGCTTGCCCAAGAAATAGTGTACTTAGATAATTGTTTCAAAAGATTTTTTGAGTTGATCCTTGGTACTTTTTATACACTTTTCTTGATCTCTTATAATGTTCAAATAATCTTCATATAGTAAAACAATAAAAAATATTCATCAACATGTTTTACCATCCTACTTCAATAAGTATTCATTTATTTTGGAATACCATTACCTTCGGGGGTTTCTTAAGATCATATATGTGTTTATTTTATTCTACACATTGAATTTTTTTCACCAATTAACAAATTTTGGTGAATGTTTCATATAATTTTTTAAAAAAAATCACCATGTATAAATGCAATTTTTACATACATTTGAAAAAAGATCCTTTCAAATTTTGCAATTAAAGAAACTATTGTATAGATGAAAGTCATTTTAATAATTTGAGCAAAGGTTTTAGTATAGTCAATAATGTAGGTATATGATGGATTACCGAGAGGGGGAGGGGGAGTGGTGAATTAATAATCACAAACTTTAAAGTTTTCAACAAATTTCAATACTATTATCGATAAGATTCAATTATCCCTATAACACTATTATTGATTAAGTGTATTAAACATTCATACATAATAGTAAAATCGATAATCAACAATAACACTAATATTTATCTCATGGAAACTAGATTTGGGTGAAAACCATGGTGTGAGATTGGTGCTCACAAATATTTATACTCTTCTCAAATACACTTTGTTAGGAACTTATCTAGACCACTATGAGGCATACCTTGTTAAATGATTTTCCTCTAGATTTGTTAGAATATTTACTCTGTTAAGAGTAACCTTGCCAAAGGATTTCAATACTCTAATATAAGAATGCTACCATGTTAAAGGTTTTACAATAGACCAATTAGGGCCACTTTTTTAAGGGATTTTGACTGTTGCAATGGTAAGAAAGTAATAGAAACAAAATGATCTGTAGTTTGTACTATCTTTCTTTATCAAATCCTTTAAATTTCTTTAGCATAGTTACATACCATTATCTTTCCTTTATTTTCAACTTTGACCATAACCCACTTACTACTGCCACACTCTAATAGCCCCGTCTACACCCTCTACTCTTCTTCATTTTCCAACCACCTCTTCTTCTAGTCATAATACCAAAATTTTCTTATTTCATCCTTTAAGTATATCATAAATCATTAAAACCATAAACCTTGATCCAACAATCATAATATCATCCTTTCATTCTTTCATGTAGAAACTTCTCAAACAATCTTCTTTTCCTTAATGTAATAATGACTTTGAATTTCCTCCTACTCCAATAAGAAATTCATTATCATGATAAGTCCTCAAGTCTTTGATAGTCCAATATGAAATACCATCACTAATGCTAATTCCCATTGTTTATTCTAACTATTACTCGATGAGCCTCCTCTTATTATTATTTCTCTATGCCCCTTCTCAAATTCCTTGTATAGTATAATTTCTAAGGATATGGTAACAAGTTAAAATAATATGCTAAATTTTTTGACATCAACGAAAAATAACATAAATCATGAATATGCAATCCATAGGTTTTTCTCTTCATCAACAACTTGTATATCAGTTATGCCAATGATCTCCCCCTTTGGCATTGATGAAAAACCATAATGACATGCAATTGATACTTTTCCAAAACTAATCTCTGACATACAATATGATCTTTTTGATTTGCAACTCTTCTTCATTCCATTCAATCTTATTAATATGTATTAGTTCCTCCTTCTCCTTCATATATTCTTCACTTTCTCCCCCTTTGATAACAATGCCAAAGTCATCAATCGTGTAGAAAAACTCTTATCATAACCTTGTTTTGTCCCGCACTCCAAAACTCACTTTATAGACTACTCCTCCCTAAGAATTTGACTCCTACACCATTTCATGCAAATGATATGCTATTATGCCCTTCATGAGCTGATGCACTATGCATCTTCCTAGTTGGTTTTTGATAGAGGTAGGACCCCTAACTTGCTCAAAGATTTCCTTTGGTAGTGGTTTTGTAAATTTATTAGCTACTTATTCCTTTGTAGGAATATACTCTAGCCTCACCTCTTTATCATGTATTTGTTCTCTTAGAAAATGATATTTCAATTCTATATGTATAGTTTTTGAATTTATTACTAGATTCTTTGATATATTGATAGCACTGGTGTTGTCACAATGTATACCATCTAGTTCTTCTAATATTTTTTGTATTCCTTCCAATATCTTTTTTATCCATGCAACTTTATGACAATTTATTTCCACTATGACATATTTAGCTTTAGCAGTTGAATGTGAAATGGAATTTTGCTTCTTACTAGTCCATGAAACCAATCTATTTCCTAAGAAAAATGCTCCCTCGCTTATTCTTTTTCTATCATCAATGTTTTCTACCCAATCTGTATCTATATAGACTTTAAGATCAAAATCTCCTCATTTTTCATACCATAGAATGTATTCTTCAGTGCCCTAAAGATATCTGAATATCCTTTTAACTATTGTCAGGTGTGACTCCTTTGATTGTGAAGAGAATGTTGCAATGATTCCTACTGTATGAGCCATGTCAAGTCTGTTGTGAACAACATATTGTAGCTTTCCAATCATTGATCTATACAATGTTTCATTCACTTCCTTGGATTCATCTTCTTTAAATAACTCACAATTAGTAACCATTAGTGTACTAATAGGTTTGAATTCTTTGATTCCAAATGTTTTTAATATATCTTTTATGTACTTTGACTGAGTTATGTAGATCCCATGCTTCAACTATTGTATTTGGAGTCTAATAAATAATTTTATTTATCCAATCAGAGACATCTCAAAATCATTCCTCATTTCTTCAACAAAATACCTAATTAATGCTTCATCTCCTCCAAAGATTATGTCATCCACAAAGATTTCAACAATCAAGACTTTACTTCTACTCTTTTTCTTGAGATACAAGTTGCAATTGTCATTGGTTCTTACAAATCCCATTTTTATTAAGTAAGCATATAACATTTCATACCATGCTCGTAGTGCTTATTTCAGTCCATATAGTGCCTTGTGTAACTTCTATACTAAATTTACCTTATTCAATAATAAATCCTATATGTTGTTCAATGTATATTTTCCTCTTCCAATACTTGATGCAGGAACATCCTGGGTTGCACTACTATCCTGCATGTTTTCTATTTTTATCTTGTTGCTAAAACTGTGTTCTGCTGAAACTGTGTTTTTTGGTTTTTGGGTGCCTGTTGCAAACTGTATAACTATTTTTCCATAATTAATGAGAGGCTACACACTTTAGGTATTGAAGATAACCTAGAGTAATGTCTATGGTCCAAGGCACAAGTTCTAACTCCTTATAAGTTGGGAGATATGGCGATTCTCCTGAAGTATCAATTTTTGGCAGTTCTATGTGACAATTTTCTATGGTTGACTTTTAGGTTGGATGTGCACTTTTCCTTGGTGAATCAGCCTTTGTGCACTTAAGGGGTTGTAGAGGACCTAAATACTACCCAGAGTTCAAAGCACAAGTTTTAATTCAATCAGAGCTAGGAGATATCATGATTTTTGTCAGACATCAATTTTTGGACATATAATTGCTGATGCAGGCCAACTTGTGGATCTTCAAGAATTTAACGCTAGGTTTATTTTCATTTAATATTTTCTAAGAGCTGACTTGTGGCTTCTCTATGTTATAGAATGATTTGTAAACCATTTTGGCTAGTATAAATAGAGTGTTTAGGCTTAGAGCTAGGACAGTTTCAAGAGATGATTGGAGAGTAGAACTGAAAAGTGTGAATTTGAAGCTGGATCTTAGATCATGAATCTATTTATATCTGGTCGTAACCTAGAAGGCCTTACAGATAGGCATGCATGTTGAATATTTGAAGAATCAATAAAAGTGTTTGCTCTTCCTCGTTTGGTTGTTGATTCTATGTGTTCAATTTCCACTGTGTTAACTCTTGTAGGTTGGTTGGGAGAGCTGGGTGTGACAATGGCCCTAGTTGTCCCTATCCTTCCTTACATCAAGTGGTATCAAAGCTAGAGGTTCATTTTTCTGGAGATTGGATCATGTAGAACCCTATTTTGGATATTTGTTGTAGGATTGTAGATCTACAAATTTCTGCGATCTTGCAGGAACCTAATTTGTAAAGATGGTTCATGGTAGAGGAAATGCTAATAATGCTATATTGGATCAATTGAGACAAATTACAGCTAGATTAGATGTTGTGGAGACAACCTAGAGGAGAGAAGTACATCATGATGATGTAAGTGATGATGAAGCAACAACACCAAACCATAATCTCGAACTTGAAGAAGATCAAGATGAGGAAAGATTGTTGAGAGTGTTGTCTAGGGAAAATTCAAAGCCTATTTTAGAAGTTGTTTCTTATGATAGAAAATTGGATACCAATGTTGTGTTAGATTGGACCTCAGATATGGAGAAGTTATTTGAGTATGAAAACACTCCTGATAATAAGAAGGTGAAGATTGCAGTTACTAGGTTGAAAGGTCATGCATCACTATGGTGGGAGCATTTGCAAACTAATAGACAAAGGAAAGGAAAGGAGAAGATCAGAACTTGGTTGAAGATGGTGAACAAGGTAAAGAAAAAATTCCTTCTCGCTGATTACCAAGTTGGCTTGTTGAGAAAGATGCAAAATTTGAGACAAAAGGACATGACTGTGAAGGAGTATACTGAGGAATTCTATAGATTGAACATCAGATCTAGACATGTGGATGATGATGTTGAGAAAATTGCAAGGTACATAAATGGATTGAGATTTGGAATTAAAGATGAAATAAGTTTTGTGAAATTGGAAAGTGTGGAAGAAACATATCAATATGCCTTGAAAGTTGAGGAGATCTTGGCAAAGAAGCATGAACAAAGACAAAGAGGTAGAGGTGGTAGATTCTAGAGAGGCATAGGTAGATCTTATGGAGAAAGTGGTAGATCTAATATTTCTATGCATGATAAAGGAAGATTTGAATGGAAGAATGATGAAAAAGACAAGACTAAGTGGAAAGGTGGTAGTTCTTACCAAGGAGGTATTGGATCTTACCGAGGAAGAGGTAATTCTTATCCTAGAGGTGGTTTCTGTGGTAATTGTTTCAGATGTGGTAAAGAAGGACATAGACTTTTTGAATGTAGATCATCTAAAAATGGGAAAAATAATAGAAATGTTGTGATTCAAGGAGACATTGAGAGTTCACAAAGTGGACTTGAGGCTAGAGAAAATTTGATGGTGAGAAGAACTTTATGTACTAAGGGAAGTGATGAGGAACCTGTCCTTAGAAGAAGTCTTTTCAAGACTAGATGTAAGATGGCTGGAAAATGCTGCAAGGTGATCATTGATAGTGGAAGTTCAACAAATTTGGCATTAGAAGAGCTCATTACAAAGTTGTAGTTGCAGAGGCTAAAACATCCCAAACCTTATCATGTTTCATGGATCAAAGATGGACATAAGATATTGGTAAGTAAGCAATGTATTGTGAAGTTCAAAATTGGACATTACTTTGATGAAGTTTTGTGTGATATTATGCCTATGAATTGTTGTCATATTTTGTTGGGTAGACCTTGGAAATATGATAGATATGCTATACATGATGGAAGATTGAATCAATATACTCTTTGGGTAAATGGGAAGAAACAAATATTGCTGCCTTTGATTGAAAGTCTAGATGAGGTCAGTTGTACTGTAATAAAGTTTGCATGGTTAATAGAAAGAAATTTGAAAAGGAAGTAAAGAAGAATAAAGTTTTTTTTGCTATAGTTCCTAGAGAATTGAGTGTTGGTAGTAATGACCAAGTAGCAGAAGTTGGTAATGATAGAGTGACTACAAAAATTGTAGAATTGTTGAATAAGTATAAACATATTGTCATTGAGGATATTCCTAATGGTTTACCTCTAGTATGAAGTATATTTCATTGTATGGATCTGATTCCTAGAGCTAGTTTACAAAACAAAGCACCATATATATTGACACCTACAAAGAATGAAGAACTTAATAACCAAGTGCATGAGTTGTTGTAGAAAGGTTTGATCAAAGAAAGTTTGGGTCCATGTGTTGTACCTATTGTATTAGCACCTAAGAGGAATGGAGAATAGAGAATGTGTACTGATTCTAGAGCTATTAACAAGATTACAATAAAATATAGGTTTCCTATATCGAGGATGGATGACATAATGGATTGTTTGAGTGGAGCAAAGTATTTTACCAAGATTGATTTAAAGAGTGTCTATCATCAGATTAGAATTAGAGAAGGTGATGAGTGGAAAACTGCTTTCAAGACAAAAGATGGTCTGTATGAATGGTTGGTTATGCCTTTTGGTTTGACTAATGCACCTAGTACTTTCATGAGGTTAATGAATGAAGTTCTAAAAGGATTTTTGGCCGATGGATTGAAGATGGATCTTGAGAAGGTTAAAGCAATTTTGGAGTGGCCTACACCTGAGAATGCGGGTGCGATAATATCATTTCATGGTTTGGCTAGTTTTTACAAAAAAATTATAAAGAATTTTAGTGTTGTTTGTAATGCTATGACTGAGACAATGAGGGTAGATAAAAAGGAATTCAAGTGGACACATGGAGCTGATAAGAGTTTTGAGACTTCAAAAAAAAAGGTTGTTGAATTAACTGTATTGGCTTTTCCTAATTTCAACAAAGTATTTAAAGTTGAATGTGATGCAAGTGGTAATGCAATAGGAGTTGTATTAAGTCAAGAAGGTAAAACCTATTGCTTTCTTTGGTGAAAAGTTAATGATGCCAAAAGAAATTATTCTATATATGATCAATAATTTTATGCTATTGTCAAAGCTTTGAAGAAGTGGAGACATTATTTGATTCCTGAGGAGTTTGTGTTATATACTAATCATAAAGCTTTACAATACTTGGGAAGTCAACATAAATTGAATCAGAGACATATGAAGTGGGTTGAGTATTTGTAGGATTTTATATTTGTTATTAATCACAAGAGTGGAGTTTCTAACAGAGTTGCTGATGCATTGAGTAGAAGACATTCTTTGTTGGCTGAAATGAAGGTTGGAGTTCTTGGTTGTGATGAAATGAAAGAGTTGTATGATGTTGATCCTGATTTTTTTGAGGGTTGGAGAGAGTGCAGAGAACTAAATTCGACCAATCACATAAGTAAGTATGATGAGTATTTCATTCAAGAAGTATGTTGTTCAAAGGTATTCAGTTGTGTATTCCTAGAAGTTATATGAGGTTGAATTTGATTAAGGAAAAACATAGTAGTGGATTGGCTAGACAATTTGGAATTGATAAAACATTGAGTTTGCTAAAAGAGAAGTATTATTGGCCACAAATGCATAAGGATGTTCAGAAATTTGTAAAGAGTTGTGAAGTTTTTCAAGTTGCAAAAAGAGTGAGTCAAGATACTGGTTTGTATACACCTATTACTATTCCTGAGAAACCTTGGAGTGACATCAGTATGGATTTTGTTCTTGGATTTCCTAAGATAGTGAAGGGGTTTGATTCTATATTTCTTGTAGCCGATAGATTTTCTAAGATGGCTTATTTCATACCACATAAGAAGACATTAGATGCTAAGCATGTTGCTAAAATTTTCTTTAAAGAGATTGTAAGATTGCATGGATTACTAAGAAGCTTTATTTGTGATAGAGATAATAAGTTTGTTGGTTATTTTTGGAAGACTTTGTGGAAGAAGATGGGTATTGAGTTGAGGTTTAGCTCTACATTCCATCCACAAACAGATGGACAGACAGAGGTTGTGAATAGAAGCTTGGGTAATTTGCTAAGATGTTTAGTTGGGAATAAGCCAAGCAATTGGGAGATGGTATTGGCACAAGCTGAATTTGCATATAATAATTCTATGAATAGGAGTATAGGGAAGACACCTTTTAAGATTGTTACTAAACTGAAGCCTAGAGGAGTATCAAATTTGAGAGATATTACTAGTGAAGAAAATAGAAGTGCCGTAGGAGAAGAATTTGTTGATTTTATGACGTCTTTACATAAGAAAGTGAAGTTGAGGATAAAACAAAGTAATCAAAAGTATAAGGAGAATGCTGATCAGTCTAGGAGACATCATGATTTTCAAGTTGGTGATGAGGTGATGGTTCATCTGAAGAAAGGAAGATTTCCTATTGGAACATACAATAAGCTAAATATGAAGAAGTTTGGACCTTTTAAGATCTTGAAGAAGTTTGATAGTGGAAACACTTATGAAATTGAGTTACCTGATGACATGGATATATCTTCTATATTCAAAGTTTCTGATTTATACAAGTATCATGAGTTAGATGATGAAGTTATTCTATCAGAGGATTATCCTAAGAAGTAGATTGAATAAGTTGAATAGATATTGGATCAAAGAATTGGTAAGAGCACAAGAGGAAAAGATTATTATGAATATGTGGTGAACTGGAAGAATAGACCTATGGAAGACACTTAGATTTAGCTCAGGTTGTGACATCTCAATGATTCAAGAGAATCATTTCTTCCAAACTTGGTTGTATGATGCAGGAGCATCCTAGGTTGCACTGCTATCTGCATGTTTTCAATTTTTATCTTGCTGCTGAAACTGTGTTATGCTAAAATTATGTTTTTTGGTTTATGGGTGCCTATTGTAGACCATGTAAATAATTTTCTATAATGAATGAGAGGCTATGCACTTCAAGGATTGAAGCGGGCCTAGAGTACTAGCTATGATCCAAGGTACAAGTTCTAACTCCTTATAAGTTGGGATATATGGCAGTTCTCCTAAAGTATCAAATTTTGGCAGTTCTGTGCCATAGTTTTATGTGTTTGACTTCCAGGTTCGATGCACACTTTTCCTTGGAGAATCACCTTTGAGAACTTTGGGGTTATAAAGGACCTTAAATAATACCCACAGTTCAAAGTGCAAGTTCTTATTCAATCAAAGCTAAGAGATATTGTGATTTTGCTTGGACATTGATTTTTGGACATTTAATTACTGATGCAGGCCGACTTGTGGCTCTTAAAGAATTTAATGCTAGGTTTATTTTCATTTAATATTTGTTAAGAGATGACTTGTGGCTTCTCTATGTTCTAGAATGATCTATAAGCCATTTTGGCTAGTATAAATATAGTGTTTAGGCTTAGAGCTAGGATAGCTTCAAGAGACGATTAGAGAGCAGAACTGAAAAGTGCAAATTTGAAGTTGGATCTTAGATCATGAATGCATTTGTATCTGGCCACAACCTAGAAGGCCTTACAACTGGGCATGTATGTTGAATATTTGAAGAATCAATACAAGTGTTTGCTCTTCCTCCTTTCGTTGTTGATTCTATGTGTTAGATTTCTGCTGTGTTAACTCTTGTAGGGTGGTTCAGAGAGCTGGGTATGCCATTAGCCCTAGTTTTCCCTATCCTTCCTTACATCAATACTCCATTTAAAAATGATCATTTTATATCCATTTGATAAACTTTAAATCCTTTGTAAGCTGCAAATGCCACTAGTATCCTAACTCCTTCCAATCTAGCTACTGGTGAAAATATCTCTCTATAATTTGATCCTTGCTCCTATGCATAACCTTTGCTAGCTAATCCTTTTCTGTATGTTCTTACTTCTCCACTTTAATTTAGCTTTATGAAAATCCACTTTGTTCCTATAATTTTTTTGTTTTTATGCTAGGAAACTAGTGACCAAATCTTATTCTTCTCAATTTGTTCCAACTCTTCCTTCATAACTCATTTCTAGTCTTCATCTCATAATGTATCTTTCACCATTTTAGGTTCCATTTATGATATTAGACATGTTGCTTTCCTTTCTCTTAGTTGAATTCTAATTAATACTCATTCATTTTGTCTCCAATTATGTCTAACATATTGTGGTTTATCCTTATGCATCTTTGTGTAATGTGATACATGTTCTCCTTATTGTGCTCTATTTGTGGCATTGTTGGTTGAGTGTTATCAGTTCTTGTAGTGACATGATGTGCCTTTGTCTTCTCTATTTTGAAGTATATCATCTTTTTGTATTCCTCCAGTCTCTTGGTGTTGTTTTCTTCATTTTTTCTTCTTTAGAGAATTCATCTATCTTCACATTAGTACTCTCAACTATCTTGTTTGTCTTCAAGTTCAAACATTTGTATGCTTTACTTCTGGTTGAGTATCCTAGAGATATTCCTTCTTCATTCTAATTGTTAAACTTTCCACTTCTTTCATTCTTCTTAATATAATACTTATTTCTAAAGATTATAAAATAGTATACATTGGGTGTCTGACCATACTAGATTCTTGCAGTGTCTTATTTTCTCCTTTTATGAGTTGTACTTGATTCAGTATATAGACTTGTACTAATGTCTTATCTCTAGTTCTTATGTGATACCTTTTTATGACTTAATAAAGTTCTTGCACATTCAACTATCGATTTATTTCTCCTTTCTACAATACCATTCTATTGGGGTGTTCTTGGGGTTTCTATCTATCTTTTGATTCTATTTTCCCCAAAGTATTTGTTGATCTTGTTAGATGTGAATTTGATTCCTCTATCTAACCTAATACATTTCAAAGTTTTGACTATTTATTTTTCCAGTCTTGTCTTCTATTTTTTGAACATATCAAATGCTTTAGATTTTATCTTCAAGAACATAATAGACATCATCCTTGAATAATCATTAAAAAATAACATAAAGTATTTGTATCCATAATAGCTTTAAGGACCAATAGGATCACAGAGATCTATGTTTAGTAAATCCAAAATGTTTTGAGTTGAATATTCTTTTCTTGAAAAACTTGAACAAGTCATTTTTCCAAGATGACACTTCTTACATATAACATTTTTGGTTTATTCACTATCAACATTCCTTTGGCACTTTTTTTATACTTACTTCTTCTAGATTATCAAAGTTTACATGAAACATTATCTTATGCCATAAATAATTTTGTTCTATTTTTGCAATCAAACAATGATCTAGTGAGGTGTGTAACTTAAAAAAATTACCTTTTGTTTCTTCACCTGTAGCAACTAATTTTCCATTCTTTTTTAGAAATTTTACATTTTCCATTACTATACTCAAAATTTACATCTTTGTTATTTCATTGAGAAACACTTAAAGATTATATTGTAAATCATCTATCTAATAAAATTCATTATAAATTACACCATTAGTTAAATTGATTGTACCTTTTCCTCTGATTACATAGGGTGATCCATTTCCAAACTTTACTAATCCTCCATCACACTGCTCCATCATCACAGATTTATCCTTATCTCCTATCATGTGGTGAGAGAAACTAGTGTCAATGATACAATCATTATTTTTTTCCATACTTGATATTAATTCCTTCTTTTCTTTGATAACATCTTTGTGGATAGATGACTCTTTTTTCATAGTTGTTATCTAATTTTCACCTTGTAGGCTCAATTAGGATGATATGCTACAGGAGAAAATTTATGCTACATGAGGTTGCATTCATTGAGAAAAATAAGTGTGGCTACATGAATTAACAATGGAGAAGAAATAGTAATGCATTATTTAGGGAATATTCAACTTCAATAATGAAGAAATATGAAGTTATATGTTGTTGTAGGAAGAATGCAATTTTACTAGTTTTGCTGATTTTGATAGTTGCAACAGTTTGAATGCATGGTACAAACATATATAGATTTATGAATATGAAATATCATATTAATATGAAATTTATTTTTTTATTATTTCATTTAAGTCAATTTTGAGGCATTTTCATGAAAAAATGAAAGAGTTATGTCTATTTTGGTGATAACACCTTGCCTAGAAATTATTTTCAAGCTTCCAACAAACAAAGAAAAAATTGGTACAGCCACATATGGACTCATATGAATCTATAAATTTGTGAGAAGTTATATATTCATGTTAGGAACAAATTTTTTTCTTACCAAAAAAAATTATATGGGTTTTTAGGAGGTCGTATAATTCATTTTCTAAAAACTATCCCCGCTAAAATGAATGTTGAAGCATATTTTTGAATGTCTGACTAATTGGCTTGTAAATGCCCAGATTTTAAGAAGTTGTTATGCATTAATTATTATTAAAAAAAATTAAATAAAATGATTCCTTATAAATCATGCTATTTAAATGTTGTCTTTAAATGCAAATTGGGGAAGGGGGCAAGATAAAATATGCAAGTTTTAAAAGAGGAGATTTGTTTGGTGAATTGTGGAAGGTATATTAGCTGATTATGGGGGTATCCAGCATTTTAATTTTGGATAGCATGATTCATGGGATTAAAGTTCCTTTATGAATATTTTTAGATATCAGTGGATGTCATTTTCCTTATTTTTTCACAGATTTGGTAGAGGTGATAGATGTGATTCCAGATTTTGGCATGAAGCTTATACATTTTCTTCTTCTTGGCATTTTTTAGTTAGCTCTTGAATTCTAACCTCCTTGTATTTGGTTCTTTCTCCTTGGGGAGATAGTATTGTTTGTAGATCATGTCCTATTGTATGATGCAGATTTGAGGATTTTCTCTTTATGAATATGATATAACAGTGATCCTCTTTAGGTCTATTTCAACTTGTCCTTATTTTCTAAGTATTTTAAGCTCTAAGTTATTGTGATTTCTATAATCCTTGGCTTAAGGCTTAGTGTAAGAGGCATGTGAGAGGTGGCTTCATATGATAAGTTAGTATGATTTGTGTGTAACCAAGTTTAAAAGTTGTGAACCTAGTTTCCTTATTTTAAACATTTGTACCTTGTTACATTATAGACACCTAAAACTAGTAGGGCAATTATGTGATAAAGTTATTGTGTTTTATCCTAGTTGTGGGTTTACCCTTGAAAGCTACACCATCTTCATAATTTTGGTGAATCACCTTTGTTTTAAGATAAGTTCATGTTATTTGTTTTGTTTCTTCTCCTTTTCCTACAAAGTTTATGTTGATCTCTAAGCCTATGTTGTTGATTAGTGACCAAACAGTTAGACATTTGCAAGTCATTTACTAGGAAAGATTATGAGGTCATCATTATGATCGAGTTATCTCATAAAGGTCGAGCAAGTTTCACTTAGATTGAGAAGAACAATGATTGTTGAGCATTCAATAGAAATTGAGTAGATATATGAGTTTAGGAATATAGTATGATACGAGTAATTTAATGTCAACTGAGCATATTAAGAAGTTATCAAGTGCCGAGCACATAGACTTATAGAAGTTGAGCAACAACATACATTACTAAGTGTCAGAAGCACTCAAGTACTGAGCAAAACAATTTTGTTATGTGAGTTTGTAATGCGATGAACTCATATGTGAATCATTCTGGCTAGCATTTCTATAAGATTTAATATCTATAGAAGCATATTAGATTCTATTTATGTGTCAATAGCAAAAGGTGATGATCCTTAGGCAAACAATTGAACCAATCAGAAAAAGGGGCATAAACAAAAAAAGATGATGAAGTTTAAACCATTGATCAATATCTAGAAGCTTCACATGAAGTCTATTAAAGGAGGATTCTAACCCTAGAATTAGGAGAGGAAAAGAATGTGAAAGGATACACACATGTGAAGGAGTTAAAGAGTTATTTCTAACAGAGAGAGAAATTAGAGCAGTGAAGGACTGAACAAATTTATCAGATTAGGAGAATTAGATCAAAGACAAAGGAAAGAGGAGGCCTAATATTATCTTACAGAGCACACCGAGGGTCAGGTACTGAATCAATTATTTTTTAATTAAGACAGGGACAATCTCTTAAAAGAGTGGTCCTAATAGGCCTATGTAAATCTCTTAACAAAGTCATTACTTTATTATAAGTGCTAAGCCCTCTACCAAGGAAAGACCTAATAGTCTTTTAGCCTTTAACAAGACATACCTTTCATTGGGTAGATCATATCTTATGGTCAAAATTGTAACCTTAACATGTTAACTTTATTGCTGCAACAATGAAGATTTTTGGGTTTCATCCCCACCCTAGTTTTACCTTCATCTTGAAAGTGTTTTCGGGTAACCAAATCATTATGTTATGTGTTGAAATATTATGGATGTATGAACTTATTTTATGGTTCAAAATTACAATTTTAATGATGAATTAGGTGTGATTTAATGATATTGATTTTAAATTCAAAAGTTTAAGATCCTGATTTACCCCCCTCTCAGTATCTCATTTCCCATATAAATATTCCAACAATTGGTATCAAAGCTCAATTCTCTTGTTTGGAAGCTTAACAACTTAAGAGTCTAAGATCATGAAGATGGAAGTATACAAGATGGGAAAGATAATTGAAATATAGACTGGGTTGCAATAATTAGAGACAACAAGAGAAGAATTGATAAAATCCCTCAAAAGGAGAAGAGAGATGGCTACAAATCTTAATGATACTCAATAAAAATAAGTTGACATAGAAGGTTTTCTACATAATGAAAAGACTAGTAACAAAGATGAAGCAATGAAAAAATTGCTAGAGAAGAACAATGTCCTATTAAAGGAAGAAAAAAAATTGAAGACAAAACAAGAAATCCAATCTGTCACACTACATGAAGTTATTGAACAAAAGAAGAAAGCAATAGAAGATAAGCTCGTAGCCAAAGAAGAAAAAAGGTAGATAGCTATTAGACTTGAAGAAACATCATTTTAAGTTCAAAAGCTTGGAAATGCACAACTTGATATGATAAACAATTGGTAATTGCAAATCAGAAAAAAGATTTAGAGATCACAAATCTAAAAATACAAAATGAGAAATTGAAGAATGAGTTAAGGCATGGAAAGGAACTCATGGAAAGGATGAACAAACCAAATGAAGCAATCAAATATTTTGAAGACATGATGAAGTTGCCAAGAGAAAAAGAAACAACAAGAATTGCATAAAAGCAATTTTCAACTACTGAAGAAGGAGAATCATCCAAAAGTGGAGAACAAAGGAATGCTAAAGGAAAAGCTTCATGCCATTATTGTGGAAAGATTGGACATACAAAAAACATCTGTAGAAGCAAAAATGGTAAGAAAAATCCTAAACCTAAGCCAAGTGGTAATTGTTCTAAATGAAAGAAAGTAGGACATCAAGTGCATGAATGCAGAATAGAAAACACAGACTCAACTAGAAAGGTATCTAGATTCGAAGGTCACAAATATAATTTCCAAAAGTATGGACATAAGAATTATGAGTGCATACTTGAGGATAAATCACAATGGTCACCTAGAAAAAAAACTCATGTAGAAAAGAAAGGAAATTCCTATGATTGGGATTATAATACATGGTACAGTTGTCACTGTTGTGGAGAATATGGACACGCTCTAGACAATTTCTTTAGGAAAATTTTTAGAGGAAATTATAAGAAATTCTTAAATGGTGAGATAATGTGTTTTAGTTGTCTTAGAGTGGGACACATCAATAAGAACTGCAAAACCAAGGGACCTGCACCAACATCAAGAAATGTAAATGACAAAACAAAAAAGAAGAAGACATGGATAGAGGTAGTAAGCATTGGAAGCAATAGAGTAGAAGCCACTATGATCACCCAATCTAATGGATCTGGTGATCACACCACATCTCACTAAAAGAAAAGAGGTATGTAGGAACTATATACTTGAAAGATATATTTTACATTAGTTCCTAGCATTAAAGTGTTGAAAAGATATATTTGGATAATTAGAGATGTATGGAGAAATGTTGGTAATAAAGCATAAGTAGTACCAAACATTAGTGGTATAGTCTATATTGACTAAGTTCTATAGTATAGACTAAGTGATCATGAAGGATCACATAGTAACTGAGTCAATTGGTTATGATCGAGTGCATAATTTTGATCAAACTAAAGTCAAGGCCAAGCACAACTTTCATACACTCTCTATTGTAGACCTAAATTGAAATATTGAAGGTACATATCAAATTTGAATGATTATTTTCCTTATCTAGCAATCAAAGAATTCAAGAGAAGACTAAAGGTGATCTCAACAACTAGAGTAAACATCACAACAAGGAATTATCAAATTTGTGAAAAGAAGTAAGTATTACTCTTATTGTCGAGTAAGGTATTTTGTGAAAATATTTTATTGAAAACCCTAGTTCACAATGGCATCTGGAAGTGAAATGATAAAGGATAACAATGCACAAATTATAAGGAATAATCATGAGCCTCTACCAAAATTAAGAAACAAAGTTAATATTGAAGTCCCTGCTGATAATGTTGGAGCACTGCTATTCATTTCACCTAGAGTATTGACTGTGAAAGACATAAGATCATGTTATTAATGTAAAATTGAAGAAATTGGAGATTTTGAAATCAGGACAACTTATGACAAGTTGTGTGTAGATGGAATTCTGAAAGATGAATTCAAAATCATTGCAGAAAAAGGGTTGACTTGTGCCCTATATTTTCCAAAAATTTTCAAGAATAAATGTATAAAAATTATTCTAAGCCAAGTCCATGACTTGAAAGTATGGTTGGAAGGTGGACCAATCAAGACCAATAGAGAAATTATTTGAAGAATTACTAGGTATCCTACATTGGATTGACCTAAGAGTATAAGAAGTGACACATGGAAAGAAATTGAAAACCTAACTAAGGAAAAATGGAATGGACATGGAATGTCAATAGACTACATTGAGGATCCACTAATTGAATTTGATGTTCGTGTGATTGCACAAAAGGTTTATTAATATAGCATATTGAATAATGTGTCATGCGTTGTAGTTGATTTGGGATATAAAATTATAAAGAAAGATCATGAATATGATCTTGTCAAGTTGCAGTTACATCAACTTATAGAGAACCAGTAAGTGATAAGAATAGATAAGAACACATCTTGTAAGTTTGGAACTCTATTAGTTTGTATATTTTTCTATTGACAAAACTATTTCCCTATTATTGGAAGGATTACATGGGATAGAAACAAAACTGCTATAGATTAGATGAATGAACTAATACAGATATTAGGAGAGAATTTTGAAGTAGTCATGGACAACTATTTTGATGAATTAAAAATTAAAATGAAGAACAGGATCAGGATTCCAAAATAAGTTGTATTTAAATATTATGATGATTTTTTTTTCATTATGGACACATATTTTGTGTACACAAAAGTAGTAATACCTAGCGTAACATGGTTGAGACCTATGCCCTATGAGGTAAATATTGATGAATTATCAACAACAGTCATTGCACTATTAGAAGAAGACTTAGATGCTAGTGTTGAGCAGTTTGACACATATGAAATAGTTATTGCCAAGCTAACTGTTGAAGCTGGAACACCTAAGAAAGGTGAGCAAAGATTTTTTTTTTTTCCAAGGCTAGTCAAACTAAACAAGGAGAAGGGTCTGGACAACCCTCATAAGCTGAGGAAGGAAAAGCAAAGAACTTTCAATTGTGAAACAAAAACACCATAACAAAAAAAGGTTGTGATTATTGCACCCAAGTAAAGGAAGACCTCCAGAAGAACAGGTAGGAAATGGTAACACCATCAAGGCCAAAGGGTAAGGTGTTCATCACAATAAGGAAGTCAACACAACCTACTTCTGAACTACTACTAGGGAACCCATCAAAGAAGAGAAAGCATACGCATGTGTAAGTGCAGCCAAAGAAATTGATAGTTGCACAAGAGGAGGAGGAAGGTGAAGAAAGGACAAAGTCTGATAAGACTAGCAATCTAAAAGTTATAAAGAGACTCCCTTCGATGATTGTGGATCAAGTATGTAAAAACTTGATAGAATCATAAAATATTTTGGCTATTAAAGATTTACAATATGATTCTTTGAGCAATGAAGATCAAGATAAACTTGAAGAAGCTTTAATTAATATGTTGATCAAGTTTACATGTACACCTATGAAAGTGGAAACTAGAATTCCTATGGGATTGTATAACAGATTGGATGCCAAATGGAAATTGGCATTGACCACATAGAAACAAATAAGAGAAACAACATTGGCACATATCATGCTAGATTTGGAAAAGATGCATATGTCTATAGCCCTTAAAGATTCTATTAAGAAGCTTATGCCAGGGACATGGCATACAAAGTTCTAAAGAACAAAGTTCCTGAAGTAGGAAAAGCATGTATTGAATTCTAGAAAGAAGTATTTGAAGTACAAACTCCAACTATAGAGGTGAGAGAAGGTCAAGATGATACAAAAATTACTGAAGAAAAAAACTAGGAACTAGTCAAGCTAACATCATAAATGGAAGAACTTATTAGTGGAATTAAATTTAAGGATACTATAAAAATTGAAGATGATACTAATATCTCTCCACCTAATCCAAATGTACTCACTAAAGAAGAAACTCAAGGATTGATGAAGGAATCAAGAAAAATCTGTACAAATCCAATTTTGTTATAGGTAATTGAATATCCAAAGCTTGACATTAAGAATACTGATGATGTGTTAGTCACAATAGCTATAGAGGCTACAAGTGTTGAGAAACTTGGTAAGGAATTGATTGTATATTTTGCACAAATGACTTGTATGAAAATTTTGAAGAAGGAAGAGAATTCTAAGAAAGTTTCAAGCACACTAATGGTAGATGAAGGAATTGCATAGAAAGAGCAAGAGGCTACTCAAGCTCTCATTCAAATGCCATGTGAAAAGGTTATAGAACCTACACTAGTAGAACCTATACAATAGGTGATATCTACACTAGTGGAGCGACCAAAGGAGAGATGAAGTGAGAAAGGGAAGCAAATACAACTATTACTGTCGAGCGATACACCCTCATGATCTCAGGCTATGACTCATGTAGAAGAGGATGATGACGAGTTAGTAGACCTTAATGAGGTAATTAATTTACCTACATATGATTTGAATAGTCTTACATTAGAGAAAATGCATGAACTACAAATCTTGTTGAGTCAAAAGGCCAAACAAGAAAAACTAATGAGAGAATAAAAGAGAAGATAGGTATTACATACTATTAGAGACATTTTTATAGATACTTTTAGCATTACAAATGCCAATCATCAACATACAATTTCGGATCAACTATTATATGTTGTTGATAAAGTTCAGACAGAGGACATAAAAACTAATGATAATTTTTTACAATGGTCTAAAAAGAGAATGGAGCATAAAGTTTTGCAAAAAATATCGCATGGACTTATACATTGACAAGCCAAGCTTTCTACAAGTATTGTACAATTGGGAACAATTTTGAAGACAATAAACTCTTTATATTTGAGATTGTGTGATGTAGATTTCTTTATAGTAGATACTCAATGATCATTATATTTATTACATTTAAGTATGAAGACTAATGTTCACTCATTGAGAAAGAACACACGTTCAAGTTCATCTTCATTTAGTGAACTTATATTTAATTAGAAAAGGTTAGTTGAACTCATAGCTAAAGATGCAAAAATACGGACCAAGTTGGCATTAATTCAACTTCAGTTATTATCATACATAGAGCTGATTCAGAAGGTTATTTCTATTGCCAAGGAAAATTTGTAGAAAGACACAAATTTTGCACACATTGCAAGATTTATTGACCTAACTACTGAGATAGAGATTCAGTTTCAAATTCTGGACAAGTTACAAGACATATGGAATCAAGGCTATACTAATATTATAACAAGTCATCAATTTTTTTTTGAGAAGTTCCAACTCACCCCAATAGCCCCAACTGCCATTAGTGACAAAAAGAAGGGGGATATTACAGTAGTAAGAAGGGAGAAGTAACAAGTAAGGGGGAGTCAAAAGTCAGTAAGTTATGAAGAAGAGAATATCCATCAACAAATTATTTTTTTTGGTCTCAAGGGAGAATAAATTTTTGTAAGGAATGATTTCATGACAAAGTATTTTTGCCACTAATGTTAAAGGGGGAGATTGTTGATCTCTAAGCCAATGTTTCCAATTAGTAACTAAACACTTAGTCATTTGCAAGCCATTTACTAGGCAATATTACAAGGTCATCACTGGATTGAGTTATGTAGTAAAGGTCAAGCAAGTTACGCTTAGACCAAGAAAAATAATGATTTATGAGCATTCAAAAGAGATTGAGTAGATATACAAGTTGAGGAATATAGTATAAGCTGAATAATTTAATGACAAACAAGCATATTGAGAAGTTATCAAGTGTCGAGCACATAGACTTATAGAAGTTGAGCAACAACATACATGACTGTGCGTCAGAAGCACTTAAGTGTCAAGCAATATAGATTTGTTATGTAAGTTTGTAATGCCAAAAACTCATATGTGAATCATTCTAGCTGATATTTCTATAATATTTAATATCTATAGAGATAGATCAGATTCTATTTATGCATCATTAGCAGAAGGTAATGATCCCTAGGAAAATAATTCAACCAATCAGAAAAAGGGATATAAATGAAAAAAGATGATGAAGTTTAAACCATTGATCAAGATCTAGAAGCTTCACATGAAGTATATTTAAGGAGGACTCTAACCCTAGAATTAAGAGAGAGAAAAAAATGTGAAAGGAAACATGCATGTGAAGAAGATGAAGAGTCAGTTCTAGTAGAGAGAGCAATAAAAGTAGTAAAGGACTGAACAAATTTATCAGATTAGGAGAATCAAATCAGAGATAAATGAAAGAGGAGATCCAAGATCAACTTATAGAGCACATTGAGGGTCAAGTACTAAATCAGTTATTTTGTAATTGATATAGGGACAATCTCTTACCAGAGTGGTCCTAAGTCTCTTAATAGAGTCCTTACTTTATTGTAAGTGTCAAGCCCTCTAACAAGGAAAGACCTCTTAGTCTTTTAGCCTTTAACATGAGATACCTTTCACTAGGTAGATCATATCTTATGGTTAAAACTGTATCCTTAATAGGTTAACTTTATTGTTGCAATAGTGAAGATTTATGGGTTTCATCCCCACCCTAGTTTTACCTTCATCTTGTAGTATTTATGAGTAACCAAATCATTATGTTATGGATGTGATGAACCTATTTTATGTTTCAGCATTATAGTTTTAATGATGAATTAGGTAATGATTTAATGAGATTGATTTTAAAGTCAAAAGTTTAAGATCCTGATTCACCACCCCCTCCCCCCCACCACAACAATATTTTGTTTCCCATATATATATATATATATATATATATATATATTCCAATAGTTTAGTCCAATTTTCATAAGTGGTTCAAGGGAATTTGACCCTTTATACTAGATGTTGATCCTTAGCATGGAATACCCAAAGGCCAAGGATTATCCCATGTTTCACTAGATTGCTGAAGGTTTATTTTAAAAAAAGAGTACAATCTAGTTGACAACAATTTCTTGCACACCCTTTGGGACAACGAATTGATTCTTAGTTCATTTGAGTTCATATATAATTTTATTATTTTTTGGTGTGAATATCAACATTACAGCCTTTGGAGCCATTTCATTGAACACCATGGTGACCTAAGTGCATCTATTGGTTTCAAGCAGTTCTAGTGCTAGTATGTGTAAAGATCATTTGATCTTTTATGTTTTTTAAAGCTTTCTATGAAGTTTTTTTAAAAAATGCTTTAACATGGACCCACTTCATAGAGATGTCTCCCACTTTCCCCCATATCATGAAGAGGCTGATTTTACTCCAAGTCATCATGTCCTTTTTGGCTGTGAATGTGTTAAAATTTCCTCCTCCAAGTTAATCACAGTCCACGAGTTCCAGGCTCTTCTCCAAGAGCAAACAGAGAGGAAGATAAAACCAAATCTATATGCAGACTCTTCCTTGATTCCAATTTCCCTTGTAACAATAAATGACCAACCTTATCAATCTCCTATAGATCCCTATAATGATCTAGTGTCAAATCTAAGAGACCTCTTGGGACATATGGACAATTTGGCTCTTGAATTTTCTATCTAAGGAAGTATTTTTGAGTGCATCCATAATACTTAAGAAAATACACATTGTGATAAATTTTCATTTTTTATTCTCACTTGAAACCTTGGCTTAAGGAGTTGGATGATGACAAATGGATGTGGAAGTATAACCCATATGTTTGTAGCATGGTATCTAAGGCATTAAATATTTTAAATGACACTCGACATGCCTTACTCAAGATTTCTCAAATATAAGAAGCTAAAGAACAAGAACTTCAAAGGAACAATATTCCCCAGACTACCATTCCAAATGGCCTAGATCTTGAACCTACACTTCCTTCCCCTGTTGATTGTGGGCCTCCCTCTAACTTTTGTCCTATCTTCATTCTAGAAGAAGAGAGTGTGTTACCTGTGAAGCAGAGGGAGGATGAGCTCCATACCCTTGAAGAACCTATGTTGCAATTGGAGGAGAAAATGATCAATGAGGTTGTTACTATCCTTGAGGAATAAATTTTGGCTTTTGATCCTATGGTGGAACTCGAGGGTCTACTGCAAAAAGAAGAAATTCTAAAGCAAGAGTTACAATAAGAGATCTCCCATGATATGGTGGACAAAGAAATATTGTTGCATCAACTAGAAGCACAACAAAGGAAGTTTAAGGAAGAAATTTCAAGGCAATTAAAGGCCCAAAAAAAGAAGAAAAAAGAGATAATTCTTTCAAGGGAGTTGATTGTACAAAAAGAAAGATGCGAGAAAGAGGACCCTAGGGTTACCTCTTTCCTTAAGGAAGAAAATATTGATGTTCATAAAGTTTCCCCTCAACCTATCCATATCACTGCATCAGAGCAAGAAGAATCTAATGAAGATCATTTTTTGGATGAGATAGAAATATTTTGATCATCCATAGACATCAAGAAATATGCTCCTTCATCAAAAGATCATGTTTTGAAACAATAACAAGTAGAGATCCACACCATACCAATAGCTTCAAAGGAGGTGATTCATGAGCAGTATAAAGATGAGGTGGAGATCATATCTTTGTAAGGAAAGGCAAAGGCACTTTCAAACTAGTAGGATACCATAGTTGTAGAGCACAACATGGTCAAGGTTGATTGCTTAGATCAAGTGTCATTAAGAGGATTCCCCATTAGGCATCTAGATCTACAAAAAAAAACATGTTGCCCTTGGTCATGATTATTTTTGAGCATGATGATGATCATAAAAAGGAGAAGCAAGTGTATCTTTCTCAAAAAGAGAATGTCCTAGTAGTGGAGACTTTCTTTTTTCTTAGCATTGGGAAGGTATTTAAAATTGTAGTATTATGTATTTCATGCATGATGATCTATTTAGCCACCCATATGCATGAAATGAATGATAAAATTGTTAAAAAGAGAAGTTATTTAAATCAATTAGTAAATGGATATATTTAATGATTTGGATGATTGATTACCTTAGGATAGGTTAGGGGTGTGTTTCAGTTTGTTATTTTCCACAAGTGTTGGAGCACAATTTCAGTTTGTGTTTGTTGTTAATGGTTAGTTAGTTTTAGATTTGATTTTTTTCTATTGTTTTTCTTGAAGGAGACTCAAAGACAAATCAAAAAGACAATAAAACTAGTCACATGTCTAACAGACACACACCCATTGGAGGTTGACAAAATGTTAGCTAATTTTTACATTACAGGCTCAATTAGAAAGACATGCTACATGAGACAAATTATGTTGAAGAAGGTTGAAGAAGCATAAGTGTAGCTATAGGAATTAAAAATGGATGAGAAAGAGAAATACATGTTGTAGGGAATATGCAACTTCAATAATGAAGAAATATGAAGTTATATGGTGTTGCAAGAAGAATGCAACTTTACTAGTTTTGTTGATTTTGACTGCTCTAGTTTTGCATGCATGGTAAAAAAAATGAATATATGAATATGGAATATTATATTCAAGTGAAATTTATATTATTATTATTTTATTTAAATCAATTTTGAGGTATTTTCATGAAGAAGTTAAAGAGTTATGTCTATTTTGGTGACACCACTTTGCCTAGAAATTATTTTGAAGCATGCAACAGAGAAAGGAAAATTAGTTATAGTCACATATGGACTCATATGGCCATATAAATTAGTGAAATGTTAGATATTAATGTTAGGGACAATTTTTTTCTTACCAAAAAAAATTATACAAAATTTTAGGAGGTAATTTAATTTATTTTCTGAAAACTATTTTCCTAGAAATTATTTTTGAGCTTGTCCCCAAAAGTGAAAAATTTGGTATGGTCACATATGGACTCATATGACACTATAAATTGGTGATAAGTTATATATTTATGTTGGGAACATTTTTTTTTTTCTTATGATAAATAAAATATTTGGGTATCTAGAGGGTCAAACAATTCATTTCTAAAAACTATCTTGTTAAAATGAATGTTGAAACATGTTTTTGAATGGTTGAATAATTGACTTGTATATGCCCAAATTTTAAGAAGTTTTTATCCATCAATTATTAATGTAAAAAATTAAATATAATGATGCCTTACAAATTAATTTATCCAAATTTTATGTTTAAATTCAATTTGGGGAAGTTGACAAGATAAAAATATGTAAGTTTTGAAAGAGGGATTTGTTTGGTGAATTATGGAAGGTATATTAGCTGATTATGTGGGGGTATCCAAAATTTTGATTTTGGACAACATGGTTCATGAGATTTAAGTTTCTTTATGTAAAATTTTAGATATAAATGGATGTGATTTTCCTTATTCATTCCTAGATTTGGCGAAGGTGATAAATGCGATTCTAGATTTTGGAAAAGATGTATATTTTGGCTTGAAGCCTATATATTTCCTTGTTCTTGGTATTATTTGGTTAGTTCTTGCATTCTACCTCCTTGGAGTTGATTATTCCTCCTTGGAGAGATAGTATTGTTTGTACCTCATGTCCTATTGTATGATGTACTTTTGATCATTTTCTCCTTCTGAATATGATATAACAGTGATCCTCTTTGGCTTTATTTCAGCTTATCCTTATCTTCTAAGTGTTTTTAGCTCTAAGTTATTATGATTTCTATAATCCTTGGCTTAAGTTTTAGTGTTTAAGAGGCATGTGAGAATTGGCTTCATATGATAAGTTAGTGTAATTTATGTTTAATCTGTTGGGTGATGTGACGCGCTCCCCTACCCACAGGTGGTTAATTATGTGGTGTTCCATGTTCACTAACAGTCATGGGTTTTGGTGCAATGGCAAATGGGCCCTACAATTGGTATCAGAGCCTAGTTTTGGCTTGGTCATGGGTTCAAACCTCCTCGGTGCCTTCCTGACCCGCGTAAGCACTTGGTATGCACGTCGAGGGGGAGATTGTTGGGTGATGTGACGTGCTCCCCTGCCCATAGGTGGTTAATTATGTGGTGTTCCATGTTCACTAACAGTCATGGTTTTTGGTGCAACGGCAAATGGGCCCTACATAATCAAGTTTGAAAGTTGTGAACCCAATTTCATTATTTTAAATAGCTTCACCTTGTTACATTATATGCATCTAAAACTAGTAAGGCCATTCTGTGATAAAGTTGTTGAGTTTTATCGTTGTTGTGGTTTTACCATTCAAAGTTGCACCATCTTTATAATTCTGGTGAATCACTTTAAAAAAAAAAGAGTTAAGTTCATGTTATTTATTTTATGTCTTCCCCTTTTCCTACAAAGTTTAGTCCAATTTTCATCGGTGGTTCAAGTGAATTTGACCCTTTATACCGAAGGTTGATCCTTAGCATGGCATACCCACTGAATGAAGATCATACCATGTTTCACTAGATTGTTGAAGGTTGATTTCAACAAAAGGGTGCAATCTAGTTGGCAACAACAACATCAAAAACTATTTCTTCACCATTGTTATCTCCATCAACATCATCTTCATTCTCTTCATCCTCATATACGTAACATGCCTTCTTGTCTTTTTATCTAATTTTTTCGTGCTTTCTGTATTGGTTTACCTAATCTTTATTTTTCTCTTTCTTCAAGTTTTTTGGGACATCTATGTACAAAATGAGCAATTTTTCTAAATTCTAACATGCAATAGGGATCTTCCTTTGTATATACCTTTTCCTTTGGGAAATCTTTTAGCGATCAAGGCTTCCAAATCTTTTAGTTCTTTCTCTTCAACTTATAATCCTTCCTATTCATTATCATCAATGAATCTTCTTCTTCAATGTTGTGCTTCAAATAGTGAAGCTTGAAATGCCACTTAACTAGTTGATTGACTATTATCATAGTTTCTTAATTCAAACACTATTAGCATACCAATAAGATAATTAATGGTAGTCTTGCTCTTGTTGATTGTTCTCAACTCTTGTATAGTAGAAAATATAATTACATATTTGTTCAGTAAGGTTCTTAACATTTTACTTACAAGTTGACTTTTTTTGATAATTCCTCCAACTCCTTTAATTACAGTAACAATCTACTTGATTCTTGTCATGTATTGAGCAATGGTCTCATTTTCATGCATCCTTATAACATCAAACTTTACTTTTAGTCCTTCTAATTTATCTTCAAAGACATGTTCTTCACCACCATGTACTTGTACTAGTTTATCCTACATCTGCTTGGTTGTTGGTAGATTCTAAATATCAACATACTCAAAGTTCTTCAAAGCACTAGCCAATTCTATCATTACTATTTTGTATACTAGCTTTGCCTTCTTCTACACATCATCAAGAGCACCAACTAATTTTTTATATTCTATGGTAAGATATTCTTCTATATTGTCTCCAAGGCTTTATAGGTGAAATTCCATCCTGCTAGACCACATTCCAAAATCATCTTCATGCTTGTTGAACTTTGGTGCATCCTTTGTATACATCTTAATATCTTTTCCCTAAGTAGTTAAGCTTCCAAATCAGGGGCCTATGCTCTGATACCGATTATAGGTATAAGATTAATTACTAAGTGGGTGGGAGGTGGGATAGGGTTGAATTAGGAATGACCAACTTTAAGCTTTTTAACAACTTTCAATACTATTATCGATAAGATTCAATTATGCCTATAACACTGTTATCATTTAAGTGCATTAAAAATTCATACATTAAAGTAAAAATGATCACAAAAAAATAACACCAATATTTATCTCATAGAAAACCATGGTGTGAGATTCAGGATCAAAAATGTTTTTACTCGTCTTACAAAACACTATTTGGTTTACCTTGTTAAAGAGTTTATTCTAGGAGAAACCTTGCTAAAGGATTCCAACACTCTAATCTAAGAATGCTACCATGTTGGAGGTTTTACAATAGATAAATTAGGGCCACCCTTTTAAGGGATTTTGGCTATCACAATGGTAAGAAAGTAACATAATCAAAATGATATGTAATTTTCACTATCTTTCTATACCAAATCCTTTAAAGTTATTCAACACAATTATATACCATTATCTATCCTCTATTTTCAACTTTGATCAAAACCCACTTATTGTTTGCTACACTTTGATAGCCATGTCTACAACCTCTACTCTCCTTCCTTTTCTATCCACTTCTTCTTCTAGACATGATACCAATTTTTTTGTCTTTCTTCGCTTAAGTATTTCATAAAATGAAAATCATAAACCAATACCCAATGATCACAATACCATCCTTTCATTCTTTCATGTAGAAACTTCTCAAACTTAACGTAATACTGACTTTGACTTTCCTATTACTCCAATAAGGTATTAATTATCCTAATAAGTCCTCAAGTCTCTGATAGTATGATAGGAAATATTATCACTAACACTTCTTCCCATGATTTATTCAAACTTTTACTCAATAACTCTCCTCTTACTATTCTTTCTCTATTCCCTTTCTCAACTTACTTCTATTGCATACTTTCTAAAGTTATGGTAACAAGTTAAAATCATATGCCAAACATTTTGACATCAATGAAAAATAGTATAACTAATGAACATGCAATCCATAGGTACCTCTCCTCATCAACATGTAGATAAGTTATGCCAACAAATAGGTGTTTATGAGAAACCTTTGGCTACTAACTTTTCTTTGTACATTTCAATACCTCCATTTGAAGTGAACTTTTTTTCCTATAGTTCCATTTGAAACCAACCACATTTTTTTTCCTTATGTAAGTGTTGCTAATTCCAACATTTTATTCACATCAAATATTTGTACTCCTCTTGCATAGCTACTTCTTATTCATATTTTCCTTTTGCCTCTTTATATGTACTCGGAGTATTAACTTGAACCACTCTAGTCATAAGAGAATAGTTAGCAAATAAATTCATAGGGCCTTCTTGGTATATTTATTGAATGCTTCTAGACTTACTTGTTCCTTTATCATTCCTTTCAATCAACTCTTCAACTTGAATTTTCTCTCCTTGTGCAACAGATGACACACTTTGATTTGAATAATTAGTATCAATATATTTATCTTCTACAATTGAAATTAGAAAGTGAAATAATATAAAGAGGATTATCTCCTTGAATATATTTATCAAACCACATATATTTATTTTAATATAAATTTCCTTTGTCTCACTATTATATAACCTAGATCCTTTTAACTCTTCATTGTGCCCTAACATTCTGTACTTTTCACTCTTTCTTTCTAATTTTCTCCTTTTTAAGTTATAAATATGAAGATAAGTAGTACATCCAAAGAATAGAAAATGAGACACTGTAGGATTTTTTCCACTTCATGCCTCTTTAGGTGTTGTGTTCATAACTAATTTTATATGTGTTCTATTCAAAATATACATTATATTATAAATTTCTTCAACCCAAAATTTAACTTCCATATTTCTAGTGAAGCATACATCTAGCCATTTCTATCCTCTCAACAACCTCATTTTTTGGGTGTGAATAATAAACACTTGATTCTTTCTTTATATTACCTTCTTTACAAAATTCTAAGAAAGAAATGTTTATTCATATACTTATCTCATTTATTAGTTCTTATTATCCTTAGACATTTTAGAATTTTCTTTTTAGTTAAAGATTTAAACTATTTAAACTTATGAAACACCTTATCCTTATTCTCTAGAAAAATACACCCAAATTATTTTAGTATAATCATCTATAAGAGTGAGGACATACCTCAATCCTCAAAGTGAAGGTGTTTGAAAATTATCCATTACATAATGAGCCAAATGTAAAGGAGTTCTTGTCCTCCATGCTTTTCCTTGTGGAGAAATTTCTATTTGTTTCTTTCCCATTGGACATACTTCAAATTCCTTGTGTCTTTGTGAGATTTATGGAAACCCATGTAGCATATGTATTTTCTCCATAAACTTGAGACTTAAAATTTTGACATATCTCAAACACTCATGCCATAACCTACTTTTATCATAATAGTAGGCAAAAGAAAATATATGCTCATCTCCACATTTAGAAGTAAATTCTCATAGCTCATATAATATGTCCTTGATTTTACCAATTGCAATCACTCTATAATTATCATTCACATATTTGATTAAATATTTATCATTCTATAACTCTATTTTATAGCATTTATTTGCATTTATAGTTCCTTTAGCTTCTAAAGTATTATTATTTTCCAAATATATTTTCTTTTCATTAATTTCACTCAATGATTTAAAGTTCATTCCTTATTGTGAGACATGTTGTGTAGCAACCAAATCAATAACTCATTCTTTCTTAAGAGAATTATTCTCATTAAATGCAACAAAGAGCATTGAACTTGTAGAATTAAAAGATTTTGTGAACTTGTTTATCTTCCTTTCCACATCTCTATTTCTTTTACAATATTCACTTGCTTTATGACCTAGATTTTCATGATGATCACATTTCTACTTACTTTTATTATACTCCTTAGGTGAACAATTTTTATTTTATGCTTCTAATTATTTCTTTTGGTTGATTATCTTGTGTTTTTTTGTAGTATTATTTCACCTTAACTAATAATCCTTGGGACTCATCACTAAATATTCTCTTTCTTTGACATGACATTTTTCTTCCTACACTAGGTTAGCACATAATTCTTTATATTTTATATTTTTCAATTTATTAGTTGTATCTAGTCCTCTTATGAAATATTAAGATCTTGGAAGGATTTTTAGGATTATTTGCACAAAATATGTTGGAAATCTGATTGAAAAGATTATTGTTGAAGAAAGAAGAAGATTGTTGCAAAGAAGGAAGAATTTTGTTAAAAGAATGTTTTCAATCATTGTTTTGTCATTGATGTCAAACCTACTACTTTTTGGAATGATAATTGCTTATAAGATCCAAGTACTATCACTTAGTTGATTGATGAAGAGGATTTAATCAACAAGATGTAACAAAAGCACCTAAGGGAAAGGTTGAGTTATGGTTTTGTAATGAAGTGCAAGGATCAGTTAAGACAATGGTTAAATGATGTATTGATAATATACTTGAAGATATAGAGGTTGACCATACTTAGAAACATTGGAGGAATAATTTGCAACAAGGCTGATTGCAAAGCTTAACTAAGTTCATTAGTGAGTGCCAAGTAAGCTAGTTCAAGCTGAGCAAATTTTTAGTGGGAGTTGAGCATATAAAAAAATCTAGTATGTGCCGAGTAATATAGAAGGAGTTGGAGCATGTCTAGGTGTCGAGCAAAGTAATAGGTGCCGAGTGTCAGTAAAACATAGTGGATGCCAAGTGAATCCACAATAGGTGCTGAGCATTAGTAAAACATAGTTGATGCCGAGTGATATAGTATGTACTGAGCACTAGAATTTCAATAGTGCTGAGCTGCTGCATTATTGGAAAGGTCAAAGATTTGCCAAATCTAAGCCAACAAAGTTGTTACCTTGAATTTTGTGAAATAGATGGAGGATAAGGATGATGAGTTGGTGGCACAAAATTCTATGTAAACCATTTTTGAGTGAATTCAAGATGATTCTTCAAGATGTTTCTATAAGGAACAAGATGTGGGTTAGATTCAATGAATCCTACCTAATCCATTCAAACTGAGAGTAAAGGAGGGAAGAATCAAGCAGGAAAGAGAATTCGAAACTTCTATTTAAGGAGTCACATGCCAAGAAGAAGGAGTTGCTAGCATGCCAAATTTAAAAGTGGTTGAAAGGTGTCAAGGAGAAGGCATCTAGGAGAAGGAAGAACAGAGCATAGAGACTCTGCTTCGATAAGTGGTTAGAAAGAGAGGATTGCACTAGTATATCGAGCATGGAGACTTAAGGAGACAAAGCTTGAAAGGAGGACAAGCTGTTAGAGCTACAGAGATTGAAAGCCAAGCAATGTTATGAGCTGAAGAGTGATCTAAAATTTGCAAGATAAGTTGTGAATTGTAATAAGGTCAAAACCCCTTATTGTTACTCTCTAGCAATTGTATCAGTTAGGGTGAAAATATTATGGACTTAGGTTAGTTTAATAGCCATTTATAAATCCTTTAACAGGGTGACATTCTAAGTGAATGTTCTAAAGTCCTCTAACCAGGCCCACTTTTAACAGGGTGGTAAAATCCTTTAACTAGGTCACATTTAACAGTGTGTTGTAGCCTTTAATAGGGCAGGCCTTTCACAGGGCATCACTTCAGAAGAGTGAGAATTGAGTAGCATGTTACTGGTGGTTTTTCCCAAATTGGGTTTCCACATAAATCACTGTGTTATGTGTTGATTCTTCATGTGTTATGCTTGCATGTTGATTTATAGTAACTTGCTAAATTAGAAACGTTTAAGCTTGGATGAACGAATAGTTTGATGGGCACACTTTACTTGATAAAAAAGTTTGAATTGGACATTTGGACCTTGAATAATTGATTCATTCCCCCCCCACCTCTCAATTACTCTAAAGAATTTCTAACAATTGGTATCAGAGCCATCTACTGATTTAGTTTAAAGTTACTAGAAGCAGGAAGATCAAAATGTCCAAGAGAGAAGTTCCCAAGCTCAACAAGGATAACTTCATTGTGTGGAAAAGCTTAATGAAACTGCACCTTGGATCAATAGGTGATTATGCAAAAACCTCAATTGGTGTGGAACATGTAGACCCAGTTGGACCTCTTACTATAGTTGATTTGAGCAAGAGGAAGGAGCACAATCAGGCAATGCTAGAGATTTCCTCTACACTCAGCTATGCTGAATTTGATGACATCAAAGGTTGTGACACTACATTCAAAATGTGGAAAGCCCTATCAGATATCTATGGAGGAAATTAGAATGTTTAATGAGAAAAAAGAGAAAGCCTTAGAGGAAAGTTTGATGACATGAAAATGGAGGAAGGTGAGAATGTTGCACAATATGTTGCTAGAATGAAAGAAGTGGTAAGTGCAATAAGGAGTTTAAGTGGTCAATTGGAAGATGATACTATCAATAGCAAATACTTAAGAACTCTTCTCCCTATCTATGCTAGTAGAGTTTTATTTATATAAGAGTTGAGATGTGTACTAGGAAATGCACTAACTTTTGAAGGAATAGTAGGAAGACTTATTGCATTTGAGTTGTCCAACTTTGATAACTATAGAACTAAGAATCTTGAATCTTCTTTCAAGGCCAAGTTGACATTAAAAGACATTGAGGAGGTGAAATAAAAGAAGAAGAGTAGAAAAGGAAAACATGTATCCAATGACAACAACACAAATGAGGAAGATGTGGAACAGTTGGAAGCTCTACTGGCCAGAAGATTTCATTGAGGCAAAGGTAAATTCAAAGGTAAGCTACCTATCATTTGTTTTAATTGCAATGAGGTAGGACATATTGCTGCAAGGTGTACACAAAAGAAGAAAAAAAAAGAAGGAAACAAGTATAAGAACAAAAGAGAAGATGATAGCAAAGATTACAAGGACAAAGGCAAAAGATGCTACATTGTTGAAGAGGATTCTGATGAGAATGATGATGAGGTAGTCTATGTAGCCATGAAGGATGAGTCAGATGAAGATGAAGCAACAACACTAGTTACCTGTGTGAACAAGAATGAAAAGTGGATAATAGACAGTGGATGCTCTCATCACATGACATGAGACAAAAGTAAGTTTATTACCTTTACCCAATATGATGGAAATAGTGTTAGATTTGGAAATGATGCTCCATGTCAAATGAAAGGAAAAGGTCCAATTAAACTTACAGAGAAAATTTCATGTGATAATGCATACTAATGTTGAAGGTCTAAACTATAATTTACTGAGTGTATCACAGTTAGGAAATGTAGGTTGCAAAGTAGAATTCGAAAACAAAACTGCCAAAATTTATGATACTGATGGAAATCTAATAGGAAAAGGTGAACAAACTAGGAGTAACTTGTTTTACCTAGATATAGAAGATGCAACCTGTCTTGTTGTTAGACTTGATGATGTTTAGTTATGGCATAAAAGACTATGTCATGTTAACTTTGATAATCTGATTAGCATAAAAAAAAAAGAGGAAAGTCAGAGGTTTGCCTAAACTAAAGAAGCCTGAAAACACAATGTGCAAACAATGTCAACTAGGAAAGATGACTAAATCCAGTTTCAAAAGCAAAACATACACTTCCAAAGAAGTACTAGAATTAGTCCATATAGACTTATGTGGTCCAATAGAAGTAAAAATCTACCAAGGAGATAGATACATAATGTTGTTCGTAGATGACTATTCTAGGATGATGACTACCATGTTCTTAAAGCAAAAATTTGATGCATTTAAAATGTTTAAGTGGTATTTGGCTCGGGTAGAGAAAGAGACATGAAAGAGTCTAAAGTGCTTAAGATCAGATAGAGGAGGAGAGTTTACATCAAAAGAAGTTGAGATATTTTGCAATGATAAAGGTATCAAAAGGAAAACATCAGCACCAAGAACTCTTCCACAAAATGGTATTGCTGAGAGAAGGAATAGATCAGTGATAGACTATACTAGAACCTTAATGATGGAGAAAAATGTTGCTCTGAAGTACTGGAGAGAAGCTTAAGTATTGCAGTCTACACCCTAAATTGAGTACAAGTCAAGAAAGGTACAAATGCAACACCTTTTGAATTATGGTATGGTCACTCACCTAATGTAAAACATTTCAAAGTATTTGGTTGCAAATACTATATTCTTAAAGATACTAGAAATGGCAAGTTTGATGCAAAAAGTGATGAAGGCATATTCCTTGAATACTCCACTAGAAGTAAGGCATATAAGTGTTTGAGTACTAACACTAACAAGATTGTGGAGAGTGCAAATGTAAATTTTGATGAGCATACATAAGTCCAAGCTAATGAATTCAAGAAATCAAAAGATTATAAATCTTTTGTATACTTCTATGAAGGAATGCCTACTGAAGATAAGCTGTCAATCAAGTTAGAATTCAAAAACAAATTTCAATATTAGCTGAGTCATAGTTAGTGAATGCCGAGATACATTTAGAAGCCGAGTTGTAAAATGAAGAAAATGTAAATTTTGACTCTAAAATTAGTACACATGGAAGAGATGATGAAATCCAGATGGTGATGTGCAAAGTGACTCTGAAGTTGAAGGATCAAACATGGAAAGAAGAATAGAACTAAGACTAGCCAAGTATGTGAGAAGACGTTACCCTGCTGAACAAATCATTGGTGACAAGGATGCAAGACCAGTGACAAGGAATAGACTAAGGAATGAATCTTGTCTACTGAGTAAGATTGAGTTCAAAATAGTGAAAGATACACTCCAAGATGATGACTATTATAAAGCTATGGTAGAAGAGATATACAAATTGAGAAGAACAAAACCTGATAAGAATGTAATTGGTACCAAATGGGTGTTTAGGAAAAAACTTGATGAGAATGGTGAGATAACAAGAAACAAAGCAAGACTATTTTGCAAAGACTATGCACAAGAAGAAGGACTGGACTATGGGGAAGCATTTGCCGCAGTTGCAAGAATGGAAGGAGTAAGAACACTACTTGCATATGCTGCCTATAAAGGTTTCAAAGTTTATCAAATGGATGTTAAGTCTATTTTTTTGAATGAAATACTGAAATAGGAAGTCTACATAGAAAAACTAGAGGGATTTTTTGATGACAACAATAAGGATATGGTTTGCAAACTACATAAAGAAATCTATGGTTTGAAGCAAGCACCTAGAGCATGGTATGAGAGACTGCACAAATATCTTGTGAAGATAGGATTTGAGAGAACAAATGACAACGACAACTTGTATATCAAAGCAGAAAAAGGTAAAGACATTTTGATATATGAAATCTTTGTTGATGATATAATATTTGGAGGAAAAGATGCTCTATGCAAAGATTTTGCTGATCAAATGAAACATGAGTTTGAGATGTCAATGTTTGGAGAAATCAAATTCTTTGTTGTATTGCAAGTACATCAAATGAAGCATGGCATATTTGTGACCCAATCAAAATACATTGAGGAGATACTTAAGACATTTGGATTGGAAGACTCAAAACCAATTAGTACACCAATGGTAATAGGACATAAGCTATCCAAGAATGAAAAGTCAACTGAAGTGAATCGGACATTGTATAGATCTATGATTGGAAAGCTATAGTATGTTTTATATAGTAGACTAGACATTGCATTAGCAGTTGGAATAGTGGCAAGATTTTTTGCAAACTTAAGAGAAAATCATCTGATGGTAGTAAAAAGAATATTGAGGTACTTAAAAGGAACTGATGACTTTGGCTTGTATTACAAGAGGAGTGAAAAGTTTGAGTTGAGAGCCTACACTAATTCAAATTGGGGAGGTAATATTGATGACAAAAAAAGCACCAGTGGAGGAGCACTTTTCTTAGGGAAAATATTGGTTACTTGCACCAACAAAAAGAAAATTTGTACCTCACAGTCTATAGCAAAAGTTGAATATCTTGCAGCTGCTATCAATTGCACTAATATTGTATGGATCAAACATCTATTGCAAGATATGAAGGAAGAGGTAACTAAACCTATGATACCTTATTGTGATAATACAAGTGTCATCAACATATCAAAGAATCTTGTGATGCATGCCAAAACAAAGCATATTGCAATCAAGTATCACTATGTAAGAGAATTGGTGGAAGATAAACAAGTGAGGATGGAATATGTTAGTTCAAAGGAACAAATTGCTAACATCTTTACAAAGGCTCTACCTAAAGATTCTTTTGAGTATCTTAGAGGTAAGTCAAGGGTCATTGAAACAAGATGTGGGTTAGATTCAATGAATCCTACCTAATCCATTCGAACTGAAAGTAAAGGAGGGAAGAATCAAGTGGTAAAGAGAATTCCAGACTTCTATTTAAGGAGTCATAGGACAAGAAACAAGAGTTTTTGGTGTGCCAAATTGTGAAGTGGTTGAAGGCTGTCAAGTAGAAGGCATCTAGGAGAAGGAATAATAGAGCACATAGACTCTGCTTTGATAAGTGGTTAGAAAGAGAGGATTACACTAGTATATCGAGCATGGAGACTCAAGGAGACAAAGCTTGAAAGGAGGACAAGCTGTCAGAGCTGCAAAGATTGAAAGTTAGGCAATGTTATGAGCTAAAGAGTGATCTAAAATCTACAAGATAAGTTGTGAATTGTAATAAGGTCAAAACCCCTTATTGTTACTCTCTAGCAATTGTATCAGTTAGGGTGAAAATCCTATGGACTTAGGTTGGTTTAATAGCCATTTGTAAATCCTTTAATAGGGTGACATTCCAAGTGAATGTTCTAAAGTCCTCTAACCAGGCCCACTTCTAACAGGGTGGTTAAATCCTTTAACTAGGTCACATTTAACAGTGTGTTGTAGCATTTAACAGGGCAAGCATTTCACAGGGCATCAATTCAGAAGAGTGAGAATTGAGTAGCATGTTACCAGTGGCTTTTCCTAAATTGGGTTTTCAAGTAAATCACTGTGTTATGTGTTGATTCTTCATGTGTTATGCTTGCATGTTGATTTATAGTAACTTGCTAAATTAGAGAAGTTTAAGCTTGGATGAACGAATAGTTTGATGGGCACACTTTACTTGATAAAAAAGTTTGAATTGGACATTTGGACCTTGAATAACTGATTCACCCCACCCGCCACCCCCCACCCTCCCAATTATTCTAAAGAATTTCTAACAAAATATTTGTCATCTATATCCTTTCTGAGAGAGGCAAGTTAAATTCTTTTCTTTTAATTTATTTTGGAGGGGAATCAACTCTTTTGAATTTGATAATTCCATTTTATATAATATTGTTGTGAGAGTTAGAAATCAAACATTATCTAAATTTGCATACATTCTCTTTAAAATATCCCATACTTTGACTCCATTTCCATCATTATGAGATGATAGGAAAATACTCTAAATGTGCAAGCTTGATTAATGTTGTTTCTCATTTGTCTCTTTTCTCTAAATCTTCTTGATCATTCCTAGGGGTTGCTAGTTTTTTTTACTACTAATAACAATTTTGATGTGATAGAAATATCTACATTTGAAATTCCCAATCACACTAATTATTCTATTCAATTTAGTTTTTGTTTAAGGAATACCATAGAATTGATTGTGTCAAATTTCCCCTTGTTGGACGAGAATGAAACAAAGTTTAAAAATCCTTAAAACCCCGATCAAATATTAAAAAAATCTCAAAAATTCTTTTGTATTTATACACTTTCCTTTTTTATAATGTTGTTTACTTTCCTCAAGAAATTCATAGTGCTTCTTATAGCTAGATAACAACCTACAAACATAAAAAGTCAAACTACAAAATTCATATATTTGCTACCCAAGAGTTAAAAGTTTCTTTGACACCATTTTAGCCAATAAATGATAGAAGTAAAAAAAATGAAAATCAATGATATTTGTGTCACTTTTGTATGTTCACTTAATTTTGGATTCAATCTTTCACATCTATTTCATGATTATGGGTAGATCATAGTATGCCTTATTTGTCTTTCGGTTAAAGACATATACTATATTTTCATTTACTACATTACTTTCAAAGGTAGTTGTGCCTTGTAAAACATGAAAAGAGAACTTCCAATTGACATTATAAGTGACTCAATTGTTGGTTTTATTTTGTCTTTCAATATGGATACATTGAGTTAAGTTTGAAGATATTTTAAGGAAGAATAATCTATTAACGAATAAGGTCCACCAAATATCATAGGGGAACATACACAAGATCTAAGAATGGATTAGTATCAGTAGATTATAAATAAAACCAAAATACTAATCACAATATAAACCCTAAAAATGGTAAAAGATAAGCATAAAGAGAAGAATCTAAAAATAAGACATTCAAATAAACAATACAATTACTCCAAATCTTATTTCCTTTCGTCACTTCTCTAAAATCTATGGGCTTCAGATGGATGACACCTAGTATTTTTTTAGCATCTCAGCTCAAATATTTGAGAAAAATATTAAAAATTATTTGATTGCTAAAATGATGAAATGAGAACCTTCTTAAGTTAGACGAATTAAAAATGTTGATGTTTGGGATTTTTCAAATGGGTATGAAGGTAGCTTTATATAGAGATTTGAGATTGAATGGACAATCAAGACTAATTTAAGAAAATCAAGATTAATGGTTGAGATAATTAGAGATTAGTCGCTTTTGAAAAAAATCATGAGATAGAAATATATCTTTTCCATTTTGAATTTAATAGCAAAGAGATGATATAGGAAACATAAGAGAAGATAAGGCAAGAGTCACATGGAAGGGGCTTGGGCTCTATTTTTGTGGAGGATGTGACTCCATGAAATTTTTTTAAGGGGGGCTAAAGGTTTATTTGTAATTTCCTATAAAATAGGAGCTCCAAATTTTGAGCCCTGTTAGTTTAAGCATGTGAAAATAGGGTGGGGTTGGAAACAACCCCACCAGCTTAGGGAAGAATTTTGCCATTTGTCAATCACCTACTCTTAGTTTTCCCACCAAAATGAAATAATCACAACAAACAAATTTATGAAGAAATATAATTTTTATTTTTGAAATTCTTGAGACAACCAACTTCCTTGAATTTAGGAGCTATTTTTTAAAGTGGATTCAAATATAAATCCATAGGAACGCTTCCCTTTTTAAATATTACTAAAACATCTCAGTGACATCCTCTCTATTTTTAAGGAAGCGGGTGCACATGGGACCCTAGCCTAAGACTTAGAAGATTTTTAGATTGTGAAGATAGTAGTTAACAAAATGCAATTTTGAAGTAAGATTGATTTTTTGTTTTAAAAGGATTTGCAGTTTTGAGATTTAAATGACTTGGTATATTTAATTTTATTATTTTTTAAAATTAAATTCAATTAAAATTTGAGTATTTGGAGATAAATATAACTAAAGAAAAATTAATATGAAATTAACTATAATTTGATGAAATCATAAATGAGACGAAATTACTTAAAATTGAAATTAAAATAATTTTGAGAAATTAATTTAAGCAAGGGATCAACTAGTCAATCTAAATAATTTGAAATAAGCTTTTAAATTGTGGGACTATATAAATTAAATTTAATAAAATGATAAAGAGCGCTAGTTAATTAAAGGTTGACTAATTAAATAATATTAATTAATATAAGGGGAAATGATTAAATTATGCAAAGATTGATTAAACGAGGAATTCAAAGAATAAAGATGATTAAATACATAATTTGAGACTTATTGAATTAATAAAGGAATACTTAGTAATTAATGATCACTCGCAAGTGTGGGATAATTTTAGATGTCTACAAGGCCATTGGAAACTCTACCAGGTGCTTCTCCAAGGTTGATGATACCACTTCCTCCATGGCTCTATCAACTTTCACATGTATTTTGGTCAATATTGATATCTTCATACTTCTTCCTAGGAATGTGGTTCTCATATTTGGCAATAGGCCATGACTCAATTTCTAGATTATGAGTGTCTCCCCTTTCAATGTTGTTAGTGCTTCTTTACTAGTTAGTTGGTCATGGATCATTTTCTCATGTGTTTTAAAGGTGATACCACCTAGTGGAAGGATGTTAAAAATGATCACCTTACTATCATGACTTCTAATTCTTTCTTTGGTAACTTCACAAGTTAATGATGATTCTTCTCCAAATGATATTTTGCCTCCTACTATTGGTGTGTCCTCCTTAGGCCTTGTGGATCCTACAAGACACCTCTTGCTACTAGTGCAATCCCCCTTTAGCTACATGGATCTTTATGTGCTTGTTGCTCCTATTTTTCTCCAACCATTGAAGGATGACATGCCACTTTCTCAATATTTTTCTCCATGTTCTTACAATATCACTAAGGGGATTTCCCCATTCACTCTCTAGAATGATGGTTTTCTTAACGATAGTATTGCCCATAATTTTGTTCATTGGTGGAGGAAAGGAAATTCTTCCTCCTCTTCCTAAACTCTTCCTTGAGTTGTAGGAGAAATTTTCATCTATCCTTAATCTTGATTATTGCTTTTTCTTTTGGTGTGTTGCAAGTATTTTCACTAATTCTTGACTAGTTGTAAGTGACCTATTTGGTTTGTCATCGTATATGACCAACACCCTTATTTTGTTTCTTTTATTATAAAAACTAAAAGATAAAAGAATATTATCAAACTACATTATAAAAAATACATTAAAATGAGACTATAGTCCATCCATGTCGATTGTAGTCTAGTATCTTGGGTATAGTCATTTTAGGGTTCTCAAGAGACCTCTCATTTTATAGGCCATGGAATCAACCTTGAATCTCACTAGATTTTACAAGCCAATGTACCCTTAAAATCTTTAAACCAACAAAAATATTTGGATGTTTCTAAATTTTATTACATAAATAGTTGAATGTGCCCATAATTAAATTTATATTATCAACTATGATTGGATATTTTATACATGCAAATATTTCAGTTCCAAATAATATGATTCTTAAATTTATAAGCATAGAAATATATTTGATACAATTAGAGTCACTATCTTTTTTGAGAATTAGCAATGCTAGAGTTGGCATTCAACTAATTACAATGCAATCATTTTTAAGTTGTGACCTTCATATTGAATGAGAGTACAAAGATTTAAGATGGCTATATCTCTTAGACAACATTAATACTAAAAACTAAAATATGGGGATCAGAATGCTGCAACATGTACATGACATATACTATGTGCAAGTCAAGAAATGCACTTCTATAGAATTAGAGTTTCATATAGTCAATAATTGCGCACTTAGGCAACTCCTAGAGGTGGAACAAAAAACAATTTGCGAAATGCATTGAATAAAATGAGGAAAATTATAATGTACTAAATTTTGTATTAACTATTTACAATATGAACCAATGAAGCTTTTAGTTATTTTTTAAAGAAATCAATACAATTAATAAATGTGTGTGTGTGTGTGGAGAGGGTGGGAGGAGGGGGTGGGTGTGTATCATAACAATCTTGTAATCATTGAAGAAAAATATGTCATCTTTATGGCCATATTTAAAAAAAAAACAATTTTTTTCTATAATGTCATAATTAAAATTGTAGAAAATGCCTTATTTTCAAACTATATTGATAGATTGAACACATATTTGATTTAACTAGCAATTTCACCTTGGTGTGAAATATTAGGTACGTTAAATGTCACAATGTCAATTGGGGAAATTTTGGTTTTCTTATGTCAATAAGATGTTTTGATTAAATAAAAATAGGTTTTAAAGGACCCGAAACCTTTACATAATAACAAAAGTCTAGCTATAAAAAGAAGAAGTAAACATCAGAGAAAAGTGGCATGACACAACATGAGATGGACCTCCAAAAAGAATAGCCATGAGGTCACCCAAGACAAAGTTGGAAAAGACAACAAAAGAACAGTAAAAGAACAACAACTAACCAACTAAGAAGTCTTTATCAGGTCAACAACTTGATCTACTAGAATATGCATATTTTTAGCAATGACCTTTACCTCATCCTTTTTAATCACATTCTCATTCTTCTTAGAATGAGCTCAGGTGCATTTGCTAGGTCCCTGAATCTCTGCCATTGGAGGGGAGTCTTACCCTTTGTCATTCTCAAGTCACTTCAAGAGGTTACCCACGTTATCAACCATATGTTTAAACAACTTTTCCAAATTACATAACTTAGCATCCATTTTAGACACCTTCCCCTGAATACCACTAATATCTTTATCCATCACCCTTTATTTGGCCTTGAGTAGTGGTATCTTATGCATGAGGTTTTTAACTTCTTCTACATTCCCAATAACCTTCGAAAGTCTATCTATGTGTTGGCCCAATGTACGCTCACCTCTGGCAATTTTGCTGATTGCTCCATTTCCTTTCCTAGCAACTGCATTTGTTTCTTAAGGAAGCCAATCTTCTTCAAGATTGTACCAGGGTTACCAAAAAGACCCTTGGATGACCCAAGCCCACCATCAATATTATTTGTGTTGCAACAAAAGTTTTAATTTTATAGCTTCAAATCAACTACATAGATAGGGAGAGGTATGTATGTATGTTTGTATGTGTGTGTGTATGTATGTATGTATGTGTATGTACGTATGCATGTATAGGTAAAGACCCTTGCACAAAGATAAAGAGGGATAGGAAAAGAGTTAGAGATAAGGGGTACATTGAAGAGGCGTGCAAGGTGAATTACAATTTTTTTTGGTCTTTTTGGTGTCAAAATTATGTTGTGTGTGCAATAAAGGTTTCAATGGAAATTTAATAGTTTCAAACAAAATATTTAGAGAGGGAGATGGACAGGTAAAGAGATAGAGATACAAGAAAGATAAGAAGGTAGAGAGAGAGAGAGAGAGAGAGAGAGAGAGAGAGAGAGAGAGAGAGAGAGAGAGAGAGAGAGGGAGAGAGAGAGAGAGAGAGAGAGAGAGAGAGAGAGAGAGAGATAAAATGAAAAAATATTTAAAGTGTAAATTTTGTATATCAAATAAATATAATAAATTAGAATTTAATTCAAAATATAATATTAAATCTTATTAAAAGTATATTTGATAGTATACATTGTATGAAATTCAATAAATCAAATATATAATAATATAATTTATATATAGGACTATATCAAATATATATTATAAATATAATCATGTATTATATTTATATTTAATAAATTCTAATAAAATATAATATTAAATATAATAAATATAATAATAATATTTTAAATATAAATTTATATTATTAAAATATAACATATAATAATAATAATCATATATGCTTTTAGACTAGTATATAATTATTCACATATGATCAATCATCTTAGCATGATTGGAGGAGGTAATTTAAAGATATAGTCTTTGACAATTCGAGAATAACAAAGAACTTAATTTTGTATTTCACCTTATTTATCATTGGTTAGATTCATTTTTCTTCAAATTTCTAAAGGGAAAACAATAAAAATGCTACCTAAAATGTAAACAACCAAGCATAAATAAGGAATTTTTTTTTTTTTTTGAGAAATAAAAAAACAAAAACAAAAAATATTGTGCTTGATGAGAACAATAGTCTCTACTTTTATAAATATGGACTAATAATTATCCAAGAAGATTCATTTAATTCATAAAAAGAAAACATGATCTTGCATAAAAATATATTATTTGGTAATATATTCACTTAAAGTCATCATTACATCCCAATTCACTTATACTTCATAATTTTTAATTTATCTTCAAGTATATAGTCATCAAATTATAACTTATTCTACACATTACTAATGTCACACTTATAGGAATTTTGGAGATTTTGGGTGGTTTGTAAACTCGTCAACTTTTTTGAACCATAGAAATGAAACAATATTGTCATTTATGATTCAATATTTAAAGCCTTTCAACATATTAAAACATTTTTGATGTCTTTTGGTTGCAATTCAAGATGGTCATAAATTCAAACTTATGAAAAGAGGGTTAATTTCATGGCATTAGATTAGAAATACATTATTATCATGATGAAAGTGATGCTTACAAAGGAAAAAGAAAAAAATCACATTTCATTTTCCCAGTCGAGCATGCAAAAGGTAAATTTATTTATATGAAATGGTTTTAGATCATATTGTTTATGAATACCTCAATAAAGTCTTCAAAGTTCATTACTACAATATAACAAGAGTGTTAAATAAATAAATAGGGATGAGATCTTGTTTTCATAAGCAAGGTGAGTGGTTTTTCCTTCTCATCTAGTCTCCATTTTTCTCTCCAATGTATTTGAAATGTTTTAGTCCTTACTAATGCTTCAATCAACAACCAATAAGGTTGTTAGGGAAGTCTCTCTCTAGGATAACAAAATTCTTCATGCAATGAAAACATATGATTTATAGAAAGTAAAAGGCATTAGAATATATAGCCCACTGATATAACTGAGAGGGGGTGTGGGGTGGGGCGTTCAATCAGTTATCCAACTAATATCACAATTAACAATCTTAAACAATCTTAACCACATGAGTAATGTAAACTGAAACCAAAACAAGATACTCATACATAATAACCCTACATATGTTAACTAGGGAAACCCTTGATCAGAGGGAAAATCCCAGTGGGGATGGTACCCACAAGATGATATACTAATATAAATATTCCATGTTAGAGGGTAGACCCTGCTAGGAGATTGTTATAACATTTAGTACATATGAGTCCCTATTAGGAGACTTTGAATCCCTATTAGGAGTTCCAACATTGTTAGGAGTTGTGGAAGACAGCTAGACCCACTACCCAAATAGCTTTAAGGGAAAGACCAATGAATCCACTATCCAAATGATCTCTATATTATTCCTTACAGAATAATAGAACTGAAATGTACTTCCTTCCTCTATCTTTTTCCTATCAACCAGACTTCTGCTCCTTCAGATCTTGAAACTAGATCTCAATTCTTGCATCCAACAATCCCTTGGATTTCTTACACACATTTAGTAAGCACTATGTCCCTTTTCACAATTCACATTTGAAAAATGACCACAATACTTGAACACTTTTTTACACACACTACAATCAAGGAAAAAATCTTTCCTTTATACTATGTCTTCATAATAAATCCTTGAGTTGGCCTTGAGGCTTTCCCAATTAAATTAAAATAATATAATTAATTAAATTACAATTACAATAGCATTTTTGACTCCCAATCTATAAAAAACTTCACATATGTGATACTAAGGCTTGCACAATTGCTGACATCATCATCTAACTTTTCTCTATCACTTTGTAACTGCACATCTCTTCATTACATCTGGGATAGCCAACAAACATCAAGAACTACTTTCCCAATATTGTGTCTCTGAACTTCTCTCCATAAATCAAGTACAACTTCTACACACCATCAAATTAGACTCTGTGCACTTAATGATGTCATCAGGACACTGTGTTGTACATGTCCATAACTATGCATAACCAAATAATCAAACCATTATCTGTACCATCAAGATCTCTATATTCTACTCTACCAATCTTTACAAAAAGAATGCTATGTTGACATCAATGACAAACATAGTCATGAATGCAACATATCAATACTCTCCAATGCTTAGGATACTCACCCAATGTAGTATCATCAACATTCATGCTAACAATCTCCCCCTTTGGCATTGATGGAAACATAGATGAAAAATATCTAAGTTCCAAGAATACCAAGTAGAACTTTGTTGTTGCTTCTATCCTCATCTCATGCATATTCTCCCCCATGCTTTAGGAAGTGTTTTTCATGCATATTCTCTCCCCTATTGACATCAATGTCGAAGGTCTCAATTTCAATGTGCCAATTGTTAAATACCAATTGTCAAACAACTGCTCCAAGTCATCAACCAGCTCGAGTGTCCAAAGACACTGTTCAATACCAAATACTAAGAGTCCTCAATGACTTAGTACATACCTGATACTCCCCCATATAGGAAGCATCATCATTTAGTTCAGTCAAATAAAGTACTTCGTACCACTAGACTAATGCACTCTCTACATCAACTACTCAGAAGTAGGCAAGGGCATAACCCCAAGCATACCTCTCAAGTACTCAAATGTATCTTTAGGCAAAGGCTTTGTAAAGATATCTACATTTTGATCCTTAATACTTACATACTCCAATCATATCTCCTTTTTTGCTATTTTTTCTCTCAACACATGATACTTAATAGATATATGCTTTGTCTTATAATGCAATACATGATTCTTAGACATACTCACTATACTTGCATTAGCACAGTAAATGATAATAGGTTTTTTGATAATCCAATGATATAACTGGTGGGGGGGGGGGGGAGGGGGTGATTTAGTTATCCGACTAATATCAAAATTAACAATCTTAAACAATCTTAACCATATGAGTAGTGTAAATTGAAACCATAACAAGATACTCATACATAATAATGCTAGATATGTTAACTAGGGAAACTCTTGATTAGAGGGAAAACCTCGGTGGGGATGGTACCCACAAGATGATGTACTAATATAAATATTCCTTGGTAGAGGATAGACCCTGTTAGGAGTATGTTACAATATTTAGTACATATGAGTCCCTATTAGGAGACTACGAATCTGTGTTAGGAGATTCCAACCCTGTTAGGAGTTGTGCCAACCCTATTAGGAGTTGTGGAAGATAGCTGGACCTAGTGCCCAGATAGCTTCAATGGCAAGACCAATGAACCCACTATCCAAATGATCTTTGTATTATTCCTTGCAGAATAATAGAACTAAAATGTACTTCCTTCCTCTATCTTTGTCCTATCAACTAGACTTCTGCTCCTTCAGATCTTGAAACCAAATCTAGAATCTTGCATCCAATAATCCCTTGGATCACTTACACACATTTAGTAAGCACTCTACTCTTTTTCATAATTCACACTTAAACAACAATCACAATACTTGAACACTTTTTTACACACACTACAATCAAGGAAAACATTTTTCATTTATATTGTATCTTCATTATAATTCCTTGAGTTAGCCTTGAGGCTTTCCCAATTAATTAAAATAAGATAATTAATTAGATTACAATTATAATACCACTGTCAACTCACAGTCTATACAAAACTTCACACATGTGATACTAAGGCTTGTGCACTCACTAACATCATCATCTGATTGTCCTCTATCACTTCCTCACTTCTCATCTCTTCATTACATTTGGGATGTAAGATAGCCAAAAAAATTAGGAACTTCTTTCCCAATACTTTGTCTCTAAAATTCTCTTTGTATATCAGGTACAACTTTCATACACCATCAACTTAGACTCTGCACACTAACCACATCATCAGGACACTGTGTTGTACATGTCTATAACTACACAGGACCAGACAATCAAACCATTGTCCATACCATCAAGATCTCTCTCTTCTACTCTGCTAGTCTTTATAGAAATAATTCTATGTTGACATCAATGACAAACATAGTCATGAATGCAACATGTCAATACTCTTTAATGAGTAGGATACTCCCCCAATGTAGTCTTATCAGCATTCATGCTAAAAAAAGGTCAAATAGCTGGTCTCTTTTATTGACATGTCCTTTTGAATAATCATGTGTTCATATTTATTAATGATAACATTAAGCATAACATAGATGTAGAGTTTTAGGTTCCTCCAACAAGCGTATGAGAGGAATATCATTGTATCAAGTCAAAAAATAACAAAAGGGAGAGGAATGCCATTACATTAGGTCAATAACTTAAAAAAAGGACTCAAGGAAGGGTAAATGCCTTACTAAGATTATTGGTGCATGACCATTCTTGTTCAATGTTTGTTAATGACCCTTCTCTAGCTCTTTAATAGATAAAACAACCTTAATATTGCAATTGTGAATTTTTCTTCTACAAAGAACTTTTGAGATAATGCCATCTCATCTCACCAGAAGTATCCAGATGAAGTCAAGGATCTTCAAGAACAACAAGGGGAAACTAGAATTCAGCCTAATGCAATGGAATAATAAGTTGATGATTTTTGTAATATGGTTAACAAACCTTATTTTTTCATGTAGATGATTTAAATATTATCATATATATGTTAAAATCAGTATATTAGATTGTACACTAACACTAATTCCAAGTCATATGATGCCTACATTTTATATTAAGGAATTATATAGATCCATTTGGCTTTTAAAGGACTCTTTTGTATTTTGTGACTCTAATTATTATATTAATATATATTGAGTTTACCACATTTCACCAAGATATGTCTATGTGTAAACATGCACATATATCATGTATATGTGTATGCATACATGCACACACATAAATTATAAATGCATTTAGAATATGTATATTGTATTCATATTATTTCAACTATATTAAATACAAACATTCACAAATTTATTAAATACTAATGTAGTCAAGACTAGGAGGTCTTACCAAAATAATAATTCAAAAGAAATTACATATATTGATAATTTCAACAAGAAACATAATTAAGAGATGTTACAATATTTCTAAGCACATCATGCCTTCAAATCTTCAAACCCTCTTGCCTTCCACTTTCTTGGTTTCACTCTATCATTGAAATATGAGTTTTATCTTCATTATATATCTCTTATGGCTACCTTAAACATCACTTAAAAATAAATAAAAAATATTTATTCTCTTTCTTCTATTCTTCTCCTCTTGGCAAACCAATTGACAACACTCTTTTTGATGCAATTATTTGGAGCAACCTACAAGTCCCTTTTCCAAGATTGTTGTTATTGATTTCTCATCTTGATATCATTAAAGGTTTCATTTTATATATATTAGAACCATTATAAGTTATCACAAATAGGTACAAAAAATACCTTTTTGTTTCCTTTCGGCTATCTTTTGGAATTTCTTAGAAATGCTTGAAATTCTTCATCAAATGCATCCAAATATAGAAACCAAAATTTCTAAACTATATAAGACAACTTGATGTTGAAAATTTCTTTCGAAAGTGGATGGGAACAAGAACCAAGTATAGTTATTTGGAAAATTGAGAAGTCTTAATATTTTTCCCCAAAATTTATAACACTCCAATTAACCTCTTTGACCTTTGAAGCCTTGAAATTATACAATATTATATTATTAAACACCTTATTTTCCTCTCATTTTTTAATTAAAAATCAAGTCTTGATCAATCTTATATTTTTTCCTTCAACTCTCCAAAATATGATCTTGAAGCTTCAATCAATACCAAGGTAAATAAGAATGAACATTAAAAAGATTATTTTTTTGTGTGATACAAACTTACTTGTGATAGTAGATTCTCATGCATTAGACACATTGGGTAAGAAGTTTGTGAGCATGGGGTCACAAAATGGAGTTGTATAGTTGGAATATATTTTCAATCTACAAACGACTTTTAGCAAAATACATCATTACATTTTAATCATAAAAGTACTTCTTTCTTCGCCTATTCTAACATCTAGATGGAACATTCACCATCTTTCATAAAATATTCTCTTCCTTAATATGTAAACTACCTCAACATTATCTAAACTAATCTACCAATTGAAATGATACTATTTTCTTCCTTAATGGGATCAAACCCACCATATTTTGACCACCTCCACCAAAATGTATTCCCACTATTTCTCACATCATAGATGTGCTTCTATGCATATAGATGAACATTAAAAAAATGGATCTTTGTCAGTGTAGATACCTAAAAATGTCCTTAGACAATGAAATAAATATTTTATTTATTTGATCATTTCAATCAAAATCTCTATTAATTAAATATATATTCAGTATTTAGTTAATTAATGCATTAGTCTCTCTCTCTCTCTCTCTCTATATATATATATATATAAAATCATATAATCATATAGTCCATTAGCCTTTTAATACCCTATAATTCAATAATATTGATTAATTTAATTATCTCTTTCTACATCCTTTTCTATTATTATTCAAATAAACACATTTTTATTATTTCTAGTTTTAAGCAATCACCTTCACTCATATGAATCAACTCCCAAATTTGTGGGGATGTGACAAATACCGCCCATCTCTTCATTTGATTTTTCAACTCTACACTTCTCTATATTCAATACATCTAGTGATGTATTATAAAAAGTAAATATATTCTACCTAGGACATAATATCATCCATCCATTTCCATTCAACTATCAATCTCCTCTAATCTAATTATCCCTCAAATTATCCTTGCATACTCTGTAATCCTAGCCATCCATTCTTTCACCTTTTAATATCTATCCTTGATTTTTGTGAGGATTTCTATAAAACAAAATTATCTCCTCTCATTTGAATCCTAATACCTAATATCAATCACTATTGTGATCTTGTGATCTCTTTCATACTTTGTGATCTTTGAAATCATTTTTTATCACCATTCTCTTCTTATCATCTTCATAGGCTTTATCTTGCATCAACAAACTAAACTCCATTCCTTTAATGCATGATTATCCATAAGGTTGAAAATATGAGAATAAACCACTTCAATACAAGATTGTAAAGGATGGGAGAATAATGAAATCAAACATTTCTTGAATCCATTGATATGATGTTCACTATTTTTTTTGATATTGGTCTTGCAGTTGGGCTTGATTAGGTTTTCAAATAGTTTTTCCATTTCTATTATTATTAGCGAATTTATTTTCTATCTCTATATTCACTACATCATGATACTCAACATAAAAATCATCTTTTGTAAATTTAAGACAATATGGTTTTACCTATCCCTTTGTTATCATTTAGATATTTTCTTTCTTAATATTTTCATCTTCATGCAACTTATTATCTTTTTCAACATAAAATGAAAGAAATTATGCATTACCTATTTCTCTTTCACTATTGCAAAAAATTATTCATTCTTGGTTTTACTTTTATATATCTCATTATCCTCCAAAATACTCTTAGCTTGTATTTCCCACTCATCTTTCCCATCCTCAACCTCTATAACTTCACATTTTCTCTCTTCTTTCTATTAGAAAGTAAAGTCTGCTAAGATAATTTGTGTGTGGGGGGGGTGGGGGGGTGGGGGCGGGGTGGTGTGGTGGTGGTTAAATAAGTTATATATTTAAAAAAATTCTCAACATATTTATTAATTTTGAACATGTAAAAATAGATGCAACAACCATAAAAAGATAACCATGTAGAATAAAATCATTTATGTTAACTATGAAAATTCTTGATCAAAGAGAAAACCTCGGTGGGAATGATGCCCACAAGATGATGTACTCATATAAAATTTTATCACAAAAAGTGGACTTTGTTAGGAGCTAATGAAATATAATCAATACATATGAGTCTCTATTACAAGACTTTGAGTCCTTGTTAGAAGATTCCAATCTTCTCAGAGTTGAAAAGAGGACAACTGAACCCATTGTTCAAATAGCCTTAGATTGCCTTCACCAAACAATATTAGGATAATCTATCCATGTTTTTAATTGACTAAACAACAACTTATTTTCTAATATAGTTCCTTTGAAGATCACAATGTATCCTAACATCAATCTCTACTCAAATCTTAGCCAAATTTGCATTCAAGTCCGTGTAAACAACACAATGATCTCGCTGATCCAATTGCCACACTTTACTACAAGGAAATGACCTTTCCTTTATACCAAGTCCTAAAACAAGTGTTTAGTCAACCTTTAGGCTTTCTCAATTTATATTGAATAATATAGGACATTATTAAGATACTAAAATCACATGTTACATTAGAATTAACACTTACTATAATGATTTTATCAATAGTCGAGTCATAAAAAATGACATGCCAAACATACTTCATAAGTGTGCTCCAACTACATATCTGATTTTTTTATCTAGAACATAGCATCCTAAACATATCTATGACCATCCTTTAAATTCCCTTAACATAATTTCATCTCTACAAAAAGATACAATTGATTTACCAATGCTCACTTTCCAAAAACTCTCTTTGAAATCTACCCCTAGAAAATTGCATAACTCTAACGTATCATCACATCTCTTTTTGCGCTCATAAATAAATCATCTATAAACAACACTAAATATCTCCTTAAGTGCATACAACCCAACTCATCATTTTCTGATTGCACCAAATAAATATTCCTCTATGACTCTAGTAATATTCATAGAATAATGCATATGTCGACAACAATTACAAACTTTGTCATGAATGCAACACATTAGTACTCACTCATGTCTCCAACAATGCTAACATACTCCCCCATAGGAATATCATCAACATTCATGTTAATAATCTCCCCCTTTGGTAGTGATGACAACATAGATGAAGAATATCTAAGTACCATTAATACCAAATATACATATCTTCCTCATTTTCCTTTACTCCTTCATTCATGCTACTCATGAATATAAACATACATCTCAATCTTAGACATGCTAGACATATTTTTTCTTATTTTTTAATTAGAACCATACAGACATCAAATAACTAATAGCCATTATGTATGAAGAAGGCATTAATCTCCCCCATGCATAATGTCCTCTCCCCACTAATATATTAAATAATCATGTATTTCTCACATTTCTCCTCCATAAAGAATATATCAAAATAATCTTTTTCATGTACTAATCTCCCCTCCATTGACATCAATGATATAGGTATAATTATGTCAATTTAATCATTTCCGAAATAATCTATTTGTTAATCTCATATTGGTTTTGACAAGGTAGTGACAAAACACTTAGTCATTCTCTATCAGTATTATAGTGTAAGCCAAGTGATCAAAATGAGAAAAGAAATCAGTGCAAGCTGACTGATCAAAGCACGTTGTGCATAAGTTGCTGCAAAATACATGTCAAGCAATATACCTACTCAGTGTCAAGCACTAGTATGTGCTGAGAATATGGTATGTACCGAGTCACTCAAGCGCCAAGAAAACTATACATGTTGAGTGATTGAGGTTCCGAGTAAACAATGAGTGTCGAATTGTTCAGAAGCTGAGTTACAACATAATGAGCATAGCGTATGGTGAGCATCAGAGTCTTTGGATATCGAGTGAACAGTTTTTGACATAATTATTTGTAATGGCACAAGCTTCTATGTAAACCATTTTTGGGCCAACATAATGATTGTTTTACAACTCTAAGAGATAAGTATGGAGGTATATTGTGAATCTCTATGTAGCACATGCAACCAATCAAATTAAGGGATGAATTAAGTGGCAATATAGATGAACCACAATCGTTGATTCTTACCTAACCAATTCCACCTATGTTTATTTAACAAGGAAAACCCTAAAGATATTGTATGTGTGAAAGGAGATGAATGTTAAGTGTAGATAGAGAATTCATGGTGGCTATGGAGGTTATGGTAATGTTCTCAATTGTAGAATCAGTTAGAGGGAACATAGGAAAGAAGAGAGAAGGTGGAGGAGACATATCTGATTAGAAGGATCAAGGATTTATCAACAAAGAGAAGATATGACATCTAGTAAAAATGTGCTAACCAAAGGATCATGGTGATGAATCATTTTAATAGGTGATGAAGAAAAAATATCGAGTTTCCAAGTCAGCCCTAGCTGAGCACTCCTCAACCACTAAACACCACATTTTTCTAGAGAAGGCACAAGTCTTATGCCAAGAAGACAATTTCTTTAGGTGAAAAATCAAAGAGGCCATTGCAATTGGCAACCACCCGTGGAATCTTAATCGAGATGAAGGGTTAGTTCTTAGCCATTCATGGCAACCCCTGTTATCATCTATCATAAACTTTTCTTTCCACCCCTAATGCTCTCTCTCTCTCTCTCTCTCTCTCTCTCTCTCTCTCTCTCTCTCTCTCTCTCTCTCTCTGTGCCTCTCTTGTGCTCCCTCCCCCCCCCCCCCCCCCCCCCATTTTTTCGTTCCAGTTTTCACTTAGTTTTATTTGTATAGTTTTAATTTTATCTTTTGCTTTTCTTATTTTCAGCTTCAAAAAATTTATTTTTATTTTAATTCTTATTTATTTATTTATTTATTTTTATTATTATTATTATTATAATAATTTATTTATTTTTTAAATTTTTTTTACTTTAGTTATTTATTCTTTTACTTATTTATTTTCATTTTCTTTTCATTTTATTTCATTATTTATTCGTGTGTGTGTGTGTGGGTCAAATTCATTTCTTGGGTGTTTACATATGTGTCCGTGTTAGACACACACACATAATAGCACTCTCAAGTGTTATTAGGTTGTATCCATGCCGTTATTGTCTTATAGTCCCTTTCTAGTGTCTTTTTTATTCTATTACCATTATTTTTACGATTATAATATAGTAATGATTATGAGTATATAATATTGATTATTATTATATCATAATGACCATTATTATATAATAATAATTTCTATTATATTATTTGGTCATTATTTTTTAGAATTTCTTGAGGTTATATATATATATATATATAATGTAATAATAAATATCATGCATATTTGTATATATTCATCTATTGTGGTTGGATATATTTTTTCTCTTGTGGTTGGTTATATTTTTATCTATTCTCTTTGGGTTCCCCCGTCCCTCTTTTACCGTATTGTTGAACCTCAAACTTTTCTTGATTGTGGTGCACCTACCCCCTTCCTTTCCCCACCTTTTTATCCTTATTGGGTCTGCAATCTTTCCATTTTTTCCTTCAGCTCTCTCATCCTGATGATGGATCACAGAGTGTGATCCAAAACGTTGATGCAAAAATTGTAACACAATCTAGCCAGAAAAAAAAGCTAAGAAAAAATATCCTAACAGAGTAGTCTTAACAGGCTTTTGTAAATCTCTTAATTGAGTTTTTCCTTTATTGTAAGTTTAAATCCTCTAACAAGGTGAGACCTAATAGTCTTTGTAAGCCTTTAATAAGGAAGACCTCTCATAGGGTAGATCATAGTTTATGGTCAAACTTATTGTAGCCATTATTGGCTACACTTTACAACTGTAGTAGTGAATATTTATGGGTGTCATCCCCACCCTAGTTTTACCTTCTCATTGGAGGGTTTCTAGGTAAAAAAATTATTGTGTCATGTGTTATTTGTTTCATGCTATGGATGTAAGTGTATAGTTAGCTATTCCAGTTTATATGGTAAATTATGAGATGGATGTGTGGTGAATGTTTTATGGTTAAATTTTTGAAGTACTAATTCACCCCCTCCCCTACCCCCCTTCTTAGAGTTTACTTTCCCATTGTTATTTCCAACAATTGATATCAGAGCCTTGTTCTCTAGAAAGGAAAGTTTTATAGCTTTGCAGATAAGATCTTGAAGATGGAAGTCTACAAGTTGGAAAAGACTATTGAGAACTAGAAGATTGAAGTACAAATTGACCTACATAAACTTAATGAGGCAAGAGATGAATTGAAGCATTCATTGCATAGAAGAAAGGAACTAGAAATTCAACAAAATGACACTTAATACCAAGAAGAAGACACTACTGGATTGTTTGAGAATGGAAACCCAAGTGAATTTGATGTAGTACTTGTAGATCTAATGGAACAAAAAATGCCCTAATTGAAGAGGTTTGAAATCTTAAGACATAACAAGAAGTCCAATTAGTATCACTATGTGAGGTGACTGAATAGAAAAAGAAAGCTCAAGAAGACAAGTCATGATTTAAGATGACAAAAGAACACTAACTAATAGATTGGAAGAGAAGACATCAAATGTGCAAAAGCTTGCTAACATGAAATTGGATACAATGAATCAATTGATGATTGCAAACCATTAATTGAATGGAAAGGACATTGAGATCACAACCCTAAAGTTATAGAATGATCAACTAAGGAAGGATCTGAGAGAAGAAAGGGAATTCGTTGAAGGATTCAACAAACCAAGTGAAGCCATCAAATAATTTGAGAAACTAATGAAATCTCCAAGACCTAATAATGATACTATTAGATTGAGATAAATTAGTACTAAGGAAGGAGAATCATCCAAAAGTGGTGAGCAAAGGAATAAAAAAGTTAAGAACTACAAACCTACTTGTTATGATTATGGAAAGTTAGGTTATACAATAAATGTTTGCAAGAGCAACAATGGAAATCAGAACCCTAAGCATAAATTCAAGGGTTACTATCATAAGTGCAACAAGAAAGGACATCAGGCACATGAATGAAAATCCAAGACCATAAGCACTCAAAGATTTGAAGGATACTACCAAAATTGTTAGAAGTATGGACATAAAGCATATGAATGCAAATCGAAGACCAAGTGGACATCAAACAAATAGACAAAGGTATAACAAAATGGAAAATCCTATTGTTGGGATTACAACACAAGGTACAGTTGTCACTATTGTCAATAATATGGACATGTTCCTAAGAATTGCACAAGAACACAATTTAGAGGCACCTATAATAGATGGTTGAGTGAAACTACATACTTTAGTGGTCTCAAGACTAGTCATGTTAGCAAAAACTATCCAACTAGATTACCGATGTCGAGTAATGAAACTAGAAAAGACAAAGAAAAGGTCAATGTTGAGAAGGTAAAGGTACAAATGAATGATACATAGAAGAAGAAGGAAGATTTTAGTACATCAAGCTTAGATGAGGTCACTTCATCCAATGGATCAGGTGATCACATCACCCTCAACTAGTAAATCAAGAGGTAGGTATGAGAATGATATTTCAAAAGTTGTATTATGCATCATTTCCAAGAATCTAAGATCTGAGAAGATCATATATGCATGAATTAAGATGTAATGGAGTGATTAGAACTTGCAGGAAATCTATAGTTTTTAAAATTTTCTATGTTGTTGCTGAGCATGGAAAGTTTCATAGTTGTTATTGAGCGTGAGTGATATTATAGTTATGGTCGAGCATATTGGAAATCATGTGTTATCTGAGTGATTTGAAATTCCTAAGCATTTAATGTCGAATATGAAGGGTTATTTAGTCAAGTTTTGACTCATTTTCACTTACCAGAGTTTGTAGAGTGCACAAAGATCATGAAGGAAAATTGATAAATAAGATTCAAGTGTTTGTGAACTGGATTGAACTACTACTCATCATCAATCATCAAATTTGAAAGGTATTTAACTATTGCTGAGTTACATTATTTTATTTCTTGCAAACCCTAAGTAGTCAAATGGCATCTAGCTCTTTTGAAAATGTTAGGAAAGAGGGGATAGAAGTTTTCAATGTTAAATTGATAATTAATAATGTTAGGAAACCCCCTTTCTAAGCTATTCCTAAGATAGCATACAAAGGAGACTCATTTGGTGCATTATCTATGATACCACCAAAAGTATTGATGATCCAAGATATTAGATGCTACTATATGGGAAAGATTGGAGTAGGAGATATGGAGATAAGAGTTGCCTATAAAAAATTATGTGATAATGGAGTCTTGAGGGAAGAGTATAAATTGTTGAATGAAAAGGGTTAAATCGTGCCCTAGATTTTCCCCAAGTGTTTAAGACCAAAAGGATTCAAATGGTTTTGAGTTTGATACATGATAATTATATCTAGTTGGAAGGTAGACCAATCAAGATAAGAAGATTATTAACCAAGTACCAAGGTACCCTACCCTTGATCAACCTAAGAGTATGTGAAGTGATGCGAAGGAAACTATTGAAAATAATATAGGTGTCATGTGGAACAAAAGAGGGATGTCTATTGACACAATTTCAGATACCCTAATTGCCTTTTCTTAGAAAGAACAACAAACTATTGATAAAGATGAATGAGAGATTTGGTGAAGGAGGAGGAGGAGAAGAAGAAGATGATGATGATGATGAAAAAGAAGAACAAGGCTAGGCCTCAATAGAATTAACTCAAGGCCTAGGTGAGGATCAAGAAAAAGAAGCAAAAGGTGCCAAGGGAGAAGAATCTAAGGAAGCACCCAAGGATAGCAAGGCTAAGAAGAGGAAAGGTAAAGAACAAACTATGGAGAAAAAAGAGAAGCCCATGAAGAAACCACAATAGAAGCTTGTTCTACCTATTACTAGGTCTAGCATAAGGGCAACCACAGTTCAGGCTACAAAAGTTGTGAAGCCTAAGGTAAAGAGGACACTTGACACAATAGAGCTGAGTGAGCCTACTAAGAAGACATGCAAAAGATTGAAGAAGCCTGTACCTCAACCAGATTCAAATGAGGAGAAGATTGAGTCAGATGACTTGAGTCAATACAAGATGATAAGCCATAATCCCTCTTCCAACATAGATAATTTGTGTGAAAATATTATTACAAATGCAGATTTATCTGGATTCACACATGTTGATTTTGATAAACTAGGGAGTGTAGATAAGAATAAGGTTGAAGAAGCCATATATGAAATGAGGGCTACATTTAAATCTACTCCATTAGATATTTTTGACTCCTTACCTAAAAGTTTATATGACTGAGTTGAGCAAAAGTGGCAATTTAGTTTGACCACTGAGAGGCAAATAAGAGAGGCTCAATTAGCCCAAGTTATGCTTACTTTGGACAAGTAGATGATGGCTAAAGCCATGAACAAATACAAGGGGATATTTTCCCCCAAATATAGAGATTTTAAGATTTTGAGGAATAAGATAGAAGAAGTGGAACTCAATGCACATTGCTTTGGAAGGAAATTTATGGTCTATCCACCAAGGCCAAAGAAAAGAAAGCAGATGAAGAGATAAAGAAACCTAAGAAAAGTGAGAAAGAAAAGGATGAGGTCATAGTCAAAAAAGATGATGTGGAAGGGACTCAAGGAACTATAGAAGAGGCCAAAATTGAAGATGAGTTGTAGGATGTACAAAATGTACAAGTGTCAAGTGTCAGTCCACCACATGAAAAATAGGAGAATCAATAGGACTTAGTGGTTATTATCAAGGATGTTGCTGATAATTCATCATAGAACATAAATCCTTTGATTAAGGCAGATTTGAAGAAAATTCTTAAGGACTCCACCACATCAACACAACTATGCACAAATCCTATATTGGCAAGAGAAGATGAGATTGAGAAGGAAGAACTTGCATCTGTAGGGGAGAAACCACAAGAAATATCAAATGTGCCCCCTCAATCTACATAAGTGAAAGAGATAGATACAAAGGGTCTTCAAGGAGATCAAAGTACAAACCTAGTACATATAGTTGCTACAATTGATACCCCATTTGTAATTCCCATAACTATATTTTAGATGAAAGAGGTGGAGGCAAAGAAAATAGAAAAATCACTACCTAGTCTAAATATTTTAGGTTTTCTAGCATTACTTACTGTTGAGAAAGATGGAACTGAAGTGAAAATAGGCTAGGAAGAAAGCCCTGTACCTAACACACAATTACAAGGTGAATCTCAAATGGAAGCTAACAATACCAAAGAGTTAGGGTTGGCTAATATGCCAGAGGAGAAGATAGCAATACAAACACTGGTTACAATGCCAGTATATATATCTCCTATTAGCAGCCAAACTCTTCAAAGATGAGTATAAAGGAAATCCCATTGTAGATATCAAGGCAAGCTCCAGTACACCACTTAGTGCTAATAATACATCATATGGTGATGTAAGTCTTGATGAAGTGATTAAGCTACCTAAGTTTGATCTTAATACAATCACTATAGAAGAGATAAGCATTCTGCAAGATACTCTACAAAGAAAGAAGAAGTAGGAAATTTTGAGGAGGGAACACAAGCAAAAGAAAGTGTTACATGATATCAAGGATATATTTATGGATGCTTTCAGCCTCTTAGAATCAAATGACAACAAGCCTATCATAGAGAGACTTGTCACCATTGTGGACAAGATCAAAGATGAAGACCTAGACTCAAATGTCAAATTACTTGAATGGTCTAAAAGGAAGTTCCATACAAAGGTATTGGAAAAGATATCAAGTGCCATTGCACTTCGATGAGTTGACTTAGAAACAAAAATGGAAAGTGTCAAGAAAGTGTTAGAGAATATCTTCTCTCTATACACCAAACTATGCAATGTGGATAATTTCACACAAGAGACACATAGGGATTTTGACCAACTGCAAGGAGGTCTACATAACATAGGTAGCACTTTAAAATTACCTTCTTGTCAAAGTCAAGTGAATTTCTAGAGGCTACTGTCCACTCAAGGTAGGCTTGCTGAGTTGCAACCACAACATGCTAATATTCTATCTACCTTAATCAGTATCCAATCCATGTTGACTCCGCACATGGAAGTGTTGCATAAGGAACTAGCCAATGTAGAGACATTGATGAAGAAAGATTCACATCTTTCAACTCATGATGACTTAGTCGACCTTGCTACCTAGCTAGATATTCAATAATAATCACTAGAGGTAGCTTACAACAATTGGGATGCAATATTGATAATAATCATGGAGTTACATAAGCCATTTTTGGATAAACACATTCTAAGTGTACAACCCAAATGACATAAGTGTCAAAAAAGGGAGAATATCAAATTTTGAGAAAATGATTTGTCAAGGAAGATATCTACTCTAGAGAATTATGAGGAGTATATTCAAAAACATAAATATATTATTTACTTAGGGGGAGTAATGGAGTAAAATGGATGACTAATTGACATTTTGTAGAGTTTTGAAGTTTTCAAATTTTGTATATGAGTCGAGTAACATAGTATATATAGTCTGACTTATGCATAAATAAGATGTATATGCCATGAAAAAGTGTTTTTTCCACTCATGTCAAGGGGGAGATTTTAATCTTAGATTGGTTTTGACAAGGTAGTGACAAAACATAGTCATTCTTTATTAGTATTATAGTGCAAGCCGAGTGATCATAGTGAGCCGACCAATTAGTGCGAGCCAAGTGATCAAAGCATGTTGTACATATATTTCTAGACAAGGCATGTCGAGTAATATACTTAGTTAGTGTTGAGCATTAGTGTGTGCCAAGTAGATAATATGTGTTGAGTCACTCAAGTGTTGAGCAGACTATACATGCTGAGTGATTCAGGTGCTGAGTAAATAGTGAGTACCCAGTTGTTCAAAAGTCGAGTTACAAAATAATGAGCATAGTATAAGTCAAGAATCAAAGTATTTGGATGTTGAGTGAACAATTTTTGATATAGTTGTTTGTAATGGAACAAACTTCTATGTAAAACATTTTTGGGCTAACATAATGATTGTTTTACAATTCTAAGAGATAAGTATGGAGGTATATTGTGAATCCTTATGTAATACATGAAACCAATCAAATTAAGGGATGAATTAGGTAGAAATATGGATCAACCACAATAATTGATTCTTACCTAACCCATTACACCTATGTTTATTTAATAAGGAAAACCATAAAGAGTTTGTATGTGTGAAAGGAGACAAATACTAAGTGCAAAGAGTGAATTCATGGTGGCTTTGGAGGTTATGATAGTGTTCTAAATTGTAGAATCAATTAGAGAGAACCAAAGAAAGTAGAGAGAAGATAGAGGAGACATATTTGATCATAAGGATCAAGGATTTATATGCAAAGAGAAGATCTGACATCTAGCAACAGTGTGCTAACTGAAGGATCATGGTGCTAAATAATTTTAATAGGTGATGCAGAGAAAATTTCCTAATAGATTAGTCTTAATAGGCTTTTGTAAATATTTAAACCACTTTCTTTCTTTATTATAAGTTTAAATCCTCTAACAAGGTGAGACCTAACATTCTTTGTAAGCCTTTAATAGAGTAGACCCCTCACATAGTAGATCATAGTTTATGGTCAAACTCATTATAACCATAATTAGCTATATTTTATAGCTGCAGTAGTGAAGATTTATGGGTGTCATCCCCCACACCCCCCCCCCCCCCCCCCCCAATTTTACCTTCTCATTGAAAGGTTTATGGGTAAACAATTTATTGTGTCATGTGTTATTTGTTTCGTGCTATGGATGCAAATGTGTAGTTATCTATTTTAGTTTATATGCTAAATTATGAGATGGATTGTTGTGATGTGGAGCCTAATCAGAATTATAGGTTTATTTGGTGCGATTTCCCTCCAAATTATTTCTACAGGGGTTTGGGTGCAGTGCCCCCAAGATGGGGTCAAGGGGCAGCACCCCTTCAGGGTATTAGGGAAGCACCGCATGTGCACTCCCTGTCGTAGTACAAGATGGGGTCAAGTGGCAATGCCCCTACGAGGGTTTTTCGGGGTAGCACCCCTGAAGCCAAAAATGACCTTATATTGTAAAAGGTGTTGGCTACTATTTTTCTATTATTCTAGCCCTAATTTTGTAAGCGGCAAAAACTTGTATAAAAAGGCTTAGGGTTAGGGATTTCATTATGAATGGTGATATTGTATCTTCTTGTGGTGATATTGAGTTATAAGGGATTACAAACTATAATTAGGCTGTAATCACTAGATACTAATAATATCAGACTTGCTATTGGTGGACATAGCCAAGGGATTGGGTAAACCACATTAAATCTTGATGTCTTGTGTTCTCTTTTATTTGATCTACTATTTTTTGGTATTGGTTATATTTTCATGTAACTATTATTTCTGTCTGAAGTTAATCCTAACAAGTGGTATTAGAGCTAGATGGTCATCATTTTTTTAGCTAGACCATCATCATTTTTATTTTAGCGATCCTCTACATGAAGCTCTCATAGTTGAGTGGGAGCAATGGTAGACGAGGGTAGGCTGAGGGTTGACAATTTTAATGGGTAGAAATTTTAGTTATGGAAAATTCAAATGGAGGACTATCTTTATTAGAAGGATTTATGGAAGCTGTTGGAAGGAAAAACCAAGAATTAGGGATCAATGACAAATGACGACTGGGATCTTTTAGACAAAAAGACACTTGGAAGCATTCAATTATGCCTGGCACCATTGGTGGCATTTGATATTACAAAAGTGAAGATAATAGAAGAGTTGATGCAAACCCTAGCAAAACTGTATGAAAAGCCCTCCATTTCAAATAAGGTATTTCTGATGAAGCATTTATTTAATATGGAAATAACAGAAGGTGGATCTATTGTGGATCATTTAAATGAATTTAATACTATTACTAGTTAGTTATCTTCTATGGATATCAATTTTGATGAAGAAATTAAGGCTCTCTTGATTTTGTGTTCTTTGCCTAGAAGCTAGAATGGCTTGGTAATGATTATGAGTAATTCTATTTCTATATTTAGTACCCTAAAATATGATTATGTGATTAGTGTTATTTTGAGTGAGGAAACTCATAGGAAAACCTCAAGTGGATCTACATCAGGAAGTGCTTTGAATGCACAAAGCATAGGTAGAATGACTGAGAGAGGAAATAATTCTGGAAATCGTGAGAAATCAAGAGAAAAGTCAAAGAGGAAGAGGTATCAATCTAGAGGACTAAGAGATTTTTGGTAATATGGAAAATCAGGGCATACGAAGAAAGATTATTGAAATCGAAAGAACAATGAAGGAGATAAACCAGAAAGGAACAAAGAGGCAAATGTGGTAAGTAAAAAATCTGAAGAGGATGCTTTGCTTTTGTCTTTAGAAAGTGTTGATGATTCACAGATTTTTAGATTTCAGTGCTTCATTTCATGCTACACCTCATAGAGGTTATTTCATTGATTAGGTCCAAGGGGATTTTGGGCTTGTTTATTTGGGAGATAATGAAACCTATCAAATTGTTGGAAAGGGAAAAGTTAAGATTAAGTTGTGGAATGGGAATCATTGACTACTACATGAGGTAAGACATGTTCCATGGTTGAGTAAGAATTTAATTTCAAAAGGGAAACTTGATGATGAGGGTTGTGTAGTTACTTTTAATGATAAAAATTAGAAGGTTTAGAGGTTTCCTTGTAGTAGCAAAAGGTCTAAAAATAGGAACCTTATATCTTTGTATAGGTCATATTGTTCCTTCTACTTTGATTGTTTCAGAGAAAAATGAATGTTCAGGAATAGTTGCTGTAGTTGAGCAAGGAGAACAAATAGCTATTGTAGATTCTGATACAATGTTGTGGCACAACATACTTGGGAAGATGAGTGAGAAAGATATGAAAGAACTTTATTCAAAGAAAGTTTTACCAAGTCTAAAATGTGTTAATATGAATTTCTGTGAAAGTTGTGTGTATGAAAAACAAAAGAGAGCGAGTTTTGTGAAGATGGGGAAGGAAAATAAAAGTCAAAAATTAGAGCTTGTGCATACAGATATATGGGAACCAACTCAGGTATCTTCCCTTACTATCTCTCATTATTATGTTACATTTATTGATGATGCAACTAGAAAAGTATGGGTTTATCTCCTTAGACAAAAATTTGATGTATATCAAACTCTTAAGAAATGGAAATGGTTGGTTGAAAATGAGACTAGAAAGAAATTAAAATGTCTCAGATTTGATAATGGTGGTGAGTATAGTAGTCATAAATTTGAAGATTATTGCTCCACTAATGGTATTCATAGATAGAAAATTGTTCCAAGGACTCCATATGAAAATGGAGTGGTTGAATAGATGAATAGGACTATAATAGAGTGTGCAAGAAGCATGAAGTTGCATGCAGGGTTGCCCTTAAACATGTGGAAAAAGGTTATTAATACTACTATATATTTGATTAATAGAGGTCCCTCTACTTCTTTGGGTTGTGGTATTCTAGAGGAAGCATGGATTGGTAAGAAGGTGAGTTATTCTTTTCTCAGAACCTTTGGTTGTGAAGCATTTGCTCATATAGATTCTGAAAATAAAACTAAGCTAGAAGCTAAGTCAAAGAAATGTTTATTTGGTGGATATGACATAAATAAATTTGGTTATAGGCTTTGAGATTTTTGAAAATTGTAAAATTATAAGAAGCATGGATGTCATATTCAATGAGAAAGTGTTGTACAAAGATCTATTGCAACAACATGAGAAGAAAGAAAATGATTATGTAGTGCTGGATGATACTCCAAAAGCTAGTATTCTAGCAATTCCATATGATGTGCAACAACTGCAACAACAAATACCACACACCTCAATAAATGTTCCATGGTCAAAAAGGATGAGTAGACCTCTAGAAAGCTTTTCTCCTTCCTTGTATTCTATTTTAATTATTGATGCCGGTGAACCTGAATGTTATGATGAAGTTGTGCAGGTGGATACAAAGATTTAGTAGGAGTTTACAATGAAAGAAGAAATGGACTCTTTGCTTAAAAATAAGACATGAGATTTATGCAATTTTCCTATAGGTAAAAAGGCTTTACAAAATAAGTGGGTTTAAAAGTTGAAAGAAGAGGATGGAGGTTAAAAAAACTATTTAAAGCCAGGTTAGTTGTTGATGGAGACACAACCCAAGGCTAGAATGGACACAACAGAAAGGGGGAAATATATTAACTGAGAAGATAAGCTAATACAAATAGTACAGAGAAAATAAACTTCAAAACATGCCCTAAGGGCTTACAATAGCATAAATTTGGAGATAATTTCTCCTTTCAATACCTCCTCTCAAACTCCACTTTGAATTGCCTTTTACAATGCCAGAAATCTCCTTAAATAGACCCCAGAGGGTTAAGGACTAGGAGTACATTCTAGAAAGTGCTAGTAGGCATCCACCGACCAAATAGAAGGTTCCAGAAGCTGTGGTAGAAGTCAGTGCAAATCTAGAAGAATCCAAAAATGGTAATCGAACTTTTGGGAGGCATAACTTTTGAATCGTAGCTCCAATTGATGAACCGTTTACATTTTCGGAAAGCTCTTGAAGCGCTCTATAGCCCTATGGACAAGATTCACTCATCCCCCATTTTTTTGGCCCTTTTCAAGGTCATTTAATGCCCCTAACCTGATTTGAAGCATTCTTAGGAGGTCTCCAAAACTCAAAAAACTACAATAACTTTCAAACCGTGGGGCCTATTGACGTGATTCTTTTTCTGGAATGCTCTAAATCAAGATTACATTCATCTGGCCAATTCACACCTTCTAGTTTACCAAAATGATGTCCCAATTACATGCTCCTATTTTTTCAATATTTTCAAACACACTGATAGTGGGACTGTGAGAGTTGGAACCTTTATTTGACCCAAATGGGTATCCAAAAAAGAAAACACATGAAACAGAAACTAATTCTAAGTACATTTTTTTTTTGGGTGACATAGGATTGCCCTTATACCTCTGGATGCTCCTGCATCAGACACCCAGGGTAGATTGAAAAGTGACCCTGTCACTTTATGAATGGTAGAGGAGATCCCAAATGGGAAACCTCAGCTGCTGAAATCCAAGTTGAGTCCTTGATTGGTCGTCCTTTCCACTTCACCGAATACTCTTCATATTGCCTATTTCTGGTACTCCTACCCACATGATGATCTAGAATGTCTTCTATCTCCTCCTTCTTAGAAGCAGGAATTGGACATGGCTCTAAAACCAGCTCCTCATCTGCACCATCATCATGATATTCTGTCAAATCTGCAATGTTGAAAATGGGAGAAATGTGAATACCATCTGGTAGCTCCACGTCATATGCATTTCCTGAGTCATATTTTTTCAAAATTTTGCAGGGGCCAAATTTCTTCATTTTCAGCTTGTTGTAAGTACCGGCTAGAAACCTTTCTTTTTGTAAGTGCACCATGACTAGATCTCCTACTTGAAATTCCTTATGTCTTTTCCTTTGATCAGCCCTAGCTTTATACTCTTGATTCATCTTGGTAATGTGTGCTTGAACCTCCTCATGTAGACGCTTGATATGTTTAGCAAATTCTTCTGCTTTAGCACTTGTCCTCTCCCCTTGCTCTATCTTCCTCAGCTCTGGTGCAGTCCTTGGGCTATTCCCATATACAATTTGGAATGGTGATTTTCCTGTACTCCTATTTATAGAGTTATTGTAAGCAAACTCTGTTTGTGGTAGAATCAAATCCCATCCCTTGAGCTTATCTCCAACTAAAAATCTCAGCAAATTGCCTAGACTTCTGTTTGGCCGTCAGTTTGTGGGTGATGCATGGAATTGAATTTCAAGTCTGTTCTCAACTTTTTCCACAATGTCCTCCAGAAATACCCCACAAATTTAGTATCTCTGTCAAAAACTATACTCCTTGGAAGACCATGTAGTCTTACCACCTCTTTGAAAAACAAGTCTACAATATGGACATCATCATGAGTTTTGTGGCATGGAATGAAATGTGCCATTTTGGAGAACCTTTCAATCACCACGAATACTGAGTCATTACCCCTTTGTGTCCTTGGCAATCCAAGAACAAAATCCATACTTATGTCCTCCCATGGCCTTGATGGAATAGGCAATGGCTGATATAGGCTAGTATTGTGACTAAACCCCTTGGCAACTTGACAAACTTGGCAACTCTGTACAAACTTCTTCACATCCTATGAAATTTGAGGCCAAAAATAATGTTCTCTAAGAATGGCAATGGTCTTATCTTGACCAAAATGTCCTGCCATCCCTCCACTATGTTTCTCCTTAATCAGATTTTCCCTCATGGAACTTCTTGGAATGCACAATTGACTACCCTTGAACAACATGCCATCCTGAATCAAATAGTCTAACCACTTGGTTCTATCTATAGCAACAGGTTCTTTACAAGCTTTCCATGCTTCAGCAAAATCAGGATCCTCGGGGTACAAATTCTTGAGTTCATCAAACCCAATTATTTCAACCTGCATTACTGTAAGCAACAACTATCTCCTACTTAGTGCATCTGCAACCCTGTTAGATTTTCCACTTCTATGCTTCAACACAAATGTATAACTCTGCAAGAACTCTACCCACTTCATATGCCTCTGATTCAATTTACCTTGGCTATTTAGGTACTGTAATGCCTGATGATCAGTATACAAAACAAATTCCTTTGGCAACAAATAATGCCTCCATTTCTTTAAGGCCTGAACTATTGCATAGAACTCTTGATCATAAACAGAATATTTCGTCTTTGCATCATTCAATTTTTCACTAAAATATGCAATAGGCTTACCTTCTTGGCTTAATACAACCCCAATAGCACTGCCACTAGCATCACAATCCACCTAGAAAACCTTTCTAAAATTTGGAAGTGCCAACACAGGTTGTTCTATCACCTTCTTCTTCAGCAATTCAAAACTTCTCGTAGCTGCTGCAGTCCATTTGAACTCTTTTCTATCCCCTCTTATTATATCAGTTAGGGGTGCACATATGCCACTGAAATTCTTAATAAACTTCCTGTAGAAACTAACCAGACCATGAAATGATCTTACCTCAGTAGCAAACCTTGGAGTAGGCCATTCCAAGATGGCTTCTGCCTTCTCTGGATCCATTTTGAGACCTTCAGGTGATATAAAAAACCCCAAATAGACTAACTCCCTTTTTGCAAAGATACACTTCTTCAGATTAATTAACAGTTTCTCTTCCCTTAACCTTTCAAGGACACTACGAATATGCAGTAAATGTTCTTCCAAAGTCTTGCTGAAAATTAAAATATCATCCAAATAGACAATAACAAATTTTCCCAAGAACTTCTTAAGTACCTCATTCATGAGCCGCATGAAGGTGCCTGGGGCGTTCGTCAATCCAAAGGGCATGACCAACCACTCATAAAGACCCTCCTTGGTCTTGAAGGTTGTTTTCCACTCATCTCCTTCTCGAATCTGTATATGATGATAACCACTCTTCAGATCTATCTTTGTGAAGTACTGAGCTCCACTCAAGCAGTCCATAAGATCATCCATCCTTGGCAAAGGAAACTGGTACCTAATGGTTATCCTATTTATAGCTCGAGAATTTGTACACATCCTCCACTCTCCATCCTTCTTTGGTGCGAGTACTGTAGATACTGCACATGGACTCAAGCTCTCTTGAATTGAGCCCTTCCTCAACAGCTCCTGAACCTGTCTATTTAGCTCCTCTATTTTAGTAGGAGTCATCTTGTGAGAAGCCTTGTTAGGCAAACTAGCTCCTGGAATCAGATCTATCTGATGACTGATTTGCCTTACTGGTGCCAATCCATCTGGAACATTATCAGAGATAATATCTCCAAACTCCCCTAGTAAATCTTAAACTTCAAGTGGTATTTCACTACTACCTTCTTTATCTTTCCTAGGAATCAAAGCATAGCACATATGTTGATGTTTCATGCCATCTAAAAACTTCCTTTCATCAACAAGACAGATCCTAGCACTGCTACATACCTTTTCACCTTCCTTTTTCATGGGCTTCAATTTGTGGCAAACTCCATCCTTTGTCAGAGAGTATGTGTTTGCATGTCCATCATGTACTGCATGTCTATCAAACTGCCATGGTCTACCCAACAATAGATGGCAAACATCCATTGAGATAACATCACAGAGAACTTCATTATGGTAACTCCCAATTTTGAATTTCACTAAACATTGTTCACTTACTAGGACCTTATGATCATCTTTTACCCAAGAAATCTGATAGGGTTGGGGATGTTTCTCCCTCTTGAGCTTCAGCTTAGAGACCATCTCTTCTGATACCTAGTTATCAGTGCTATCACCATCAATGATCACGCCACAACATTTATCCTCACACTTGCATCTGGTACAGAACAAACTCCTCCGTTGTCCTGGTTCAATCTCACCACTTAGTAGGACTCTTTCATTTACCAAGGTTTCTCCTCTTTCTGCATCCTCTAAATGTGATGATTGTGCATCCTCATCCACATGAGCAACCCTAGCTTGGCCCTCAGCTCTCCTATCTGTCCTTCCTTGTCGTTGAGGGCATTTAAAGGCACGATGACATTCGTCATTGCAATGGAAATAGGTACCACGAAAGCCTCCTCTTCCTTGTCCATGTCCTCTACCTCTTCCTCTTTGATTTCCAAAGTCTTGATCATGGGAGCGGTTGAAACACTCATTCATTTGGTTCCTGCTAGTACCCACATCTTCATTTTTCTTTTGGGTTTCATTGCGGCCTCCAGATGATCTACCGCTTCCCCTTCCTCCTTGACCATGCCCTCTTTGTCTTCCTTCAAACCTTTTATTCAACTTCTCTTCAACTCATAGGGAAAACTGGTATGCCTCTTCAACGCTGGTCATTCTTACTAGACTTAATTCCTCCTGGATGCTAGGTTGCAACCCACTGATATAACGAGCAACCTTCTCCTTATTTGCTTCTGCATGCCCTGCTCTAATCAAGAGTCGATAAAATTCCTCTGTATATTCTTGGACTGATCTTCCTGCTTGCTTTAACCCATGCATCTTCTTAAACAAATCAAGCTCGTAGTCCACAGGAATGAATTGCTTCTTCAATTTGTCCACCATGCGATCCGATCTTGTGATCTTCTCCTTCCCTCTTCTGTTTCTTTCCAATTGAACCTCTTGCCACTAGATTTTGGCATGGCCTTTTAGTTTGGCCTTTGCAAACTTAACCCTATTTGGGTCCCTGATATCCTCATACTCAAAGTATTCTTCCAGTTCATTGATCCAATCGATCAACTCATCTAGTTTCAAATTTCTTGAAAATACACCCACTTCAATTGTGGGTCTTTTCCCAAACTTAGTAATGGCCCTAAAAAGCCTTTCCTCTGCATGATTCAAAACTTTCCCATCAAATTCCCCTTCTGGTCCCATAACTTCTTCTTCATTTTCACCCTCACTATCGTCACCAGCGGCAACATTTGCTCCTCTACGGAGCTCCTCTTGCAATGCTTGTACCTGCCTTTGGAGGGCTCTAACCTCCTCAAGATTAATAGCTCTGGCCCTTCCACCACGCTCTCTTTGTGGAGGCATCTTCTAACTCGAACCCACAACCACACAGTCCTAGTGCAAACTGCCTCACAATCGGCGCTCTGTCTACACACTCAGGAAAATCGGCTCTGATACTACTTGATGGAGACACAACCCAAAAACAGAATGGACACAACAGAAAGGGGGAAATATATTAACTAAGAAGACAAGCTAGTACAAACAGTACAGAGAAAATAAACTTCAAAACATGCCCTAAGGGCTTACAATAGCATAAATTTGGAGATAATTTCTCCTTTCAGTACCTCCTCTCAAACTCCACTCCGAACTGCCTTTTACAATGCCAAAAATCTCCTTAAATAGACCTCGAAGGGTTAAGGACTAGGAGTACATTCTAGAAAGTACTAGTAGGCATCCACTGACCAAATAGAAGGTTCTAGAAGCTGCGGTAGAAGTCGGTGCAAATCTAGAAGAATCCAAAAACGGTAACCAAACTTTCGGGAGGCATAGCTTTTGAACCGTAGCTCCAATTGACGAACCGTTTACATTTTTGAAAAGCTCTCGAAGTGCTCTATAGCCCTATGAATGAGCTTCACTCAGCCCCCATTTTTTGGCCCTTTTCAAGGTCATTTAATGCCCCTAACCTGACTTTGAAGCATTCTTAGGAGGTCTCCAAAACCCAAAAAACTGCAATAAATTTCAAACCGTGGGGCCTATTGACCTGATTCTTTTTCTGGAATGCTCTAAATCACGATTACATTCATCTAGCCAATTCACACCTTCTAGTTTACCAAAATGATGGCCCAATTACATGCTCCTATTTTTTTAAGATTTTCAAACACACTGATAGTGGGACTGTGAGAGTTGGAACCTTTATTTGACCCAAATGGGTATCCAAAAATGAAAACACATGAAACAAAAACTAAGTCTAAGTACATTTTTTTTTGGGTGACACAGGATTTCCCTTATACCTCTAGATGCTCCTGCATCAGTTGTAAAAGGATTTGCATAGAAAAAGACATCGATTTTGATGAGATATTCTCTCCTATTGTTAAAATGACTTCTATTCGCATTGTTTTAAGTATTGTGGCTACTAAAGATTTGCATTTGGAGTAGTTCAATGTAAAAACAACCTTGCTTCATGGTGATTTGGATGAGGAGATATATATGGCTTAGCCATAGGGATTTGAGGTTAAAGGTAAGGAGAACTTAGTGTGTAGATTGAAGAAAAGTTTATATGGCTTGAAGCAAGCACCTCGGTAATGGCATCTAAAATTTGATAGTTTTATGCATGAGCATGGATATAGCAGGTGTCATTGAGATTATTGTGTTTATTTTAAGAGGTTGGATGATGATAGCTACATTATTTTATATTTATATGTTGATGATATACTTTTATTTGGGTCTAACATGGATCATATTAAGGGGTTGAAATGCTAGTTAGCACATGCATTTGCTATGAAGGATTTGGGGGCAGCAAAACAAATCGTTGGTATGAAGATTTGTAGATATAGGACAAATAAGAAATTGACATTATCTCAGGCTGATTATATTAAGAAGGTGTTGCAACATTTTTCTATGGCTTAGGAAGCTTGATGTATGCTATGGTATGTACTAGGTCAGATATTGCACTTGCAGTGCGAGTTGTTAGCAAGTATATGAGTCATCCAAGGCTTGAGCATTGGAATGCAGTTAAATGGATTCTCAGATATTTGAGAGGAATATCTAGTAAGTGTTTACACTTTGGGGGCTCTACTACTAATTTATAGGGCTATGTTGACTTAGATTTGATAGGGGATATTGATACCAAGTAGAGTACTACAGGTTATGTATTTACTATTGGTTGGGCAGCCCTGAGCTAGGTTTCTAAGTTACAAAAAGGTTAATGCTTTATCCACTACAGAGGCAGCTAAGGAGATGATATGGCTTCAATTCTTTTTGGAAGAATTGGGACACCCTCAAAATGATAATTATTTTTTTACAAATAGTCAAAGTGTCATTCATCTTGCAAAGAATTCAATTCTATATTCAAAGACAAAACACAGATAGTTGCGGTACCATTTCATTCGATCAGTTTTGGATGATGGATAGTTAAAGCTAGAGAAGATACATACAAATGATAATCCAAAAAATATGTTTACAAAGGTTGTGACAAGGGAGAAGCTAAATTCATCTTCGGCTTTGATTGGTCTTCTAGACTGGACAAAATAAAAGAACAATAGAGTCCACGGTGGTTTGATATTCCACTGGGAGCTACAAGTTTTGCAGTACTATGAACAATGTTCAACTGGGAGGTTATTATTGTGGAGTTTGATCAGTGTCAAACTGGTAGATTATTGTGATGTGGAGCCTAAACAAACTTAAAGGTTTATTCAACATGATTTCCCTCCAGATTATTTCTACGGGGATTTGGGGGCAGTGCCCCCAAGACAGGGTCAAGGGGTAGTGCCCCTGTGGGGTCCTAGGGTAGCACCCCAATGCACTCCTTATTGTAGTATAGGATGGTGTTGAGGGGAAATGCCCTCGCAGGGGTTCTAGGGGGTAGCACCCCCGCAACAAAAAATGTCCTTATATTGTAAATGACGTTGGCTACTATTTTTCTAGGTCTAATTTTGTAAGTGGCAAAAGCTTGTATAAAAAGGCTTAGGATTAGGGATTTCATTATGAATGGTGATATTGTAGCTTCTTGTGGTGGTATTGAGTTGTAAGGGATTACAGATTGTAATCAGGTTGTAATCACTCGATAATAACAATATTGGATTTGTTGTTGGTGGACATAGCCCAAGGATTGGGTGAACCATGTTAAATCTTGGTGTCTTGTGTTCTCTTTTATGTGATCTACTATTTTCTAGTATTGGTAGATTTGCATGTAACTATTATTTATGTCTGAGGTTAATCCTAACATGGATGTGTGCTGAATGTTTTATGGTTAAAGTTTTGAAGTGTTGATTCACCCCCCACCCTCTCAAAGTTTACTTACCCATTGTTATTTCCAACATGATTCAAGCTCTCAAAAAATTGTACAAAAAAATTGTTATGTACCAATACCAAGAGTCATCAATGACTCATCTCAAATAAAGATACTCCCCCATAGGAGAAGCATCAAGCATCTAGTCCAAACAAAAGAAATAGTGCTCTGCTATATACTGGACTGATGCAATCTTTGCATCAACTACTCTAAAGTAGGTTGGGGAATAACCTCAATCATACCTCTAAAATAATAAAATGTATCCTTAGCCAAAGGTTTTTTGTAAATATGTCTATTATTTTCTCCTTTGTGCTAACATATTCCAATCCAATATCTTTCCCTACCACTTGCTCTCTCAAAAAATGATACTTAATTAAAATCTTCTTTGTCTTTGGATGTAAAACTAAACTCCTTGACATACTCACTATACTTGTATTATCACGGTGGATGATAATGGGCTTAGTAAAATCATTTCCAATATCTTTTAATATTTTCTTCATCCAAATAATCTAGTTACAATTATTTGTCATTACTACATACTCTACTTCTAATGTACTTTGTGAAATACATTGTTGTTTCTTGGTTAGTCAAGAAACCAAACTTCCTCCCAAGAAGAATGCTCCACTACTTGTGCTCTTTCTATCATCTACATTTCCTTCCTATGGTTTAGAAAATGTGAATCAAGGGTAAAAACCTAAGTTCATCACATAATTGACACACACATACAATATTATATTTCAAGTGTGTGATATAGAAAGGCATAGGTAAGGAATACAAATCCTTCAATCCCAATTCTAAAGGACTATGTATAGCAAGATTAATGCTATCTGAGAGAACAAGGAGAACTAATGTAAACTAGATCTAGAAGAATAGGGGAATATAGCCAAAATCCTTAAAAACCCTAAATAAATGTATAGGCTAAATAAAGATATACTAAATTGACAAAGGAGGGAACAAGAACTTATCTTTGTAGTCTATTTTATTCTTGCTATAGTGATCAAAATGAGAAGAAACCTTTAGATCTAGGCCTAAAACAATGTGATAATCAAAACCCAAATTTTTTTTGGTGATTTGTCAAGGGTGAATTCGTGCATCAGGGGTGTAGTGCAACCTTGATTGAATATTTTTGATGATGATTCTATTTTGACAGTTTTGAAGAAGGCTGAAAAGGGTACTCCAATCTACAACTTGTTTGTCAATCCAAGATCCACAACTTGAAATAAAAAGGTTTTTTTTTTTTTTCTTAATGGTGGTTTTGCCTCTATCAAAGCCCAGTTTAGGAATTAACCTTGAATTGAAATAATTGAAATAGAATGAATGTAAAGTAAATGTATGAATTCACCTTACAAAGCTGGATCTCTTGAATCCTATGCAATGTGCTTGTTTTCACCAACATATTTGGAACAAGAAGATGAAGATCAATGGATGTAGAAGATTTACCAAAGGATCTTGATGAATATATTATTAGATAAACTCCTTAAATTACTTGAGTTCTTGAATCCTTAATCTCCAATAGAATGCTTGAATTAATACTTGAAGGCTTGAACTTGAATGCTTGAGTGCTAAAGCTTTTGGATGAAATTAGCTTGATATGATCATATATGGATGTGATGATTTGATATGATATCAAAAATGGAGAAAATTGAAAAGTTCAAATAGAGACTAGAATTATTTAACTCCTATGGGCTGACTGACATAGGAGTTTGTACCTGATAGTCCAAAATATGGGACCCAAAGAAAAATGGCTAAAATAGGACCATATTGGGGGTGTAGTGCACACCTGATTGGTCTATTAGGGGTAGAGCGTGCCCCTGACACATCAAGGATGCATTACACCCCGATTGTGAGGTGCATAAACCTCAAGGTAGGGACCCCAAGACAAGTCTTGAAATCTTGAAATCATGCTTAGATTATGAGGAAACCCTTTTTTAGTGCTAGGATTGGATTCCAAGTGGAAAGGAAGGACCTAGGGGAAAATAAATCGTACCTTGAGCTTAACACTATGAAAATAGGATATTTAAATAGGATTTATTAGGATATACCCCAATCCCGCCTAGGAGAAAGAATGAAAAGGGGAGGGGGTAAGTACAAGAAGTTGGGTCTCACTTTTGGGCAAAAAGTGGAAGTGTTTTTCCTATTTTTGAAATTTTTTGTCAATTGATGTCAAAATTTGAGGTATTTAGAGATTGAATACAAAAAAAACTTTAGAAATAATTTTTTTTAGTGTTTGGAATCTAGTTTTTAAATATGTAATTTATTTGTATACCCATATGATAGATTTTGTTTTTGGTATAGATCTTTAAAAACCACTTTTTCAAAATGCTTGTTTCAAGACCATACCACACTCATGTACAGACACCATAATTTAAAACAAATAAATGAATTTTCATAAATTCTTTTAAAGGGAGTTACTAATACACCTAAGATTGATGAAAATATTTTTCCTTAATTTTTTATTGAATAATTTTATTATTATTAATAATTAACTAGCTATAAAGATAACTTTAAAAACCTCTCATGTACGGACACCATAATTTGATCAAAATTTCACTTTTTTCAAAAATTCTTTTTTTTTAACCTCAAAAGAATTGTATATAGATTGATGAAGTATAATTTAATTTAAGAGAAATTATGAAATAAAAAAGTTATTAAAGTTTTAGTGAACTTCGCTATTTTACATTTAGGTATCACCTTTCATTAAAAAATAATGCAAAAGTAGTAAATAAAATCATAGCACTATAAAATTTATATTTTTGAAATCAAGATAGTGAGAGCTCTAATGGTTTTTTTTTTCATAAAAAAAATTGATCGGGAAGACCCTCTAAAAATTATGGCAAGGCAAGACTTGTTAGTTCAATGCTTTAGCCAAATCTTGAGAGGTCAAGGCATAGGCTTGGTCCCACCAAGCCTATCCCAAACAAAAATCTGAGGTGGGAGAAAAAAATCCCACCCAATGTTGTAAGAAACGGGTACCCATTATTTGAAATTAAAAAAATGGGTATCCATTTTGAAAATGTCAAATCAACATACAAAATCCCCACAAATTTTTTTTTGTATTTTTTAGAAACGGGTACCCATTTTTTAAAAGTAAAAAATGGGTACTCGTTTCTAAAAAATACAATTTTTTTATGTTTTGAAAATAAAAAATGGGTACCCAATTTTTTAAAAAAGGGTGCTCATTTTATAAATCTAGGATCGGGTGGCCAAGCCTAAACAGGTACCCATTTTTTAAAAATGGGTACCTGTTTCTAAAGGAGTACAATCTCAATCCACGAACTTCCATAGAATTGAGACTCGACTCCTTGCTTCTACCCAAGGAAGAAATGAAATAGAGGGAGAACATGGTGATATTTCATTAAATAGGTTCTTAACCTTCATTAAATTGGATTTCTTCCAGTTTAAGATGTTGCATTTAGCACCCACTTTATCGAGAAGATGGACTCAATCTAAACTCTTGGTAAAGTAGAGCACAAGGCATAATATACTCTTATTAAGATCTAGGAGAGAAAGAATCAAGTCCCCAAGGGTTTGAGACTTTTCTAAATCCAAAATTATAATGAAAGAGAGGTCAATGATTGAAAAGAAGGGGGTGATTATCTCACCCAGTAGAGTGCCCACCCTACTGTGAATTATTGAAGGAGTTACTACAAAAGATGGCATTGAAATAGTCTAATTGGGTGGTAATCCACTAGTGAACCCATCCAGAGACTCACCCATAGATCAAAATTCAATGTATCACCATGGTAAGGTTTAGAAAATATGTGTTAACCATATATGGGACTTAAGAAAATTGTTATGTGTAGCCCATAGATGAGATTTAGCATGTGTGCATGTAAATGAAAGAGAGACCTAGTATCAAGGATGCTCAATTCCTAGATTGAATATGTGCATAGAGAATCCATTCTTTAGGATTACACATAATTCATAAAGGGAATCATGAAAAATATGCATTGAAAGAAAAAGTATGAAGCAATAAGGTATAGATTTGATGCTATCTTAGGAAGTATACTAAGAAACTAAGGCTAAAGTACCCAAGCTAGACTCAAAATCCATGTTTGCTATCCCATGGTTGGAATGCAAGAATGAGTAGAGCATATGTCCCCATGTTAAAGTCATTTCTAACACTTTAATAGGAGAAATAGCTTAAACAAAGCATACATACAATGATTGAAATATGCTTCCACTATGAGATGCCACTAATAGTAAATAATTCAAGGAAAATAAAAACATAACATGCAAGAACACAAAATAGATCTACTAACTCTCGGGTTAGTATGATCATATGATAATATGCAAGTATTATATCAAGTATGAAACATCATCATTCCCAAAAGGAAGTAGAACTATAATTGAAATGGAAGAAAGACACGTAAGATTTACGAAGAAGAGTCTTTTTGGATCGCCTTCATGGAGACCAAAAAAAATTGGTGCTACCATATAAAAATCCAAGGAGACTGCACAAGGACACAAGTACAAACAATAGAACATGTGAAACATAAAATAGAATGACAGATAGAAGAAGTAGGATAAAAATAAAAGAATGTAACAACACAATGATTTCTTTATCACCTTGTGCCAAGAAAGAAACAAGGGTTGCTTAAATAAAACTCAATAGATATTCAGAAACCAAGATATGGAGGAAGTACAAAAAAAATTAAACACACAAAAATATACTATAATAGGGCACTCACTTCAAGCATGCTTCCCCTGTTCCCTATCTCAGTTAGTAGTAATAAGAAAAGATGGATAACTTGCAAGAGGAGCCATTTCTAACACAATAGGGAAAGGTTCTGAAAAGGGATTTATCTTTATCAAACCCTAGTTTAGGATTAAAACTTGAAAATAAAAGAAAATTGCATAAAGAAAAGTAAATATGAAGCTAAATATTATATCTACCTTGTAAATACTTTAATGAATAGATATTTAAATCATACATATTGATGAAGATAATTTTATGTTTCTTTGTTGACCTTGGAATGTAGAAAGGATGAAGATAATTTTATGTTTCTTTGTTGACCTCAGAATGTAGAAAGCAATCAAGGATGCGTATACAAATGCATGGATTTGTGAATGTCACTTCTAGATATTTAATATTTTTATGATTCATAAAATATTTACTATGAAGACTAGGAATTATGGAAGGGATGGCGTTGCGCAGGTCTACGATGAATGCTAGGGCCTGCGTGCCCTAGCCTCTACTCCAACTTCTGTGCCTGATGGTGGGGAGTGGTTTTCACGCACGGGGGGCAGTTCCTAGTTGTTTTGTGGGGTGCAGACGGGTGTGGGGTTGTTTGGTGGCTATAGGGTTTGGGTTTTGTCCTACCTTTTGGTGTTTCAGTGGTTTTTTCAATTGGGGTTTTGGTGGGTTTGGAGATCGGGGGTCTCTTTTTACTTTTTCCTTAGTGGGTGGGTGGTTGGGCTTTCCCTATGGTGAGTTAAGGTTTAATCTTATCTCAGATTGCTTCTGAGGACATGGAGATGGCTATTCCATCTTCTTCAGTGCAGGTCAATGGTGAAGATCAAAGGAATAAACCTATATTGGAAAATGGAGTCTCATCCTTAAAAGGAGTTTCTTGAATTAAAAAATTTAACAAATGTTTGGAAAGATTCAAAGATTGACCTATTTTAGTTATCCAACTCGAGTAGATTTTAGAGGATGTTGGGTATTCGTAGAATCATGCTCTTATCTACAAATTTTTGGGTCTTCGTCTCTCCTTACCTAGGCTCGTCAGGTTTGGAATCCTAAAGGTGATATGGAGATTATTTTGGCTGCGAATAATTATTTTTTGGTTATCTTCTCATGTATGTCAGATAGGAACAGGACATTCAAAGGAGGTCCTTATTTCTTTAACCAGGTGGGGCTTTTCATCAAGCCCTGGCACATGGGCTTCAATTCAGCTGAGGAGATCCCCTCACGAGTACCTGTGTGGGTTCATCTACCAAGACTTCTGCTGGAGTTTTGGAGGGATGATATCCTGCACTCAATCTCATTACTTCTGGGAAAGCTTGTGGGTGCAGCTACATAAACTCAAGATTGTAAGGTAATTTCTTATGCTCTTATTTGTGTAGAAGTTGATTTAACTAATCCACTACTAGATTCTATGGAAATATTCTTGGGATCATCTTCTTGGATTCAACAGCTGGACTATGAAACCCTTCCTTTTAGATGTCGAATCTGCCATGAATATGGACATTTACTCCGTAAACGCCCCAGATATAGGCCTGCTCTGTTAGATGTTTCAAGATCTCTTAAGGGGGATAAGGGGAAGGCTCCTGCATCTATTGATCTTGTGGATAATGAGGGCTTTACTCAGGTTAAATCTCGCAACAAAGGCAAAGGTAAGAAGAGAACCTGGCTAGATAGACACAATGATGGTACTTTTAACCAATTTGATGTTCTTGAAGACCTAATTTAGGAGGAAGGTATTTCGGTTGAGCTTTCTTCTAGAGACAAGGGTCTACATGAAGTTTAGGAAGAAGAGGAAAAGAAACAAGATCAGGTGCTATCTTCAGAGAACCCTTAGAATGTACAGATTGATATGGATTCACATCCTCAGAGTTAGGATTTCAGGGATCCTTGAGGGTCATAGGCTCTTATGAGTCTGACTGCTCCTAAGGGGCCCTTAGATTTGGCTAAGGGCAATAAAGCGCATCCTAGACTAGGCTTAGAACAGAAATCCTTTAAAAAGGGGACTCTTGATAAATCGTCAAGGAGTGGCAGGAAGACAGACCAAGAGAAAGTTAAGATTATGGGAGATACTTTGGTTGAGTCTGGGTTAGTGAGACCCATTGATTCCCATTTCTCTCACCCCCATAAATGATTGTTCTATCATGAAATGTTAGGGGGTTGAACAACATCCCTAGACAAAAGGTTGTTCGTAGATTAATTGAATCTCAGTTACTCGATGTGGTTTTTATCCAGGAAATTAAATTTACAATTGACGACTTAGCTAATTGTGCTTCACACATATGGCCCCAGGGAAATTGGCAAGGGGTGGGAGCTTAGAACAGTTTAGGGGGGGTGGCTTGCTTTTGGAACTCGAGAAAAGTTCTCCCCTTATGGTGGATTTCTAGTCGATCATCTATCTCTTTGATTGCTTCTTGTTTGGATACTCGAGAAAGGTGCCTTCTTTCCAATATTTATGCTCCTACTAATTTTTTGGGAAAATCAAATCTTTGGGCTCATATTAGTTGCATCCAAGCTTTAGACCCATTTCTCCCATGGATTTTGGCTGGTGATTTTAACTCTATTATTTTCTTAGAGGAAAAATGTGGTGGAGTTGCCAGGTTGGACCCTTCGACAAATCTTTTTAGAAATATGATAGACTCCTTGCATCTCATTGATGTGAAGCCAAATAATGGTGTCTTTACGTGGAATAATAGGAGATGTGGTGCTGAGGCTATTTTAGAAAGACTTGACAAATTTTTGGTTTCCTGTTATTGGGGGAACAATAGGTGGATTACCAGTTCAAAAATTCTTGATTGGAGAGGCTCTGACCATTGGCCTATCAAGCTCTCGATTACTGCTTATGGAATCACAAAAAACCCTTCTTTTAAGTTTCAGTTAATGTGGTTAAGAGATCATTCCTTGCAGGACCTTATGGTGGATTGGTGGTATGAGGGGATGCCTGCCCATGGGACGGCAATGTATACATTTTTTAAGAGGCTCCAACATGTTAAGTACAAGCTTAAGAGGTGGAATAAACAATGTTTTGGGAACTTACAAGCTCAGAGGATTGCTGCTCAATCTAAGTTAGACAACATTACTCGGTTCATTCGGGATCAAGGGAGGACCCTTGATCTAAGTGAAGCTAATTCCTTGGCCCTAAAAGGATTAGAAGAGTGGGAGCTTCAGGAGGAGATCTTTTGGAAGCAAAAATCTCGTGTTGACTAGCTTCATGAGGGGGATAGGAACACTGCGTTCTTTCATAACTCGGTTAAGGCTTGGAGATAGGGGAATTCCTTCTCTTTGTTGATCACATCTAAAGGGGCTCATCTTTCTTCCACTATTGATATTTCTAGGGCTGCGGTCAACTATTTTTCAGATCTCTTCTCTAAGGAGGATCTTGATGCTAGGGAGGAGGAGAGGGTAATCTTGGATTGCATTCCTCACCTAGTTTTTGTGCAGATGAATGAGGTTCTCTTATATCTTATTTTGCTATCTAAATTGGAAAAAGTGGTGTTTAACATGAAGAGACATAAGGCCCCCAGCCCGGATGGGTTTTTGATTAAGTTCTTTCAGGAGTTTTGGGAAATAATAAAATTTGATCTCCTTGAGGTGGTTCAAGAATCACATAGGAGCAAACAGATGCTCAAGTCCATGAATTCTACTTTTTTGGCTCGTATACCAAAATAGGAAGGGGCTAATCAGCTAACTCAATTTAGACCTATTGCACTTTGTAATGCTGTTTATAAGATTATTACTAAGCTGATTGCTGAGAGACATAAGCCTCTCCTTAGTTCTCTAATTTCTTCGGAGCAGGGGGGTTTTGTTGAAGGAAGACAAATTTTGGACGGTGTTGTGGTTGCAATGGAAGCTATTCATTCTATGGCTAACTCTAAGGAGAAGGCTATATTTATGAAGCTTGACATGGCTAAAGCTTATGATCGGGTGAGTTGGGAATTCTTATAGAACATTCTCTTGGCGTTTGGTTTTGATGAGGAGTGGGTGAATTGGATTCTTAGTTGTCAATGGTGAACCATCTAATTTTTTAGTGCCTCTCGGGGACTTCAGAAAGGGAACCCCTTATCTCCTTATTTATTTATCATCATGGTAGAGGGTCTTGGAAGATTTATCAAGTCTCAAGTGGAGTGAGGTCTTATTCAAGGCTGGAGTTGGGATGACTCTATCCCTTCCTATTCTTACCTTTAGTTTGTGGATGATACTGCGTTGATGGGCATTGCCAGAGTGAGTGAAGCTGTGAACTTCAGGCGATCCCTAGACGTCTATTTGAAGGCTTTAGGATAGTGTATCAATGATGACAAATCTTCCATTTACTTCTTCAATACCCTTTAGTCTATTCAAAACAAGATTGCTAGGATCCTTAGATTTCATATTGGTTCGCCTCCCCTAATATACCTTGGGGTCCCTTTGGCACTGGGATCTCAGTATAGGGTGTATTGGCAAGGGATCTTGGATAAGTTTTAGAGTAAGGTCAACCATTGGAGTTACAGGTGGCTTTCTTCTGTTGGGAGAGTGGTTCTTCTAAAGACTGTGGTGCAGTCTCTCCCTATTTATAGGTGTTGTGTGCAAGTGCCCCCTGCCATCTTTGTGAAGGATTTTGATGCTCTTTCCCAACAATTTCTTTGGGTGGGAACCCTTCTCTCATCAAATTGGATCTTGGTTAAGTGGGAGCATGTTTGCAGGCCAAAACATGCTGGGGGCCTTGGTCTTAGGTCTATGACACTTGTTGTCATGGCCTTGGCTGCTAAGCTGTATTGGAGATGGTGCAATAATTAGCATTCAGATTAGGCTAGGATTCTTACTCACAAGTATTTTCTTGGTGTTGAGAACTCAGATGTGCTGCATCTCACTTTCATGGGGAAGGGTTCTTGTGCTTGAAATACTCTTAAGAAGGAAGCCCAGCTAATTAAGGAAGGTCTATTTTGGATTTGTAATAGTGGATCAGATGCTTAGTTTTGGCATGATTCTTGGGATGGCCACCCACCCATGCTCTCTTGCTTTCCCCAGCTTCAGCTTCTTTGACATGCTATTACTAATGTTGGCTAGTTTAAGGTGGAGCACTTTAAAATTGTCAAGTATTTGGGTTAGGTGGAGGTGACTTGCTGGAAAGATTCTCAAGAGTGGCCTGCTAGGGGCTCTAAAGAGGACCGTGCTCTTCTTTCTCATGTGCTAGAGGATAGGTTGTGTAGCTCCCTTAAGGGGAGGGATGTTTTGGCTTGGAGTCCTAGTCTAAAGGGAAAATTCTTTGTGGCTCAATGCTCTACTATTCTTGATAGGAACCTTTATGGTCTAGCTAAAGTTCACTGGTGGAAGAAGATTTGGAATAATTTTTCTTGGCCCAAATATAATTTTTTCCTATGGTTGTTAGCTCAGAAGAAATGTCTCACTTGGGAGAATCTTCGCAAGAGAGGTTTCCAAGGACCTTCTATTTGCTTCTTATGTGCGCATAATGAAGAATGTATCTCTCACTTATTTTTTCTCTGCCCTTTCTCGAGGGAAATTTGGCATAGATGGTGGGAGGTTTGGAGCCATGGTTGTGTCCATGCCACTTCTCTCATTGATTTTTGGGATAGCTTGGGTAGGCCCCCAGCGAAGACTTCTTTCTTGCAGGTTGCCTGGATGGTTGGACCAATTTTTATTCTATGGAACCTTTGGTTGGAGAGGAATCACATGATTTTTTGTGACTCCGAGTTAGATAGTCTTTAGTTGTGGAGGAAGATTCTTAGTAGGCTTTAGGAGACTATTTTAGCAAAATGTGACATGTCTGAAAGTATAGATCCTGTGATCAAGCTATTGTGAGAAATTTGAACCTAGATGGTAATAACCAGGGACACACTCTTGGAAGAAGGCATTGTTATGGTAAGCAATGGGCATGTAGGGTTGGGAGGTGGACTCCTCCCTCGGTTGGAATCTTGAAGATCAATATAGATGGCTCTTCTTGAGGGAATCCTGGTCATGCTGGTATTGGTGCCATAGGTAGAAGTAATGATGGTGGGGTTGTTTTTCTTTTCTCTATCTACAAGGGTCAACATTCTAATAATCTGATGGAGGCCCTTGCTATTAAGATTGATATTGAGAGAGGATACTCTTTAGGATGGAAAAAGATTATATGTGAGTCCGACTCTGAAATTGTTGTTGATATGTTGAATAACCAGAGATTGGAGAATGTTAATTGGAAATTAGCCTCTCTGGAAAGACAAATTCTAAGTCTTTGTAGTTCCCTGGATTCTGTTTCGTTTCCTTATATCCCTCACAAATGGAATAGAGTGGTGGATTGTTTGGTGAAGTGGGCTTCAGAGAATGTGGATAGTTGGGAAATTAGAGGAAGGGATGAATTACCTTCGAAATATTGTGGGATTATTGATCAATTGTTATTGGAAGATAGCCATATGTAGTGTTGTTGTGGGCCTTTGGCCTTTGCTCTGTACCTTGACATTATTTGAATAAATTTTTACCCCTTTTTCAAAAAAAAAAAAAAATTACTATGAAGGAAGAACACATAAGGAAGGATAAAGGATCTTTTTTCTAGCTTGAGAAGTCCTTTACTTGGCTATCATAAAACAAAATCTTGTTAGAATAGAGAATATTGGCTTCAAAATATTAGAAAGATAGGATATTTATGTATCTCTCACATTTCTTAGGATTCAAAATTTAAGATAGGCTAACCACAAGATCTAATTTTCTACCAAAACACTTCAACGAGGCTATGGTTCAAATTTTGGCTTAATCCTCAGGGAATAAAATGCTTTATGTACTTAGGAAATATAATCAAAATTTAAATAATAATTCAAGAAGATATGTGATAGATGTCAAATCAGGGAGAGGTAGGTACTTAGATTAAGTATAATAGACATGCTATCTCAGAATCAATTAAATGATACCTAATGTAGAATCAAACTATGAGTGCTAAATTTTTAGGACGATGCAACTTCTATGCACATCATACTTTAAAAGATTCAAACACTTTTGTCTCACACTTTCTTGGATCCATTCCCCCTTTCAAATCTATTTTTTATCTTCATAATATAGCTTTCATGGTTGCTTCAAACATCAGTATTCTTCCATTTTGCTCTATTTTTTTCTCTTGGAAAACCAATTGCCTCTTACCTGTGTAATTCTCTAGAGTAAGTTCCATGTCCTTTCTCCAACCTTACTAATACTGATTGCTCCTCTTGAAATCATTGAAGGCTTAATTTTATAGATATTAGAAACATTGAGAGGCATTACAATGTGGTACACAAATCTTCCCTTTCATTTACCTTAAATTAACTTTCAAAATTCTTATGAAAATGTGTAAAATTCCTCATCAAATGCATTGAAATATGGAATCTAATATTTCTAAATTATATATCAAAAGACTTGATATTGTAAACTTCTTTCAAAAGTGTATAAAAATAAGAAACAAATTGTGTTCTTTTATAAATTGAAGTCTTAATTAATTTTCCCAAAACCCACTAAAATTTTCTTCCATTTTGGCACTCAAGTTAAAAGAACAAGAATAAGAAAATAAATTTAAAAGGTTATTTTCTTTATGGAAACTTCCATGAGGAAAAAAAAAGAGCAAATTAACCCATTTAAAATTTATTATATTTCAATTTCTCCCTTCAATGTTTGGAACTTTAAGATTATGCAATATAATACTATTAAATAGCTTGTTTGCTTCTCATTTTGAAGTTAAAGCCAAGCCTTGATGAAAATTATATTTGTTGGAATATTATGGAAAGGTAGGATGCTAAGAGGGGGAGTGAATCAGTATCCTCTAAAACTTTGACCTTTAGAAAATTTAGTAACATTCTTATCCTTTTCACAACTTGGTAACCACATAACACTAACCACAATACTTGTAAATGAATATAAATTTGTCAAATCTAACTTATGTCAACCATTAAACCATAAATATAAAGTCATAAGATCATCACACATAACATAAGTATATGGTCACACAAAAACCCTTAGTTATAGGGAAAATTACAGTGGGGATGGTACCCACAAATCCATCACTATTGCAGTAAGAGGGTGCCTTGTTAGGGCTACAATATCTTTATCACTTCTATTGAATTACTTTGTTAAGAGTATGCAATCATATATTCTAGGATCTACCTTCCTTAAGGATTTACAACACTATTCTAAGTGCATACTCAATTAATACATTTACATAAAGATTCTTCACCTCAATCATAGAAACATGTTTCATGCTCGAAAAAAAAGTTTACATAATATTTTGTGCCATTACAAACTCATATATAAAAACTACATAACTTGACACATATAACCGTTGACACTTGGTCGTGCTTGATTCTTCCACCTAACCCTCGACATATACTATGCTCGGCTTACATTGTTTTCTCTCTAAATTGGTTGATGCATATGGCACTCAAAATATACATTATCTTTCCTTCTAGATATCTTGAAACCCACTAAATTATTGTAGACTATAGGTTGCTCAACACATATTGAACTTGTGAACTTCTCTTTATAGCTTGGCCTTCATTGTTGCTCAATCACAATGTTGACTGACCAAATCTGCCTTGTAAATGACTAATTTTTTTGCACTAATAGACAATACCAAGATTTGATTTAGGGTCAATAATCTCCCCCTTTGGCATTAGTGGCAAAAACACTTGTTATAATAAAAAATCTGACATAGCCCAAATCTTCAAAAATTTAGCCCCAATTAAAGTGTGCTCCATACCTATAGCTCAATCATTTTCAAAAAAATTTAGCATTAGATCAATAAACTATGCCTCCTTATTACTCCAATACACATAACTCTCCATTCTCCCATGTTTCTATTTAAAAATTACATTTACATTTCCCCTTCATACTTTATCATACTCATTTCCCCTTGTTTTTGTCACTTATGCCAAGTAGTGACACTTAACTATGGATTGGGGATTATACCAAATTCATTCAAAAATGGGTGGTGTAATCTAAAGATAACATCCATTGTTTTGTCTCAATTGTTCTTGGGAGTCTCAAGAACTTGTCTCTCTATCTCCAATCTAGCTTCTAGATCTACCATATTGTTAGCTATAGACAATTGTTGACTTTGAATAAGGTCCTTTACAATATACATATGTCTTTGCATCACCTCTAATTGAAGTAATAAAAATGCTTGAATAGACATGACCTCTGATCTGATGTTACATTCCTTGTGCAATAATTATGATTGCTTACCTTGCAAAAATATGACATTAGAAAAATATATTGAACTAGAACTTGGGTCCATGTTCAGGTCTTTAACACTCTTTAGTAGATCTACATTAATCTTATCCATCTTGTTCCAAATTTATTTTGTAAATCCTAGGAAATTACATATTTTAGAAAATAATGTATTTACATTCTGCAGTAACTGCTCTAAATCAGTAACAAGAGTGGAGAGTTCAACCTTTTTAAGTGCAATCTCAACTCCTACTTTCTCTAACACTATTCTCAAACTTTCTTTCTAGCCACTTAATGAAAATTTATTTTTGTGTCTATGTCAAGATCATTGAGTTTCTCAACAATATTTATGAATTTTTCTATTATGGGGGCATTTTCATCTAAATTATCTACATCAATAGTCTTAAGAAATATATCTTTAATATCATATAGCACCTATCTTTGTTGATGATCTCTCCTCAACTCCTCTTGCTTGGAATTTTTGTTTAATAATTCACTAAGTGTCCTTATTTGATCAACACTTTGATTAGATGTGTCCCAATTATGAATCACAATCTCTTCATCAAGAGTAATTGGTTTATCCTTCATGGTCTATGGAGACAGCTTCATCTTTCTCTTTAATCTCTTTCCTTTGGAATTTGAAGTATTGTAGCTTGATTTTGTTTGTCGTAGTCCTTGTGTATGAAATTCTATATTTTTCCTTTGTGTCTCCTCTTTAATATCCTTAGCCTTCTAAGGCTCTACATATTTCTTTTTCTCCTTAATATTGTTCTCCTCAGTAGTCTATTGTTCAGATTCATTCTTCTTTTCCTTGCCATCATCAATTTTGAGTTCTCTAGTGGCATTTTGTTGTCCAACATCTTTTTCTCCCTCACTAGGTCCTATTGAAATTGATCTATCACTAGTAGTAAACTAATATTTTTGTCATCTTGACTCTTTCTATCTTTCTCACCATCTGTATTAACATTATTATTATTGTCCTCTTTGACATCATCCTTCAGTTCTTGTCTTTCACCTTCATTAGTTGGCTGAATCTATTGCTCAACTTGACTCACATTTACATAACCTTGAATAACATCTAGACTAAGTGAAACAATAAGAATAGTAAAGATAATAGGTGTTGAATCTACTTATTGTGTGGTCACCTATATATCAATCTTTGGATAATCTTTAACTTATTCTAACACTTGATTTGGATTCAACAAGATTTCATGAGTTGACTTGGATGTTGGACCTTCCTCCTTCTTCTCTATCTTAGCTAGCACATGACCATCACTTCTACTTTAAGGTTCAACCATGAAATTTTCTTCTTGTTTCATATCCTTTGCTGGCTTAACCTTTAGTTCATCTTCAATCACAATTGTGTTGGTTTATCCTTCATCTTGTTAAACAATGTCATCATTTATGTCCTTTGTATTATCCAATTCTACATTTTTAGGTTTAGTTTCTCTTCCTCACCTTTCTTCTAATCATAAGACATTAGTCCATAGATTTTATTCCATATGATTTTACTCTCTTCCACTACATTTTATATTTTACATTTCAAAATAGAAAATTCTCTTCTTTTAGGAAAAAATTGTTATTGTACTCACTCATAGATTTATAAATTTGTTTCCTACTCATCACAAGCATAATATGTACCTTCCTTGATTTGTCTCTCAATCTTTAGTGCATATTTCCATCTTTCATCTATCTTCCCATTCAATTCATTAAGTATCAAGATACCTAGATCTAATGGCATATACTTGAAATTTTCCATCATATCAAGAACTAATTCTTCAACCTTTTCTTATCTATTGTATCCAATTTATCATAATTTATATATTTAAATCCTACCATACCTACACTCTAGATTATGCACTTTAATTCTGAATTGACTAGTGTCATCTGACTCGGTCTTTTCTTCTTCTTCATTATCATCATCATCATCTTTCAATATTATAACCTTTCTTCTCTTCTTCTTTGAGGGTTTACTCAGCTCATCCTCTTCTATGACATTTTCCCTCTTTGTCAAGATCTTTCCTTTACTAGGCTTAGAAACTTTAGCTACTTCTTTCTTGGGTTTGATCACTCCTACGATAGATGTCGTAGTCCTTTGCCTTGTAACTCTTTGAGTTGCAGGGATAGACTTTGTGACCTTCTTTTTTCTTTTTCTTCCATGTGGATCAACATACACTATTTATTTTCCTTTTCCTTCCACCTCTTCTTCTTCATTTCCTTCCTTTTCATTACTTGACATATCTTCACATTTTTCCTTAGTGATCTACAATGGTTGTTCTTGTTTTACTCCTTCTCCAAGTTCTTTGTCTAAACTCTCTATCATGCCTTTCCTCTTCTTATTTATTTTGGGAGCATTAATATGCACTATGATTTTTACCTTGGCAATCTCATATCTACCAAATGGCTTGACATCTTTTTCAATAGGCTCATCCAACAAAGCTATAATAGTTGCAATAGCCTCATCAATGTTGATTTTATATGCTAAAGGTCTTAACCATGCAATTCTAGGGATGACTCCTATACATAAGTTATGTATGCGTCCACTAACAAACAAATGTCATCATAGTACTTATTTACTAAGGATTTTGGAATCCTTGTCCTACTCTTCATCTTCTTCTTAAAATCTTCATAATATCCATCCATGACTTTTTCAAAATTGTCTCCCAACTAATTGATAAATTCATTGATTTGTTGCGTGACATGTTTCTTCTTTCTCTAGGTAACATTTCCAATTGTAGGGAAATAATTTTGAACATAAAAGAAACTATAGACAAGTAAAGAACCAAATTTACACATACTGTTCGTTGCCTTCCTAATGCTCTCCAAGTTCTTAGCCTTCATAACTATGATCCTTCTTTACAATCTTCCATGCAACATCCATAGCTACACAAGGAATGTTGTCTAATCAGCTAGACTGATAAAACTTATGTGCAATAACCCTAACCATAAAATCAATCTCTACATCTTTAATGGTTGAAATTGACATTCTAAGTTTGTTCTACTTTTCCAATGTGTCAGTGTCAATAGTCTTCTTTCTTTGGCATCAAATAGTTTTTTTACTTTTCCATAACAGGATAGCCAGTGACATGATGAATTTTCTACCTTGTTATCTCAATTGGTTCTCCTTCCAACCATAACTTCATATCATGGATTCAACTCAACAAAATCTTAATCAAATCAATCTTGAAAACCCTTGGGAAGTCTAGGGCATGTGTAAGCCCTTTCTCAGAAATATGCTTATGTTCATCCTTCAACCTTCCATCTACACATAGTTTCTCATATTTACTTCTTAATAAACTAACCAACCTCTCTAATCTTACACATGTAGCATGATCACACATCATGGACCAAAATAACCCTTGATAGGATCGAGGATATGGTTGCAGAAGAATCTCCCATTGCTGCAATCTCAGGATATGCCTTGAATATTGGTGGCTTGCATACTTGATTTCTAACCAATTCAACATTACTAACCTTTGTTTCCTTTGATTCCATCATCTTCTCTGCAACTAATGAGTTGGATTCCATAACCACTCTTAGGGTGTGATCTCACAAAATTATACTTCACTTGACTGCTAAAAAAATGCTCACAAATCTGCTTCTAATACCTATGAAATGCACTACGATCTACTCAAACTCGTTCAACCACACACATAAATAGCTCAAGATCAATTCTCTCTTAAAAAATTGAGTGCAATGTGATTAAAATGAGAGATAAAATTCACTATGTAGGTCAGAAATGTGGTTTTAGGGTGTCACTAATGTTTTATATGTATAGTTGGTGCATTATAAACTGTCTTGGCCACTACTATGAAAATTGGAACTAACAATTTAATTTGAATTCGGCCAAAACCATGATTTGATCATTGTTAAATAATTCACTTGGCCACTTAACAATTTTTAACCTTTAATACTGACACTCGTCCATTAAAAACTTTGCAACTTGGCATCCAAACATTACCTTGATTGATATTGAAAATCTATCCTTATGTTGCATCTAATCTTATGCTCATTTGAATTTTTACACTTTTAATCTTAGGAACTAATATATAATTTGACAATTTGAAATGCAGTTCCATACTTCTTTATCTTAGTTTGTGGTGGTGGAATCACCTAGTCCATTAGATTGGGTGATTGCAACTACTGCATTTGATATTTTGCTTCCTTCATATTTATTCTTCTAGGTTTGATTCATCTTGCTTCTTCAACATTGACTTTGTCTTTTCCATTTTTCTCTTCATCATTGGGTGTTTATGCTTGGTTCCTACAGTCTCTACTTAGGTGATTGAACTTCTAATAGTGAAAGCATACCTTGGCAAAGTTCTTCTAGTTTCTTGATCTTCCTTTGAAATGTGTTCTTGCACAATTTTCTACAATAGGTCGATACCTTGCACATAACTAAAAAGTGACCCAAGTATTGTAGTACTAATTTATTGCATTATCTTTTCTAGTTACATTGCCTTGACATTTAGATGCCCAACTATGCTTTGCATTAGATCTACAATTGTGTGCCTTGTGACCATACTTCTAACACGTGTAGCAATAACCTTCAAATATAGATGCAACTAGTGTCTTACTAATGTTTTATTTTCACTTATATTCTTGATGTCCATACTTTTTGCAATTAAAGTAATAACCATTAGATTATGTTTAGCATTGGACTTACTAGTTTTGCTCGTACAAATATTTATTGTTTAAGTTGATTTTCCACAGTGATAGCATGTAGGCTTCTTGTTATTTCTATATCACCTAATTTAGTAGTGCAACATGAATAGTAACTATTAAACAAAAGCATTAACAATACTAAACAAGCCAACACTTAAGATAGGATCGAAGGTTATCACCACAAAAGGAAGCAAACCAAGAATGGTAGGCTCCTAATGGTATAACACATGATACAAAGGATTTGTCCCTAATAAGAGGGGATGTATGCTCATGTTGTGCTCAAGCTTCCAAAAGATGGGGGGTTTTACCAAATGTGTGTATGGATGAGGGTTTCAAACAATGGAGGTATGGAGGGATTTTAGCATTATGATGGTATTTTGGTAGTTTTCAAGCTCTCAAAATAGAATTATAACATTGCATGAATAGTGGATGATATTTGTGAAGGGAGAGGGTTCCATTTATAGGCCAAGGGGTAGAGAGATGGATGGTCAGGATTCAAGGACGATAAGATGGCGAGGGAGGGTCAAGATGCACTCAAAAGAAAGCACATGGATTATGCTTGTTTAGCATCAAAAGGGAGGTGACACTTGTAAGAGGGATGTAAGAGTCATCAAGTGAGGTGGAAGAGATATTTTGAGGATGTGAGAGGTGTGGTTGAGTTTTTTAACTTTGGCTTGGGTTAGCAAGTCTTAACCCTTTCTTAAAGTTGTGCACATGTTTAGGAGGAGGATTAGGATTAGCTTAGAAAAGGGGTTAGGGGATAAGTGAGGTTAGTATGGGTGAATGGGTTGGATTAGGGGTTAGGATAGGATTTAGGAAGGCTTCAGGGGTTTAGATATTTTATTAAATGATGTATTTAATAAAATGGGGATATGGGATTAAATTAAATAGATTTGAGAATTTATTTAATTTAATAGAGGAATAGGGATTTAATTGATAAATTGATTTTAGATGATCATTTGATTTTATCAATTGGACTATAGTTAATTTAATTAATTAATTAACTAGGGGATGATGATTAATTAATTATATAGCAAGTATTTAATCAATAATGTCCTAGGAGAAGACTAAATATGACTACCTAGTGATGTAATCAGATTTAGGTGTCTACACTTTGGTTTCCCATTCATTTGATCTACACTCTTTGATGACTCACCTTTATCAGTAGATGATATGTGTAATCACCTAAAAATGGTCACTTAGACTATTAGCCCCCTTCTCAGCATTTTGGCTAAGTTATTTAAATATTTGCCTAGGCCAAATTTCTAAAAATTAATTTATTTGATTTTATCCTGTAGTTTGACCACTATATCCTAAGTCTATATTTGATTAAAAGAACATGTCCCCTTTTAATTAAATAAAAGACCCCATTCTTCCAACCCACTCTAATGGGCACACATAAAGACTTCTTCATATTTACAAGTTAAAAGAAAAGACTTTGTCTCGCATGAAAAGTCAAGTCATTTCTATTGGTGGAAATGGTCTTGCACATGGATGATACCAAAAGTCAACTCCCACCCTTGATCACCCATTTCTTGATCTTAATCTCAACCATTCATACATCTTTAAAAGAGAGAGTTCTCTCCTTCTCTAAGGATCCCATTTTTGAGCTATTGTTATGTTGCAGGTTTACTTACAACATTTTGTGGAGAACTTCTATCTTCTTGTCTCATTATTGCATCCTCGTGCTATCTTAGCCTCATTTGAATTTATCTAGTTCCTTTACAATAGCATAGTAGACCTATTTTAATTAGGATGGCTTGGTAACACTTTCATGTTATTAGCATAGTTGCATTGTACTTTCATTCTAGCATAGTTTCATCTTTGCATTACATAATTGATAATTCTTAAACACTAACATTCTTTCTCTTGTCTAAAGAATCTCACATTTAATGGTGTACTAGCAAGGGCTACATCTATAAGGCTTAGCTAAGAGCTATCTTATTGCTTTTATTGTATGTCTTTCACACTCCATGACTAGGGAGCTCTAAGCTACAATTCAAGCTTTCCAACCCATGGAATAGTGCATGTCAAAGACCTTAATTTAAAAGGATACTGACTCTTGTTTGTAGGGTTGCCTAAAAATAAAAATAAAAAACAACCAAGTGTTCTTGTATTTCCTTCCTTTTATGTGCGACAAAATACTAGTTTCTCATTTTCCATAGGTACATAAAATTTGTAAGTAGGGTCTTTTGGTGGTAGGAAAGTATGCTCTTCACCCTTGAGGTGAATCATAAATCTTATCCCACCCTTAGATCTCAAAAATGAATGGTATACTCCACTTTTTAGTAGTTTTAATTAAGATTCTTGGTGTGTTTGGGGGAAGTGATTGGAATAGGAGAGTAATATCTTTGCCCTTGAGGTGAATAAAAAATATTGACTTCCAAGAGTGGATCCATTTTGTTGCTATCTCTTAGAAAAATATTACCTTTAGAGGGTCTACTATTGGTGGAAAGATACCAAAAGGATCAACCCAAAGTGGGAATAAGAAAAACCTAGCTAACCCAACCCACTATAATCACAAATCCCCTGATAAAGGCCAAAGCCTTGGGGCCATAGCACTTTTCTTCACTTATTATAAGTACTTGTGGGATAGGGACCATGAAAAAAATACTAAGTAAGAATTCTTAAGGTACTCTTGTGGCCATGAGGTTCATTACCTATCGCAAGGTAGGGTGTCCTATTCATAGGTTCAAGAGGAGTGTTGCAAACATGACCCTTTCTAAACACCATAGGGATAGAAGATACCTTATTTATTTTCTCAACATCTTGGTGCAAGGATTGATCCTAGTGGACTACCCAGATCACCCCAAGATTTTACACTCATCATTTGTGTCCCCTTGGTTGTGCCAATGGCATCTCCATGACAAAGCCAATATCTATTGTGGGAAACCACTTTGTGTGAGGCAAAGGGGCATCAAGTGTAGGCCAAGGTGTTGAGTAATGAACTGTGACCTTAGGTAGTTCTGCTTGGAATGTGTCTTCGAATGTGACAAGACTTGTGTAAACATTCTCAAACATCAAAGATGGCATTAACATTCATACGATTTTTCTTTTGATATCCCAATTGCTTGGGCTGGAAAGGTTGCTTTGTCCCTTATCCAACTATTTGGGACATGTTCATTTCCCTTACTTTTTTCAAACCATTTTTTTTTCTGCTGCAAACTAAAGTTTTGTGTTGTCAATATTGCATTCTAGTTCGAGACATTCAAAAAATAAAACCAAAACATATGTCTTTTAAGCTTTAATTGCATTTCCCATAGTTCACTAGCCCTTTATCCCATGACTTCCTAAGAAATATTGTTTGATACTTTGCACCTGAGAAAGTATTGCATGGTAATTTAAAACTATACCACACTCTAGTTATAAAGGTCTATTGCACTGCTTTGTGAAAATTACAGCATGAACCAAAAGTATCTCTTGACTGTAGAAAATTTTATTATATGATCATTATTGTTGATCCTATATCACGTGGCTTACTGAGAAGTATTTCCTAGCCTCTATTGCTTGCAAAATTGAGTCAAAATTGCATCATAGCTTATTTAGGGGTGTCTTCACTATGTCCTTTCTGAGTATAGTTCAAAACCTTCATGTTTGGTGTTTTTCTAAGTTGAAAGGTTGGGTCTAGTTTGTCAGATGCGAGCTAAAACATCACTAATGATCACTTGTAAAAATTTGATTACCTTGTTTTTCTAGCTATTTTCTATCAAGCTTCTTGCTTAACTTCATAGCTCGAGTCATTAGTGTTGTAATTTCTTGAGCACTCTTGGCAAGCCACTTGCTTATTTTATCTTTGACAAGTGATCATTTTGACCATATAAACTCTAAGTCTGAAAAAATAAAAAAAATCATCCCATCTCATTAGACAAAGACATATCCTTACATGTTAGTTGTGAATAGGCTCCAAGTCTATCAACGAAGTCATCCTTCATTCACTTTTGAACAATTGACAACTCCAACAAGGTGTCCTCATAGACAACCTTGTGAAGAAGAACTTGTCTCTGATAAGCCAAAAGAGGATAACACTTGGCACAATCCACTCTATAACTTTGAGAACCCTTTTGATACTCCCTTTGATACTCATAGGGCTGAAGACAATGTTTCACTCACCATGCATCTTGAAGAGAGGAATCACTGCCTAGAGAAACTCTTTTCACAAAAAGAAAAATAAGCACACTTAGAAAAATAAATATTTCAAGAGGATATATGCATGTCCACTAGGGAGAGATCTTATCATCAAGACAAGATTAATTCTCATACACAACTATGAGAATATACATGCACATGGTTAATATAGAAATCCTTTCAAGAGTCACCCTGTTGGTGGTAATGGTGGAAACAACACACCACTTAGGTCTCCAAGAATACACATAGAAGCATGTCCATCACCACCTAGACACTCACAATCACATCATAAAAGTGAGATAAATGGTGAAATCACCAGTGAAGATCTTATTCAATTCTAACAAGATGAGTTTTCCCAAAGGCTAATGCTCAAAGCCTTAGAGAAGAATGGTGACCAATATTTCCAATATATGACTTATTGGGGATCGAAACTCTTGCGTGACTTTGATGTGAAAGGGATCATTGAAAAGAGAGAACCCACTAAGGCTGAAATATTGAGGGAAGAAATGTGAGAGCTCAAAACCCAACTTGCTCAATTACAAGTAGTCAAAGAACAACCTAAAACTTCTTTTTTTGAATCTATATGTGTTCTTCCATTCGAAAGAAGTCTCTACATGGTCCCATTTCCTAGGGATATAGAGGTTCCCAAATATGATAAATATGATGGAAATGGTGATCCCTATGATCATGTATAACACTTCTATGCTCTTAGCATGTATTTATGCATGAAGACACCTATCTCATGAGGTTATTTCCTAGGAGCTTAAGGGGACAAGCTATGGAATGGTTCACAAAATTTCCACCCCCCTCAAGTCATTTGATGAGCTTGTACAATTATTCATTTAGGAATATTATTACAATATTCAAAATCCTATCACTATGTTGGACTTGTGTAATGCCAAACAAAAACAAGGTGAGCCCTTTGCTACATATCTCCAACATTGGAGATCCTTACACTAAAGGTACAATTGATAGATTCCTAAAATTAAGAAAATTGACATTTTTGTAATCATGCCATAATTGAACTATACTATGACCTTAGAATACAATTATTCACATCCTTCAATGACATGATTGAGAGCACTTACTATTGGCCATTTTTTCCCCACATTCAACCCATCACTAATACTTAATTAGAGAAACCTTCAATGAGCTAAGTTCTTTGTAGAGGGTTAACATCATGCTAAAATTGGTGGCTAACATTTCATGTTACCTCAATCACTTCATTGACTGAGTTGGCTCGATTTTCTCTTGCTTAAGTTGACCCATGCAGATGTGATCCAATGGCTTGCATGTTTTAATGAGAATATTTTTCCATCCTCCTGAAAGTACGAGATGTTGTCATTCTAACATTTCTTCATACTTAGGAATCTTTGTGAGGCTCTAAAGTCTAGATTTACACAACGTGGGAGAGAGCCCCATCTCTAGTGCTTAAGTTAACCCAACATACACATGCATAGATTGATGGTAGAGATTTAACAGAAGATTAAAAGATCACCATCTGTTTTGTCAAATGGAAAAGCATATGATGTTGCCCCACATTGCCATTCTAATGTTTCATCATGCTACAATGTTTCTTCAATGCTCCAAAGCCTAAAATTATGTCATGCTACCACACATCACTATTGCAACATTTCTTCATGTTGTAGAGTCTCCATGAGGCTCCAAAGTTCAAAATCGCATGACAGTCTTGGATTTGGCACATCTTGAAGGGTTTCCTTGCCACATCTGGGTCATTCAACTTAAGGGGAAGATCTTCATTGATGGTGGTGACTTAATCTCTTATTGGGGAGATTCCCTCACCATCTAGGTCATTTGTTTCAAAGAGAAGACCTTCATCAATGGCCAGCAATTTTTTTAAAAGAAAATCAGATCCCCCCATGTGGTCAACCTTGCATATTGTGGGTAGATAACACATCTTGTTATCCCTCCCCATGTTTTCTTCTAGTGGCATAAATCAAATTCTTGCGGCCATTTCATGCCATTAGGGCCAGTTCTTTAGTGTTGAGTAACTTCTTAGGCCTTATTTCTATGGTACCAATGCACTCCATGCCTCTTTAATGCATATAATGATTATATTTTTGGTGATTTGATCTCTTACACCTAGATGCATCATTTTTTCTCTTCCTATCACTTCCATAGGTAATCACACTTCATGTTCAGATTTTCTTTCTAATTCTCAATTATTGCTCTCATTTGCAACTCAACTCCACTTGGTTGGGGTTTGAACTTGATGTAAACATTAGAGTGTTAGAAGCAATAGTCCACCAAGATAACTAAGAGGGGGGTGTGAATTAGTTATCCAACAATTAAAATATTTATCAACCTTAAACAATCTTATCCATTCAACCAAAGTAAACAACAACCATAACAAGATGCACATAGACAATTACACCAGATATGTTAACTAGGGAAACCCTTGATTAGAGGGAAAACTTTGGTAGGAATGATGCCCACAAGATGATGTGATAATATAAATATTCCTTGTCAGAGGATGGACCATGTTAGGATTTTATTATAACATTTAGTACATATGAGTCCCTATTAGGAGACTTTAAATCCTTGTTAGGGGATTCCAACCCTGGTAGGAGTTGTAGTACAATGTATGCAAGAATAACCCACTGCCCAAACATGCAATTCCAATTACAAGAAGAGCTCACTACCCAAACAAGTAATTTACTATTAAGTTCCTCTTTCCTCTATTATATCAACCAAACTAATTATTTTTAGACCTTTTAGACTAGGTCATGAACCTCAGATCCAAGTATCCAACTTTAGATCACTCAATAAAACCTCGGCAATGAAGTTTCTTTCACTTTCACTTTGTTGTACTCAACTTCGCATTCCACTCTCTCTGTTGCTTATAATAACTTCTTCATGTCATCCATGATAAAGTAAAATTTCCTTCCTTTATATTGAATCCATAAAAATATTCCCTAAGTTGGCTATTAGACCTTCTCAAATAATTATTATAGGACCACATTAAGAACATGTTACACTTAGCGATAAGATTTATCTTTCGCCTTGCAACTTAAATAAAAAAATTTACATGCAATATTATGATGAGTTAACTTAGCCACATTATCACCAACATGTCTTCTTCACATCCTCAACCTTGATTCTTAGAATAACAATTCTACTAAGAGATATAACAAGTTTACCAGAACATGCCTCTGTAAACTCCATCTCAGAACAAACATCACCAAAACTTACATAACTTCTTCTAGACTTAACATTTCACCTAACATTAACTACATATACTAAATACTTAGAAGTATCTTCCATAACCTAGGATAGTGAGAATACTCAACTATTCATTCATACCAACTTGATCTTTTTGTTGTTCTTCTGTAAAATACCATAGAAAATTGCTATGTTGACATCAATGATAAACACAGTCATGAATGTAACATATCTACAATACTCCCCCATAGGAATATCATTAGCATTCATGCTTCCAACACAGAGTTGTGCCTAAACTCTATAAAGGCAAGTTGTAAATATTTATGAAGGATTCTTCTCTGTTGATATTTTGCAGTAGTGTTATGCTCTACAACTTTTGTCTTCCATTAATAAAATAGCAATATTTCTTACCTCTTCTTGTCATTCATTATTGTGCATGCCTTTTTCCTTGTTTTGAAATTTCCTTTCCTTTTTTCTTAGAGTTATATGGTGTTTTTAATTTATTGATAATTATTTTATTATGAAGATATCCTTCCTTTCAACATTTAATCAATTCTAAACCTGCATGTGAGTTCTTTGAAGGTGGATTGGAGTCTAGATCTATGTATTGGAGTGTTTCATTGATGTTTTGTGTAATTTTGGGTAGAGTTGTAACCATAGTTCTATCTTGGCACATCACCTTTCCCTTTCAAAATTTTAATTTATGTTCTCCTTCTCCCTTTTCCTCTCAAGTAGTAGTTTAGGTGCACCCTGATAGTGAGAAAACTGACCTTCTCTAGAGATTTACCCTCAGAGTGCAAGTCCCACACTTGGAGGTTGTTTCCATATTACACAAGGTCACTTAAGGTTCATAACTCAATCAAGGGTGCATACTTTTGTGTCAATAGTTTTTGGAACACCCAGTGGGATAATTATTTAAAGATTTAAATTAGTTTCCAGAACCTCCACTAGTCATACCACAACTTTTGGCACGCCTAGTGGGACATAGATTTAGCTTTATAAGTCCACTAGTCAGCCGATATGTGACCTATTCATTAAGAAATTGGGCATTTTTCTTAGTGTAATTAGCCTTTGGAGGCCTTCCATCAAACACCATGTTGAATCTAAGTGCATATACTAGTTTAAATAGACCTAGTGTTGGTATGATTTTTATAGTTTTATGTTTCCTTAAGATTTCTATGAAGTTGTATCCTTAGATGCCTTATCATGGACCCACTTCATAGAGATTCCTCCCATTTTCCCCCATTTAATGAAGAGGCTAGTTTTACTCTATATCTTTATATTATTTTTGTTCATGAATGTGTTGAGATTTCCCCCTACAAGTTCATATCAGTACAAGAGTTCCAGGAGCAACAAGACATGGAGAAATAATCAATCCCATATGTTAATTCCTCCTTATGTTTGGTCTCCCCTAAAACATTTCTAAAGGGTTCATCTCTGTCTGTATTTTGTAGCATTGTTATGCTCTACAACTTTTGCCTTCCATTAATGAAATAGTTCTATTTCTTACCTATTCTTGTCATTCATTATTGTGCATGCCTTTTTCCTTATTTTGAATGTTTCTTTCCTACTTATTAGAGTTCTATGGTGTGTTTAATATACTGATAATTATTGTATTGTGAAGATATCCTTCCTTTCAATATTTAATCAATTCCAAACCTACATCTAAGTTCTTTGAAGGTAGATTAGAGTCTAGATCTATGTATTGGAGTGTTTTATTAATGTTTTGTGTAGTTATGGGCAGAGTTGTAACCACAGTTCTATCTTGGTGCATCACCTTTCTATTTCAAGATTTTAATTTTTGTTCTTATTGTCCTTTTTCCTCTCAAGTAGTAGTTTAGGTGCATCCTGATAGTGAGGAAGCTGGCCTTCTCCAAAAATTCAACCTCAAAGTGCAAGTCCCACACTTGGAGGTTGTTTCCAAATTACACAAGGTCACTTAAGGGTCATACCTAAAGAAAGGGTGCATGATTTTGTGGCAACACTTACCATATTGAGGATTTTGTTATTAAGAAGGGACATCATGTTAAACAAATATAAGAATGGAAATAGAAATGGCGAGTATAAAAATAAACCTTGAAACAAGAAAAAATACATCATTAATGATGGAGTCATAGATGCTCCTAAGAAAAAGAGCTAGCCTTCCATTTGTCTAATGTTATTTATGCTGCCAAATAATAAGAGACTTCAAAATCTCAACCCTTTGACAAAACTAAGAAGTCTTCTAAACTAAAATGTGTCTACACACTGATGGTAGAATCATACGAGGTAGTCCTAAAGACCTTGCTTGCTAACAAGCTTATCACATTACCTGACAACACCCAACCCTATGACCCAACCATCTAGTCTATTTGGTGGAGAGATGACCACTTTTTAAACTACCATAGGAGTAAGGGACACACCACAAAAAATTCTTTCAAGATTAAGGATGTCATCCAAGACCTCATTGATGGAGGAAAGGTTGTTACAAATGGCTTAGTTAAGAATTATGATCACAAGTCCTTTAAGAAACCATTACCTAAGTATGAAAGGGGTAACCATCTCATGCTAACAAGAAGGATCATGATACTAAGATAAACTACACTTACACTGATACAGACAATGTAATCAACATGTTGGAACCCGTTGAACATATTTGCATGATGTGTCCTAAATTTGACAAGGAACCAGACTATGATACTAATGATGAAAATTCTAAAGTAGTCTCAAAAACACACAGCTCTTAGCAAAATTGTAGAGACACTCGGCCTAAGGTAACTCTTAAGGTGACATAATATTCCTCTTCTCATGGTAAGACACTTAGCATTGTCACTAGGGGGCAATCTAAGGTATTCCTCAAAGTAGAAAATGATCCTAAGAATACATATTTCCATCTTTGAGTTGCTAGAATTTTCTCTTTTGGACAATGAGATTCTTGAAAAGGCTTTACGAATAGCCAATGTCCCCACAAATATTGATGTTGAGAGGTTCCAAGATATGGTCAACCACATCTCCTTGCCTCACTATCTCACTTTATCTAAAGAAGATGACAAGTCCCTTGGTCATCCACACAATCTAGCCCTCTATATTTAATTCCAAATCTTTTGCACTTTAGTTCACCAAGTTTTGATAGACAATGACATTGGGCTAAATATTATCTCCTTTAATTTAATTCAACAACTCAGAATATCAGAATTTTCTATCGATCCTAGACAAAAAATTAATATCAAGGCATACACTAAAGATGAATGATCTTCTAAAGGCCTAGTTGTGCTACCTATCCATGTGAGTCCTATAGAGAAAGATGTGGTCTTTAAAGTCCTAAAAATCCTTCTTGCATATAATCTATTTCTAGGAAGACCATGGATCCATGAAATGCAAGTTGTGCCATCGACATACCATCAATGTATTAAATTCCCATTCAATGGTGTAGAGATCATTATTCTAGGGGACAACTCCATGTCTATTAACATGCTCAATACTACAAAAATGCTAGTCCCACATAATCACTCTTCTTGTGATCTCAAACCATCCCTTAAGGCATCTGAACAAAAACTGAAAATAATGAGCCTTGGTATGGGAGAATATAATTTAGATTTTATTCTCGAATTACTGGTTTCTCCAAGATCTTATGGAAAATCTTCTAAGAAAATGAATCCCTTGGCTTCTTCCATGACTTTCTTTGGGACCTTTGTCCAGTCATCCATTCCTTTAGAAGAAGAGAAGGAAGACCAAGCTTTAAGAGATTAGAACTATAGGGAAGAACAAGATGTTGAGGATGTTATTGTTACTACCCCTATTTCTCCCAAATACTATGGAAAAGGCTATAAGTTCTTGAAAAACATGGGCTATCATGGCCAATGATCCTTGAATGGTGACACAAAGGCTCTTGTAGAACCCCTTAGTCATACTAAGGGAAATAAAAGCAGAGATACTATTGGTTTAGGCTTTGGTAGATGATGAATTACCAAGGTTCAATAGAATGACCCCTATGGCTAGTGAATCAGAAGATGGTGATCCACCCTTTGCTACATTCTCTACACAAGAAGAAGAATTCATGCCCCCTACTTTCCTCCTTTGGGGAGAAAAAACAATGATCACCAATAATGATGTTGAAGCCTTTACATATAGACAACATGAATCTGATAATGAAGATCCTAATAGAGGTAGAATAAGAGAAAATATTGCTTGACTACTAGCCCAAAATCAGAGTATCAATTTCGGTGAATATGGATGGGAATCTCTTTTAGATGCCTCTTGTGAATTAGAAGTGGATGTCATACATGCCTATATCACCCAACCCAATGTAGTTGATGAGTCTAGTCTAGGTTCTAATGAGTTTGGTTCACAATTTGCTTTAGTGGATCCCATTGATCCTTCTAGGCCTCCTCTTGATTTAGATTCCTTTGGACATTTCTCTATAGGCTCAACTTCTCTTATCACTAGAGATGATTCCTTCCATATAAACAATCTGAAATCTTCCACCTCCCTTTCACTCATACACCTCAATCCCATAGATTGGTCTATTCAACATCAAATACCAAAGCTACCATCCTTCCAAAATGACTATGAGATTGCCTTCTATCTAAATGCTATTGAACCTATGGTGTCTTCCATTAGTGAACCAATGACTTATATGATAGAGACAGATATCAAGTACCCCAGTCACAAAATAAAGAGAAAAATGAAAAAACAAGTGTTCAGATGTCGAAAACCACTTTGTGGCGGTATCTAAACCTCAAAATAGTGAAAATAAAGACATATCCAAGGGAAAAAAACCTCTTTGAGGCACTTGAGGATGAGGTTCTTGGTAGTCTCCCAAGCTATTTTCAAGACAAGTCATCAGTTTTGATCGAACCAATGTAGCCAATCAATCTAGGTATTGAGGAGTCTCCTAAGATAATAAATGTGGCTCAATCCCTCTCATTAGAAGAGAAAGACCAATTTATAAGTTCTTTAAGGAACATAAAATCATTTTTTTATGGACCTATGTTGATATGCCTAGTCCTGATACATAACTAATTGTGCACCATCCCTCCATAGCTCCTGGCATCAAACTAGTCAAACAAAAGCTGAGAAAAATATATCATCATATGGCATTGTTAGTTAAAGTTGAGCTTAAGAAACTATTAAATGCCAAATTCATTCGAGCTATTGACTATATGGAATGGATCTCTGTCATGTCCCCTAATTAGGGTAATATAAGTAAATTATTATGAATAAATAAATATATTATTTCTTAATGTTAAAAGAAATATTGATATATTATTAATGGTATAATATATTATTAAAGAATAAATAATAATATATTACTAAGGTAATAAGCTAATATTAAAGGTGAAATAATTATTAAATAAATATTAATAGTAGTGCATCAAGCATTATTATATAATATTGATATATAATTATTATTATGATAGTATAAAAACATATAAATAAACGATTAATGATATTAGATTATGAAATGGACATATTCAAGGATAATATTATAATATAACTGAGAATTAAATATTATTATAAATAATATATAAAGAAAATATACTATGTAATAGTATTAAGAATAATGATACTACTAATATTATTATTAATATAATATATAATATGTTATAATTACATTATAAATCAATAAGATGGTAATATATCTAACTATTATCACATTTGAATATAAATACTATTGATAACTAAAGATAATGAATTGATTAACTAATCATATATTGAATATCACTGATATATTAAAATAATAACTTTGTTCAAAATTTACAATGCAATATATATCAAATGAAAAATGAGAATTTTGAAATATAATATTGATAGTAATGACCTATTATATATAATAAAATATTAAAATACTAATGTTAAATATTATTTCAAAAAATAAAATATTAGCATTTATTATAATCAATACCAAGTGACTCAGAGCAAGGTCATGACCTTTCCCTCAACACCTTATATATTCTAACTATATCAAGAGATTAAGAAGGATAATCATATCTAATATCTACTCTTCAGAATGAATATCAATATCCATTATCAATGCCAAGAATAATATACACTAAGGGACTTTGACTAAACAAATATCAATTAAGGGAACTAACCATTCCATTGGTTAGTTATACACATAATGATTGTATTAAGCAAGCAAGTCTGATTACAAGCAATTATATAAAGGTATGATTAGAAGGGTGCAATTAAACAATAACCAAGATACGATCAAGGAAATCTATGACTATTTGGTAATTAATGGATGCAACTATTCAAAGATATTTAAGGAGGGTCAACCCTCATGTCCAATGGTAATATATTGTCGGTATCCATATTTCATCTGCTCAATCAACATTTACCTTTGGCATCAAATAGGTTGCATAGATGGAAGAATAAACCTGAAGATCCATCATCATAGAAAATGTGGCAAAAAAAATATATAAAAGGGAAAAGTCGGAAATAAACAATGACTCCCAAAATGGATTCATTACAAGTGGTATGAGAATAGAAATCCTGCCAACCTGTGAAGAATAGTTTATGAAATCAATTAGAGGATATGCAGAATGCCGAGTTCAAGGCAGCAGTAGCAGAAGACGAAATAGTGAATAAAATTGAATCTGGAGTCAAAGAAAGGAATGCTAATAACGTGTATGCAAATAATTTGCTTTTACAGATTGCTAAAATAGTGGGAGTTCCTACTGATACCTCCACCTTGAAACAAGAGTTTGAAGAGTTTAAAAAGGATATGGTAGATGCCCAACTTCAAAAAAATCAAGTAGTGGTTCTACAAATGGAACAAATCATCAGATTGCTTGGTTGGGCAAATGTTGCATCATCTGCCAAAGAGAGAGATCAGAAATACCACGACAAGAGGATCTCCTTGGGTAGTCATCCTTTGCCTCCCTTACAATCTTGTTATTGCCCGATTTCACAGGAAGTAATGGAAGATCCTATTGGGATTTGCTCTGGACAGACATTTGAAAGGAGTGCTATTGAAAAATGGTTTGCAGAAGGGCATACGACTTGCCCTTTGACTAACCACATGCTCACCAGCAAGGAGCTCAGACCAAACATCATCCTGCAAAGATCCATACAAGAGTGGAAAAATAGAAATACAGTCATCACAAAATCTCTACTGAAACCTAAACTAGAGCCTGGAGAAGAATAGGCTGTGTTGTATGCTATAAATGAGCTTCTGAGATTAAGTGATGAGAAAAGACGTAAAAATAGCCTACATACATTGCTAGCAATGAGATAAAATGACGTCTCCTCTAAGGTTTCTGTAACAATGTAAGATATTTTAGTACCACAGTGCAAACTCAAATTGTTTTACTAAATGATGGACAAATCTACTCAGGCTCACAACGAAGTACATCTTTTGGAAGAGGCTATTATTGATACAGTTTAAACTCACTGCATAACTTTATGTGGATAAAGAGAAAATGGCAGTGAAGATGTGGGTTGAATGTCTACGAACCTGTTATATATCAAGGGCATTAAAATGACAAACCTAAAATATCATTGTCACGATATTAGTAGGCACCAATGGCATCGGGAATGTTATTTATTTCCGCATATATCTATTCATAGTACTAGAACCTAATTCATTGATGAAATTTTTTTGTGTTCAATACCATCGAATTGAGGAAGTATCTAGTAATGATAATAAGTAATAATGTGAGTGTGCTAGTGATTAATGTCAAAAGGAGGTGTATAAAAATATGCTTCATTCTAAGTTTGATATAGATGTTCTATGAAAGTGGAAAATGTGATATGATAGTAGTGATATAAATCACAACTTCTATGTACCTGTGGGTGGCAGTATGGAACGATTCCTCATAGTGAATGATATTGCTGATAATGAATATCATAGAGGAACTGTTCTCACGGATGACCAACCAAATTGGATGGTAGGTTGCTGCGTGGGCTCAAACTGATCAATTTACATTCAATTATCTCAGAATATCCTTCAAAGAGTACATATTGAGCAAAAGATGGTGGTATTGCTTAGGGTCAATACAAAATCATTGAGAGTTCTTTCTCCATGTACATTCTACAAGTCAACGTCAATGTGAACTTGATCAGGGAATTCCAGCGGCAATCATGATTATCGAAGAACAAGACCATTACAAAAGGAGAGAACTCATAATTCTATTTCCTTCCTCCATTCAAGAGACACATCAATCACATACCAAAGACTATTCGGGAAATAAGTACTTGTAATACCTAACCCTAATCACATAATCAAAAGGGGTGAATGAATTTACTTCCCGATATGGCAGAATTAGAAAATAAAAGATATGGCTCTCAGATTTGCTTCCCACACTAAACATCTCGGAGGATAACCCACGAGAAACTCTGCTTTACTTCAACGAAACAAGACATAGGCATAGGGGTGGCCTGTTGCGAGAAAAATTGTGGAGCCTATTGGAAAAGGAACCACATTTTGTCATCGAAGAAGGATTTTGCAATAGCGTGGGCCGTGGGCAATCTATACAAGGTATGCGAAATGCAAAATTTTGCGTGCATCCAGCTGGAGATACCCCCACTTCTTGTCGCCCTTTCGACGCAATCGCTAGCTTGTGCATTCCAATTATTATTAGTGACAACATTGAGCTTCCATTTGAGGGCATGATCGACTATACAAAATTTTCTGTGCATGATGCATTGCAACCAAAATGGCTTGTTAATCATCTTAAAGCCATAAGTGCAACACAGCAAAGGAAAATGAGTGAGATTATATCTCAAGTTCAACACATTTTTGAATATGAGAATGATCATCTTGTGGGCATTGGCCCTGCCGTCAGAGACGGTTTAAGACATCCATCTAGTGTTGAGGAAGGAAACTCTGCCCAATCGATCAAATAATTAATCTGCTCTTCCAAAGTGCACGAATCAATGACTTGTTGGATTACAGATAACATCCATAATAACATTTGAAATGTCAACACTGCCAATTGCAGCCATGAGTAGCATCACTGTGATGAAAATGGACATCATAATGTGTAGGGAGATGACCAGTAATGAGAACAACCCCATAAAACCTGTCTAACATATAAAGTAAAATTTGAAATCAGAAAGTTTTGCATGATATATTCATCTCAATGTCAGAGACAGCATAAGAAGCTTCCAACAAAAGAGGTGAAACTTTTGGTATATGATTGAAACTATTGCACTATAAAGAATAGAAACATATCAAAATTGGCGATGATGGAAAGAGACGTGACACATTTTAAACATGTGCAAATAGCATAGTTGGTTATTATAACTAATAACTAACTCCTTCGCTTCACTTTTTTCTCAAATAATCTAAGTTAAGAAATGTAGAAATGAAAGATTATTCAAAGGCCATAATTGTGGCAAGAAAAAATAATGGGGCCTCATCGATTTCTATTTAGCAAAGGACCACATCAACACGAAGGCAATATCAACAATGGAGAAATAACACAAGAGGATGCTTAGTACTGATCATTGTTTAACCAGGACTACAAAATCATATAAAGGATATAAATATATTATTCCAATAGTTAGTGATATCGGAAGAGATAAAGCACGGGAAAAGATTAAAGAGAATATTGTTAAAGGTAATATTGAGGTAATGTTAAGGTAATTACTATTTGTTTATTTCGTCATGAATCTATGAATTAAGTGAATGATAGATTACTCAATGTATTTTCTAATGATAACGAGAATACATATTAAAATATATACATTGAGTATATATATACATAAGGAAATAAACAAGGGAAAGTGGATAAGAAGTTACCCTATACTCCTAAATCATCACTTCAAAAGCATAATGGTAATGAGGTATGGTAAGGAGGTAAGTTATTCATATATTGTTACTATATGGAAAATTGTTATATTGTTATTAGATGAAAAATTGTTAACACAAGATATAGTTATTAGTATCTTTCCCATTATTGACATATGTAGTTATTGAATAGTCTAACTCCTACTATCAATATCCTGACTAAATAGTTATATATAAAATAAAATGGGATCGATTTTCAAGTTGACAGGAAATAATCAATTATCATATTATAATATGATAATTAGGATTAAATAATGATCAAATGGGTTGAGAAATTAAAAAGGTGTTGCATGAGCCATGTCAAATGTTATCCCACCACTCAAGTGAAGTATTAAACACCATGGAAATATATGAAACGAGGTGTAGTGACCTATCATAGTTTAGTGACTACTGGTTTTACACCTGACATTACAAAAAAGTAAATACATGTCCATAAAGTAGTGTATATTCCAAAAAAAGAAAGAATTTAACTAATTATGATAGAAGGGAAAGACATGTGATTAGATAGTACATAGGGGTCTATTTCTCATCCACATTATGACCTCTTAAGATAGGGAATTGGTGGAGGGAGAGGCAGAGTAAATTCGAGCACTTGACAGATATCCTCCAAGGAACTGCTTGTAGCTTGTTTCACGCACCCTCTGCACTGTCAATCTACCATCTCAAGATGATCATCATGAGGAGAGAGAAAGATTCCTATTCATTAGATTAACTCTCATCTTCTCATCCACACTATGATATCCTAAGGTAGGGAGTTGGTGGAGGGAGAGGCAGAGTAAATTTGGGCACATTACATTTATATCCTCTAGGGAATCGCTTGTAGCCTATTTCACATGCCCTTTGCACCGTAAATCTACCATCTTATGACCATCATAATGAGGAGAGAGAAAGATTCCTTCAAAAATATTATGTAAATGAGAAAAGGGATCACCACAAAACTCATCTTTTCTTTAGAGCTATTATATGTTAATAATTATGTGTTGTAGGATCCATGATCAAAAGGCATATTAGGGAAGTACATTTTTCATTCCTTTTACTCTACTTCATTGTGAAAATCAACAAAGAATGTATGATGTTTCTACATCGTGTATACTTTGTGTCTTCATGCATTAATGTGTCTTCTTTGTGTATGCTTCGTGTTTGCAAGTACTCAGATATTTACTTCATGCATTATGACATTAACTACATGCATACCTTATGTATTCTTTCATTCTAGTGTATAACTTGTATATTGAATTCACAATAAAAGTTTAGTATAAACAATCATTGCTTGAGGACAAGCAATTTGAGGAAGGGCGAATTGTCATGTCCCCGAATTAGGGTAATATAAGTAAATTATTATGAATAAATAGATATATTATTTCTTAATGTTAAAAGAAATATTGATATATTATTAATGGTATAATATATTATTAAAGAATAAATAATAATATATTACTAAGGTAATAAGGTAATATTAAAGGTCAAATCATTATTAAATAAATATTAATAGTAGTGCATCAAGCATTATTATATAATATTGATATATAATTATTATTATGATAGTATAAAAATATATAAATAAACGATTAATGATATTAGATTATGAAATGGACATATTCAAGGATAATATTATAATATAATTTAGAATTAAATATTATTATAAATAATATATAAAGAAAATATACTATGTAATAGTATTAACAATAATGATACTACTAATATTATTATTAATATAATATATAATATGTTATAATTACATTATAAATCAATAAGATGGTAATATATCTAACTATTATCACATTTGAATATAAATACTATTGATAACTAAAGATAATGAATTGATTAACTAATCATATATCGAATATCATTGATATATTAAAATAATAACTTTGTTCGAAATTTACAATGCAATATATATCAAATGAAAAATGAGAATTTTGAAATATAATATTGATAGTAATGACCTATTATATATAATAAAATATTAAAATACTAATGTTAAATATTATTTCAAAAAATTAACATATTAGCATTTATTATAATCAATACCAAGTGACTCAGATCAAGGTCGTGACCTTTCCCTCAACACCTATATATATTCTAACTATATCAGGAGATTAAGAAGGATAATCATATCTAATATCTATTCTTCAGAATGAATATCAATATCCATTATCAATGCCAAGAATAATAGACACCGGAGGGACTTTGACTAAACAAATATCAATTAAGGGAACTAACCATTCCATTGGTTAGTTATACACATAATGATTGTATTAAGCAAGCAAGTCTGATTACAAGCAATTATATAAAGGTGTGATTAAAAGGGTGCAATTAAACAATAACCAAGATATAATCAAGGAAATCTATGACTATTTGGTAATTAATGGATGCAACTATTCAAAAATATTTAAGGAGGGTCAACCCTCATGTCCAATGGTAATATATTGTTGGTATCCATATTTGATCTGCTCAATCAACATTTACCTTTGGCATCAAACAGGTTGCATAGATGGAAGAATAAACCTGAAGATCCATCATCATCATCATCATCATCATCATATATATATATATATATATATATATATATATATATATATATATATATACAAAAGGAAAAAGTCAGAAATAAACAATGACCCCTAAAATGGGTTCATTACAATCGCCAATGTTGTGCCTATGTCAAAACATGACAAATCCATCTGTCTATGTACTAATTTTAGGGATCTTAATAAAGCATGCCCAAAGGATGACTTTTTTCTACCTAAGATTGACATGATAGTGGACATGACTATGGGTTATGAAATGCACTCCCTAATGGATGGTTTCTTTGGGTACAATCAAATTAAGATATCTCCAAAAGACCAGAGAAAACAATTTTTACTTATGCATGGGGAACCTTCTATTGGAATGTAATGCCATTTGGGCTTTAAAATGTTGGCACTACCTATCAAAGGGCCATAACCACTACCTTTCATGACATGATGCACAAAAACATGGACTATTATGTTGATGACACTTTGTCCAAATCCAAACAAAGAAGCACTTACTTGTCAGACTTGGCTTTGATATTGGACCATATGGAACAATTCCAACTGAGGCTAAATCCAAAGAAATGTTCTTTTGGCATCATGTCAGGAAAAGTGATAGGGTATATCATCTTGGATATGGGCATAGAGGTAGACATTGAAAAGGTACAAGCTATCATGGACATGCCACCTCCTAGAAGCATTAGCCAACTGAGGAGTCTTCAAGGCTGCCTTCAACCAATATGGAGGTTCATCTCTCAACTTGTTGATAGGTCACAACCCTTCAACAAGAATATACATAACGGTGCATCCTATACATGGAATGAAGAATGTGAGAAAATCTTGACTCAAATAAAGGAATATCTAGCCAAGCCTCATATTCTCATGCCTTTGATTCAAGGGAAACATTGATCCTCTATATCTTAGCTACAACAAATTCATTAGGAGATTTGTTACAACAACAAGATGAAAATGGGAAAGAAAGGTCCATTTATTAAATCATTCATACCTTGTTAGCCTATGAGATCAATTATAAATACATTAAAAAGGATTTAGTAGTAGTATTTGCATCCCAAAAACTCATATATTATATACTTGCACATACTACACAATTGGTTGCAAAAATAGATCCTTTAAATACCTCTTAAGTAAAGCTACACTTATAGGTCGACTTACCAAATGGATGATGATTCTTTCCAAATTTTAAATTCTATGTGTTGAACGTAAAGCTATTCAAGGACAAGCAATTGTTGATCAATTGGCTGAATTCTGAATTACAGAAAATGCTCCAATGCAGATTGACTTTATAGATGCCTCTATTTTGTATGTACTGAGAGAACATGGAAGATGTTCTTTGATGGCTTATACACTCAAAATGGATCTAGTGAACAAGTTTTTTTAGTTACACCTCACAGCTACACAATCCCAAAGTCTTACAAACTATTGTTTCCATGCACTAACAACATAGCTAATTATGAGGCTTTGACTAATGGGATTAAAATATTTGTTGAATGAAGAATCAAAAAATTGCATATCTATGGGGACTCCCAACTTGTCATTAATCAAGTCAGCAATGACTACCAAACTAAGGATGACAAGTTAGTACCTTATAAGAAGCTAGTTGATGCCCTAAGGAATTATTTCACATTTGTAACATTCCAGCAAAGGACTAAAAACAAGGGTATAGATGCTATGGCCACTTTAGCATCCATATAAGAATTGCAAGAACATGAGTCTCGCTTTGAGTTTTTGGTGGAATAATTATGATACCCAATCCATGACTCCTCTGACAACCATGTAATCTACACTATTTTTGGCTAAAAATCCTCTTGCTATTCCACCATTTTTTCCTACTGATGTGACCAAATTATCCCTAAAAATCTCACGCGCAATAAAAATTTCTAGCTCATTCGCAATGCCTCACACTATACCCTTGTCTCTAGTGACTTGTATAGGAAGGGTCTAGATGGAACACTTCTTAGGTGCCTAGAGATAGAAGACTCTAAAAAGGCACAAGGTGAGTTACAATCTGATTCATGTAACTCGTTCAATGAAGTAGAATATCAAGCTTTTGTGTTTCCAGTTGAAGGAATCCATGACTCAATCAGTAGTGATCAGTTTCATTTTCAGTCTGATGTCAGTTATTATGATCACGCTGATTCATATTTTCATAGTGAGCAAGGTGTAGAAAGTTTGTCTGATTTTTATATGCACTATGAAGATGATGATAACAGTTTTGTTTTGCCTAACGAAGTAATTGAAAGTGTTGATATGATGGGTGAAACAAATAAGGATGAGAGTTTCAGTTTGCCTCAAAAGAATGTAAATGAAAATAAGGTGTATGATAGAGGTAAAAAGTTTTGAAACTTTTTGGTGGCCTGGGGCCATCCCTTGTATATAGTTAGAGTAGTTTCCTTGTTTTCAATAAAGCCGTTCAGGAGATTTTTTGCTGTCAGGTGTGTGGTCTGCTTTTCCCAGAGATCTGGAATCTTGCCATGCCCGCAAGGGGCATGCATCCCTAGATAGGGCCACTGTTGGGACTAAAAATTGCATCCTTCAATTTTACTCACATTTCAAAAATTTTGAGAAAATCAGGCCTATAAATGCTTGTGTACCCGACTGTAACTGTAAAGCCCCAGAGGTGTTAAATGTTTCTAACACTTTTTGTTCAGCCTATCTAAGTGTTCCATGAAGTTAAAATGTCATTCCAAACTATTTGGCGAAGTCTTGTTTTGAGCAAATTTCAAATCTGCATTTTACCCTAAGTGTCAAACAGCGACAGGAGGCTATGTTTACCATTGAATATCTTGCACCCATAAATGTTTCACGACTTACCACTTTGAGAATGTCTAGTGTCCATACCCAAGAACCTATGTTTTAGATTTTGCATCGTTTCGAGACCGTTTGACTAGGTTTTGAATCCCTCAAAGTTGGTCATTTAAATTTGTCATGTTGATGCACATTGCACATAGTTCTGGGAAGCCCTATTTGACGAGTAATAACTTTTGACCAGTTGATCCAAATGTTGAAATTCCTATTGCATTGCATTGTAGGCATCAGAGACTTGTTATATTTCAAGTTTCATATCATGACGAATCCGTTTGATTAGTTTTCAAGCGTGATTCCAAATGGAATTTTTGATTTTTTGCTGGTGTCAATATTTGCAGATTGATTAGCAGGCATGTTCGTGGCATCATAAATCCTAACCCGTGATTGGTCAAGTCAAATGGTTTGTTCCCCTATACTATCCACTAAAAATACTTCGAGTGTGTCAATTTGCAAGTCATGAAGAATCCATATGCACACTTTTCCAGGTCAATTCTGTTTGCCAAAATCATTTTTCAGTCAATGTTCCTAGTTACAAAATTCTGAGTAGTCTACTTTGAATGTTCGCCATTTGTGCCCAGTTATTCATCATGAACCCAAATAGCATATTCATATTCACCTCATGACATAGAATCAATGTCCTAGTTTTTGTTTCCCCATGTGCTCATTTGCCTAGTTTTTCGAGCCAAATCCAAACCCAGTTTATGGTATTCTGACATGTTTTGGTGCAGGTAATTTTGAAGGGGTGACTTTGATGGTCGATATCTTTTGATCCTAATGTCATCATGCAACGAGTTTTTGCATGCCTGTTGAAAATGTTAGAGAGAATAGAGATCCTGAGTTTCGAAGCTTGGTCAAGTGTTTATGTCAATTTTTAAGGCCAGTCAACAGACCTCCTGGTGCAAATTTGACAAGTTGGAAAAAGTTGATAAAGTGAGTTTTATTTGATTAATCAGTGATCGAACTTATTTCAAATCAGTTTGAGATGTTCAGTTGGTCAGTCTGGAGTATCAGTTGCCCGAAAATGAAAAAAAAATTTAGCCGAACCCACTTTGGGGCCGACTAAATTCATCAGAGTTGGGACAACCATTAAGGATTCGGTTGTTGATATGGTGAGTAAGTTGAATGCTTCTGAAATGGAAAACATGGGGTTGAGAATTGAAATTGATAACAAGTGGCAAAGGTGATGAGGATGCCTTTTTGAGAATGAGTCCTCGGAGGTACTGTTTTCTCTCTGCTTGGCCGAACAAGATAGAACTCAGTTAAAAGAGATGATGTTTACAAATTCTCACTGGTTTTCATTTGAAGAGGAGTCCAAGGGAACAACAATAGCAATTCTAGTTTCCTCACCTGTAAGGATGGATGATAATCCAATAAAACATCATTGATACTTCAACTCTCAATGATTTTTAATAAACAACTGCCTTTGATGCCAATATATGTAGTGATCAGCATGGACTACAAATTCATAATAAGAGCAGCTACCATATTAATAGCTAAAGAGCTCAAAGCCAAGTTTGAGGGGCCATGCAAGGTTGTCAAGGGTGTTCTTGGTGCTAATTGAAAAAGAGAGTGGTTTCTGATCATGCTGCTATTTGGTTATAGGAGAATATGGATGGACTGCCAACATGGAGATTAAAGAGGAATAGAGCTTCATGAATAGATTGAAGAAAGTTGTAGCAAGAATAAGCTGAAGCCACTGCAAACCAATTGCCCCATGCTAGTCAAAGAATCAAAACATGTCAAGTTGCAAATAAAGAACAATCCAAGCTGCCAAGGAAATAAAAAAGAAGAGAAGGCAACATTAGAAGAGTAAGCTGACTCGAGGCAAAAAATAGAGCTCTGCTCATGCAAAAAAGATAAAGAAACATTGAGAAAAATGACTGGAGCAGAGGTGGTAGCAAGCAAATGAAATCGCCCAAGCTGGAGATTGCGAGTTCCATGCTAAGAAGCAGAGCAGGCAGGGCATCAAGGTTTTGAAGCCGTGAGCAAGAAGGTAGGATCCCATGCTAAAAAATGCATCTAATGCCTAGCAAATGATGAAGATGCCTAGTCAAACTCGCAGACAAAGTAGCAGTCGATGTGAGCAGGGGCGTCCACTAGCAAGAAACCAGTCTCAAAAAAGACTGCAGTTCAAAGAACATATGTAGTCAAAAGAAACAAGAGTCCACGTAGACAATATGTGGAGGAGCCCGTGGTTGTTTGGAAGTCTGAAGCAATTAAGAGGAACTCACGTCTTGAGAAATAAGCATCCACGCCTGGCAAAAGGAAGATAAAATCCATAGTCAAAGTCATAGGTAAATGGAGGAGTGATGGCATTGGATTAATCCCATATTGCTCAGGGAATGGATATTATTTGTCCTTAAATAATAGAACAATCATTATGACTTGTATCTTATGAGAAAGGCTTTTGGAAAAGCCACAGCCTTATGTGGGGCCCGTGGGGTCAAAATGATAAATTTTGGCGGTCAACGCAAGTAAGATTAGCGTAAGGTTGGGAAGATGGAGTTAGGAGGTTCACGATCTTACGCTGAGGTAAGAGCAGAAATGACAATGAAAAGGAATTCTGATGTTACGCTTGCGTATGAGCAGAGGTCAAAAGTGAAAGGACACCCGATAATTCCCTCATGTAAGAGTGTAAACCAAAATTTGGAGACCTCCGGTGATACATGACTGCATAGCAGCGTAAAAGAAATTGGCGCTCGTAAGAGCATGGAACAAATTTTAAAGCTTCCTGGGGTTACGCTTGTGCCCGTAAGAACGTAAAGCCTGTGTCAGCGTAAAGCAAGTGGCTAAGCAGATGCACGTAAAGGAAAAAATTAAAGCCTCTGATGCTACGTGAAGTAAAATTAAAGGATTGATTAATTGATATTAATTAATTAATTAATTAATCTTCTATATAGTGCATAGCCAGTCAAACTTCGACAAGTGGTGAGGGCAGAAAGAGAAATGATTTTAAAAGTAAAGTCCAAATATTCAATGGATAGATCATTAAAATGAAGGATTTGAAATAAATTTAAAGTTTATATAGTTCAACTATATAAATCTTTTAAATTTTTGAATTTTAATGCTCTGGTTCAATCCAAAAGCCTGAAATTCAAATGGCCATATCAGGGGCATTTTTTATTAGAAACAAGCAGTGCAGCATACCGTTGGAACCGAGAGGAAGTAAATTTTCCGAATTTGGGATCAGATTATGCACAGGTCTTTGCGGGTTCAGTCTATAAGTGGATTTTCAATTTTTAAAGGAATTCTCAGTGTAATTACTGGTTTTCATCATGAAGCATCAAAGTTGGTTCCAAAGTAGTTTGAAAGGCTTGGTAAAGTTTAAATGTGAAGAAAATCAGTTTCTTGGCTTTTAGAAGTCAAATTTTAAACTGATTTTCATTTTACCATGAGTAAAATCAAGAATCAAATCAATTATTTCTTTTAATCATAGTTTCAGATATTTGATGCTTTTAGAGCCATAATTGAAAAGGATTTGATTCAACATTTGAGGGAAAAGATCTGAAAGTTGTTTTGAACCTGTTGAGAAGGTTTTTCCAAGTTGACAGATGTCAGTTGCAGATTTAGATCCAGGAATTAACTTCTCCTATATCATTCTTTCTTTCTTTCATTGCAAGGGTTCTAGGTCTTTTGGAGAAAATTGGCACATTACTATAATACCAAGGTTTTTGGATCCAGTTCTGGATGCATTCCCAATACTGAGACACCATATTCTTCAGCAAATTCTTCTTGTATGAATAGTTATAGGAAGATTAATACAGATAGTTCAGATCTATTAGGTTGTTTCATGTCTTTCATTTCATGCATATGATTGTATAATTTCAAGGAAATAATACAAAGAGCAGTAGATGATTGAGTTTCAGTTGAATCTTGTCTCCTTTATCAACTAATTTGCAATGTTTTACAGTCTTTGACTTAGAGCTTAGGTTGTGATTGCAGTCCCTTAAGGTTGTATGTTATTCATTGTTGCTTATGGCCCAAGAGGTTGTGTAAATGCTTCAGGGAATCAACAGGGTTGTAGGTTTACTGATGGGGATATCATGTAAGAATGGGATTTAATTTGAGCATTGATGTCGATTTACAAGTCAAATAGATAGATCAGATATCTGAAGATGCATATATGTCTCAGATATTCATATGTATGTTTGTGATTGATGGGACTGCCCAATGGTTAAGGCACTGATCAATTACGAGATCATTAGGTCTTATTATTGCATACCTGAGGTTTTGTTGAAATTCAACATTATTAATCAAATGTTATTTCCATTTTATGTTGAAGGACTTAAAAGTTTAATCCTCACTCAGCTTGTGAATATTCTAGATCTGCATTTAGCTACCGCATATCTGCGTCATTTCATGAGCCTTTAGGAGATATAAGGGGTTTCAACCTGCTTAATAGATTTAGGGATATGTTTTGCATTGGTACGGTATCAATTGAATCTTAGGTCCACCTGCCTAGGTTTAGCAGAGCCTGAAGTAGAAGAAGGGTCATACCTTATAGTTGGCCCTATGTCTGAAATGATATGTTGATAATGGGAGTTAGCTGCCCCTAGATATGTCATGTTCTCATGGGGATAATTGAAAACCCTCCAGTGTTTTCAAACACCAACATATTGCTATGGTATTTTATCCTCTACTATCACTGATAATGGAGGGCAATTAAAAATAAGGATCTCAAGCAACAATGCAAGAAATTCAAGATTAAATAGCATTGGTCCTCTATATACTACCCTTAAGGGAATGGCCAAGTTGAGATTTTAAAAAAAACACTATTAAAAATCCTACGTTGAACCGTTCACAAATTAGGTAGGGATTGGCATCTACAAATCATTTCACCACTATGGGCTTACAAGACTACTATACACACTCCTATAAGGGCTACACATTTTTCACTAGTCTATGGTTTTGAACTTGTCCTCCCACTATAGGTCAAGATTCCCTCTTTATGAGTCTCTCTACATGGTTTAATTATTGATGAGGACCATAGAACTATCATGATCCATGAACTAGAAACTCTAGATGAGTGTTGCAAGGCCATTTTTTATCACATGAGGGCCTATCAAAAAAGGATGTCCACTAAGTATAACAAAAATTCAATCCTTTTGAGTTCCAAGTGGGTAAAATTGTTCTTCAAGAAAATCCTAAGAACCAATAGAATAGGTAACATAAAAGAAAATTTCAGCCTAATTGGTTATGTCATTACATCGTCACAACAACATTCAGTCTGGTGCTTATGAACTTTCTACTCTTGAAGGAGAATAGTTCCATGAGCCTATCAATATCCTACATCTAAAAAAATTCTATGCTTAAGGCTCTCATGGCTCAGTTGTTTATACATATCTTATGATCCTGAAAAAATCCAAAAAAAATCATATATGGTGCTAAAATAATCCTAAAAATAGAAAATTTCCTAAAAGATTACCATCTTAGAAAAAACCTAGCAATAGGCATTTTGATGCATCATCAAAAAATATATAAAAATATATAAAATTACAAAAAGTCCTGAAAAAAATTCCAAGTGGTGAAAACCTAGAAATAGGCATTACTTGATACCCTCATACCTATGTCTATCATTCTCACTTCATGCTCATTCAGTTTATAGTACCATTCCTAACTCGGAATCAACTCTTTTCCTTGTCTAGGGGGCATGGTTGCTTAGCTTATCAGGGTCTTCTTATGCCTTAAGGGTTTCTCTAGCAACTTGTCTAAAATAATATTTCTCAACACTTTACCCCTTGACATCAAGTGTTTCTCAAAACTTCATGGATATCTTACTTATAGACTAGGATGCCACGATATTTCTCACTCTTAGATGTGATTCTTAAAGATATGGCCATGTGACTTACACATACACACACACACACATAAGCTTAAACTTGTTGAGACATGTTGAACTTTATCTTCTTTGTGTGTTGTCTATTATGATTTCTTTGTTGAATGTTCCCTCCCTAATAGTCTTTCGAGGATGTCATAGACTAGAAGGTTGGGGGCATGGGGCATCACTAGTACATTTGGGCTCATTTTTTGACCTAGGTTGGTCAAAATTTGAACCAACCAATTAGTCAAAAAAAATTGCGTCAAAATTTTGAACAACATACTGGTTGGTCAAAATTTTGACCAATCCATTGGTCAAAAACTTTCCAAATCCCTTGGTGCAATTTCCACCAGGCATTGGTCAAAATTTTGACCAATGCTTGGTCAAGTATTGGTTGAAATTTGGTTGAAAACCACTAGGAGTTGGTTGAAATTTTGACCAAGGCCTGGTGGAAAACACCCAGGTGTTGCTCAAAATTTTGACCAATGATGGTGGAAAACACCTAGGCGTTGATCAAAATTTTGTCCAATGCTGGCAGAAAACTACCAAGCATTGGTCAAAATTTTGACCAACACCCGGGTGTAAATTTTTTTCAGGCATTCTATAAAATAGTTCACATGCCTTGCATATGATTTGACATTTTGCATGCATCTTGCACTCTCTCATCCGGCTGATGATGGATTATAGAGAGTGATCTGAAACGATGATGCTAAAAACACACACACAATCAAATCCAAAATGAACTTGCATTATAAATGGATTGTGGAAATCTAATATATATATGTTTAAGTTGTGATTGTGCTGGTAGACATGCATGCAAAATTAACATTATCAGATTTCCACAATCCATTTGTAATGCAAGTTCATTTTGGATTTGATTGTGTGTTTTTTTTAGCATCATCATTCCATATCACTCTCTATAATCCATCATCAGCCAAATGAGAGAGTGCAGGATGCATGGCGCAAAATGTCAAATCATATGCAAGGCATGTGAACTATTTTATAGAATGCCTAAAAAACACCAACAATAACTAATCAAACTATCTTAAACAATGACAGTAACTAATATGCTTCTTCATTAATATGCTCAATACAATAAGTGAACTCGACAACTATGCACAACAAGTTATATGCTAAAAGGAAATCATTTAGGAGATACAGAATATGGGGAGAGTAGGAAAATCCCTATTTGACACTTGCTCTAGAGTATGAAGTTGCATAGATTGAAGTATTTGGGCAAATGTTTTTTCAGAACCACATTTATAGAGGTTGGAAATTGATTCATTGGAGTCCCTTATCTAGCATAGCTTTGGCTAAGGCTAAGTTGGAGTATCCAAAGGGACGCATATCAAGAAGTGTTTATGCTATTTTCAAGGTGGTTAATGTAGTAAATATAGCTACTAATTTGCTCAAAGGACTTCTACCTAGTTTGGGTTTGGCTATCTAGACTACAACCCCATGGACAATTCTTAGAAATGCTATTATTGTAGTCAATGGTCAACTTCTTTAAGAAATGGTCTAGGTAAGAACAAAATCATCTGTAGATACTACTACAAAAGGTGTTAAAAACCTTTTTTTGAAAGCAACCAACATATTGTTGTTGCAGTAGATTTAGTCAGTACTCTACAATTGAAGTAGGGGATTCAGCTTGATGTATTTGAATATTTTGTAGTTTAGGTCTTGAAAATTACAATTATATCCATCCCTTAGAAAATAGGGAATACCTTATTGTTGTGGGTGGAGATTACATAATGACAGAATCTAGAATAAGGCTGGTTCATATTGCTCTAGGCCATAGCCAAGAAGATTTTTTGACTAGCATGAAATATAAGCTTCCAGTACTATCTCCTATAGATGATAATGGCAATTTTACTAAAGAAACTAAGCAGTTTACTGGTTTGGATGTCTTGGGTGATGGAAATGTGGCAATTTTCAAGAGCTTAGATGAACACTTCACTGATAATATCATCCATAAAACCCTTGTCTTTGCATGGCCATCTTGGATTTACCAAGCGATAAATTGTGAGCTTCTCATTTGGGAGGTCTTAAATTCAAGTCTACTTGAGCTTAATACATAATCTCAACAAATCTCAACAAGCAACAATAGCATCATACTCAAAGAGTCCTCTTATGTTCTTGTATTGAATGAATTGGACCTTGTATGCTTGTAATTAAGTTGTTTTCACTATCCGAAACCATGAAGAGAAATGTAGGTGTGGAGATTAAGGACTCACCATTGTTTTGAGATAGTCCCAGTCATCAACTAAGGGCTGCCCAGGAAATCTCACAGTATTCAGCACCAAAGGACCCATTTTAGAGCCAAATAAAAGCTTTCCAATAAGCTTCACACTCTTGTCAAGATGCATGTGATGTTTCATCACGTCAATCAAATTCTTTTGTGCTTCTAATTTATCGGTGGAATTCTCCATAGATCTTTTATATTGACCAAAGGAATCCATTCCCTCATTAGCTTTAAGTCAAAAATATACATTCATTTGTCTAAAAGAATGTAATAAATTGATTACAATAGATGATTCATGTAATATGTTTCATGGCAAATACAAGGAAGTCAAGTCTGAATCTATGTTAAATTATTGTTGGAGCTTATCTGATATAGTTTTAAAGCCTAAAAACATATTTATTAGTCTAGATCAAGTGAAAAATAAAAATGATAATTCATCAAATCACTTTCCCATACAAATAGAGACATGATTACCACCTTTTTCCATAGGTAAAGAAGGTCTACATCCCACTAGTTTATAGCCCTTGCTTTCTTTTCATCAAAAACTTCTTCAATCCCATTATCAAAGGTGAAAGTAGCATTAGCATTTTCAAGGGCACTTCCCATGTATAGAAACAAATGCTTTCTGCTGATAGGGATGTCACCGTACTGCATTACGTGGGTTCCAGTCCTGTATGTGTTATGATCTGATGTCCTCATTTTAACTTGTTAATGATTTTTTGTATCAATATATGCAATTTAAAAATATCAAGCACCTTCTACTTCCACTTTATTAGAAATAGGATCAAATGGAGTTGGTTTTCTAGTATATTTACTAAGTTCAATAAAAACCCTAACTATTAATGGTAGTACTAGCACCATAACCCATTATAAAATCTAGAAAGTGAAAATTAGCACTTACACATGAATGTGATAAATAGAAAAAGAAACATAAATATTAAACCCCATGAAGTAAGTGCGACATGTCTTAAAGCCATAAGGAAAGTGCAGTCTAACTAGTGTTTTGTTTGTTCAAACTCCAAATTAAATGTCCTAAGTAGATTCATTGAATCAATCCCCCGATTAATACTTGAGAAACAAATTTCTATAGCATTTAACATAAATTAGGGCCATGAAAAGTTATCACTTATATTATCTCCAAATTGTGCATCTCACTGCCATTCACATTAAATTAGTAAAGAGTTGTGTGCTCAAGATTGCCCATATAATGAATTTTATTTGACTGATTGTTGTTATTTGAAAGAGAAAATATTAACTTGTCTTCCATCCATGCAACACTGTACAAATCTCCAAGGCATGTGAAATACTCTTGAGGGGGTGAGGGGGACATTCCGGGACAATAAGTTCCCCAGCTATTTTCTTCTACACTGGCAGTTGTTGTAGAGTAGATATTCAGACCTTTTGGTAGAAGACCTTCAAAAATGCTTCCGCTTTTACATGCCTCGATATAAATGAGCTAATGATGCAAACACTTAAATCAATGAGCCATGAAAGAAAGAAAACTAAACATGGACTTAAAGTGCATTGCTAATTCTTCAAAAATGAGGAAAAAAGAATAGTCCTACATTTCTTAAGTGGTTGTATTTCCTCACCATTTCTTTAAATGTGCCAGAAGCATGATTTTTCTTTACGACTTCAATGAAGTCATTTGCAAAAAGATAAGGAAGGGTGGGCATGCCTACAATCACAACCAACATCATCATCACCTCTCTGTATCATAGCTACATAAGTCATACTGATTTCTTCTAACACATGATCAGAAAAACACTAGAATTGTATTTGCTACATATGATGGAGACTTCAAGTGGAAAACGTTAGAGATTTCCAATAAAAAGCTATAGTTGTAGAAATAAAATGATAAATGAATGAATGAATGAAGATTTTTAATGACATCCATGAGACTAATCAGTCTAATGGACCACGAATCAAAGCCTAAATGATTACACATATTAAGTTGACAAAGGATGTGACATGGAATGGCTTAAGAAAAATTCCATTCTTTTATGACTAACATGTTGCAAATATCTGAAAATGCATATTAAAGAAGACATTAGTGAATTGGGAGGAATATGCATAGTTTTCCCTATCTAAGATGGTTGAAAATGCATCTTGTTCTGCAAAAGACAATAAATGAATGATCGACCATATTAAGCCTACTAAATAAGTGACATGGAATGACTTAAGCACGATTCCATTCTTGCATGAGTTTTAAGCTATTCCAAATGACTGCAAAAGCATATGGAGGAACATATTAGAGTGTTGTCAAGAATATGCATAGATTCTTTTAGGGTAGGATTACTATTTTTCTAGAAACAAGCCAAATAAATCTGATCAGTCCAGTAGAGAATCTGTAGAAAGAGAGGTTAAAATTCACTATTGTGACAATTTCAGAAACAATGGGATATGTCTCTATCATAAATGGGACAATGTCAATCGAAAATTCTTTAAATAACAATCCAATTTAGTATATGGAGGGTTATACAACCTAGAGTAGTCAAGAAATCTATTCTGAAAAATAATGCAAAAATGTTCAGCTTTTAGATTCTCTTTAGTTTGAGTATTCATTGGCAATTTGGAAATTCCACTAGAGATAATTAAAGACAATAATTAGAATTTTAAACAAATATAGTTACTCACCAAGTACTCCAAGTCCTCCATGATCAGAGTAATAGATGAAAATGTGGTCATTGGGGCCACTATCCACCACTTTACCAAGGAGGAGATCTTTCATGCACTCCAATGCCCACTCTCTAGAAAGGGTCCCAAAGAACTTGACAAGGGTCTGAAAAGTTTTGGAATCAATAAGGGAATTGATAGTTTCTATTCAATTTCAAGAGCATAGGATGTTTCATAGACCTATGGCTCAATAGCATGGGTGTTGACAATGACATGTTTGATATCAGGCAACTCTGTATAGTGTTGTAACCTAACTTACAATATTAGTGATGCATAAATATTTCCTAAGAAACCATTTGACATAAGGAAAAATGGAGTAAACCTAAAAAATATTTCCACAAAAATTCATATAGACAATATTTCATACAAAATATTCAATCTATATTAAAGTTCAAGTGTACTCTTAATGAATCACCTACCTGAAGTGCGCGCATATATAAACTAGCTTTCTCACACAACTATGATATACAAGGATGGTCAGAGTGACTAAAAATTCCATTTGCCAAGATAGCATCAACAACATTAGGGAAAATGATCAAATTAATCTCAAGAACCTGCAAGGAAAATAAAATTATAAAAGACAAACCACAGTAATTTCTACAATCAACAATGTATAAATAGTTACATTTGCACTCTTTCTAGACTTTGCACATTAGTGTACTTTTAAACTAGGTTTAAAAGCTAGTTGATTCATGATCATATTAACAACTTGCCTTAGTTTGAATATGTGCATGTTCTAGCAAATTAGGCTTCAAAACGTCCAACAAAAATGATGTTGCTTCATGGATCATATTACGTTGCATATAGATTTAAATTGGAAACAAAAGTATAGTAAGTTACAAAGAAGTTTCCTTATGGTCTCCGCAGTCTACTAAACCTTTTAAACATTTTTGATTCATCTTGTAAGATACTATCACCCTAGCTAACACCTTTCAAGGCTAACACTAAATGAAACACTCCATTGCATTTTCTCAAGCTATGTGTTCTTTTCAATAGTAGACAGCAAGAATGGTATATCAAACATTCAGATACTAGAATTATTGGAGAATGGTATTTATCTAATAGACAACTAGCTATGAAGAAACTAAACCATTTTTATTGATGCAAGTACATCGAGGAGTTTATAATCTAGATAATATCAATAGCCTCTTTCTTATTCCTGATATTGGTAAATGAAAATTCCTCGATTGGGGTACTAGTTAGCAAAACATCATAATCTTGTAAATACTTAAAATTAAATATTATCAAGCTTGTAATAAAGCAAGGAGTGACATTGCTTGCCATTTGGTGTGACATTCCTCCTTGCAATCAAATAAATTTTGTATCTCATTTTAGTTCTCTATGCCTTGCAAGGCATGCTATAGTGAGCACATGCAATTGTCAATGTTGGGATGTCAGCACGTTATAGGAAAGTGGAGGCACGTTATAGATTTCCAACCATTCTTTGACAAGTTTCAATTATTTTTCAATTACAAACATCATAGATGTTACAAGAGAAACTTACCAATGATATATGCCTAAGTCACAATCCATATTTATAGGCATAATAAAAGAAACCTTTGGGAATACCACAGACCTACAGATTTTCCACCCCTCTTCATAAGAATTCCACCAACTAGAGTTGCCCAATAGTCTCCAACAGTTGACCAAACAATGGTCTAAATGAATGGGGAAATTTTGTTGGTATTTGATTAAAATAAAGGCCAAATAACCACATGTGAAAATCTACATTTACTATGTGGTACAATCCATCATAATCTTATCGAAAGGCTACACCTTTTTGTGAAACACATCAATTTCAAGTAAGACACCAGTAGTCTTCCAAGCTTGACCTGCTAAAGTCATCTCTGGAAGGATGAGTTTCTATAAAACCACCTATGGTCTTTAAAGATGTATTATGGAATGGATTGGTATTATGTTATCAGGAAGTACACAATGCAAATTTCCTAAGGCTTGGCCAGGTCCTCTACATGATTCTTCTACTCAGGCCACCCATGCAATAAGATTGGACTTGTTTATTAAGCCCATACAACATACTATCGACAAACCCAAAAAAAGATCACACAAAATGACAAAGGTAGGGATGAATTACCATCAATAGATTCTCTCCTTAGCATTTTCAATCTTAGATCATAAGCCCTTCTCTTACATCTTTTTGTTGATGATCAGCTTTCTATAAAGGAGTTTCTTCATTTTTGCACTTCCCATTGTTATGTCACTTCCACATTTTTGTCCAGAGCTATAAAGACCCCAAAAAATAGCTCAATATCACAAATCTATTATAGAGTAAACACCCAATTAGTTAATCTAAGCATTGATGCATGATATATGATATCATTTCATCAAGTCCAAAGTTTCTCCGAACATTCAAAAATGGTGGAATTTCAAAAATTAAAACATAAACTGATCATAATCTATCTCTCTAAAGATTCAAAAACAATTGAATTGAAGAAATTGAAATATGCAACATCATTATTGTCGATACTTACCAAATTTTTGGCCCTTGGAAGGTTTCCTCTTTTAGCAAGATTCACAATAAGCTCAAAGTTGTTGAGGTAGAGAAATGCAACACATACATTAGTTAATATATGGAGAGCATTAAATGGAAGGAAAACTTCAGTCAAAATACCATTTATCAAAAAACCATCTATCTGCTAACAAAAGGCACAATTGTAGCTTCACTTGGTTTCAAGAATACTATAATATTCTCTACTTAACAAGGTCAACCACATGAAGGTGGAAACTCATCTGGCCTCACCCCCCTTCCCCTAACATCAATCTATATCCCCCTTTAACATCTAATTACATACTTCATTCATTTCATTCATCCATTTATGAACTATAACATTCAATCAATACAATCACATAACATTCATTAAAATGATATAAAATTCATTAATACGCAATAGTGATCAAGACTTTATATTATATTATCAAAAGATTTTACAAAAGTTTTGTTCTGTTCAACTGCAGGGACCAGGGGAAAAAGAAGAGGGCAAAGAAAACCCCCAGTATAGCCCAGGACCGGAGTCTTGTATACATTACAGATGCCCTTTATAAGGGTCTTTAAGAAGGCATACCTCCTTTTATACATGGGGAGGATTTTTGATAGAAGAATCTCCAAAAATAAATACAAGGTTGGATCAAAATCCATCTCAACCAGATTCCCTTCCCAACATATTGGGGATTACAAATAATAATGACTAAGAGGGTTACAAATATCAATGTTGGAGGAAATTGGAGTGACAAAATTTTGAGGAGATCTCTGGTCTAGTTAAAGAAATGGTGGACACTAGAGGTGAATGTTGTAATCCTTGAATAACCTACAATAAAAAACAATATTACATGGCAATGAAAAGAAGGGGCATAAGGGGTTAATAGGTCTTACCCCCCTAAAACAAATATTTGACAAGTCACCTATTCTCAAAATAGGAATTTGCAAAACTATTTAGCACCTTACACTTCTAGCTTTGGTCACAAATAGAAATGTACATATACAGAGGAGAGTGTATGAATGATTCAGATCTGCATATGTATACATATACAAGTATATATACTTGTGGGAGATAGTTTGTATATATATATATATATATATGGAAATATACATTTAAACATATATATGTATATATATGTATATATATATATAGACATACATACATATATACATATATGGAAATATACATTTAAACATATATATGTATATATATGTATATGTGTATACACACACACACACACACACACACACACACACACACACACACACATTTATATTAGAGATTAATTTTCACTAGTGATTAAAAATGGCAGACAAAAGAAAAGAAGGAACAACAATTTATTATTCTCCTTAGTATTGCAGGGACGTAAAACAATGAGTTCAATATCAAGTGTTGTCAAATTAATGGACGGTCATATGCTGAATCATTTCCAATCAGCATAAATCAACATAGAAGCTATACGAAAGTATGAAGGAACAATCATACGGTTGACTTACCTCAAACAAGCTTCACCCTCAGAGCCAATTCAATAGTACGTGAACCAAAAATACAGAAGTTGTGAAATGAGAAAAATATATTAAATAGGGTTGCAAACAAGAACACAGGTGATATTTTTACTCTTCACAACGATCCCCCTTATGCCAATGGAGATTTTCATATTGGGCATGCCTTAAACAAGATATTGAAAGATTTTCTCAACAGATATATGTTGCTTGAATGGTATAAGGTGCACTATGTGCCTAGTTGGGATTGCCATGGGCTACCCATTGACCTCAAAGTTCTGCAGTCCATAGACCAAGAGGAAAAGAAAGAGCTCATACCATTGAAACTAAGAAACAAAGCTACTTAATTTGCCAAGAAAACTGTGTCTTTATATATGTTTAAACACATATATAACATGTATGTTTATATTCAAGCAAATGCAATTGGTAGGTATAAAGCTAAATCACACAACCTTTGCCTACATTATTGATGCCTGTGCCAAAACAAGAGCTTTGGAATAATCTATGGACATGCATTAAAGTATAAAAAAAATTTGTCAGATGTTGTAGTCACAATTTCCATGGTAGACATGTTTGAAAAATGGAAGCATAGACAAGGCATGTGAATTTTTTGATATAATTCATGAACAAAGTGTGGTCATGGTATAACACTCCTAGTTTTTTATGTGTTGTTAAACTCCTTTACCAAACTCTTAGTTTGTTTTTGGGTACTTAAAATTGATAGTACAGATATAAGAATGGTAGAGATTAAGCCTTGGAAACCATGAAACATATTGGGTGAGCCAAGGATGGTGCCTTGGAGGACACACAATAAAATAGTTTAATTGCCTAATGGTATCACCTTGTTATCAAATTTGATCAATATAAAAAAATTCTATCAAGACTCAACAAACTTTATCTTAATTACTTGACATCAATGATTGAGAATTTCAAATCAGTCATAAATCAAACAAAATTGTTTCTCTGATGTTTAGATCATAATCCAAAAATCAAGTTGATGTTTTTCAAGTAAACATTTAACATCAAGCATCTATGACCTCCTCACTTCTATCAATCATTGGTATTGATTTTTTTCTAATGTCACATTCTAGAACACTTATGAAATTCATCTCTGAAGCTAATTATAGGCTATCATAACTTTGAAATACAAAGAAGTTTTTTTTTGCACAAAAGCATATTGGGACTTTCACAACATGATAACTACTTAAATAGATATATCATATTAATTTAACACCAAAAATTAAATCCAATATGATTACAAGTATCAATACAAGAAATCAAAAGTTGAGCTTACTCCTTAATCCTATGTATCCTCAAAAATCTACAGACAATAACATTAATGTAAGAGAGATACAAAGATATCATTCCTACCCTACATAGTTTAGTGATCTAACAAACACACCTTTAAATTCCCACTAATCAGTGGTTCCTAGTCCCATATGTTTGAAAATTGGAAGCATAGACAAGGAATGTGAATTTTTTGATAGAATCCATGAAAAAGGTGTGGTCATGGCATGCCATGATTGTCAAAAATGCATCAAAATAGATTTGATGAAATTATATATATGTTTAAGTTAAGATTGTCCTGGTAGACATGCATGCAGAATTAACAATCCCATGGATAGTTCCTAGAAACATAGTTGTTGTAGTCAATTGTTAGCTTCTTTACATAGTGGTCCAGGTAAAATGAAATAAGTTTTTCTATTTCATTGTTTGGTTTTCACAGAGTGCGCGAAGGAGCTAGAGCATGCAATTTTGTTGTTGTTGAATTTTAGCATTTGTCAAAGTAATTATCTGACTCACATATACATACCTATGTATATATATGTATGCATATATGTATATGCATACATATATACACATGGATATGTATACATATAAGCTGAGTATATTTGATACCTTTGATTATAGTAGGCTTGTTAAAGACACTTGCTATACTACTGATCTGCATATGTATACATATATAGGTATATATACTTATGGGAGATATTTTGTATATATATATAATTGATTGGGTTTCTAATCTCGACTTGCTCAACATTGTTGATTTAAGGCCTCTTCTTCCAACCTTGCACTTTCTTCTTTGCAGGTTTTTCTTAAACACAACTCTACATCATCCCCAGTTTCAAGCAATTTGGCAATACATCTATTTGCTACAAAAAACAATACCCATTTCTTGTTTTGGTTTTTGATAGGTCTTGCTCAACTCTTTCATTTGGAGAGAAGGTTTCTATCATGGTAGTAGCACATAAAACATCTCAAGATAAAACTAAAGATGAAAATGAGTAAAAGCATATGGTTGACTTACCTTTGACAAGTATCACCCTCAGAGCCAATTCAACAGCACGTGAACCAAAAATATAGAAGTTGTGGGATGAGAAACAGATATTAAATAGGATTGCAAACAAGAACACGGGGGATATTTTTACTCTTCATGATGGTCCCCCTTATACCATTGGAGATTTACATATTAGACATGCCTTGAACAAGATATTGAAAGATTTTTTCAACATATATAAGCTACTTGAAGGGTATAAGGTGCACTATGTGCCTGGTTGTTATTGCCATGGGCTACCCATTGAGCTCAAAGTTCTACAGTCCATAGACCAAGAGGCAAGGAAAGAGCTCACTATTATTACATACAGGATCTCTAATAGAAATACTAATAAAGATAATTACAATCTTATCTTTCTTGGTGCTGATGTATGGATCTTTAGATTTATTCATCAATGGCAATTGTTGACAATGTGTATTCTAAACCTGTAGGTTAAATCGATCTTAGGACAGCAATATATGTTTGTACTTGATATGTTGCATTGTCTCCAAGTTCGATGAGCATATATAATACATGGAAGAGTCATGTCCCCCCATAGGGGCATGACTCTAGGTGGCCAAAGGCCACGTAGGGTCATGACCCTATAGGGTCATGATAATATCGAAAGCTTTGTTTAGTTAATAGATAACAACACCGATATATATTGGGTGTTTAGACAAAGCAATAAGTCCAATACTTATCGAGAGTAATACAAAACATTGTATAACCATTCAATATGCATAGCAATCATCATCAGACTTTGTTTGAGATAATATATAGCCTGATTCAATATTGGATGCTTGTATAATAAGAGATAGCAACATTAGTGATTAAGAACGCAATCCCTGATCAGTATAGTAGCCAGTGTCATTTAGGCAACCCAATATGAATCAGAGGCAAACATAAAAACTTAGATACTTTTGTGTGTGTGTGTGTGTGTGTGTGTGTGTGTGTGTGTGTGTGTGTGTGTGTGTGTGTGTGTGTGTGTGTGTGTGCGCGCGCGCTTATATGCATATGTATATATATGCACAGGTACATATAATCTGATAATTACTTTGATAGATGCTAAACTTCAAAACTCACACCATTGAAACTAAGAAAGAAAGCTACTCAATTTGCCAAGAAAATTGTTGATCCTCAAAGGAAATCATTTAGGATAGGTACCATACATAGAGAGTGGTTTCAAAGCTCCTTATTAACCAACATAGCCACTAGAGGATAGGCACCATACAAGAGTGTTCTAACTCATGGGTTTGTCTTGGATGAGAGGGGTCTAAAAATGAGTAAATCACTAGGAAAAGTAATAGATCTACTTGTTGTAATTGAAGGTGGAAAGAATCAAAAGGAGGATTCCAAGTATGGAGCTGATGTCCTAAGACTTTGGGTTTCAAGTGGGGATTATTCTGGTGATGTAATGATTAGTCCACAAATTTCCAAGTAAATGTCCGATATATATATATAAAAAATTGCATGGAACATTGAGATATCTTCTTTCAAATCTTCATGACTGGAAGCTAGAAAATTATTTTATTTACAAGGATCTTCTAATGATTGATAAGTATGCACTATACCAAGTAGCTAGTGTTATCAAAAACATCAAACAGAGCTATGGGAGCTATCAGTTCTATAAGATTTCCCAAACTATTCAATGTTTTGCAAGTGTAGACTTATAAAATGTTTACTTTGATGTTGCCAAAGATCGGCTTTATGTTGGTGGTAGAAATAGCCAAACAAGGAGGGGTTGTCAAACTATTCGTGTGGCTCATCTACTTTTCATTATGTGGGCTATAGCTCCAATTCTACCTCACATGGCCAAGGATGCAATGGAATAAACATGGGATAAACTTGCAATTTTTTTTGAAGGTTTTGTTATTGAATTTCTAATGGCATTTTGCACCCTGTTATTTCTCCATATGGCACAATTTGCATGTTGCAGTCTGTGCCTAATGCTTCAAGCATATTGTTTGTGTGATAAGGACATTTGATGATTGATAGCATTATAGAACTATCTAGGCCTAAATTTGCTGTAAGTTTTAGTGTTGGAACAAATAATGTACTGCCAAGTAGTTTTGTTAACATCTCATTGTTGTCATCATATTTCAATCAATTCAATTTATGGCATATTTTTTGTATTCCAAATGAATACTATTTTTGTTATCTTTCAATCATGTGAGCACTCATTGATTTCATTAACAATTGCCATTGCCTTCCATTTGAAATATGTATCCTTCTCTCAAAACAGTCAATGTGTAGTATATTTATTTTTCTCAAAATTGAAGTCTTGGAATAAAAGAAAATCCTCTACTTTTTTTAACTTGTAGACTCCTTTATTCATCTTTCTTGGAGTTCTTATATTTTTGTGTAAGTGAATATTGATTTTTTAAGCCCCTGGACAAAATTGTTTTAATTTGGATGCTTTGTTCCCCTATTAAGGCATTGTCAAGAATCCTTTGAATAATAGGAGCCTAAACAATGTACATTGCTAACATTGAGATATAAGATTGAAACGATAGAGAAAGATTCTTTTGTTAAATTTAGAAGAAAGCAACTAGCAGATATGCATGTAAAGAAAAAAGAGCATTCATTCAAAGAGATGCATGTAAAAAGATGACTAGGGGTGGCAATAGCAACTAAAATAATTTGATCGACCAATCTTGTGGATCATCATTGAACTATTCACAATTACCTCATAAAAAATGAAATATTTGAACTATAATAACTTTGTCTATGATGCATATAGGTCATAGAAACAAGCAATGAAACTTTAATCCTTATTCATCCACAATGATACCATCTCTAGAGATATCATTTCCCAGATATAGTTCATGTACTAGCCAAAAAAGTACTTATTTTTTGTGGTACATAATTTTAATTCTTCATGCTATTGAGTATAATTGCATGGTTCTGAAAGTGTTATCATTAGTTTTCTTGAGGTGAGGACAAAATACCTTATAGGTAGTTCTAAATAACATTTATAGGATGAAATAACTTTAGGACAAGATACCTTTTAGGTCTAAATAACTGAGTTGGTCTAGAAGTAGATAGAGAAGCATGGTAAATAATTCTTAACCACAAAAATATGTTTCAATAGCTTTTTATCTTTATTCTCGAGTCTCATTCTGATCTGATCATAATCATAATTAGATATTAGGTCATATTTGGAGAAGCTACATGCAACTCATCAACTGACTATTCTATTCTAGAGACAAAAAAACTAGTAATTTTAAGCTTTCTTATTTAAGTCATGATAATCGATTTACATTCAAAAATAAGGATCCTTTATTTGTGTCTAATATTATAAGTCAATATGGTGGCATGGTGCTATTAAGAAGCCATAGTTTTTAGCGATATCATTGCAGTGGAGAGTTTCTTGTTGAAGTCCTAAAATGGAAGAATAGTTATTTCCAAAGGTATTCACCTACATAGGAATTATAGCAATGTTTCATACTTGTTCAATATGTAGGTGTTGGTTCATTTAGTGAACTTGTTTGATGATTGAAGTGTTTAGCAAGGTGGAAATTTTATTATGGTTTCTTCCCACATGATCACAAAAGATTATTCTCAATAGCATGATTTTTGGAAGAAACTGATTTCTTTTATTATGATAAGATTGTTTATGGACACAAGAGACTAAATAGTAGTTCTAAGTGGTGACTTGAGTTATTCTAGTTTTGATCAACCTTAGACATAATAGCGTGGACAAGCATCCAAGAAAGGCACAATCCTTTAGACCATTTCTATTCCTTTAATACCTTCTTCTAATAAACTGAAGCATATTCACAGTCAAAGCACAATGATTGTTTGAACAGATCTCATGAGCTTTGGAACACACCTATCATTCTTTCTTTGTTGTGACTATTTGATAGTTCAAATAATATCTTTGATTACTAAATATTAATTGGCAAGCATTTATATTTTTGTACTACTATTTGGTCATGGTGTAGTGAGTCAATGATAAGCATTATATTTGAAACACAAATAATTACTATGGTTAATATTTCAAATCTGAAACATCAAATTACAACATAGACATCCAATTTGCATTATAGTATGACCATTGTTTGACAAAGTCCATATAGAGGAGTACAAAAATTTGGCACAAATAGACAAGGTTATTATAGTGGCATCAATTTGTGCATCTTGCTAGCCCGATGGTGTTAGGGAATGAACATAACATGAGCAAGCAACCTCATGCTCATAGTAATTACCTTGGAGAAAGCAATTCAAATCTAGTTATAAATGAGGACGAGGAAGAAAATAGAATAAACATGGGAGACTAGGATCAACTAGAACACCCTATGATAAAACTTTACGATGGCTAAAGCATTTTACAGGCTGATTAAATTTTGATCTAAAACATTAACACACATATATGCACTAAAGTTGAAACAGAAACCTAAAACAATGCTACCTGTCGTGTCTTTCTTGTGACATAATAATGAATTAGGATCTTGTCCTCCCAAAGCAAGCACTTGCCTTCAACTTTTTCTTGCACCATAGAACACGCCACCACAATTTTTGTAAAGAATAATTATAGGATGGGGTCTATCCTCGGATGTACTAAAACACATGTATTATATGCTAACTCATGGCACATCCAAACACCACTTGCAAGGCTCAACGTGGCCCCTGCTGAAATGCCTCCCATCATTAATGCATTCTCATTTTGCAAATGTTGGTCTACAAAAACACCACTCACTCCCTTTCATCTGCAAAACACCCTGGTACACATGATGGTCAAATCCCCTTTACTTTGCCCATTCAACAAGTGTGTATTTCTCTTCACACGAAATAGAACTTTTTTTATTTTAACATAATGAAGCCCATGTTGGTCAAAATTTTGACCAACAAGGGCATGGATTTTTTTTAAAAAGATGTTTTTCCTTGCATATTCCAACCAATTTGACCCCATTTTAATAGATGGTAAAAAAATTTGGTCTCAAAATGGGGTCAAATGTACTAGTGCATGTTTTACTTTTTTTCTACTTGTGGGTATACTTTGTTAGTCTAAGGTGTTGAGAGCTTTTGTGCTTGTCCTACTTGACACTTTCAATCTAAAATGTATCACCATTGTTTGTTTTTGTATGACCACACTCGGGGGTTATCCTGGCACTTATGCCTTGATGTAAGTGTAATCTTGCGATATAAAATTAGGGAATCTAACTACATTAGTCATCTTGACCTATATACCTTTGATGCTTAGATTGGATTCTCACATATATATCTAATATATATCATATTCATATCCTCATAGTTATACTAGTGAGCATTTTATGATCTTCTAATGTTCCTAATAATGCTCTGATGAAATTAGAGTCTAAAAGTTATGTGTCCTTCGCAAGTAATCCACTTTCTCTACTAGTTTGTGTTGTAAGATTGTTTTATCTTAGTCTTTCATTTTTTATATGGAGAGAGCTCTTTCTTCACCTTTCATGGACATTTTAACTAATTTTGTTCATTACTTCTTATTCTTCCTCTTGATCATGTCCTTTGTGTTAGAATATATTGTCTACCAATATGAATGAGAGTGGGGGGGGAATCAGTTATCTAACTAATATCACAATTATCAAACTTAATAAAATCTTACCATATGAGCAATTTAATTAGAAACCACAACAAGATACTCATACACATTAACACTAGATATGTTAACTAGGGAAACCCTTGATCAAAGGGAAAACCTTGGTGGGGATGATACCAACAAGATGATGTACTAATATAAATATTCATTGTTAGAGGATGGACCATGTTAGGAGTCTATAACAACATTCAGTACATATTAGTCCCCATTAGGAGACTTCAAATCCCTTTTAGGAGATTCCAACCTTATTATGAGTTGTGTCAACCCTATTTGGAGTTGTGGAAGACAGATGGACCCACTATCCAAACAACTTTAGGGAAAGACCAATGAACCCACTATACAAATGATCTCTATATTATTCCTTGTTGTATAATATAAATGAATAGCACTTCTCCTTCCTATTTCTCTGTCATGTCAACTGGACTTCTACTCCTTCTGATCTTGGAACTAGATCACAAATCTTACATCCAATAATCCCTTGGATTGCTTACTCACATTCACCAAACACTGCTCATTTTCACACTTAGCACTCAATACAATGGTTCCAACACTTCTTATAAACAAGTAAAACATATTTCCTTTATATTGTATCTTCAAATAATTCCTTGAGTTAGCCTTGAGGCTTTCTCAATTAATTATAATAAGATAATTAATTAATTCATAGTTACAATAACACTATCGATTCACAATCTATACAACTTCTCACATGTGTGACACTAGGACTTGAACATTTATTGATGTCATCATCAGACTGTCATATGTCAATGGCTAACAACACATCTCCAGATTATATCTTTTTTAGACAATGTAATACAACAATTATAAATTGCTTCTTAGGTACTCTATCTCTATATTGCTCTTTGTAAATCAGGTATAACTTTCATACATCTTTGACTCAGGTATTGTGCATTGAACCTTCACTTCAGGACACTATATCAAACATGTCCATGAATGTGCATCATCAGACAATAAAAACATTGTTTGTATAACTAAGATCTTTGTCTGCTACTTTACCAGTCTTCATAGACTTACTACTATGTTGACATCAATGAAAAACACACTCATGAATGCAACATATCAATACTCTCCATTGCTTGGCATACTCCCCCAATGTAGTATCATCAAAAATTATGCTATTAATTTCCCCCTTTGGCATTGATGGCAACATAGATGAAAAACATTTAAGTTCCTAGAATAGAAAAATAGTACTTTGTTGTTGTTTTTTTATGTTCTCATCTTTTCAAATCTTCTTCATCAATAAAATCTAAAAAATGTTAGAACATTGTTATGTTCTTCATCTTTTTAGGATTGACAACAATTTTTCACATTAAATAACTCAACATACATCAAAATTCCTCATGTTTCATATCTCCCCCATAGAGATATTCCTCCTTCCTTCTTACATGAATCTTTCTAAATCTCCCTAATAAAGTAAAGATTTTGATGCACTCTTCTCTCCATATATACTTAGGAGATTTTTTTCATGCATATTCTCTGCCATTGACATCAATGAAAAAGGTCACATTATGTCAATTTACTGCTCCAAGTCTTCAACCAATTCAATTGTCCAAAGACACTGTACAAGAACAAATACTAAGAGTCCTTAATGACTCAACTCATAACAGATACACCCCCATACAGGAAGCATTAGCATTCAGTAGAGTCTAACAATAGTACTTTGTACCACTAGACTAATGCAATATCTGCATTATCTACTTAGAAGTAGGTAGGGGCATAACCCCAAGTGTATACCTCAAGTACTCAAATGTATCTTTACATAAGGGCTTCATAAAGATATCCATAATCTGATCTTTAGTACTCACATATTCCAATCTAATGTCTTTTCTATTGTGTTCTCTCTCAAGACATGATACTTAATAGATATATGCAACACAAGATACTTAATAGATATATGCTTAGTCTTAGAATGCAACACAAGATTCTTGGACATACTCACTATACTTGTGTTATCATAGTTTATGATAATAGATTCTATAAACTCAATCCTGGTGTCCTTCAGCATCTATTTTATCCACATAACTTGATTACAATTATTTGTTGCCACTACATACTATACCTCAACTATACTCTGTGAGATACGATCATGTTTCTTGCTTAGCCAAGAAACCAATCTTCCTCCAAGAATAAATGTTCCACCACTAGTTCTCTTTTTATTATCCATATTGCCTAACTAATCCACATCATTATATGCACATAGAGTGAAATCACTTGATCTGCCATACCATATTCCATAATCAGATGTTCCTTTCAAATATCTAAATATCTTGTTTATTGATGCATAATGATACTCCTTAGAATTAGCTTCAGATCTAGCTATAATCCTTATTCAATTGTCTATATCTGGTCTGGTGTGAGTTAGATATTGCAAACCTCCAATCATAAATTTGCACTTCTTCTACTTAATTGTAGGTGGCTAATCCTAGCTAGATAACTTGTGACCAGTTATCATAGGTTTACCAATAGGCTTACAACTTTCCAATCCAAACCTTTTCAAAAAATATTTCAGGTACTTATCTTATGAAATAAAAATACCATCACTGTTTTGCACAATTTACAATCCTAGGAAAAACTTCATTTCTCCTATCTTGGTCATTTCAAACTCATTCTTCATTTCTTTAGAAAACTTATCACTTTCTCAATTTCTTTCAAATACAAGTTACTATCTATCATACCTTTAGAAAATCCAAGTTTTGCCAAATAGCTATCCAACCTTGCATACCAGGTTCTAGTTGCTTGCTTAAGTCCATATATAGTTTTCTTTAGTCTATATAAAATATCTTTGTCTTCTTCAGAGGGAAGCCGTTAGGTTGCTCAATGTAAACCTCTTCTTCAAATTCTCCTTTTAGGAAGGTTGATTTAACATCCATCTAATATACTTTGAACTTCTTATTCGCTACTTAATCCAAGAACATTCTTACTACTTCCATTCTAGCTACAGTGGTGTATGTGTCCTCATAGTCTATTGCTTCTTGCTATGAATATCCTTTGCACAAAAGTCTAGCCTTGTTTCTTACAATGTCACCTTGCTCATTCATCTTGTTTCTAAATACCCATTTGGTTAATATAGCATTCTTGTCTTTAGTCTAAGAACTAATTCCCATGTTTCATTCTTCACAATATGATCCAGTTATTCATTCATTACTTGAATCTAATGATCATCTTTATAGGCTTCATCTACACTCTTAGGTTCAACTTGAGAAATCAAACATATCTCTTCATTAACTTTGTTTATTGTCATCACACCTTTATCTATTCTTCCAATTATTTTCTCTAGAGGGTGATTCTTTCTCCTATTCCTATTAAAGGTTGGAATTGTTAACTCAACTCTTATCTCATCTCTTGGTTTAGATCTATGTTCTCTTGTTTTCTCAACAATTGTACATCATTCTACAGATCATTCTTAGTCTCAAAGAAAACTTCTATATTTTGTCTAACAATTCCATTATTAGCTTCATCAATAATAGTTACTAGAGCTTACTCTTATTTTACTTCCTCTTCCTTAACCATTTCAAGCTTATTATCTTCATCAAGAGGTGAACTCTTTCTAGATTTTCTTGCTGTCATAGGACATCTTGATGAAAAGTGACCAAGCCCTTTACATGTCCAAAAAATGAAAATTTCCATACCTTTTGGCTCTCTTTTCATAAGTAGATCAATGTCTTCTTGGATCTTCATGTCTTCTTAGGATAATGATTTACTTGCACTTCTATTCTTTTGTATGCAACAAAATAATTCTAGATCGGGAAAATCAAGGCTCAAATCTTTACACATATCTAACAACTCACCAAGAATTTATATCTTCTATGAGACAAAAGTTCCTCTATCTCACTTTGGACTATCTCTTCTTGCCATGATCCACCAAAAATTTTAAGATTATCTTTCAAGGACTTAAAGCTCTAATACCAATTGTTAGAATATATAGTCCACCAATATGACTTGGGGGGATGGGGGGTGAATCAGTTACCCAACTAATATCACAATTATCAACCTTATTAAACTTTAACCATATGAGAAATATAATCATAAACCACAACAAGATACTCATACACAATAGCACTAGATATGTTAATTAGGGAAACCCTTCATCAGAGGGAAAACCCTGGTGGGGATGATACTCACAAGACAATGTACTAGTATAAATATTCCTTGTTAGAGGATGGACTCTATTAGGAATCTATAAAAACATTTAGTAGATATCAGTCCCTATTAGGAGATTTTGAATCCATGTTAGGAGATTCTAACCTCATTAGGAATTGTACCAACCCTGTTAGGACTTGTGGAAGACAAATGGACCCACTATCCAAACAGCTTCAGGGCAAGACCAATGAGGCCACTGTCTAAATGATCTATGTAATATTCCTTGAAAAATAATAGAAATGAATAGTATCGCTCCTTCCTCTTTCTTTGTCCTATCAACTAGACTTTTGATCCATTTGATCTTGTAACTAGATCACAAATCTCACATCCAATAATCCCTTGGATCACTTATTCGCATTCACCAAACACTCTACTCCTTTTTGCACTTTGCACTCAATACAATGATCACAACACTTCTTACAAACAAGGAAAACATCTTTCCTTTATACCATATCTTCAAAATAATTCCTTGAGTCAGCCTTGAGGCTTTCCCAATTAATTAGTATAAGATAATTAATTAATTCCTAATTACCATAGCACTGTCAGTTCATAGTCTATACAAATTCTCATATGTGTGACACTAGGACTTGCGCATTTTTTGATGTTATCATCAGAGTGTCATATGTCATTGGCTAGCCATGTATCTTCAGATTATATCTCTTTCAAACAATGTAATACACACATCATAAACTACTTCATAGGTACTCTGTCTTTGTACTGCTCTTTGTAAATTAAGCATATCTTCCGTACATCTTTGACTTGAGTATTGTGCATTGAACCTTCACATCAAGACACTATATTGAACATGTTCATGAATGCACATTACCAGTTTTCAAAATATTATTTGTACAACTAAGATCTATGTTTGCTACTTTACCAGTCTTCATAGAATTACTGCTATGTTGACATCAATGAAAAACATAGTCATGAATGCAACATGTTAATACTCTCCAATTTTTAGGATGTTTCCCCATTGTAGTATCATCAACATTCATGCTAACACTTTTTTCCTTGTCAATCACATCCAATCGCTTGCTTCTTCTATACCTATCATCATAAGGGGTTAATCTCATCGTCAAATCTAACCTATCCAAATATCACATTTTCAAAACATAAGTTTAAATCATAAACATTAGAGCTAAAACATGTGTAAGAGAGCTATGTGAGCATATAAAAATGAGCACACAAATTGAGCATACATAAGCATTAGCATGTGCACACATGAGCACTATCATATGGAATATGAACACATGTGTTGAAACATCCATATAGAACCATCACATTAGCATAAGATGAGACAAGTACACAATGAAATCAATTGAATCAAGTATCTCATATATATATATATATATATATATATATCAAAGTAAATCAAGAGTACATGTACATGTGAGATCCAAAATTTGGATAACCATTTCAAAATACATATATACATCAAAATGTGTCATGAGGACATCAGCCTAGACCTAGTCATAGACCTAAGACTGACTCCTACCCTCTTGGGATAGTGATGGTCATGATGGAGGAGCCTATCTCCTATCTAGTGGTTGTACTACATCCTTTTATCTCCTTGCTCACTCTAAATAATTAGGAAGCCCTTATCCTAGTGGTACCACACCCTTGTACATAGCACAATAGTAAGTTGCCCGCACATCATGATGCTTCACCTCTCACCTCATTGCATCCCTCTCCCTATAGAACTCCTCACTATGTGTACACTCATCAATGAATTATTGGTCCCATACAATGATGATAATTTGTGTCACTTGTATCTCTACCTCCTATGCTCAAATGTGAGCATCCCCAGCATCCTCTCCATCTACCCTTACAAGATACTCCTACCCCTCTCTACCCTCCTCCATCTCACCAACCACTCTACCTTCTCAGGCTCATCCTCCTGCTCATCCCTTGTGGGCCCACTCTTTGATCACATTTATTTCCCTGTAGCCCACCGGGTTGTACTCCCCACCTCCATCCACCTGACACCTCTGTTGCCTTCTCCTTCGTCTCCACCATCTCCTCCCTATCCTACTACCTTTGGTAGTGCATCTATTCTTGTAAACTAGAGAAATAGATGTCTCTATATCTCATATAGATAGGCTAGATCTACTCTCATGTTTGTAAGATCTGGATGATAGTCCCAAGGCTCTCATTGTATGTCTTAAAGCTACCTGATAGTCCGTCATAGGCAACCATCCTTGATCCTCCTCACCCCTGAAGTAGGTATATGTATTAGTCTCTATGGATATACCCTACCACTACCCAAATTGTCTCCACACTCTACTAATAACAAAATTCTCAACAATATCCAAGTATCTTCCAATGAGTGATCTACTCTAGCACACATGCTCTAGCTCCAATGCATCAAACCAGATCATGCACTAACTATATGGTCTTCATAAAAATGATGTTAGCTCATCAAATAGTCACCTATAGTGATAAATATCTCCACTGTGAGTCAGTGGGATGAAGCCAATATATCTATAGATGTAGGGATGGCTTCACTCCCTAGGCTGAACCCATGGCCACACTACCACAATATTCTCCCACGCCCAAATTTGGGCCAAAATTGTACCGCAGGCCCATGTCCACCCCTCTCGATATATTATCTCATGGAGCTTGTGATACATGTCTCCAAGGATCTTTGGTCCCCCTGCCATCCTTTAGGGCCATCTAATTAGATCTACTACTAACTAAACCCAACCCAAAGGGAAGCCCTTTTGGCTCATGTCTATGACTAGGACCTGGGCTACCAATGACTAGACAAGGTAGGCTACATGATATTGATCCCCATACTAATCTATCAATCTTTCCCAGCTAAGATGCTAGTCTAAAATGGTGATATCCTTGAATAAATAATGTACTACCAATCTCCCCTTTGTTGAGGTCTAATCATAGTAAAGTTGTGACATGCAAATGCTCATATTAGTATGCCTCATATGAAAAACCAAAAGCACAAATCTCAAGACACACAAATCTCAAGACACATCTATCACACTCACTAGAACACCATGGCATGGTACATGAAGGATGCAATACACATCCTCGAGAGTGATTGTGGCCTCACCAGTGGGAAAATGAAAAGTGTTCTTCTCACTATGTCAACTCTCAGCCAATATTGTTAATAGCCCATGGTTCACCTGGATATGGGGCATATGTAGCAACCATAGTCTCTAATGCTTCAATCTCATCATCCTCTAGGTGTCCCATAACTCATAACCCGACCACCTTAGGGGCTTTGATCAACAATGTTGGAAAAACTATCTGCATGACCAAAACAAGAAACAAAATAGCATCAGTACCAACCATAATGGAACAAGTAAAGCTCTAAGTAGCCAAGCATGAAATAAAATAAAATTCATATGCTCAAATTCTTCTTCTAAACATGAAAAATTCTCAAGAATAATTTGTGTGACACTTTTTGTTGATACAATGTCATTTGATACTTCTCATAAGAAGTGTGCAATACTTTTGTGTCGCGTAATACTTTGCACGGTGTCATGTGATATTTGGGTACCCTTGATATGATACAATTTATAGACTCATGCAATATATAATTTTTATCAAAAGTATCATGTGATACTTTTTTATAATAGGCGTATGATGCTTTTAAAGTATCACATGATATTTTGCACAAAAATCATTAAAAAAACACATGAAAATGTGTCAAAAAGTGCAATAAATAACCAAAAAGCTTGAAAGTTTTGAAAACTTACTTGGGCCTCATACTCTTGAGGTTGCTTATGCAACTAGCAACACTTGAGCTAGTGTTAGCGAGTAGGAATCCCTATCAAAGTCCTTATTATCTCTCTCAAACCACTCAAAATCTCTTAAATTCACAAAAGACAAAATGAGCTGAAAATGACCATTGACACCTTATATAGTCCTTTGATCCATTTTCCAATCTCCTCAAAATTCTATGAAAATTACACCCCTAGCTAATTTTGATATCTTGGATCCATTTTGGGATCAAAATTGATATCCAAATACATCTTGATGGTTAAAATTGCATTTTAAATTTTCTTCTTCTTTATGTAGTTAGCTGACCTTTTGAGGTCTAATCTTTGAATCTTTGCTAGAGCATCTTCATTTCTTCACATCTTCATCATTTCTAAACTTCTTACCTACTTCAATTCATTGTGTTTCACTTTTCTACTTGATTTAACCTAATTTTAATACTTTATCATTGTTGGTCAACTCTAGTCAAAGTGGGGCATTCTATCACTTCCTTGTGGTCACTTTGGGATTCTAATAACTTATCTATCATCATGGATCTTTCTCTATCTTGATTTGATCATACCTTGTTCATTTCTACATCCCCTTTACCTCATTTTGATTTTGATCCCAAAGGGGCAAGAATATTCTATCAATGCTTGCTTATTATAGCTATCTATTTCTTAGGAGCATATGCTTGACCTTTCCATTCTCTCTTGATCTATCTTATTTCCTTAATGAGTCCTGATATTATCTCTTTCTCCTAGTGTTTAGTACTACTGCTATCAAGTTGAGTATTTATGGGTTGCTATCTAATTCTGCACTTTTGTTCTTCGAAATTAGATCTCCCTATCTGTTGATGCCTACTTGGATTCTTCATTCTTTGTCATAATTTGTTCCTAGATTGATCACACATTAGTCAAAGTAGGGAAAATTTAATCACCTAAAAATGGTCACTTAGACTAGTATCCCCCTTCTTAGCATTTTGGCTAAATTATTTAAATATTTTCTTGAGCTTGGTGGTTGAGGCTTGCCTCCCCTGCTCTGATTTTGTACTCATTTCTTTTTGGATGTTCTATTATTTAATTTTAAAAAAAAATCAATTTATTTGATTTTATCCTATAGTTTGACCAATTTATCCTAAGTCCATATTTGATTAAAAGAACATGTCCTCTTTTAATTAAATAAAAGAACCCATTCTTCCAACCCACTCTAATGAGCACACATAAAGTCTTTTTTTCTATTTATAAATTAAAAGAAAAGACTTTTGTCTCACATGAAAAGTCAACTCATTTCTATTGGTAGAAATGATCTTTCACATCGATCATGCCAAATTTCAACTCCCACCTTGATCACTCATTTCTTGATCTTGATCTTGATCTCAATCATCCGTACATCTTTAAAAGAGAGAGCTCTCTCATTCTTCAAGGATCCCATTTTTGCACAATTATTATGTTGTAGGTCTACTTATAGGCTTTTTTGGAGCATTTTATAGAGGACTTATATCTTCTTGTCTCATTCTTGCATCCTCATTCTAGCTTAGCCTCATTTGCATTGATCTAGTTCCTTTACACTAGCATAGTAAACCTAATTTAATAAGGATGGCTTGGTAATACTTTCATGTTATTAGCATAGTTGCATTGTGCATCTCATTCTAGCATAGTTTCATCTTTGCATTACATACTTGATAATTCTTTGACACTGGCATTCTTTTGGTTGTCTAAATAATTTCCCATTTCATGGTTTACTAGCAAGGGTTTCATCTCTAAGGCTCAGCTAAGAGCTATCTTATTGCTTATATTGTATTCCTTTTGCACTCCATGACGAGGGAACTCTAAGTTGCTATTCAAGCTTTCTAACCCATGGAATACCTTGGATAGAATTTTTTAGAGGAGTGTACTTTCTTAGTCTACAATATAAACTTACTATAAATTTTCATGGTTCCAAAACACACACCCTATTTTTTACTTCAAAAATGCGGACCCCCCTTTTTCTTAATTTGACTCTCAGAAGTTTGTTCCTCAGAATAGGGTATCTTACAAGGTGCCTCAGGGAATGGAACTTCTGTAGTTCAAGTTTAGGAGTATGGTCAATTAGCCTCATTCAAAATCTACTAGCTAGGAAGACCAATTTATGCATAAAGGCCAAAGGTGAACAAACGCACCAAGTGCACATGTGTACCCTAGCAAGGTGCGATATGTATGTTGCCTTGACTTATTTTACAAGTATGTAAAAACACACCTATGCACCTTCCCAAGGTGCACTAGGTGTGTCCCTTATTAGGTTTACAGATGATGACACTTCACCCAATTAGCACACTAGGTTAGTCGGTTCTTGTCATTAAGTGACATTTTTATCCCCTAGCACTATCATATTTATGTTTATCTTTTATAGGTCATCATGGCATCCTCATCACCTGTGGTAGAAAAGATTACCATGGTATTTCATGTGCATATTCAACATAGATGCCTTGGGATTTAAAATAAAATAAGTAGAAGGAGTTCAAGTCCATAACAATATTGTACTATACAGAGGCTATAAATCATCAAAAAGATCAGGAATAAGTACACAAGAGTGGTCCTAGACCTCATTTAACCAAAATCTAAAAATCATTTTTCAAATGTGGGAACTTTTTATTTTTTGGCAAATTGAGCACCTTGGGCAACTCCTTGAAGGTGTGCTAGTATGAAAAGGTGTGTTAAGTGTGAAGGTGCACTAGTATGAAGGTGCATTGGTACAAAGGTGTGTTAAGTCTAAAGTTGCACTAGAGTACATATTTAAAACATCCAAAGGCCCCCAAGATTAACATGGCTTCCTCATCTTCTACAATAGCTAAGATCGCACTCAAACCCATGACTTTCAAGTTCCAAGGAGTGCCCAAGAAGTCATACTTCATGGATTTACACTAAGAAGTGAGAGATACTAAATGATGCTAGATGTTATACAATAGAAGAACTAGATACGATCAATGATTGGATTGAGAATATACATGATAGTAATAAGGTCATGTTATCTATGTATGAAGATATTCAAGATATGCAGAGAACACATGCCCAACTATTAAAAGTGGATAAATAGTACAATGCAGCCAACTTAGAGATTTTCTATGATGACTCTAGAACACAAATATGATTAGTGAAAATAGTTGTACAATAATTCAAGCATCATTTGAAGCAGTATCCTCTAAGGGTGATGTCAGATGCATTTTCAAAATTGAGGAGACACTAAGGGAGTTGGACTCTAAGCTAGATGATTTTGAATAAGGCAAGAAGTTTATGATTTCCATACGAAAGTGAGGGGAAAGTATGAAGCTTTAGACTTGTTATATCCTTAATAAATCACCTCTACCATTCAAAATTGTAAAAGGGAACATACAAACATCATTTTGGTTTAAGGTCAACAAGACCCAGATACTGGAAAACTATGGACTTAGAAATATTCTCACTTTTGGGAAATTGTGGACTTAGAAAAATCATGTCAGTATTGTATTTTTCATAAGGTTCACCAAACATAGAGGTATGATTTTCATAAGGTGTGTCAAACATAGAGGTGCACTTTTCATAAGGTGCACAAAACATGGAGGTGCACTTCTCACAAGGTGCACCAAACACAAAGGTGTGTCGACAGTTTTTGAATCAATTGTGATGCACCAATAGTTAACTACCAATTCCTATTTTTGAGCATTCCATGCACTTAGAGCACATTTTGATGGTAGCTTAACTCCTATAAACAACTAGTGAAGGTCGAACTTGCATTTGTTTGAAGCTCTAGTGACTCCTAGATCATCTCACGGCTTCTCTCTTCTTATCTTCTTCTTCTTTAATTATTTTTAGTCATGCAAAGGTGCGAGCACCCATTAATTGATATAAAAAAGGGTGGAGACCTACTTAGTACCATTTAGAAAGTCAATTTGTATATAATTGGCTTTATTTTATTTATTTTTTAGCTTAGCCTTTGCATTAGAAGAGCTCTCACTCCTAACACAAAATAAGGAGAGGGTTTCTTATAAATAAATGGATGTAATATGTACTCTAAGATGATATTTTGATGTAATACTAAATGTTAGTGGTGCTCTCATTCTGATTATAGTAGATCTTCTTGGAGTGTGCTATTTTAAATGAATTTATGTTCATGAATAGTAATGGACCAGTCAATGGTTTTGTTGTGTTACTATAATTGTGCAATCTTTTAGTTCTGGTGTTTTCCTTATGTTAACAAATTTTGTTGGTCTGATGAGTTGGAGAAAGGATCATTATTGTTCTTGCATAGAATTTTATCTTTTGCATGCACACTTTTTTGTGGTTGTACAATTTGTTGAATCATGAAACATCTTTCAGTTATCATTAAACTTCTCATTGATAATTGCATCAGTGGAGTTGAGGAAGTGTTGCTCCTAATTTTATTGGTTTCCTACCATATCCTTTTGATAATTCAATTTACATATGTGTTGTTTCTTTAGCTTATGCCTATTAGGAATTTCCTTTTTCATAATTTTCTTTAATCTCTCATTAATCTATCTTTGTTATTTTCTTTTCAAACATGTGGTTAAAATAGGAATTCATATAGTACCACTAATTATAAATTAAATTCATCATAAAATTAAAAAATACAAAATGTGTTGGTTTTGTGGTTACGTTTCCTCAAAGTTGTGCAGAATTAAAAGATACCACCAAAGCCCTCCTTATGAACATACACATTTATCTTTGATGTAGCTACCCAACTGGTTTGAAAAATAGCCATCTGGAACCTTGCAGTTAGTCATTGATAAGCTTTTCAAGAGAGAGATTCATGAGAATTTCTTCTATTAGCATCATTCCAAATGACTGCTCAACAGAAGTGGTAATAGAAGGAGGGCATGAAAATCACTCTGCCCAAAAGAAAAGTTTTTGTTTGATAGTTTTGCAAAATTCATAGTTTTTTTTTTTATACTTTACTAAGAATCATAAGGTGCACCATGTCAGAAGGTGCACTTTTCACTAAGGTGCACCTGTCAAAAGGTATGCTTTTCACCAAGGTGCACTTTCCAAAAGGTGTACTTTTTTGCAAAAGTGTGCAAACTAGAAGATCTTGACCCACAATCTCCCTTTCAATGAGCATTGAGGTCTTCACCCAACAAACAATAGTTCTAGGACTCAATCAATTTTGCAAGCCTCCTAGCAATAAAGGGATACGTAGGCTCCACCCACTCATATTGAAAATTCCATCATCATCATCCACTCTACATTCTACTTCAGCCATTCCCATCATCATGCACCATGGATTTTTTCATTTCCCAAAGTTCACCATTGAACCTAGCTGGTTCATTACATGACTTGTCCCAAAATCTTGAATTTTTTTCCCAGAGTTCATCTATGGAGAATCATGAACAATAAAAGATTATATTAAATTTTTCAAGGAAATCTATAATCAAAACCAGATTCACCATATGGACATGGTCTGTCACTTGTTCCCTTATACTTTTGGGGAAATGAAATTCAATTGATACCTCAATCTACCACTAGCATCAATCAGAGATAGGAACTCTTGTGAGAGAATTTTTTTGGCATAACTCAAGGTCTACATTGATCTAGCTATCCTACATCATCAATTCATCTCAATTAAGAGGGATCCCCACAAGTCTATTTCATAGTTTAACCATTGCTTCTATAGGATGTATCAAAGAATGGGGTTTCCTTACACTGTACCACAAGAGGCTTCCATCTAGATCTATTTGGGAACAATGGATTTGTTAACTTCTATTTTTCTAAGAAGGGTCCCACATAGAGACATTGATACCTTTGAATATGCCTTCAAAGAGGTCATTACATTCATGAATCAGGTAGATCACCATGGTGGAGGGAATTTTTTGTCTTCCTTCATTTTGAATAATACGAAAGCCATACCACCATTTCTAGCAGGAGTGTAAACTGTGCCCAGTCAAATGGCCTTGTTTAGTCCAATACCTTTACTACAATAGGTTGCTCTTACTCCAATGTCAATAATTAAATATTCATTGTATGAACCCCAAAAGACTATATTCTTTGATTAGAATACTTCTCCACCTGCTAAACTTGATAATTATATGGCTAGTTCTTTTGAGGCCATGAAGAAGACAATGTCTCTTTTATCCAATGAACTCATCAAAATAAAGTTGAAATCCTCAAGAAGCTAAGGCAATCATCTAAGACAATTTGTTGTCTATTGCTAGACTTCTAGTATCTTCCTTTAAGCTTCTAGGTTGGAGTCAAATTAATCCAATTCTTTCTAAGAGTCCAACTCTAGGTTAACACAAGTGGAATTTCTTCTCATAATTTATCTTTAAGCTTGCCTATGCAATATTCCAAGATTTTCTTGCTTTGCCTTCTCCTCAAGCCTTCATTGTGGGAATAATGCAAATTTAGTATATATTGGTCCTAGGTGATTTAGAACTATGGGGGATTGTTGTTGAGCATCTTCCCCTTATTAGAAGAAATCTAGGAATTAATTAGATCGGTAGAAAATTGTCCATGGATGTCACTTTTAGAGTTTCACCTATATGCCTACTCCTCTATTGAAAGTGAAGCTGATTTGGTGAATTTTTGACACATAGAGGAAGATAACCTCCAAAAAAATGGACTATGAAGGACGTAAGTGTTAGAAATATTAATTTCTACTAATTGTCTGATGCTTCTAGATTATTAGGTTTAGGTTTAGAGTGTGTTGGTTAAAGTATTTTCTAGAAATTTGAGTCGGCTGTAATATTTTCCAGAAGTTTGTAGATATTTTGTCTTCTTGGCTAATGCTAGATTTCTCTAGAATATTGTATGCTTGCCTATAAAAAGGCACTATGTACTCATTTGAGATCACGGTGAATGAAATAGAATATATTTTATTGTACGGCAGCACATTGTGTTGTTATGTGTTTTTGTTAGTTTTCCTGCTGCCCACCCAACAAATTGGTATCAAAGTCCAAGGTTAAAAAGATCATGGAAAGATAAAGATTTCAAAGTACAAGGATCAAAATCTTGGAGAGTTGAAGACTACAAAGTTAATGACTAAAAAATGCTGGTAAGAGTTGAGCTTGTGTGAAGCTTTGTTAATATTTTGTGTTGAGAAGTTAAGATAGCAAATGGAAATGTAGATAAGGTTGAAAATGAATGGGTGTTTAAAGTTATAATTCTATGAAGAGGAAAATGCATGACTTGATTTTTTTCAGATGTGTTATTATACTAGTTTTCAGAAAATGAATGAATGAAGTTTCATGTGTTAATTGCTAAAAGGGGTAAATATTTATTTGTGACAAAAGCTTTGAAGAAGTTCATAAAGAAATATTGAAAGGATACAATAGTGAGTTGTTGAAAAAGGATAAAGTGTGTTTAATCTCTTTTGTTTCAATGGGAAAAGTTGGTAGAGTTCAAAAAGAGAAGACAAATAAGTTAGAAGAAGAATTAGTGATGGTGAAGAAAGAAAATGCAAGATTATTGTGTGAAAAAGATATTTTACAAAAGGAATTGGAAAAAGTAAGAAATAAAATGGGAGAAGAAAATTATAAATTGTTAAATGAAATTAGTGTCCATATAGAGGCAATTGAAGAGCTAGAGGATAGGCTAAAAAATTTGGAAGAAGTATATAATTGGCAGATGAAGGAAACATGTATGCTTAGAGAGAAAAATAAAGAATTAGAAGAAAAGTTAAATTTGTTTGATGATGTTGAGAAAAAGAACAAAGTTTTAGAAGAAAATGTGAAGAAATTGGAAGTGAAAAATAATATGTTAAAGAAGGAATTGTCTACTTTGAAATAAGAGAATGTTGGAATAAGTAATTTCCCCTTCAAATGAATTGTAAAAGTATAATAGAGGATTCTAGAAATTCCTCGATGGACAAATAGGGTTAGGTAAAGTTTTGGAAGTCGTAGATAATTCTAGAAAAGTCTATTTGTGTTTTTTTGGCTAATTTAGATGTTTCCAAAAATTATCTAAGACCTCTATAAATAGAGGCATCATGTAATGTAATTGACATGGACAAAATGGTTATTGAAATATATTACTACCATAGCAAATTGAGTATTTTTCAGTTTTAGTTTGTTTTGTCCATCTACCTTCCACAAGGTGTATTCCTGGGTTTCTACAAATTGGTATCAGAGCTAGGGCAAGAAAATCCTATCACCATTTGTGATAGATGAATTAGAGTCAAGTTAATTGGGAGCATCCCATCATTATTTTTTGACAGAAGTAGTTAATCATTGGATAGCTGAAGAAGGAAGGAATTTTTTAGTCACCATTTGCGACAACAAAGAGAATTTTCTTTTGCAAAGCAAGGTTATTTGGAGAACCCTATCACCATTTGTGACAGATGAAGCTATCAAGGGGTAGCTGAAAGAAGACATGATTTTGATCAAGGTTATCAATGAATCCTATCACTAGCATTTGTGACAGATGAGGCAAGATATTTTCAAAAATTAAAGGCCGAAGCCTTGGAAGACATTGTTCATCAAGAAATTAAAGGATATGAGGCATTTTGGGATCAGGAAAAAGAAAGGATTTGGATTCATATGCAACAACATTTGAGGTTGAAATTAGGGGGGAGTGTTGGAATGAGTAATTTCCCCCTCAAATGAATTGTAAAAGTATAATAGAGGATTCTAGAAATTCCTCGATGGACAAATAGGGTTAGGTAAAGTTTTGGAAGTCACAGAGAATTCTAGAAAAGTCTATTTGTGTTTTTTCGACTCATGTAGATGTTTCCAGAAATGATCTAAGACCTCTATAAATAGAGGCATCATGTAATGTAATTAACATGGACAAAATGGTTATTGAAATATATTACTGTCATAGCAAATTGAGTATTTTTCAATTTTAGTTTGTTTTGATCATCCACCTTCCACGAGGTGTATTCTTAGGTTTCTACAGAGAAAAAAATGTTTGAATGTGAAACCATTTGTATGTGATGTATCTTGTGACACAAATGATTTAAGTGATTATAGGATTGAGAAATGTGATTTTGCTAAAGCTAAAAGTGTTTGTGATGAAAAGTGTAAGAAAGTAAATGACAAGAAGTTTGCAGATTTTGTTTGTTATGATAATAATAGTATTGGTTTAAAGATTATGGAAAGAATGGGTTTCAAAGGTAAAGGTCTAGGAAAGGATGAACAAGGATTAAGGAATCCAATTGAGACTACAATTAGGCCAAAATATGTAGGTCTTGGATATGATGCAGGTAGTGGAAAGACGAATAAAAGTTCAAGAGAATCATAAAGATTGTGCAATGTTTGCATTGTAACAAGAAAGGGCATACAAAGGATAGATGTTGGGATATAAATCCTTGTAATATTTGTGTCTTGAAAAATCATTGTGATAAAACATGTTGGAATAGAGAGTGCAATAAAGATTTTATGGCAAGTTGTATCAAAATGGATTGCAGATGGAGCTAGGATCAAATTGGTATAGAATTGTAGGAATGATTAAAGGTTTATTCAAGTACAAATGTTTGAGTGTAAGAAGGAATGCAATAGCATTGGGAAATAGATTAGAGCAAGGCATCAAAGAGGCAAAAGGTTATTAGTAAATCCTGCCATTGGCATTTGTGAAAAATGAGGCAAGATTATCAAGATTATCAGTGGATCCTATGAAAAGAGGAAATTGTTGGCAGCCAATTGTTGATAAAATGTTTGTAGAAATTAAAGGTTCGACACTACTCATGCAGTAACATATATGAAGATTACATGGCACATTGGAACTTGTATGCTACAAATTTTGATAGTAGAAATTAGGGGGGGAGTGTTAGAAATATTAATTTCTACTATTCATCTGATCCTTCTAGATTATTAGGTTTAGGTTTAGGGTGTGTCAGTTAAAGTATTTTCTAGAAGTTTGAGTCGGCTGTAATATTTTCCAGAAGTTTGTAGATATTTTGTCTTCTCAGCTAATGCTAGATTTCTCTAGAATATTGTATGCTTTCCTATAAAAAGGCACTATGTACTCATTTGAAATCATGGTGAATGAAATATAATATATTTTATTATGCGACAGCACATTGTGTTGTTTTGTGTTTTTGTTATTTTTCATGTTGCCCACCCAATAGTGAGTGGAGATGTCTAGAGAAATGTATTTAAAGAAAATAAGTCACTAAAATTGATACAAAAATGTAGACACAACTCAGTTTTATGTGGAGTCAACACTTCACCTCTGTGACTACTCTCTTACCTGGAGGAGCAGTTGGGAACCTACTTTTTTGACAAAGAAATATGGAATCCATTTTTAGTGATAAAAAATGAAGAATATGCTAAAGGTAACTCTATATCACCATTCTTGATGAAGAACACATGCTCAAAGCCCTGGAGATGAAGCAAATACAAAGTGTTAAACAGTGTTGGGAAATGGCTATTTTAGGTGTGCAACAAAGCCATTTACACCATTTTCCAAAAGCATGGATATGTGAAAACTCTATGGAGCTAATGATTGGAATTCATAATTCAGAGGTACATGGAAGGATTTTTTTCCCTTTGTTAGAAAATTATCTCTATGTGGATCTGCCTATAGAGCACCTTGGAAGGCACTTTTTTGAAATGTGAATCTACTTGTTGTTTGAGCTATGTGTATTAAACTATTCATTCTAAAGATATTTGGAGGTATCCTAAGTAGAAAAAAGCCATTTCTAGAGTCTCTCAAAAAAAAATGATTAGTTAGAAATTGCCCATTTTCACTGTGTCAAGGACCATGGAGTAGTTGTGATCCCAGTTCTCCAAAAGCAAGATTTGACCAAGTATGAAAGCTTTATTTCAAAAGGTTTGGCTTCCTAAACATATTTGGAGTTGTGACAATAAAAAAATAATCTATTGATTTTTTCTAAGTTAATATAGAGGTTTCAAAATTTGATCATTTCTAACGTGTTGGAGTACTTGCGACCTCAAATTTTTGAAGCAACAAATTGGAACAAGAAGATCAGGTATGAACATTAAGAATCCATTTTGAGGAGATAATTACATGAATTATGAGCCAAAGATTAGTCACATCATTGTATCCCATATAAATTCATGTCTTTTCAAAGTTGCACCATTTCAACTACTCCTCTGCCAAAGGAGCACTTCAGAAGCCACTTATTCAACAAAGCCAAATTGAGTGTATCCTTTGGTAAGAAGGAAGTAATATTCACCTATAGATCCTCAAGAGATGTTATCTAAAATGAAAATTACTAAGTACAAAGGTATTTTTAGAAAAGTAATAAATGGGTTTCTCCAGCCTAGAAATCCACTCAAAATGCTACATCTCCAAAAAAGTAAGTTTAGTGCACTTTTGGTAGCGGCTTGTTATAATAGGTGAATATTTGTGCGGGGATTCTAGTTTTATGCTACTCCAAGGAAAAAGAAGGCCATGTATAACAAAGTTTTGGGAAAACAAGAAATGGATTTCTCTATATTTGGAAAAACACCCCGCAAGCTACTCCTTTGATAGGCTAAGTTATAATGCTTCCGATAGTAGTGACATGTTTGTGAAGTAGAATATTTGGGTGAAGATTCTATTGTTGTACTTCCTAAAGGTGTTCAAAATTGTTGGTGTAAATAAGTATTTACTATTTACACTTTACTTAAGTTTACTTAGTTTAATGCATTATTTTACTATTTATTAGGTTGACACTTAGGAGTTTGTGTACCTTTATGAGTTGTCATGTTGACAACATAGAAGTATGCAACTCTAATTCAACAAATGGTGTCTACAACATTGGAGTTTGCATAATTAACTTAGTTTTCATGTAGACAACATAGTTATTTGCACTCCTAATTAAGCACATGGTGTCTACAACATTATTTTTCCATGCTACACCTTTGTAGGCTTATCCTCTCATCATCGCACTTACTCTTGTGCTAAATGGAGGATAACCCACACTTGGTGGATATGTGCTTGGTTGTATGACTTATCATGTTGCTAACTTCTAAGAATTCTAGATGGATCTTAGAGGCCTTTATATATAGGCACTTCTAGTGTACTTGTACATTGAATTGAATATTATATTGTTATTCTGATCATACTCTTGTCTATTTTATGCTTGTGCTTGAGTTCCTTGGTCTTGGGTGAATTTTTCCCTATGGAAAATTCTTACTTGGTATCAGAGCTGAGGGAGATTCTCATCACATAGCCATTAGAGACCTTGTTGCTTCATCTCTCAAAGGGACCTAATTTAGATCTAAAGCATCTACATTAATTAGAAGCATCTAGAGTTGAAGTGGACCTCGCCATTGTGTCCAGAGTGACAATTTGGTGAAAGTCGACTATAAATTTGCCTACCCTAGGCCAAAGTTGATTTTGAGAAAAAAAAATTGCAAACCAAAACCCAAAGGCCCAATTTACAAATTTGGTATGGTCATTATTCGAATTGTTCAATCATTTTTAGATTTTTTATTCTGTGCATTTTTGGAGCTATTTTTTCAAAAAAAATTACCCCAGTTGGGCATGCAGAGAAAAAAAAATTGTACAGGCACCGGGTAGTCACACCCTAGCCCCACACAGAATATCTTGTGGAATATTCTTCATTTAATTCTAGCTAGCATACTGCAATTTTCAGTAACAGAACTACATTTTTTTGGTAGACTTTGCATTTTTCGGCATTGCCCAACACAAGACTGGCAGCAAGCACTCCCAACCAGTAGGTAGCTAACTTGTGGTTGGTAGAAATGAGTTGTTTATTTTTTTGGCAGCCGATAAACATCAAACTCTGGCGGCCCCTCTCCAAACCACATGCTTCTTCGATGATTTTTTTTAGAAAACCACAGCCATCCTCACTTTCTGGCCTCCTGTAATGTTGTGAACTATCTAGCAAGGTTTTTCAAACTAGTGTTGACTTTTTCAGCCTCCACAATGTCTGCTTCACTAGACTTATACCTCTTGGTGCCTATCATAAATCCCCTAGTGACACGCAGATAGAATCCTACATCCATGTCAACTTGACATTACGTAGACCTGAAGCCACGTGGATGACAAGTCAACATTCACTCATCACCGCACAGTCAGCCTTCATACGCCAGCAAGCTATGACATTAGCAAAATCCACCCTAGACATCTCAATGATAGCTTGGCAGACATGTCATCTTTTTTGTACTACCACGCTACCACTTGTACATTGCTGACATCATTATGACATCACTGCCACATCAACAAGGACCTACATTTTTACTTACGTTAGCATTCTACTATCCTAAATTTGATAATTGTTTGACCATCATCTGAAGGCAATTTTGAACTACTATGATAGTCATTTGACCATCAAATTTAACATCATGTTTTCCTCTCTAGACCCCTCTTCAGATGTAGTTTTGATTTGATAGCCCAACTTTTAGAGGCCCTAACTCGGTCATCCAAACTCCAAATCAGGTGCAATTTTTTTAATTTTGGGTAAAATTTCCTAAAAAATTTAGTGGTACAGTTTTTTTTGGTTTTGGTGCACAGATTTGTCAAAAATAGCATTTTTGGTGACTGTACCTGTCTAATCTTGCATTTTGCAACTTCAAACGCTCTGTACAGGCTCATCTGGACTCCTATTCAAGTTCCTTTTTTTTTGAGACAGCATATTTTTTGTCTACATTTTAGATATGCAATCAAATTGTAGACTTGTGTGGAAAAAAATATGACTTTCAGAAATAAGTCCTATTTTGCATTGTATTGCTTCACACTTGCTATATTTTTTGAGCTAAATTGTAAAGTTCTAGATTTGTACTCTAAATAGAGGTTGTAATCAGCAAAATTAGAAGCTCACTTTATCCATTTTGACAAGTGGCTTATTTTAAACACACAACATATAAAGTGCCAAAATCATTCATTTGCGAGGGGGGGGAGGATTTTTTGATTAATTGAAAAAGGAGAGGGGGGGGGGGGGGTGTATTGTGTATTGTGTCTCCTTGATATTGTGCTCTTGCATTATGGGTTTTTTTCAAATTTAACTCCACATAATTATGCTACTTGGAAAGAAAACATTAAGGAACCATTGGTAGAAAAATGTTTACTGCGTTCTGTAACTGGGGCAGCAAAGAAACCTCCTACTGATGTTGATGAAGCTCGGAAAGAAGACTAGAAATCTAAACAAGAGATGGCCCTAGGAACCTTGTTGAAAAATATCTCTAATCCTATCAAATTTCACATTAGGAAGCTTACCGATCCAATAGAGGTATGGGCTAAACTTGAAGCATTGTATGGGACAACAGATGAAGACATGGCTTACACCATTGAGGATAAACTTCTCAAGTTGGATCCTAGGAATTTTGACACCATCAAAGACTAACTTCTCAAGTTGGATCCTAGGAATTTTGACACCATCAAAGACTATCTTACCCAAGTAGACATGTATACGGCACAACTTAAGGATTTTGGTGAACCCATCAAGGATGGAAAGATGATCAAACATATCATGACTCATCTTCTACTAGAATATGCTCCTTTTGTTTCCAGTTATAATACTCACAAATTAACAATGGGTAGTGCCTACATTAAGCCTTCATTTGAGAAATTTTTAGAAATTTTGATCTTAGAACATGAAAATTTAATGAGTATGGGAATTCTTGAATCTTCCAAGACCAAAGCCTTGGTAGCTAATGAAGGTAATTCAAGTAGTAAAAACTCCAAGTGAAAGGCAAAGCCACAAGATGACACACATCAATCCTCCTCAAAACAGCCATCTTTCTCACATCAATCTTCTTCCACTCAAAAATATTCTTCACAACAAGGAAAGTCTTCTTCCAAAAATAATCAAAAGGGGAACAATTCCAACAAAAGGGAGAAGAAAACTTGTTCCTATTGTAAGAAGAATGGTCATGATGAACATGAGTGTAAGGATAAGCAGATTGATGAATTGGTAAACATAATGAGGAAACACAAAATTGATGTACCAAATGCATATAAGGATAAGGGATTTTCAACCACTTCAAAGGGTAAGGGACAAGCTTTGGTAGCAAGTAAAAATAATGTTGAGGAATGGGTTCTTGATTCAGGAGCAACCCATCATATGGGTGCTTCAAGGGAGCAGTTTTCTTTTTGAAACCATCAAATGTACCTTACATCTATGTAGGCAATGATACTCAAGTGGAAGTAGAAGGAAAAGGAAATGTTGAGATGGATAATGGAATCTTCAAGGATGTTCTTCATGTTCCTAACCTTCGAACCAACCTTCTCTCCATCTACCAGATAACTCACTATGGATGTGGCAACAAAGTGGAGTTCCTCCCCAATACAGTTGTGGTGAAAAATCTCCAAGATGATTCTATGGTGGTAGTTGGAAAGTTTACTCATGAGACAAGACTTTATTCTTTCTCACATTTTGTGCCTAAGTCCACTTCTCTTTCCTTGTTGACTTATTCAAATACACAAAGTAAACTATGGCATGAGAGATTTGGACATCTCAATTATTGCTACCTTCAACAACTTAGAAGTAAGGATATGGTCACTGGTCTACTTCAATTCAAGTATTCATAGGGTGTATGTCCAGGTTGTGAAGCAAGCAAGCATCCTGAAGAGAAATATGACAAGGGAAAGTCTTGGAAGGCTATTGTTGTTCTTGAATTGGTCGATAGTGATGTAGCTGGCCCATTTCCAGTACCATCTTTTGGTAAGGCCCGCTATGTTCTAACCTTTATTGATGACTTTTCACGATACACTTGGGTCTTTTTTCTTGCTCATAAGAGTGAAGTATTTGATAACTTCATCACCTTCAAAGCTCAAGTTGAGAAAAAATAGGGAAAGCCATCAAGATTCTACAAATAGATAATGGCAAGGAATATTTCAACTCCAGGCTCATGGACTTTTGCACTCATGAGGGTATTGATCTTCAACATTCAGTTGCATACACACCATAGTAGAATGGTGTCACTAAAAGGAAGAATAGAACCCTTAAGGAGATGACCACTTGTATGCTTCAACAGAAAAATCTAGATCAAGTGTTTTGGGCAGAAGCCATGTGTTGTGCCAACTACATCCAAAATAGAAGTGACCATAAGGCCTTAGATGGAATAACACCTTTTGAGGCATGATGTGGTAGAAAACCAAGTTTAAAGCACTTTAAAGTTTTTGGTTGTCCAGCATGGGCAAGGATACCTCCATAAAAACAAAAGGCATTAGAACCTCAAAGAAAACCATGCATATTTTTTGGATATCCTGACCATCTCAAGGCATACAAACTCATGGATCTAGAGACTCATGAAATTTTTTACAAGAGGAGTGTTGACTTTGAAGAAACTTGTCCAAGTTTGGCTTCTTCAACTCCTCCTTCTTCCTCCTTCATGGACAGTGATCATAGTGATGATAGTGACTTAGAAGATGATATTCCTTCAAATTTGACTCATAGGACACCACCTTCATAGGGTCCACAAATAGTTGAGGACATTCCTTCTTCTTCTTCCACTAAACCTTGTTGGGCACAACAAACCCTTGATTCAATAGGTTCATTGGTGGGGAATCCTTCAGACACTCGGAGGACTAGGTCACAACACAAATCATTTCCACATGCATATATAGCCATTGCTTCAAATCCATAGTCATTTAAGGAAGCATCAGGGATTCCAAAATGGGATAAGGCTATGGAGGAAGAATATAACTCTTTGATGAAAAACAACACTTGGGACTTAGTTCCCCTTCCTAAGGGAAGAAAGGTGGTTCGATGTAAGTGGATCTATCAAACCAAATTTATTGCAAATGGAAGTGTGGATAAACATAAGGCTAGACTAGTTGCCAAAGGTTTCTCACAAGTTTCAGGTATTGATTATATAGAGACTTTTGCACCAATCGCCAAGATGAACTCCATTCACCTAACACTAGCTATTTTTGCAACTCATGGTTGGGTTGTACACTAGATAGATGTAAAGAGTTCCTTTTTGAGTGGTGATCTTCACAAGGAGATTTATATGGAGTAGCCACAGGGGTTCGTACAAGATTCTACTATGGTTTTCAGATTGAATAAGTCTATATATGGTCTTAAGCATGCTCCTTGGGCTTGGTATGCCAAGATGGATTCCTTTTTACTCTCAGAAAGATTCACTAGATGTCATTTTGATTCGAACATCTACATTCCTTAGAGAGATGACTCACATTTGATACTCATGCTTTATGTAGATGACTTGATCATTACAAGGAGTACTTCATCCATAATTGCCAGTGTTAAGACCTCTTTGCAGGACAGATCTTCTATGATAGACTTGGGTTTACTACATTACTTCCTTGGTATTGAGATCACACAGTCTTCAAAAAGGATCACACTTTCTCAACCCAAGTACGTTCTTGACTTTCTTTCTAGATTTCACATGAGTGACTGCAATCCTTCACCTACTCCCTTTCTTTCAGGTGTCAAGCTAGAGGCCAAGTGTACCACTCCACTTGCTGATGCTACATTATATAAGACTTAGCAGTAGGTACATTATACAAATGGGATACATTATGCAGTAGGTACAAGACTTCAACTAGTTGGATAGACAGACTCAAACTATGCAGGGGACCTTGATTCTCGCAAGTCTACTTCAAGATATATCTTTCAACTTGGTTCTGACCCTATTTATTGGCAGAGTAAGAAGCAAAATGATGTTGCTCTTTCTTCAACTGAGGTTGAGTATCAAGGCATTGTCAATGCAGCTACAAAGGCTCTTTGGTTATAGCACATCTTGAAAGAGTTTGGATTTGATCTACCTAAACCTACGGTCATACACTATGACAATTAGAGTGCTATTGAGATCTCTAAGCATCCAATTCAGCATCAACAGACCAAGAACATCAAGGTTCATATGCACTACATCAGAGAGCTAATACATGAGCAGATCATTGCATTACAATATTGTCTTAAAGTAGAGGAGATAGTTGATATCTTCACCAAACCCTTCACTGAGGTCAAGTATATTCATTTGTGAGATCTCTTGGGGGTGGAGGATGTTGTAGAAAGGGGAGTCCCTTGACTTCTCTCTTCTTTCTTCTAGGAGGGATCTTTTTCCTCATTTGAGGTCTTCTTCTTTCTCATCTTCTTTATTGTACTTATCTCTCTTTTTGGAGAAGGGTTTTTCCCATGAGTTTTTTCCTCTTTCTCCACTTTATGAGAGATTTCATTGCATCATTGTATATAGAGCATTGCTTTTGTACATGGATACCTAATATGGCCTCGTAGTCGGGACCCATCATGCATTCGTGAGCTTAAGTGCATTCCCCCAAGTTCCACTTAAGGGGGGGTGTTGGTGTAAATAGCTATTTACTATTTACACTTTACTTAAGTTAATGCATTATTTTATTATTTATTAGGTTGGAATTTAGGATTTTGCATACATTTATGAGTTGTCATGTTGACAACATAGAAGTACACAACTCTAATTCAGCACATGGTATCTACAGCACTAGAGTTTGCATTATTTACTGAGTTTTCATGTAGACAACATAGTTATATGCACTCCTAATTAAGCACATGGTGTCTACAACATTATTTTTCATGCTACACCTTTGTCGACTTATCCTCTCATCATTGCACTTACTCCTCTGCTAAATGGAGAATAACCCACACCTAGTGGACATGTGCTTAGTTGTATGACTTATCATGTTGCTAACTTCTAGGCATTCTAGATGCATCTTAGAGGCCTTTATATATAGGCACTCCTAGTGTACTTGTACATTTAATTGAAAACTATATTGTTATTCTGATCATACTCTGGTCTATTTTGTGCTTGTGTTTGAGTTCCTTTCTCCTTGGTAAATTTTGACCTAAGGCAAATTCTTACAAAAATAAAATAAAATAATATGTATGAAGGTTGCAGAAAAGTAATAAATCAGTTTCTCCACTATCAGAAGCACACCTAAAATGCTAGAATCCCAACAAAGGGAAATTGGTTGGGTTTTAAGCCTTTTAGGAAAGTAGCAAAAGAGGTATTCCTTTGAAAGAGTAAAAGGAAGTGTTGTAGAAATAAATAGGAAAGGGTTATCCCCGAGTAAGCTGAGTAAAGTGTTTTTCTTTTCGAGACAAATTCTCACATCAAAGCCTACCCCTCTGAAAGCATCTATATTAAGGAGTACTGAAAAATCATGATTTTCGCTACACTAGAGCTTACAAGCTCAAAAGCCATTATACGACTCCTCATTAATGTTTGACTTTATATGAAATGGAATCAGTAACCAACTGAATTAAGTGAAAATCAAATCATTGCAACATTAAAGGAGATATATGGGTTAAGGGGTCATTCTCCACTTGTGTGACATGGGAAAACCAATGCCCAACATTCAATTTTGAATACAATAAGATTGGATTGTTGGTAAATTCACTTCTTCATCATGCAATGGGTATAATTTTAATGGTAGGTGCAAATTTATGATGCTCTATGTGTTATAAAGTGAATGGCAAGGAGAATTGGGGGTACTGATAAGTTACTTGGATTAGAGAGTGAACTTAAGAGCTATATAGATACTTTATTTAGGTTTTATAGTCTTAGAGATTTGTACATAAGACTCAACTATCATCCCATTCATCCTATCACTCTAAAGCTCAAAGAGAGTGGGTTGGTTGAGGTCGTGGGGGTTTCCAATGGCAATTCAAGTGCTGGAATTAGTGAGAGAATGTATTGCAAGATATGATGTGAGCACTAAGAAAATCAAGATGTTGGATGAATTTTTCTTTCTTGCATTTGATAGAGGTTTGATGCAGAGTATTTTTGGGATTCTAGAAAGGGATGAATTCTATGACATAGACTTTAGGTCAAGTGCCTCCATGTTCAATGAAAAGAAGATTCTAAGGTGAGGAGATATTTTGACAACATGGTCCCATCCACCAAAGAGAAAGAAGAGTAAGCTCACAAAGACCTTGTTTGGAACCAGTCTCAAGAGGGAGATTGTAGATATCCCAAACCTACTTCTCATATGAAAGGGATATGAGGAAGTCTTCAATTTCATGGAGCACCATTTCTTTCTAGTGCAAGCAGTCTGTGTGGATGGCCAATTTATCGATTGGGCCCATATAATCTGTGATGAATTTACTAGCTAGATGAGCTAAGATAAGGCATTCAGGCAATTTTATATGTCCTCTTAGCTCATATATCTCTTGGAAATATGTTAGTTGTGACCTAGCTTACCATGTATAGGAAACTAAATTCTAAAAGCAATATTTGGATGAGATTACAATACATGGTGTAGTTATCACTACTGTGGTGAGTTTGGACACATTGGAGCAAACTATGTGAAACATCATATGAGGAAAATACATACTACAAAAAGATGTTTTATTTGTATAGAACTTGGATATCTTTCTAAGAACTGTATGAACAAGGGTAGAATTGAAGATGAAAAGAAAGCCAAAGCTGACAATATCAAAAATCAAATTAGGCAACAATGAGTACCAAAATCTCTAGAGAATGTAATCCAAATTCATGAAGTGAATGACACCCAAGTCAATGAGTTGGATGGCTATATCATTTCAATTTAGTTCCCTATGGAGACCACTAGAACTGTGATTCAAAAGAAGTCATCTAAACATTAGTTCCAGCCAACAAGAAAGATCCAAACCAGCATTCAAGATGCATAGGGACCACCAAGCATGATTTAAAGCAAGAGACCTTACCAAGCTAGGTCAGGTCACAAGACCTTACCTAGAAAGGTTGGGTTGTATATTATTTTTGGTTATAGAAATAGAGTTGATAGTTCCTACCGAGTGATGGTGACTCTACCGAGCTATAGATATCTTCTGAGCATTAAAGAATAAACTAAGTGGAGGGTAGCCTATCATCGAGTGAGTATGAAGTATGAATCATTAATGGTAACTAAAAAGAGGAAATTCATTAAAAGGAATAAATTGAATGCATTATATCACCATGAACTTCTAGAGCCATTTGTGAAGAGAAAATTCAGAGCCCCCGAGTGATTTTAGTATTTGTTATTGAAGAATTCTTGAGTTTTCAAAAACCTTAATGGGCATGGCATCTTTAAGCAATAAAGAAAAGAAAGGTTATGAAATATTAGTCTATAGAGTTGACTGGAAGGTACCTATATTCAAGTTGAGTCTGGTGATTGCAGAGGTGCTCGACCCAGCTAGTGCATAGTCCCAAATTTTGCCCAAGGTATTACTCATGCATGAAATCCATTCATTTTACCACTATTCTATTTAGGAACTCAAAACCATAGAAATGAATGTGGTGTTCAAGGAATTGTGTGTGGATGGTGCATTAAAACTCGAGCATCAACGTTTGGAAACTAAGGGTTTGATGCATATTTCACATATGCCAAGGGATTTTCAATTCAAATAGATCGGGAAAATCCTAAGCCATGTTCACAATGGGAAATTATGGTTGGATCAAAAAATTCATATTACAAAGAAAATGATTCATGGAATCATTGGACTACTAATTCTAAACAAAGCTAAGATGACCAAAACCCTAGGTCGGGTTGAATTGGTTAAGAGAACTCTTGTCGAGTGAGATAGAAGAGCTATGAAGCTGAGTAGCATGATAGACATGGAGCTAAAGTTTGACATACATGTGATTACACACAAGATATACAACTCTAGTTGATTGAACAATGTATCATGTGAAGCTTTTGATCTTGCATACAAATTGGTGAAGAATAATCTATCCTTCGACCTTACTGAGTTGTTGTTGAACCAATTCAAAAAAAACATGGGGAGAATCAGAGTGTCAAAAAATAACCCATGTAAGTTCAGTTCTCTTTTGACATGTTTATTCTTCTTTGTTCAGAAGTTTTCCCCCTCCAAATGTTCTGTGATATGGAGAAAGGATGTTCAAGTTCTATATCAAATAAATGAATATATAGAAGAAATGTGTGAAAATTTTGATAGCATCATGGACAATTATTCTGCAACATTCAAAGAAAAGATGAAAAATAGGTTTAGGATACCCAAGAGTTCTATGGAAGACTATGAGAAAGATATTTGTATCATGGTGGACTATGACAAAGTATATATTCGAGCAGTCAAACCTAGAGTAGCATGGGTTAAGCCTCTAGACTATGAGGTTAACATTGATGACACTAAGGATATCATAGAAGCTCTTCTGAATGATCCTATGGATCCTAAAGCCACCTATTTTGGAACTTATGATGAAGCAAAGGAAAGAACTGAGCTTGAGATCAAGCTACCTCAAGCAATAAACAAAGGAAGGAAGAGAATATAAAAGTTAATGAAAAGCACAAAACAAGTTGTAGGACCAGAAAATGGGTTAATATCTAACATAATATGAGAAAATCAAAAACTCAATAAACATACACTAATACCACCTAGTCTACAATGAAATCCAAATAAACAAAGAAAGTAACATAAAGTAAAAACCCCCTTTTCCATCTGTACCTCCCATGTCCTTCTTTCTTCTCCATATGATGTAGATCCAATTGCCTGTAGTGCACACAATCGAAAAGCAAAAGCCTATGATATGATAATGCTATGAGAATACTAGAAGAGTGGTTTTAATCTTGAGAGACCAAAGACCAAGGGACCTAAAGGACTAAGAATCAAGGGACTTGAAGGAAGAGAAATGAGAGGAAGAATGCTCAATTTATAGCCATCACGCAAGAGGAAAGCATTGGACTTGTCACCTTGGATATGCAACTTGGCAAGAGATTCCATGACACATATGATAGAAGGTGCCAAATGTAAGATTGTATAATGCATGGAAGTCAACATGGCTAAAAATGATGGAGGATCTATGACACATCATGTGACACCTCAAAGCCACTTAAAGCCAAGAATCTATGATGATGACAGCTAAATATAGATATGCATAAGGGAATCAGAATATATGGATTATGAAATATCTTAGCCAAGTGTAAGGATAAAATCTATGATCTAAGATATCCATGTGTCATGATGATGTCAAGATTATGCCAATATTATGTGGAATATTTGAATTAAAAATCCACATACCCACACAAATGGAAATTAGGAATTTGGAAATTACAAGTGGAAAATGAGACCTAGGAAATTGAGAATTCCCATGGTTTGTGAATGATGAATCAATTAATTAATAAAATTAATTAATTGAGGATGTTAAATAGGAATAATGATTGGTAATGCGAGATGAAAAATGATTGAAATGATATAGGATTAAATCATGGGTTATTTAATCCTGTAGATAAAATTAGTAGATGATTAGCCAATTCGATTAGATAAGTGTGACAATATCCTTTGATGAAAATTTGAATAGACTCGGATGATGACGGGTAGACCAAAGCCATGGTCAAATTGATTGATTGATTAAAATTGATAAAATGTCAAGGACATATGACATGGATTAAGGACATGTAACATTTAACTGATATTGTAAATGCTATAAGATCAAGATTGACTGATAGGGTTGATCATAATAACATCAATAGACATTATCAATGTTATTAAAAATGATTTTATGATGTCATGATCTGAAACTGAGGGACTCGACAATGTCAAAGATCAGATGTCAAGAATGACAGTTTGAACTAGCACTAAGAGCCATGACAATACTAAGGTCAAATTGATAGGTTTGATAGATTGATAGGTTTTTGAGGCATTGAAAGACACAAAAATGCCTAGAATTGGATAGATGATTATTGATTTAGGATGTTTAACATGTTTCAAGTTGATTAGGATTGATTCCAAGTAATTCTAGGTAGATTTGGGGTGATTCTGAGTTGATTTGATATGATTTTGATGATGTTGAAATGGTTCTAAAATGAGCTCCAATTGATGTGAAAGAGGATACAAATGATGATGGACATTGTTGGGATATAATCAAGTTTTCCAAAAGATCAGAATTAGTGGAATGAGAAAATGGGATGAGTTAGTATGAAAATGTGATTAAACTATAGTTGAGAACCATTTTTGAGTGTCTTCATTTTTTCCCTCTTTGATACGATGTGATTTAGAGCATTGTGTCAAAGAACACTAATGAGAAAGCAATAATAATATGCCCTAGTAGGGGTGGTCTATATGGGTTCCCCCTCAAGAAATTGACCAACATGGAAATATGATAGGTCAATTTGTTGATAGTGAGAAGACAAAGCCAGAGCAACTGATAGATCACAAATCGAAGCTAAAATGTGAAAGTTATGGGGTTCGAAGTGCAAAAAGGCAGCGTGACCAACATAGAAAGTGCCTCTTGCACATCCATCTAGGAAAAAATAGAATATAATAGGGCTTTTAGAGGGTTTGAAAATCATTTTCACCCTCACATTTGGCAGAAAAGAGCTCTAGAGTAAGCAGAATTGACCAGTTACCCAGGGAGCAACATCATGGTGAATGGGTGCATACCTACAAAAAATGGGCAAGCGTAGGACCTTCGATGAGTAAATAAAGGTTTTCTTTGTACTTTTTATGTTTTTCTATGTTTTTCATGCATTTGGGGTCAGTCAAAGGTCAAATGGAGCCCATCTAAAGTTTTGAGGTTAGTTTAGAGCATCAAAACACCCCAACTACACCCAAAATGCATCCAACTACATAGTGGGCGCACTTGGCATGACCAAGTATGCACTAAGTAAAATTTTCATGAACAAGTGTGCACCAAGAGCACACTTGGCAAGACCACGTGTACCATGGGCACAGTTGGGGGCCCCAACTACGCCCTAGGATGCTCTGGGGCTCAAAAAAGGGTTCAGATGAGCTTAGATTGACCTAAAACTTGGGGCATACTAGAAAAACCCTAAGATGATGTTAGAAATAGAGTAGGAATTAGTAAAATATGGTCAAAGTTGTCAAAATTGGTCAAACTTAGGGTAGATGTAGGTCAAACCTAGTCAGATGCTGACAAAGAGCAATGCAAAGGGCCAAAAAGAGGGTACACATACTCGAAATGACTCAAAACTTGGACCACATGATTAAAACCCTAGGAGGAGTTCAAAAAATAGGTCAAATTAGGTCAAAATGGTAAAAAAAGGTCAAACCTAGCTCGGATGGAAGAAAAAATTGATGGATGGATAGGCAAAGGGTTAGAATGATGTGAATGAGCTCAAAATGACCTAAAATGTGGTAGACATGTTCAAAACCCTAAAAAGAGTTCAAAAAATATGTTAACTAAGTCAAAAATGCTTTAAAAAGTCAAAATTAGTCAAACTAGGTCAAACTAGGGTCGCATGTAGGTTAAACTTGATATAAATCCATACAAGGTTGACATAGGCTACAAGGTTATGCAGGAACATCTACCCCTATTGAGGATGAGAGGACATAGGCCTCAAAGCCTGATGCTACATCATTAGACAATTGGTAGTGAATGAGAGATCTTGGCAGGACTTGGCTTGTATCATATCACATTTATGCTAGAGCTGAGAGGGAACAGAGCCCTACTAATAGCACTAACCGAGAGATGGCATTCAGAGAATAGCTCTTTTCATTTGTCGATGGGGGAGGCAATTGTGACCTTGGAGGATCTATGGTGTAACCTTAGGATTTTTATTCATGAAGAGTTAGCTATGTACAACTTGGCTACTGGGCAATTGATATTACACTAGTTGTTCGGATGTGGAGATGTAGAGCTGGGTATTTGAGATTATGAGATTGGATGGGATCTATTGATGGCATGCCATGAGCGACTGATAGTTGTGATCTGTTGGGGTGTGGGTGGACTACTGATACTTGATAGGCATGGACATGGGTACCGTATTGGATGGGGTCAGGTGTTCAAGAGAATGGTCATGGATGAGACCATGTTTTCCTAGGGACCATACATGTTGGGGATGTTGTACTACTATCTACACCAGGTGGCATATAGAAGCGAACAAGCATTTAGCACTAAAGATAGACTGCTACAAATCTGGGCATATGAGAACATTATAGTATTCAAACCACTCATAGAGAGAGAGAGAGAGAGAGTTAGTGGAGGATATGCCTTATTCCTACAACTATAGAGGCATACTGGCATGAGAACGATTGGGGTACACTCAATTCTTTAGGCATCAGTTGGATACTATGACATAGTTTATCTGGAGACCATATAGAGATTTCCTAGGGTGAGAGGATGAAGAGATCCACCTACCATACTATAGATGGGAGTTTTATCTTATATGGCACACAGTGATTGGTCATATGGTGATAAAGATGCACCTACCAAAGTGGGTACACAAACAGTTTGGGGAGATACATGAGATGTTGATAGGTCTGGCATTGTTTGCATAATCTAGAGCTGAGATTTGGGAGTGGGGAGCACCTATCAAGACACAAGTGGCTTACATACAATTAGAGGAGTTGTAGCCTAGGGTGTGGGGAGCAGCAATAGATGTGGTGGACACAGATATGACAATGACATATAATAGGTGGTTTGGGCAACATCATTTGAGGCCATTGACAAATCCAGTAGTGTTGGTACCACGAACGAGATCATAGGAAAAGTAGAGTGAGGAGTATGATGAGAAGGATAAGGAGGGGATGGGGAGGAAGGAGATGAGGATGATGATGGGGAGGAGGGGGAGGATGGAGATGATGATGTTGAGGCAGGGGGATGATGATGTGGGGGATGATGATGAGGATGCAGATGTGGAGGATGATGATGAGGATGTAGATGTGGAGGATGATGATGATGAGGATGATGAGGGAGAGGATGAGGGAGATGAGGATGATGGAGATGATGATGAGGAAGGTGAGGATGATAGTGGGGGTGGAGATGGTGATGGGGATGATGTTGGGGGAGAGGATGGGGATGATTATTAGGAGGGTAGGGATGATGATGATGAGGGAGGTGATGAGGATGACATAGGTGTGGATGTGGCAGTGATGGACATCGAGGGGGATGTAGTGGATTACACTAGGGGGTTGCCAATTAGTGGATTACTAGTACAGGTAAGGCCTAGCCAATTAGATCTTATGGAGGTGATTAGAGGGCTCTACAGTCAATTAGATTGGGTTTTAGTGGAGAGGGATGTAGTGATAGTAGAGAGGGATCAAGCTATGATAGAGAGGGATGTAGCAGTGCACAGGGCAGAGAGGGCAGTGTAGGAGTCACGAGAGTTCATTAGCAACATTAGAGATCCAAACTTTTAAGAGATGGTTATGATGATGACCAGGGTACATGTAGAGAAATAATACTAAAGGGATCATTATGAGATGGTAGAGCCACTGAAACAGAGGGTAGAGAGCTTTCATGCATCGAGATCTCACTCATAGTGGACATAGAGGACATAGAGTAGTGTAGGGGTGATGGGACCGATGAGGCCACCATAGACAACATAGGGATCATCCTCAAGGCCAAATAGAGGTCACAAGGCTAGGGACAACATAGGGTGACATAGACATGCTCATGTATAGAGGGGCTTCTCAGTTTTTCTTTTGGTTTTTTGAGATGCTCTTTTATGGTTCACACCTATGGGCAATTAGTATTGATGTAAACCATGGCCATGTGCTTTGATACTTTTGTGAGACATTTATGAGATACAGCTATGTTATGATGACTATATGAGATGGATTATGCATAGGTTTTATATATTTTATATGGATGCATTTATGCTTTTCTATGTGGAATTTAGATAATGACATCATGTGTTGGTTTATAACATGTTATTCTTTGGAAATGACATCTTTATTTATTTTTTGCCACATGTTTTTCTCATGAATGAATGTCAATGAGATGTAAATGATATGGAATGAATGAAAATGAAATGTAAAATGATATGGAATGAATACAAGTGAAATTTGAAGTGATATAAATTCCATGTTTATGCATATATGTATTGCTTTGGGTTTTTTGGACTTTTGACATATGCAGGACAACAATGCTTTAGGCGTATCAGAGTATGAGACCAAGGTGGCAGATAAGGAGATGTGGAAGACAAAGGAAATGAGATGAAAAATAGTTAGTATGAGGTGAGGACTTTTTCTTTTACAAAGTGCACTATATGTTATTGGAGCTTTATTTTGATGTGGCAGAGGGAATGCAACACATCATGGCATAAAGGGCTAGAGGCTAATGCAAATCTTTTCTATAAACAAGCACGATGCAAATAGAAAATGGCCTTGTCCTTCCTGAGGCATATATATATGCCCCAGACTCTCAAAGGTACATTGTTTAACAGACATAAAAAGATGACCATGAACCATCCCAACCACTCTCATAGATTAGTTTATATCATCGAGTGGCATAGGAACATGATCGAAGAAAAACAAAGCAAAAATAAATTACTCACTAAAGAGCACAAGCCAACAACTATTCTTGTCCATTATTACTTGCTTTTTAGTGTTTTAGATTTGTAGATAGTGGTTGACAGGTTGATCATGTGATGGTCTATTTATTGATTTAATTGATAGGTTCATAGTGACACGTTGGATTGATTATTGGTTCACATTGCTTAGATAGTGTGATTGGCATGCAAGTGCAGTCCTTTAAGTTTCAATATGTGAAAGTGCAAGTGTTTAAGCAAAAGGGGTGATTATCCACAATGAGTATTTACAAGTTTTATTACAAATTTTTGGTGGCTTTTGTGATTTTTTAGGGTTTTTTAGGATATTTGATGTTTTTTATGTGACTCATTTCTTCAGGACATTTTACAACTTTTATTATTTACTCCAGGACATTTTATGATGTTTAGTGTTTATTTCAAGACATTATATGATTTTTAGTGTTTATTTTAGGACATTATATGATTTGTAGTTTTTTTTCATGACATTTTATGAATTTTTTTTCAATTTGTTTAGGACATTTTAGGATTTTTGATGATTTTTTCAGGATAATATTTGATTTTTTTAGTGATTTGTTTAGGAAATTTTATGATTTTTTAGGATCATATTTGTTATTTTTTTAGTGATTTGTTCAGGACATTTTATGATTTTAAGGAATTTTTAGGATCGTAAGGGGTTGCAAGAGTTAGCTCCAATTTGATAAGTGATACGTTTAATGGATAATATGTGTTTAGGGAGATGCCCCCAGTTTAAGTTCAAACTCATGCATTGTGTAGGAAAATTCCCCTAGAAAAGACATAGACTATGTACAAAGGCCAAAAACAGAGTATGTACAAACTGGTGGTGTTTGGGTAAGATAGCAATGGACATTAACGAGATTATGGGCCATGATAAGGGATTAGGGATGACTTGCAATATGAAGGATATGATCAAGGAATGACAAAAAGGGTAAAACTAGATGGAATCTTGATAGATGGAGGAGCAACAATTGATTACACATAGTGCTTGTTTGCCAAGTTTTCACCATGGTACTTGCCCAAAGTGCCTATCTACTAGGTTTTCACTTTCGGACAAAAATTTTCTCTCAACTCAAATTTTCATGCCAAGACGCCTAATTGCCAAGTTTTCATCAACGCATCCATTTTTTCATCACTTTTTTTTGTTTCTTTTTTCATGACTTTTTTCTTTTTTATATATATTTTTTCAAAACTTTTAGACAAAATCAAGTATAGTACTTGTGGAGATGCATTTTATTGATGGACACAGGAAATGGTTCACCCTTTGGAGTTGCAAGCTGATATACTCCAGATCCAAATGCAGCAATAACTACATAGGGTCCTTCCCAATTTGGTTCAAATTTGCTTAGTTTTTTCTCTATGTTGTTGAGTCTTGTCATTTAGGACTAGATCACCGATCTCAAAATGATGACCTCAAAATTTCTTATTATAACTTTGTTTGAGTCAATTTTGGTAAGCTTGCAAATAGGTCAAGATGGCTCACCTCCACTCATCAAACATCTTGAGTTCATGTAGTCTAGATATTTTATAATGTTCATCATCAACCACATCTTGTAGGGATACTCTCACTGATGGAATTGCAACTTCAATGGGAAGTATTACCTCAGTTCCATAGACAAGAGAGTATGGTGTTGCACCAATGGGAGTAGACACACTTGTTCTATAGGCCCAAAGAGATGGATTTAGTTGTAAGTGCCAGTCTCGACCAGAATCATTGATAGTGTTTTGGAGAATCTTGACAATGGTCTCATTAGATGCTTTTGCTTGGCCATTGCCTTGTGGATGGAAAATACTAAATATCTATGGTAGATGTTGTATTCCTTGCAAATCTTATCCACATCCTTATTCTGAAAGGAACTACCATGATTAGTAATAATAGCCAAGGGAATTCCATACCAACATATGATATAGTTCAAAATAAACCTTGAAATTTGCTTTCTAGTTGTGAACATTAGAGGGATAGCTTCTACCCACTTGGTAAAATATTATCTTGTTGTGATGATGAAATTATGCCTGTCAGAGGAAGGAGGAGAAATAGTTCCAAAAATATCAAATGCCCACTGTGAGAAGGGCCATGGAGATATGACTAGTTGCAGTTCTTGTGCTAGTGTGTGGATCAAATTACTATGTATCTAGCACTTATAACATGTTTTGGAAAAATCATGAGCATCTTGTTCCATGGTGGGCCAATAATACCCTGCTCTAACAAGTTTCTTGCCTAGACTCAAACCATTGAAATGACCTCCACATATACCTTCGTGAACCTCATGTAAGGAAATTTTGGCTTCTTGCGAGTCAAGGCATCTAAGAAGGGTTTGGTCAAAGGATCTCTTGTAAAGGGTGTCACTAATGATAACATATCTAGTGGCTTGGTAGATAAAGGCTTGACATTCATTCTTGGATAATTTGGGGGTAGGATTTGGGCATGTAGCTAATCATAAATGTCTTGATACCAGGGGAAATTGGGACCAACAAATTCACACACAAACTTAGATTGAGAGAGTTCAAATGTTGGGATCAAAAGTTTCTCGATAATGAACTGACAAAACTCCACATTTTGAGGCATATCAATCATAAAAGTGATGGTAGCCATAGTGTAATCTTGCTTATTGTGTATTCTTGGTAGCTAACGAAAAGAGATAGTGACAAATTTAGATTTAAGAAAGTCTACCATCTACTTGTAAGGCATTAACTTATCATCTTTCATTTCATAGTCATCATTTACTTGGTGGATGACTAATTGGGAATCATTGAAGACTTTTAAATTATGTATGTTCCATTGGATAGCTAGCTTCAGGCCTGTGACCACTGCCTCATATTCTACTACATTATTTGTACAATTGAATGCTATTCGATATGACTTTGGGATGATGTCTCCTTGTGGAGTGATAAACATAATGCCAACTCCTAAACCATTTCTTGTATGTGATCTATCAAAGTAGAGCTTCCATTCATTAGCTATTTCCATGTTAAATATGGCTTCATCTGGAAATTTTATCAACATGGGATGATCATCTATCATAGGTACTTCTACTAGTTGATTTGCTATCACTTGCCCTTTGATTGTCTTTCTGTCTACATATTCAATGTTGAATTTACTAAGGATCATAGCCCATTTGGATAGGCACCTTGTGAGAGTGGCTTTGATTAGGAGATACTTTAGTGAGTCAATCTTAGAGACAAGCATTATTTTTTGATGGAGCATATAATGCCTCAACTTTTGGATTGCAAAGATGACAGCAAGGCAAGCTCATTCAATGAGTAAATAATTTAGTTTATACCCCACAAGTGTTATGATGATGTAAAAAATTTCTAACTCTCTCCCTTGTTCATCATTTTGTGCTAGGAGAGCTCCTAATACTATTTCTATAGCAAATATATAAAATGAATGGTTTTCCTAGAATAGGAGCCATTAAAATTGGTGGATGCAAAAATAGTCTTTGAGTTATTGAAAAGGCTCATCACACTAGTTGTTCCATTGAAAAGATACTCCTTTACATAATAGGTGTTGAAAGGAGTGGCACTTGTCTACTAGTTGTATAATAAACCTATGGATAGACTGTAATCTCCCTTGTAGACTTCTTAATGTCCTCAGCTTTTGTGGAGGAGGCATTTCAAGTATTGCTTTTACTTTTTGAGGATCCACTTCGATGCCTCATTGAGAAAGAATATACCCTAGGAGCTTTCCAGAAACAACTCTAAATACACACTTTTTTGGATTTAGATGGAGCTTATAGCTTTCCATTCTGTTGGATGTTTGATCTAGGATGCCCAAATGATCATTTCTTCTAGGGGATTTGCAAAGTAAGTCATCTACATAGTCTTCCATGAGGATGTGCATGAAATCATGAAAGATGGTAGTCATTTCTCTTTGTTATGTTGCCCCAACATTTTTAAGGCCAAAGGGCATGACATTCTAGTAGTATGTTCCCCAAGGGCATGTGAAAGCTATTTTGTGCTGATCCTTAGGAGCTATTCTTATATGATTGTAATCGGAGAATCCATCCATTAGTGATAGCTTCTCATATCTAGCTATCATGTGTATGATGATGTCCATATTTGGTAATGGGAAATCATCTTTAGGACATGCCTTATTAAGATCATAGAAGTCAGTTCATATCTGGATGCCCCCAGAGTGTTTGCTTACTGGTACTAGATTGGATATCCACTCTACATAGTCAATGGGTCTTATGAAGCTTGCATCCAATAATTTCTTCAATTTAGCTTTGATAATGAGAGCAACTTGTGGATGCATCTTTCTGAACTTTTGTTTTATTGGTTTTACTCTTGGTTTTAATGAAAAGTGATGGAAGACTAGCTTAGGATCTAATCCAAGCATGTATGCATAAGACTAGGTGAAGTTAATATGTCTTTCTAGAAAGAATCTGACAAACTCATCTCTTTCCTCTGGTGATAATGAGGCTGCAAAATGTATGATCTTGGGGTTGTCAGGTGTTCCTAGATTTATCTCTTCTATCATTTCCATAAGTAATGTTGATCTTTCCTTCAATAGGGGTATGTCCAATCTTCCATCCTTGGGAACCTTAGAGAGGTTTTCACCTTTGGATATGTCCTTTATTTTTACTTTTTCATGGTCTAATGATGTCTTTTGATTTTCACCAACAAACCTGCTTTTTTCTTTTTTTGCTATTTTTCCAATTTTGTGATTGGAAGATGGAGTTGACTCCTCAAAGTATTCCATGATGTTTAGGTTGATGGAATATCTTGACTTGTGATCTCCTCATGGTAAGTCTTCATGGAGCTCAAAGAATTCTCCAATGGCATCGTCATTTTCAAACTAGTCAAATGTTGGTGGTCATTGTTGGTCCCAATCAATAAGTTTGGGGTAGACTAGGGAAATTACATCATTGGTGTTGAATAAACTTTGGTCAAAGGCAAGGATTCAAGTATCATTATCAAAGATGTTATAAGCACCATGTATGGGATTGTTGTTGTAGAGGTACCTATTGAGGTTGTCCTTGTGTATGTTGTTATTGTAACAAGTGTTGTTGATAGGTGATTTGTTGCTCAAGGCGTCTTTGGTATTCCAACTGTTATTTTAGTTGCTCTTGTTGTTTAGCAAACATGGCTTGTTGTTGTTGGAATTTTTTCTGGTACATTGTGTGTAAATCAAGTCGATTGACATTGGGTTGCACATTAGGGATGTTGGATCTTGCACCACTTGAGGTTGTTATTGTGGTTGATGTTGTTGTTGATACGTTGAATGTGTGTTAAGTGGATTTTGACTTGGTTGTGTACTAGAAACATTAAGTCCTTGTACCACTGTAGGTTGTTGTTGTCTTGGAAGTTGGTTATGCCCATGAGAGTTGAACATCATGTTTGGGTTGTTGTTTTAATACCTTTGTGTGTTAGATGTTTCTCCTTGGGACATCATATTGATTTGGTAGTGAGATGTGCTCCTTTTGGGAATGGGTGAATATCAATAAGGCTCTTTCTTTGTATTTTAATAGGGGTTGTTGTGATTGATGTCTCACATGGTATACTCATGGGAGGCTCCATAACATTTGATGTCATAACATTTGGAAAAGTTAGGAGCAAGGGTGCATTTTGTTGACTTTCCTCCAAAGGACGTATGTTTGGGATCCTTATAGTGCAAGTCCCTTTAGGCATGTCTTGTTGTTGCATTATGTGATTGAGATCAAGTCTTAACATCCTTTTGGGATATGTAGGAAAATTCTCATTGTCATTTATTGATGGAGGTTCTCCAAACAAGGGATTGATGTTGATGTGTTCAAATGTACTTTGGAGGATTTCAATGGTTGATTATTCATGGGATCTTATAGGTGTCATCATTGTGTTTGAAAACTCTACAAGTTTTTTTCCCTTATCAAAGTCCAAATTAATCGTGGGTTGTATGTTTTCAAATGTTGGGTTGTTTTGATGTTTGGACTTAGGTCCCTTTAAGTGTGGACTAAATTTGACAATTGCTTGGGCTGCAAAAAGTTTGAAGTTTTTGCAAAAAGTCTTGTCATGGCAAGCCCTAGCCATTTCTTCACCATTGATGCCATAATTTGTGTCGAAATCATCACTTAGGTGTAAAGTACCTTGTATGTTTAGAGGATTGAAGGTACTTGAGTTAGGTTTACTAAATTCAAATGGGTGAGTTTCTTCATTGTCGAGAGTTGTAAGTACACTTCCACATCTGGGCAGTATAGGTATGAATATGGGTTCAAAATTAGGACTCTATTGAACCATTCCATGTGTAGGGGAAGTTATTGAAGAGAATCTCATAGTAGGTGTGTTTTTTAGGGTTGGTTGTGTCATTCCTTGATGGTTTTGATCTTGTGGATACATGTTTAAGGGGTCCACAAATAAGGGTTGTGATGCTTCAATTTGGTCTTCGTCAAATGTTTGTTGGGGTTTCCTATTCTTCTTTTTCCTTGGATTAGTTTTTGCTTGTACTTTGGGTTGTATTTGTACCTAATAAAATAAGGGTTGATAAAGTGTTTTAGGTCTCTAAGCTAATTTTGTCCTTGTAAGTGTTGACATGATACCTAAGGATGCAGATGCAATGGAGAAACCCCTAAATGGACACTTTGCCTCCAAAGTGTGCACCTAAACTACCAATTTTGCTCATATAGTACCAAGTGCACCCTTGGTGCACTTGGGAACCTGAAGGTAAGTAGTTGGTAAGAAGAAGGTATACAATTGGTAAAAAGAGGTGTTAGGATGACCAATATGTAGAATGTGAATGATTTGAGTGTTTTGGGTGTTTTCTAGGGTTTAGGAGTGCAATGCAAGGTATGAAAGTGCATATTAGGGTTCTAGAACCTAAAATGAAATCCCTAATTACCAAGTGCACTATGAAACTACCAACTGTGCACTGAAACTACCAACTACACACCTAAAGTGTGCAGTTGGTAAAACAAGGGTGCAATTGGTAAAATAGGGCAAAACTTGGAAATTTGGAAGTGCGTATGCATGATATGAGTATTTTTTGGATTTTTAAGTGTTTCAAGATGTTATGAAACCTAATAAAATGCCAAATGAACTAGGTTTTTGATATGCAAGATGCAAATATCCTAGGGAAATGATGCAAATGCAAATTGGAATGACGTTTTGGATTTTGACTAAAGGGGATGAAAATGACTCTATGAAGATTAGGGTTAAACTTTGGACTTGATGATGATGTTAGAGGTTGATATATGCAAGTAGTATTATGTAAAGGATGGTATATTAAGGTTGATAATGATGTTTAGAACATGCAACATGAGGGTATGAACTCAAGAAGACAACTTGATTGATGGACAAGTTGATAGAGTTTAATATCAAAAATGATGCTAGGGTTTTGAACAATGCAAGATGAAGGGGATATGTCACTGGGGTAGGTCAGAATGATATTTAGGGATACTAGAAATATGATAATGCAAGGAAAATGGTGGATGCAAGGTTTTGAACTTAGGATCAAATCTTTGGAAAGTATTTTGTTCAACAGTTTAACTATGAAGATGGACTTTGGATCTTGACCAAAAAGAGATTAAAGATGAAAAGATCAAGTTGATCAAAATGACAAGGTCAAATCCATCAAGACATAGATAGAGTTTGACCAAAGAAAAATGATAAAAAATGATAAAAGGACCAATCAAGATCCATCATCCTTCAACGCTTGGAGACACTCTAGGACACATACTTTGTTTGTATTTTTTGACTAATTTCAAAGGTTTTGGGTTCAAAATGATGTTTAGGGTGATCCAAATTATGGTTATGTGGATCAAATATGTAATATGAAAAGCTCCTAAGATGCAAAATGAAGTTTGGGGTGCGAGATGAAGTTTTGGGTGATATGCAGAATGAGGACCTATAAAGGCTTGTAAATAAAGTTTTAGGGTGCCAGAATGGAGTTTGGAGGCCCAAAATGGTTTTGTTGGTCACTAAGTGCACTTTGACAATACCAAGTACACTTCAACAACACCAACTATGCCTATGGTGCACTTGGGGCCAATTTGAGCATAGTTAGTAGTTTTATGCTATAGTTGGGAGACTGGGTTGAATGTTTGGTAATTTTAAGTCGGGTGATTGCTAAATTTCTATACTCGAGAGCTAGGTTGTTGGGGATGATGTTATGATAAGATTGAAGATGCAAAGTGTGTTGACAATTGGCTAATGGAGATATGTGATTTTTTTCATTTATGGCAGCACATGATGTACATGCTTATAGGAAACCTCCAAAATAAAGATACTTAGCTTTTGGTAATCAGAAAATTGTCTAAGTATGAATTTGGTATACAAAAATTTATTGTTTTGATTATAACTTGTTGCTAATGTCATATTATGACTATTGAAGTTAGATGGAGATAGTATACATGTTGATGATGGCATGTATAACCACAGAAGCTAGTATGGACTGTATGGAACAAAGATATTCGTGTTTTAATGAAATAGGATAGTAGAATTGAAGGAAAGGATCATTTTGTTTACAAAATAATTACTTGTCCAATTAGGGCCGACATCCTAGATTTTTACTCTAACTTGGAAAAGTATATTGTGGTCTTAGTTGACCTCGCAACAATTTGTGTAAAGGCATGGTATATATGCTAAGGACATCTTGTGATAAGGAAGAGGAAGTGTTATCATGTAATTGTTGTGTTGAGCAATTGTATGCAAACTTTTGTGAAAGTGATATATGTGAAGTTTGTGAAGTTATTTCAAGATCTGAGATCGAACTAAGAAAGTATCTATATTCTAGAAGTTTGATTACTTGTTTGGGCTATGAGCTCTTCTTGTAATTGGAAGTACATGTTTGGGCAGTGGGCTCATTGTGCATCTACTATACCACAAATCCTAATAGGGTTGGAATCTCCTACAGGGATTCAAATTCTCCTAATAGGGACTCCTTATACTAAATTTTCTCGTTGACTCCTAATAGGGTCCATCCTCTAACAAGAAACTTATATATTTGTATATTATCTAGTAGGTATATCCCCACCGGGGTTTTCACTTGGCCAGGGTTTCCCTAGTTAACAAAATATGGTGTTATGAGTTATCTTTGTGCATGGTTACTATTACTATTCAACATTACTTTATTACTTTTTTATGTATGGTTTAAAGTGAGAAATAATTATCTAGTTGATGAATAAAGTTTGTAGATTACTAATTCACACCCCCCCCCCCCCCTCCCCCCCCTAGTCCACCAAGATAACTTGGGGGTGGGGGAGGGGAATCAATTATTCGACAATTAAAACATTCATCTTCTTTAAACAAACTTAACCATTCAACCAAAGTAAACAAAAACCATAATAAGATGCACATAGACAATTACACAAGATATGTTAACTAGGAAAACCCTTGATAAGAGGGAAAACCCTGTTAGGAATGATGCCTACAAAATGATGTACTAATATAACTATTCCTTGTTAGAGGATGGACCCTGTTAGGATTCTATTACAACATTTAGTACATAGAGTCCTTTTTAGGAGACTTTGAATCCCTATTAGGAGATTCCAACCCTGTTAGGAGTTATGTCAACCCTGTTAAGAGTTGTGGTACAATGTATGCAAGATGAGCCCACTGCCCAAACATGTAATTTCATCTGCAAGAAGAGCTCATTGCTCAAACACATAGTTTACTATTATTTTCTTCTTTCTTTTATTCTTTCAACCAAACTAATCACTATCAGACCTTGTAGACCAGGTCACAAACCTCAGTTCAAAATATCAAATCTCAGATCACTCAGCAATACCTCAGCAACAAAGTTGCCTTCACTTCTGCATTGCTCTACTCAACTTCACATTCCACTCTTGTTGTTGCTTATCATTAACCATTAAAACCATACCATGATAAAGGAAAATGTCCTTCCTTTATAGCGAGTCCTCAAAATAATTCCCTGAGTTAGTTGTTAGACCTTCTCAATTAATTATTATAGGACCACATTAACAACACATTACACTTAGTGATAACATTAATATTTCTCCTTGCAACTTGAATATATTTTCATACACGCAATATTATGATGAGAGAACTTAGCCACATCATCACCAACATGTCTTCTTCATGTCCTCAACCTTGATCCTTAGAATATCACTCTGCTAAGAGATATAACAAATTTACAAGAATGTGCCTCTATAAATTCCATCTCAGAATAGACATCACCAAAACTTACATAACTTCTTCTAGACTTATCATTTCTTCTTCCAACATTAACTACATAAACTAGATACTCAGAAGTATCTCCCATAACCTTGGATAGTTATAATACTCATCTAGTCATCCATACCAACTTGATCTTTCTGATGTTCTTCTGTCAAATACAATAGAAAACTACTATGTTGACATCAATGATAAACTGAGTCATGAATGTAACATATCATCATAGTAACATATTTACAATACTCCCCCATAGCAATATCATTAGCATTCATGTTTTCAACACTCTCAATAATCCCTATTTCTAACAATTGGTATCAAAGCCCAATCACCCAAAAGAGGCTTAACTGCTTGAGTAAGATCCCTATGAATATGGAATAGCTGATGAAGAACCTTGAAGATGAACTTAAACAAATTGATCTCCTTACTGAAGAGAGAGATAAGTTGAAGGATAGATATGAAGACTCCAAAGTATACATTGTAATATTGAAGTAAAAGATTGAACATCTCAAATCCAAGCTTGAATCTACTGAATCTAGAACTAGTGATGATGATTATTTGAAGTTGAAGATAGAGTACAAGATCTTGAAGACATGAGTTGAAGATTATGAATCTGAAGTTGACTTTTAGAAATGATCCTAGGAAAGTTGAATCTGATTTGAAGACTGAGAATGTAGATCTTAGAGCAAGTCTGGCAAAGAAGACATCTAAATTTGAAACATTGAAAGAAGATCAGGAACTTCATAAATACAATACTATTGTGAAAGGTGAATTAACTTAATGCAAGCAGTAGCTTGAGAAGCTTTATTCTAGGAGAGAAAAGCTTGATGATTCAATGTCAATACAAAGACCTACTTATGATAAGACTAGTCTTGATTATCTATTCAACATGTCTACAAAGAAACCTAAGATTAGATTAGATCTTAAAGAAAAAGATCAAATCTAATGATAAGATTGAATCTAGTTAATCTTCTGATAAACCTAAAGAAGTTGGACAAGACAAGGAAGTTGAAATTTTAGATGAACCAAAGCAAGTATAATCTCCTAAGGAAACTAGGTATGAATTTAGAGGTAAGTGTTTTTCATGTAATGAAATAGGTCATATGAAAAGAGATTGTACAAATAAGTCATTTAATCATGTTAAGGAATTTTATTGTCATAATTATCATGGTATGGGTCATAAAGCAATTGATTGTAGGAAATCTAAGATAACAATGATAGAAGAAATAGTATAATGTCTAGAAATACTAAACGCTACATTAAGAAGAAGATCTAATGAAAGGACATCAAGAAAAGGAAGACCTTATGAAGATAGAAGACAGATCATGTATTATAAGTGTAACAACTTTGGACACATAGCTCAAAACTGGCATGCACCTAATGATCAGCAAAATCCTAGAAGCAGACCACCAATATGTTAGTTATGCAACAACTTCATAAATACAACAAAGTATTGCAACATGGAAAAAAACTTTGGAGATAGAAGGAACAATGGAAGAAACTTTAGAAATAGAAGGAATCATAGAAGAAACATCAAAAATGACAGAAGGAACCATGAGAGCAACTCCAAAACTAACAAAGACAATGAGAAAAAAAGGAATGTAATCAATGAACTTCAAGAAGAACTCAATGAGGCATTTGTAAAAGGATTGGACATCTCAAAAGATAAATTAGATGATGGTAAGACAAGAAGATTGAAGTTAGTTATTGAGTTTGATTCAATTAAGTTGAATTAAGCTTGTTCACAACACCAAAATTTGAAAACTTCATTTAGAGATCAAATTAGAGGTTGCAAAGTTGGGAAAAGGTGTATCAGAATAATTTTAGATGGTACCTAAGCTCACTTGTAATTTGGAGCTTATCTAAACAAGTTACAAAGGAATTAAGAGTTATTGTTATTACAAAAAAAGTTAATTCTGTAGCAGAAGATGAAAACTATGTTTTTGCATAGAATTTCATGAAGCGAAGTCTTGTGGAGCATTGTCATGATGAAAGGAGGCTATAGTAAACCTCAGGTGGCATCTGAAGATCAGATAGATGATCTTGAGCAATTATTTGATTATAGAATGTAATTGATAACTTTTTCATGTTTGTAAAGTATGCAATTAATGCAAGTTCATGTTGATGGAATAAATGGAGTATAGATTTGATTTTCACTTCATTGTGAATACATTCGAAGTAGAAAGCACTCAAAAGTGACTTGTTAAGGCAATTTTGAAGCAAACCCTATTTTTGGAAAGAGGTATTTTATCAATTTTTTTGCAAATTTATTCGATAAAAGTTCATATTTGTTAGAAGCATGGATATGTCAATAGTGCACAATGTTGAGAATAAGAATAGACCTAAGTTGAAGGTTGTTTCTATGAAACCTATGGAAGGAAACCCTAACTCAGCATTATCCATTACTCTGAACAATGCAGTATATCTAGAAGATATAGGAAGTTATCTTAACAATAAGTTTGAATCTATTGGGAGTGAATATATAAACAAGGATATGGAATTGGTTTTCAATCATGACATGACTGTAAAACTTGGATTTGAACATTTGAAGGAATTAGACCTATTCAAATATCATTTCTACAGAGAATTGGACACAAATGAGTGGACACAAATCATGTTAAGAAGAATACATGATGGGAAATTATGGATGCAAGATAGTGTAGTTGATATTTCTACCGACCCTATTTGTGAGGTAACTGGTCTTAGTAAGCAAGGAAGTGTACCTATAGGTGAGAAAATGGTCAAGAAAAAAGTTGAAAGTTATACCAAAGCAGTGTACAATGGAAAGGCCATGGTGATCAGTACCATTAAACAAGATGATGTAAGATTCCTAAGTAGAATTATTGCCTACTCTGTATGTGCAAGCTCAAAGATTGATGAATTGTTAGCTAGATTCATCTATGTAGCATATAAGATATGTATTGAGAAGGAACAAGTAAACCTCAGTGAAATTTTGAGTTTGCAACTACTTGAGAACCTTGAAAAGATCAAGAGGACTAAGAATAGTGTGTTTAGATTTTAGTCACTGATCAATCACATATTCTTCCTGTGCTTAAAAGATTTCCATACTTATTAGTCACAAAGACAATGAGCAGTGATAGATGTATAATGGAGAAGATCACAAAAGTATGTAGAAGACATCCTGTAGATAAGATATTGGATAATGGAAACCTGATAATGAAGATATTTTAGAATGAAATGAGATAGAAATTCAGAATTGTACCTGCAATTGTAGATAGATTTAAAAATGACATTTGTGTTATGGTTGATATAGATTTTACTTATATTCAAGTATTACAACCTCAGGAAACATTTCTTGATCCCTTAGGTTATGAATTGAATGATGCTATAGAAGTTAGATACATTGATTTGTTGTTGAAATTAGAGAAGGATAAAGTAGAATACAGTTTTGGAACATATGATAAGATTACCCAGTCAACTCATTAGGCATCCTTGGAGAAGGCATCACACAAGAAGATATAAACTATTATGAAGAAAGCTTTATCAAAGGCCAGTATGACTAAGATTGAGTTTAAGGTAGTCAAGCAAACCGTGAAACAAGGCATACTAAATATACAACCCTTGTTAGTATCTGTTGTAGAGACATCTTTGGAATAGAGCATTCCATATGCAGCAATGTCAGATGTACAACCAAGTGAGATAAAGAGAAATTCTAAGGGATTAGTGGAAGCAGTGACCACAAAGACTAAAAGGGTCAAGCAACAAGCCACTAGGCTAGGCAAAAGACAAAAGACATTGTTGACAATTTTTGAGTCCAACGATGAAGAACAAGAACAAGAACAAGAAGTCAAGCAAGTAGAGAAAGTGACAATGTCTAAGCAATCAACAGGAAGCTCAGTAACCTTGGAAGCCGAAGATAGAAAAGATAAACTCAGTTATTTCCATTGAGGGAAACTTTGTTTAGATGAAAAAATTCTATGATTTGTATAACAATTTTGAGAAAGATCATATTGATATCTCTACTATGAGATACATAATAGAAAATAAATTGAAATTAAAGGATATTGAGAGCATAGTAAACCAAAAGTTCTATGATATACTTATTGAGAAGAAGGCCCCAACAAGAGAAGTAGATTTAGAACTTTGGAAGTCTATGCTAAGAACTATTTGCAAGACTCGTGATGAAGAAGAGATTAATAGTTTATTGAGTAATCTTGCACCTTATCTAAGAAATAAAGTGAGACCATTTTTGTTTATGGTGGGTGAGAATTTTTTTGTAAGAAGTGGGAATATAGAAGCAATAAGTCAAATGTTGATAGAATCTAAGGTAGCATCTCCACTAGCACCTAGAATCTCAAAAGTGTCAGTGAGCAGTGACACTATGTAGATAGATCAGACCAATGTTACCATTAATACTGATGACACTAATCTATTTGAAGGTTCTAAACTTAATGAACCTATTACTGAGAATATTAAAGACAAACTGGGGGAAATTGAAGAAGATAAAAGATTATTAGAGGAAGAGAGAAAGAAAGTAGAAGAGGCCAAGCAAAAATTGCTTGAGGATGAAAAGAAAAGAAAGGAAGAGGAGGAAGAGAAAAAAGTGGAAAAAGTAAAGAGAAAGAAAATAGAAGAAGATGTGAAGAAGAGATTGGAAGAGGAAGAAAATATGGAAAAAGAAAGGAAGAGGAGGAGAAAAGAAAGAAGAAGAAGAGAGAAGGATCATAGAGGTAGCCAAGAAGCAAAGGGAGGATGACACTAAACCTTCTAGTTCATCTACTCTACTTTCACTTGCCAGTCTAGCAACTGATGATGATGATCAAATTGACTTGATCTCATCCCTATAAAAACTCATTCAGAAGAATAGAATAGTGAAGAGCCTACAAAAAACCTTAATGGAGGTTACTAACATACTACATAGTACTATGGCAATGCAGTACATAGAGGCAGATCTAGAATAGAGGGCACAAACAGTACTAAAGTCATTTAATGAAGAATTTACTAATTTGTTGAGTGTTGTAGAAGCAAAGGTACAAATTTCACATGATGCTAACCTATTTAGCACCATTTGTCAAAATATTAAGAATGATTTGATAAGTCTTGATACTTGTATCAAGGAACTTCAAAAGTGTCAACAGGATGGAAAGATATTGTACATTAAGTGTACCCTATTTTATAAACTAACTAAGGACATTGATGATCAAATTGGAGGTAAGATGAGTGAGCTAGAGGCTCTATCTAGCCAGATACAACATCCATCCCTTAAAGTTGATGATTTTGAAGGACAAGTGGCCAGTATTCACAATGATATTAGGAAACTAGAACTTTGGAAAGAACAGATTTTGAAGAGATTATTGGATTTCAAAGAGTCTATTGCTTTGAATGTATCCTTTGTTGAGAAATAGTTGGAGGAATGTGTCAAGGCCGAGGACACTTATTCTAACTTTTTGTACTCAGACTTGAATGCAGTTGAGATTGCATCGTATACCTTATGTGCAATTCTTACCTTTTCTGAATCTACCAAAGAGACATGGACTAAAGGTATGAATAATCTTAAGGAAAATTTTGATGATTGCATGAAGATTCTAGTAGCATAAGGCAAAAGGACAACATTTTTGACAACAGATGGATAGTTTTTGGACAAATTTTGACATTTTGTGTAATGCCTACCCCTACTTGACTTTTCTGATTGTATTGTCAAATTCTTTTAGATCATTTTTTTAATTTTTTTTTATGTTTAGCGATGTTGGGTTACAGGAATTGATTAATTATATTTCATATTCAGTTAATATATGTGGTGAGTTACTTTAGTATTAGTTATTTCAGTTATTTCATGATTGTTTCGATGACGATATATATGTTCATTTAAGTGACTTTCAATTATTTAATGATTTTAGGTAGACAAATGTTTTTTTTATGTGGTTTCTATGGATATTTACCCCATACTTGCATGTGTATGGTGTGCGTGTATGTTTTCTTTATGTTTGACATTTTTGGTGTGGTTGAGGAAGGGAGTCGTAGTCGCCCACTAGTCGGGATCTACATGATGCACCACTTCCTAGCATTACCTATTTAGTGTAGAATATTGTGTTTGTACATGTGTGGATTTTATGTAGATTGCAGGTACCATTTATTGACTTCCCTGAATTGCTAGGATGAGCATACACTATCGTAGTATTTCAATGATATAAGTGGGGAGATCCAAATCCTAAACACTAAGCCAATTGTCATAGAAAATTATCTAAGTTAGTTTTACCTTTCCAAATTCGTCAAGTGATGTGAATTTGTGATTTTAACCCTGGAATTGATATTGTCCTTTATCTTCAATTGAGTTGTCATTTTTGGTTTTGTTGGTCTGTGATGTATTTTTGTTTTAATTAAATCAAATTAAAAGATACTTTAATGATTTAATTTAAAGAAAAATTAATTAAATAAAAGAATTAAATTTAAAAGATTTAATTAAATTTCTAATTTTGATGTATTTATATTTATTCAATTTAATTTTAATAGTAAACTTTAAATAATATTATTAGTTTAGTAATAAATATTATTTGGTTAAAAAGAAAATATTAAGATATGTGAATATTTGATTAATGAAAAACTAATTAAATTTATGCTTTAAATAAAAATTCTAAAATTTGAAATCTAAATTTAGAGGTCTAAAATTACAAGTCTAGATTTAGAGGTCTTAAAGTAGAAGTCTAAATTTAGAGGTCTAAAATTAGAAGTCTAAATTTAGAGGTCTAAATTTAAAAAATTGGTTAAAGAGAAATTAGAATATGATGTTATTGGACGAAGACAGAGTTGCGATGGAAGGAGGAATGACGATAGCATTCCTGGTCTAGGTTTCAGCCTGGAAGCCCTTGCCAGCCTGCGCCCTGTTTCGTGGCATCTTCGCAGTGCATGAGGGGTTTTGTGGGCTGTGGGGCCTCTGTTGCGGGTCACTGTTGTTTTGGAGACTGGCTTGGTTTGATTCGGGCTCGTGGGTATCTTGCTTACCTGCCTGGTTGTAGGTTTTAAGCCAAGGATGCACTTTGGAGGGAGATCTGAGGCACACGGTGTGTGTGGGGACTTTGCCCTATCTTCCTCTTCCTTTTTGTTGCACCCTAGTTCATTGGTGAATGGGGGACCGAGGGTTAGCATCTTCACAGATTTCGATTGACGATATGGTGATGGGTGAGCCATCCTCTTTGATGCATGAAAATAATAAGGTTCTAAATGGTGAACTCGAGGCAGAGGATGGTGTTTCCTCTCCCAAAGGGATGCTACGATTAAAGAAAGTTAACGGATGCTCGCAGCGTACTAAAGATCGACATGTTCTAGTTATTCAACCAAAACAAGTATCAGAGGATGTTGAATATTGGAGTAATCATGCCCTTATTTGTAAATTTTTGGGCCTTCTAATCTCTTTTCCTGTGCTGGATTCTTAGGCTCATCGAGTGTGGAACCCGAAAGGAGATATGGAGATCTTGCTAGTAGCAAATAACTATTTTATGATTATCTTCTCAAGCATGACGGATAGGAATAAAGCTTTCAAAGGGAGCCATATTTCTTTAATCAGGTGGGGCTTTTCATTAAACCCTGGCATATGGGATTCAACTCAGCTGAGGAGATCCCTTCACAAGTTTCGGTGTGGGTTCGCTTGCCGTGGCTTCCGTTGTAATTCTGGCGTGAGGATATTCTTCACTCAATTTCTTTGTGGCTTGGAAAACCTATGGGTTCAGCTACTTAGACACAAGATGAGAAGGTAATTTCTTTTGCCCACATTTGTGTTGAAGTAGATTTAAATAATCCATTACCGGGCTCTATGGAGATTTGGATGGGATCATCTTCCTAGATCCAATAGTTGGACTATGAGACCCTTCCATCCAGGTGCAGAATATGCCATGAGTATGGACATTTACACCGCAGATGCCCCAAGAATAAATCCTCCTCCTTGGATGCCCCTGGTCTCCCTAAAGATAATGTGAGGAAGGCCCCCCAATCTAATGGACCTATTGATAGTGAAGGATTTATTCAAGTTAGGTCTCGTAACAAAGGCAAGGGTAAGCAGAGAACTAAGATGGACAGGCAGACTGAAGACACCTTTAACAGATTTGATGTTCTTGGAGATATGGTCCAAGAGGAAGGAAATTTAATTGAGCACTCTTTGGGGGTTATTGGTCAACGGACATTTCCATTTGAGGCTATGCAGAAGGAAGATCCAATTCTACCTGTAGGGAACCAACAGGTTGGATAGGTGGATATTGATTTGCCACCTCCTGCTCAGGACAATGGAGACCTTCGAGGGTCACAAGTTTCAAAGGGTTCAGTCTTGGTGACTCCTAATCCCACTACACCTGGGGGGGCTCAGATTCTAATAAGTGCTCTAAGGCTCCTCCTATCTTAGGCATACAACAGAAATCCTTCAAAAAGGGGACTTTAGACAAAGCACCAAAGAGTGGCAGAAAGAATCATCAAGAGAAGGTGAAGATAATTGGTGAGAACTTGGTGGAGTCTAGGTCTATAAAACCCATTGATTCTCATTTCTCCCAATCCCATAAATGATTGTTTTGTCATGGAATGTAAGGGGGTTAAACAGCATCCCCAGACAAAAGGTTGTTCACAAGTTAATTGAATCTCAGTCTCCAGATGTGGTCTTTATTCAGGAAACTAAGCTTACAATGGAAGGATTAGCTACTTGTGCCCCGCAGATTTGGCCCCAGGGCTCTTGGCAAGGGGTGGGTGCTTTGAATAGTTTTGGGGGGGTGGCTTGTCTTTGGAACCCAAGGAAATTTTCCCCCTTATGGTAGATTTCTAGTCGATCCTCTATTTCTTTGGTTGCCTCTAGTTTTGAAACTAGGGAAAGATGTTTTCTATCCAATATTTATGCTCCTACGAACTTCACTAGTAAACCCCGTTTATGGGCCCATATTAGATTCATTCGATCCCTGGACCCGTTTCTTCCATGGATTGTGGCTGGTGATTTTAATGCTATTATCAGTTTGGAGGAAAAACATGGTGGCTTGGCTAGTTTGGACATGTCTTCAAATCTTCTCAGGGATATGATTGGCTTTTTGAATCTCATTAATGTGAAGCCAAGTAATGGTGTCTTTACATGGAATAATTGAAGATGCGGTGGCGAGGCTATCTCACAAAGGCTTGATAGATTTTTAATTTCCTGCTATTGGGTAAACAACAGGTGGGCCACTAGTTCTGAAATTCTTGACTGGAGGGGGTCCAATCACTGGCCTATTAAACTCTTGATCACCTCATACAGTGCAACCAAGAATCCCTCTTTCAAATTTCAGTTGATGTGGTTAAGGGACTCATCCCTTTTAGATTATGTGTTGGATTTGTGGTACGAGGGGAAGCCTACCCATGGAACAGTTATGTACACTTTCAACAAAAGGCTCCAACATGTGAAGTATAGACTTAAGAGATGGAATAAATGACACTTTGGGAATTTACAAGCTCAGAAGGTTGTTGCCTAGACCAAACTAAATGATATCACCCGTCAGATTCGGGACCAGGGGTTGACCTCCTATTTGAGTAAAGTTGAATCCGTGGCTCTTATGGGATTGGAAGAATGGGAGCTTAGGGAGGAGATTTTTTGGAAGCAGAAATCTTGCATTGATTGGCTACAGGAGGGGGATAGGAACATGGCTTTCTTTCATAACTCAGTCAAGGCCTGGAGACAAGGGAATTCTCTCTCCTCTCTTATTGCATCTAATGGCACCCAGATCTTTTCTTGTGAAGAAATCTCGAGGGAAGCTGTTAATTACTTTTCCAGTCTGTTCACTAGAGAGGATCTTCTTGCTGGGGATGAGGAGTGTGCCATCCTAGATTGTGTTCCCCACCTTGTCTCTATTGAGATGAATGAGGCCCTCATGCACCCTATCTGGTTACCTAAATTGGAGAAGATTGTGTTTAATATGAAGAAAGGTAAGGCCCCTGGCCCGAATGGATTTCCAATTGAGTTTTTTTCAAGAATTCTGGGAGATAGTTAAGTTTGATCTCCTAGAAGAAGTCCAAGAATCACATAGGAACAAGCAGATGCTGAAGTCTTTGAACTCTACATTCTTGGCTCTCATTCCTAACAATGAAGGGGCTAATCGGTTGGATCAATTCAGGCCTATAGCATTATGTAATTTTGTCTACAAGATCATCACCAAATTGATTGCTAAGAGACTCAAGCCTATTCTTGGTTCTTTGATTTCTACTGAACAGGGGGGCTTTGTTGAAGGTAGGAAAATTTTGGATGGATTGTGATCACTATGGAGGCGGTCCACTCTATGGTAGCTTCTAAAGAGAAAGCTATGTTCATTAAACTGGACATGTCTAAAGCCTATGACAAGGTGATTTGGGAATTCTTACAGAAGATTCTTTTGACTTTTGGTTTTGACAAGGAGTGGGTGGATTGGGTTCTTAGTTGTGTGACTTCATCCTCCTTCTCTGTTCTCATCAATGGGGAACCTTCAGACCTATTTGGGGCTTCTCAAGGACTTTGGCAAGGGGACCCTCTATCTCCCTACTTGTTCATTATCATGGCAGAGGGTCTTGGTAGATTTTTAAAATCCCAAGTGCGATAAGGTCTTATCCATGGTTGGAATTGGAATAATGATAGTCCTTCCTACTCCCATCTTTAGTTTGTGGATGATACCGGGTTGGTGGGCATGGCTAGAATCAGCGAGGCAGTAAACATCAGGAAAGCTTTGGATATCTATTTGAAAGCTTCAGGTCAGAAGATTAATGATGATAAATCATCCATTTATTTCTTTAATACTCCTTAGCTTATACAGAGTAGGATTGCTAGAATTCTTAGGTTCCAAATCAGATCCCTCCCTTTGATGTATCTTGGAGTCCCTTTGTCCTTGGGTGCTCAGCGGAGGGGTTACTGGCAAGGGATCTTGGATAAGTTTCAGAATAAGGTTACTCACTGGACCTATAGGTGGTTATCTTCGGCTGGCAAAGTGATTCTGTTAAAGACTGTGGTACAATCTCTTCCCATTTACAGGTGTTGTGTTCAGGTCCCTCCATCAAACTTTTTGAGGGAGTTCGATGCTTTATCTCAGAAATTCCTTTGGTCTGCTAACCTTTTGTCCTCAAAGTGGAGCTTGGTTAAGTGGGAGTTTGTGTGTAGACCGAAGCATGTTGGTGGCCTTGGTCTTAGATCAATGGCTCTAGTTGTCACGACTTTGGTGGCCAAGCTGTACTAGCATTGGTGCAACAACCATGATCAAGATTGGGCCAAGATTCTTGTCCATAAGTACCTTCCTGGAGTTGATCACTTTGATGTGCCTCACCTTCCTTTGATAGGTAGGGGCTCTTATATTTGGGACACTCGTAAGAAGGGAGCTTATCTGATTAAGTCGGGTCTCTTCTGGATTTGCAACAGAGGTTCAGAGGCTCTATTTTGGTAGGACTCTTGGGACAGCCATCCCCTCATTCTCTCTAGCTTTCCCCAGCTCTAGCCTCTTTGTCATACTTTCACTAATGCTAGTTGGTATAAGGTGGAACATTTTAAGACTATCAAGCAATTGGGTCAGGTGGAGGTAACTTGCTGGAAGGATTCTTAGGAGTGGCCTGCTAGAGGCTTTGATGAGGACCGTGCCCTCCTTTCTAAAGCTTTGGAGACTAGGTTTTGTAGCTCCCTCAAGGAGAGGGATACTCTGGCTTGGGGTCCTAGCCCTAAAGGTAAATATATGGTGGCTCGGGGATATGCTACTCTTGACAGCAACTTACACGGTCCAGATGAAGTGCAGTGGTGGAAGAAGGAATGGAGCCACTTCTCTTGGCCCAAATGCAATTTTTTCTTATGTTTGTTAGCTCAGAAGAAATGTCTCACTTGGGAGAACCTTCACAAACGAGGTTTTCAGGGTCCCTCTATCTGCTTTCTCTATTTGAGTAATGAGGAGAGTGTATCCCACTTGTTCTTTCTATGCCCTTTTTTGTGGGAAATATGGCATAGATGGTGGGAAGCTTGGGGTAAGGGATGTACCCATGCTACTTCTCTGATTGATTTCTGGGAGAGTTTGGGCAGACCGCTAGTGAAGACTCCTTTCTTGCAGGTGGCCTGGATGGTTGGGCCAATTTTCATTCTCTGGAACCTCTGGCTGGAATGAAATCATAGAATTTTTTGTGATTCCAAACTTAGAAGCTCTCAACTTTGGAATGTCATTCTTAATAGGCTTCAGGAGACTCTTTCTACTAGGTATGATATGTTCGTTGCTATAGATCCTGGTGATCAAGGTATTGTGAGGAATCTGAATTTGGGGGATAACAGTTGGAGATGCACTCTTCGAAAAAGATCTACCCCTGTTAAGCAACGAGTCTGCCGAGTTGGGAGATGGACACTCCCTCCAGTTGGTATCTTGAAGATTAATACTGATGGCTCTTCTAGGGGGAACCCGAGTCATGTCAGTATTGGTTCTATTGGTAGAGGTAACGATGGTGATGTTGTTTTTCTCTTCTCTTCTTACAAGGGTCAACATTCTAATAACCTGATGGAAGCCCTTGCTATCAAGATGGTTGTGGAGTGTGGATGCTCTTTAGGATGGAGGAATATCATCTGTGAGTCTGACTCTCAGATTGTTGTGGATATGTTGAATAACCAGAGTTTGGAGGATGTTAGCTGGCAACTTGCTTCTTTGGTCAGACAAATTCTTTATCTTTGTAGCTCCTTGGACTTTGTCTCCTTTCGCCATATCCCTCGTGAATGGAACAAAGTGGTTGATTGTCTAGCAAAATGGGCTTCAGAGAATGTGGGTACATGGGATATTAGAGGTAGGGATGAGTTACCTTTGGAGTATTCTGAGATTCTTGAGCAGTTGCTAGTGGAAGACAGGAGTATGTAATGTTTTCTTGGGCCTTTGGCTTATGCTTTGTATTTGGGTTTTGACTGAATAAATTTTTAGCCCTCTTTTTTCCAAAAAAAGAATATGATGTTATTTAATTACATTATTAAATATGTACTTCAGTTTAAAATATTTATTTTAAAAGTCTAATTTAAGAAATTGAATAAAAATAGAATTAAAATATTAAAAGATTAAAGATTTAATTATGTTTATTATGATTACTTAATTAATAATTATTAGATTAGAGTTGCATTTAAATAATGAGCTTTAATATTCTTATTAATTTAAATAATAAACTGTGCTTTAAATAGTGCTTGCACTAATTAATGAAGTGGAGGAAAAAATAAATATAAAAGAATATTTTAATTAAAAAGTTTTTTAAATGTGCATGAAAGAATTAAAATTAAAAGACTATATTAAAGTTCTATTTTTGATATATTTATATTTATTTTATTTAATGATAATTATTTAAGAGTTTTATTTTAATAATAAAATATAAATACTATTATTAATTGAGTTAGTAAATATATTAGTAAAAAACATCTTGTGAATTTATTTAAATAAAAGAATGAAAACTTAAAGATAAAGTTATGGTTCTAATTGCGGCGTAGTTATATTTATTTAATTTAATGACAATTATTTAAGAGTCTAAATAATATTATTAATTAAATTAATAAATATATTATAAAAACCCTTCAAAAATTAATAAGGAAGAGAAATCTTTAATTTAATAAAGTTTATTTTAATTAAATTGAATAAAGTGTGTGCATGAAAATTAAAATATAATAATTAAAGACAAAGAGTTTTCGCATGATTGCATAATCAAAGCCCTGATTTGGGGAACTCTTTATTAAGAAAATTAGAGCTCATTTATAGACACACAGGTTTGGAGGAGCCAATTTTCGAAAAGAGGATTTTTGAAGGAAAAGGAAGATTCTTACATGTTTGTGCATTCATTGTTTTAGCATTAGATCTAGGTAGGATCTTGTGGATTTGTGCAATAGTTGCTCGTTCTTCAAATTCCTATCTTCTCCGTGTCTGTTGTGTTTCTATTTTTAGAATTTCTCTAGGTTGAAACCCTTGTTTGAGAAAATTGATTTCCATTATAGAATTGTCTGTGATTTAATCTAAAAACCTTTAGTAAATATAGAACTTTAGGGTTTTCAAAGCCTAATGAATTATGAAGTTCACTTTTGTATGCACTTTTTTTTTATGACGTGCAATTTTACTATTGGGTGTCGGGTTGACTTAGCTTTGACCAATCAGAATGTTTACCAGAGGCTTGGGAGTTTTGTCTATGATGTCATGATGATGTGTTGTATATGAAAATACTCCACCATGGTAATGTGTCTTCTATACTCTATGCGGTGTTTTGATCTATTGATTGTTATTGCTTTCCACTGTTTTTGTGTGAAACAGAGGTGAATGGTTTGACCTATCTGATATAATCTTTGAGTCTTTGATCAGTTATTTTTGGATTGCTTTCCAATCGCTTGTATATGACTGAGGTGTTTGTATGATTTGTGCTTGGTGATGTCAGGTTATGACATGGTTTAGTTTATGTATACTTGATTTTGGGATTAGTCCTGTTAGGATGATCATTTTGGGGGAATTCGTGATTATTATTAGTGATTTTTGGTACTTGTAAGTTGCTTATTTAAGAATTGATGTATGATATGTGGTCTTTTGTGATATTTTGATTTTACTGAGCTTAGGGTAGGTTATCTACATGTCGTGTTGGGAAGTGGCTTGCAATGGAAGTCAAGGCCCTAAAGAGGCTAATAGGTAACCCATTGTAGGTTACTTAAAAAGTGATAACATTTCATTAAATGGGTTTAAAATTAATTAACAAGATATTGGTGCTACAGAAAGTCACTAGGGGGGAAGAAGATTAAAAGACTAGCCAAGTAACCTTAGAGTTGACTTGTTAGTATGCCTTATTAGTATGAAAGGATACTAGTGTCACATAGAGTCACTAGGGGGCTGGAGGAATAAAATGCTAGCCAAGTAACCCTAGAGTTGGTTCCTGCGATGACACTTGTCCACATGCATAGTAGATTTCCTACATTTCATTATTGCCTCTAGGTTTAGATGTCATTTGTATCTTGGTACCTTTGAGTTAGATTCCTTTTAGGTTTTCCTTGACTTAGATGTTGGATTTGATTATTGAGTTTGTTATCATGTTTGGGACTTGAGACTATCTCCTTAGCACGGTGGGAGTGTGCCTTTTTGGGTTCCATGAGGTCGGGTGGTAATGCTTTTCTTATACCATTGAGATCTGACCGTTGGATGTTGTTGTTGGATGTGTTTGTGTAGATGTTCCTATCTATCTATTCCTATATTTCTATGATGGATGGTTATACCTAGTGTATTGTATTTGATTTCATAGATCTTACGAGATGATGTAATCTATTTCTTGATGTGTATTATTTCAGCCTCTCATACCCTGTGATTTGTACAATGGATGATTGTGCATTATGATTGTATATTATTTAAATGGATTTATACTTGTACATTATTCTTTGATGAGGAATTATTATATATTGGATTTGGTGTTAATTAAAATTAAATGTGATTCAACGTCATGGGACCTTTAAGAGTTGTAACTCGTTTATGTGTTGTTGATGTATGAGTGTATGTTTTAGCTTCTGCTATTTTATAACTGTTGTTGCATCTTTATCTTGAAAAAAAAAAAATTTCAAACTTAGTGAAACTTTAGGTTAATTTCTTTTGGGTCACATGGCAGGGCATTACATTTTGACCTTTGTCATTAATGTTAAAGGGGGAGAAGTACATGAGAAAATTGTAAATTAGGTAAAGAGAAAATAATATTGTAAAGCATATTATAAGGGGGAGCATATGTAAAGATAAACAAATTGTAATAGATATGTTGTTTACGTTAAGTTTTTGTTACTTAGCCAATTTTCCCTATTTTGTTGCCATCAATGCCAAAGGGGAAGATTTTTGACAATTGGCTGATGGAGATATTTAAGTTTTTCTCATTTATGGAAACACATGATGTACATGCTTATATGAAACCTTGGAAATAAAGATACTGAGCTTTTGGTAATTAGAAAATTGTCGAAGTATGAATTTGGTATACAATAGTGTATTATTTTGATTATAACTTGTTGTTGATGTCATATTATGACTAGCAAACTTAGATGAAGATAGTATACATGTTGATGATGATGTGTATAGCCTCAGAAGTCAGTAAGGACTGTACAAAACAAAGATATTTGTGTTTTAATTAAACAAGACAACAAAATTAAAGGAAAGGATTATTTTGTTTGCAAAACAATTACTTGTCCAATAATGGCCGACATCCTAGATGTTTACTCTAAGTTGGAAAAGTATATTATGGTCTTAGCCAACCTTGCAGCAATTTGTGTAAAGGTATGGTATTTATGCTAAGGACATCTTGCGATAAGGAAGAGGAAGTGCTATCATATAATTGTTGTGTTGAGAAATTGTATGTGAACTTTTATGAAAGCAATAAATGCGAAGTTTGTGAAGTTATTTCAAGATCCGAGATCAAACTAAGAAAGTATCTATATTCTAGAAGTTTGATTACTTGTTTGCGCAGTGAGCTCTTCTTGTACTTGGACGTGCATGTTTGGGCAGTGGACTCATCTTGAATCTACTATAACACAAGTCCTAATAGGGTTGGAATCTCCTAACAGGGATTCAAAGTCTCCTAACAGGGACTCATTATACTAAATTTTCTCATTGACTCCTAACAAGGTCCATCCTCTAACAAGGAACTTATATATCGGTATATTATCTAGTAGGTATTATCCCCACCGAGGTTTTCCCTTGGCCAGGGTTTCCCTAGTTAAAAAAATATGGTGTTATGAGTTATCTTTGTGCATGGTTATTGTTATTGTTTAGCACTACTTTATTACTTTGTTATGTATGGTTTAAAGTAAAAAATAATATCCAATTGGTGACTAAAGTTTGTAGATTACTGATTCACCCCCCCTCTTAGTAATCCCTATTTCTAACAAAATGAGGGTTATGACCTAAGGAATGAAGCCTAAAGTGAAGACATTGATGGTTAGGACATGCAAAAAGAAGATCAGGACATGCTAAGAAAGGGGGGCCTATCCAGGTACCTAATGACACTTTTGAGGTCCAAAAATGCTATCTGGAAGCCTAAAATGGGTTTTTAGACTACCAAGTGTGCTCAAACAAAGCCAACTAAACTGCACTTGGGGCCAATAAGAGTGTAGTTGGTAGTTTTAGAGAGTAGTTGGTAAGCTGGGTAGAAACTAAGGTGTTTTTTGGGTTTTGTGGTTTCTAGATTAATGTTCCAGTGAACCAAATGGTAGAGGAGAGTGTTAAGACTAGAATGATGGTTAGGAAACATAGACTTAGGGTTAAAGTGTACAAAATTAAGGTTGGGCGTGCAAGGATGCAAGATGGAAGATGTAAGATGCAGATTTTGGGGTTGAAATGCAAAGACAAAGGGATGCAAACTAAACCCTAATGAATGTAATATGAATGATGAGGGATACACAATGAGGACTAAAAAGATGCAACATGAGGCCTAGAGGATGCAAGCATGAGGCTCAAACTATGGTGAATCCAAGTGTATGCTATCTAAGAGTGAAATCTAAGTCATGCCAAGCACTTCTAGGCTTACAAGTTGCCATGTTTTCAAAGTTTTGAATGTTTTTGGACAAAGTTTGCAACATTTTGATAAGAGGTGTAATGTTTTGGTAATGTGTAATGTTTTGACAAGGTTTGAATAGTATCCAAGGTGTAAATTTTCAAGTTGAATTTTATCTTAATTAATGTTTTACACACATAATACATAATAAGACAAGAATAGTTGTTGTTAAAGTGAAAAGACACACCACAACCTAGGCTTCAAGACTGTATCCACTGAATTCCCACTTAAACCAAAGTTCATCTACGCTTATCTAGAGTGGACAACTTAGAATCTTAGCACCACAGGCTCCCCCTTATAGTGCACTCACTTCTCAAGGCTATCAAGTTCTGCTTCCTAAGGGGCATGACTTCCCAAGGGATTGTTGTCTCTACTAAGGACTGCAAGAATGTGAGATGTCTTCATGGGCATGGGTGACCCCCTAAACTAGTGGATAGAAATGTTTTTAGCCTCTAAAATAAGGTATTTATTGTAGGCATTCCATTTGGCAAGTGAATGATAAACTTCCTTAGAAGGTCTCCTAGCCCTGAGAACTAAAGTTTGACGCACCACAAGGTTACTGGAGGAGAGCTATCACACAGCAATATTGTTTACATGGCATTAACCGTATTGAGTTTGTTATAGCAGCTAGAATGTTAACCTAGCTTTGGCCTATTATTGCTTTGAGGTCATCCCTCGGGGCTCACCAAGTGGTAAGTCTTGGGTCCAAGGCAGGTCTCTCTATAGAAGTTACAGAGATTTCTCTTACACCCAAGATCCATGAATGACAAAGGGAGAGGATACATCCATGTAACTCCTGGGGTTCTAAACAATGCATGGACACCAAGTAGTATAAAAAGTTCATTTTGGTGCACCAAAAGAAGTGGTATCTAATCTAGTAAATCCACACACGTGGTTTAGACAAGGACACGAGTCTTCAACAATGTCCTGCAAACAAGCATTAGTAGTTTTTCAATGAATGCCTTCTCCCAATGATCATGCTGCAAATAGATCATCAATAACACAAAATCATCTACTCTAGGTCCTATAATGAAATTGAAACCCTAGATGTAGATTTTGATCAAAATAGGTGCTTTTTGTGAACCAACTATACTCTAACAGAGCATATTGCACCCCAGAAGGCCAAAATGACTCAGGATGCCCCCAACTGTACCCAAAAAATGCTAATTATACCCATGGTACTCTTGGGGCCTATAAGGGCACAATTGGTAGTTTCTAGGCATAGTTGGGAGAGTGGAAGTAGGTTGTGGGGAAATGGTGCCTAAACAAGACCCAAAAATGAAAATTTTGAAACCTAGCTAACCAAGTGTGCCCAGATAGTGCATAGTGCACCCATGGTACCCTTGGGCCCAGAAGGGCACAATTGGTTGTTTCTAATCATAGTTGCTAAGTTTTGAACATCATATGGGGGTTATGGTGACCCTTAGGCCACTAAAACTACTTTCTAGAGGTCCCAAGTGTGTCCTAACAGAGTAAAGTGCACTCTAGGACAACAAGTTAACAAAATGCATAAATGAAGGCCAAAATAATGTTGCTAGTCTCCATAAGGAAGAGAAAATAGTCATTATACCCTTCATAGTGAGCTCCTTCCTTGCACCTACAAGCACAAATACAAGAAACCCAAGTTAGTTAAGCATGATCTTCACATTAGGTTCACTAATTGTAGGACTAGAAAATGGGCTAATATCTAACATACTATGAGCAAATCACAAACTCAATAAACAAACACTAATACCCTCTAGTCTACAATGAAAACAAAATAAACAAAGAAAGCAACATAAAGTAGAAACCCCCTTTTTCATTTGTAGCTCCCATGTCCTTCTTGTTAGAAATAGGAAATACTGGGGGATGGGGGGTGAATCAATAATTTACAAACTTTATCACTAACTGAATATTATTTATTACATTGAACCATACATAAGAAAGTAATAAATTAATGTTGAAAAATAATAGTAACCATGCACAAAGATAACTCATAACACCATATTTTGTTAACTAGGAAACCCTGGCCAAGAGAAAACCCCGGTGGGGATGATACCCACTAGATAATATACTGATATATATTTTCCTTGTTATAGGATGGACCCTATTAGGAGTCAATAAGAAATTTTAGTATAGAGAATCCCTGTTAGGAGACTCTAAATCATTATTAGGAGATTCCAACTCTGTTAGGAGTTGTAGTACAATAGATGCAAGATGAGGCAATGCCCAAACATGCACTTCCAATTACAAGAAGAGCTCACTACCCAAACAAGTAATTAGTCTTCAAGAATATAGATGTTGTAAATTCTTTCTTGATTGATCTCTAATCTTCATCTCGATCTCGGATCACAAAATAGCTTTACAAAACTTTGCATATATTGCTTTACAGAAAGTTTGCATATCACAATACATCATTTTCTTGCATAACTAACACACTTGAATTTGCAATATGTCCTTTTCATAAATACCATGCCTTTTAAGAAATTGTTTCTTGGTCAACTAAGAACATAATATACTTTTCCAACTTAGAGTAAACATCTAGGATGTCGATCCTAATTGGTCAAGTAATTATTTTGTAAACAAAATAATTATTTTCCTTTAATTTCACTATCTTGTTTCACTGGTAAAACACAAATATCTCTTTTTTGTACAATCTTTACTAATGTCCAAGGTTATACATGTCATCAGAAACATGTATACTATCTCCATCTAACTTCACTAGTCATAATATGACATCAATAACAAGTTACATATAAAACAATACACTGTTGTAGACCAAATTCATACCTAGACAATTTTCTGAATACCAAAAGCTAAATATCTTTGTTTTCGAGGTTTCCTATAAGTATGTGCATCATGGGTTTCCATAAATGACAATAATTACATATCTTCATTAGCCAATTGTCAACAATATCCCCCTTTGGCATTGATGGTAACAAAATAAGGAAATTTGGCCCAAGTATCAAAAACTTGTCAAAAACAATATAATAATAATACACTAATCACCTATTACAACTTGTCCATCTTACATATGCTCACCCTTACAATATGGTTTTATTCCTTACAATTTTATCTTCTTCCCGTTACCTTATTTACAATTTTCTTATGTATCTTCTCCCCCTTTGACATCAATGACAAAGTTTGGAACTTCAAAATTTATTGTCGAAAAATATGTTCTTCTACCTTAAACTGATAGATCTTCATACAATCGTCAAAACTTGCCTTAAGATTGGTTAAAATTTTTATCCATGTATCCTTGGCTGATTTAGCAAAGGTGAGAATTGCACATAAGGCATATGATGCAATCTCAACTGCATTAAGATCAGAGTATAAAAAGTTTGAGTAAGTGTCCTTGGCTTTGACTCTCAACTGTCTCTCAACAATAGATATTTTCAGAGCAATAGACTCTCTAAAATCTTATAATCTCTTCAAAATTTGTTATTTTTGAAGTTCCAATTTCCTAATATCATTATGAATATGGGCCACTTGTCCTTTAAAGTCATCAACTTTTGTTTGAAGGTTGTTGTATCTAGTTACATAGAGCCTTTAGCTCATTCAGCTTCCCTTCAATCTTACTGTCAAAATCCTTGGTCAACTTACGAGATAGGGTACACTTGATGTACAATACCTTTCCATCCTATTGACATTTCTAAATTTTCTTGATATAAGTATCAAGACTTAGCAAATTGTTCTTGATATTTTGACAAATTGTGCTAAACAAATTAGCATCATGTCAAATCTGGGCCTTTGACTCTACCACATTCAACTAATTTGTAAATTCTTCATCAAAAGATTTCAATACTACTTGTGCCCTCTGTTTAGGATCTACCTCTGTATGCTAGACTGCCAAAGTATTGTATAATCTGTCAGTAACCTCCATTAAGGTTCTCTACAGGCTCTTTACTTTCCTATTATTTCCAATAAGCTTTGTCAAAGATGAGATCAAGTCAATTTGATCATCATCATCATCACTTGTTAGGCTAGCAATCAAAAATGGAGTAGATGAACTAGATGGTTTAGATTCATCTTCCCTTTGCTTCTTCTCAACTACCTCTTTGACTCTTCTCTCTTCTTTCTCTTTCTCTTCTTTTTCTTTTCTTTCTTTTTCTCTCTTTTCTTCCTCCTCTGTTCTCTTCTTCCTTTCTTCCTCTATTTTCCTCTTCTTTTCTTCCTCATCTTTTCTTCCTCAACTCTTCTTTTCATTTTATCTTTAAGAAATTTATGCTTGGCTTCTTCTATTTTCCTCTTTTCTTCCTCTAATAGCCTCTTTTCCTCTTTAACTTGTTTCAATTGATCTTGTATATCTTTGGTATGAGATTCAGGTTGTTCAGAATTATCAAAAAGGTTAGTATCATCAATGTTAATAGTAACATTGGTCTCATCAATTTACAATGTGTCACCACTTACTAACACTTCTGAGGTTTTAGGTGCTGGTGAAGGTGTTGCCTTAGACTTTGTCATCATCTGACTGATGGCCACGACTATTTTGCTTCTTATCTTATCCTTCTCACCCACCATAAATAGAAATGGTTTCACCTTGTTTCTCAAGTAAGGTGCAAAATTGTTCAACTATCTCTTGACTTCTTCATCATCAATCTAGCATATTATCCTTATCATAGACTTCCAATGTTCAATGTATTCTTTTCGAGCTAGTGCCTTCTTCTCAATAAGTCTATCATAGACTTTTTGATTTACCGATTTACCATGCCTTCAATATCCTTAAGTTTTAGATTGTTAGCTATTATATACCTCACAATAGAGATATCAATCTAATCTTTCTCAGTATTATTATACAAGTCATAAAATTTGTTCATTTGATCAAAGTTCCCTTCATTAGCAATGGCTGAATTAATTTTCTTTATCATTTCTAGGGTTGTCGAGCTTTTTCTGCTAACTATTTAGAAGTAGTTACTTTCTCTACCTGTTTAGCTTCTTGTTCTTCTTGTTCTTCTTCTTCGCTAGATTCAACAATTGTCAACAATCTATTTTGTCACTTTCTTGGTCTAGATTATCTTCATGGTTATAACTTGAACTAATCTTTGTAATTTCCTCTTCAACTCACTTGGTTGTACATCTGACACTGTTGCATAAGGAATGCTCTATTTTGAAGATGTCTTTGCAATAGACACTGATAAAGGTTGCAAATATGTTATACCTTGCTTCATAGTTTGTCTAACTTCCTGTGACTCACTTTCTATCATACCAACCTCAGTTAGAGCTTTCTTCATTGTTGTCTATATCTTCTTGTGAGATGCTTTCTCTAAAGATGCCTGATGAGTTGATTGGTTAATCTCATCATAAGTTCCAAATCTATACTCAGCTTAGTCTTTCTCAAAGTTCAACAATAAATCAATGCATCCAATTGCTACATCATCACTTATCTCATAACCTAAGGGATCAAGGAATGTTTCTTGAGATTCTAATACTTGAATATAGGTAAAATCTATATCAACCATAACACATATGTCATCTTTAAATCTTTCTACAATTGCAGGTGCAATTCTAAATATTTGTCTCATTTCATTCTAAAATGTTTTCATTATCAAATTCCCACTATCCAAGATTTTATCTGTTGAGTTTCTTCTACATACATCTGTGATCTTCTCCATTGTACATATCTCACTACTCATAATATCTATGACTGACAAATATGGAAATCTCTTAAGTACATGAAAAATTATATGATTGATCAGTGACTGAAATCTAAACACACCATTCTTGGTCCTCTTGATTTTCTCCATGTTCTCAAGAAGTTTCATTCTTAGAATTTCACTAAGGTTAACTTATTCCTTCTCAACACATATCTTATAGGTTGCATAGATGAATCTACTTGACAATTCATCAATCTTAGAACTTGCACATATAGAGTAGACAATGATTCTATTCAAGAATCTTACACCATCTTGTTTAATGGTGTTGATCACCATGGCCTTCCCATTATAAAATGCTTTTGTGTAGCTTTCGACCTTCTTCTTAAGAAGTTTCTCACCTATAGGTACATTGCCTTGTTTTCTAAGACTAGTTACCTCCTAAATAACATCAGCTAGAATATCAACTCCATTATCTTTCATCCATAGTTTTCCATTGTGCATTCTACTTAGTATGATATGAGTCCATTCATTGGTATCCAATTCTTGGTAGAAATGATATTTGAAAAGGTCTAGTTCTCTAAAATGTTCAAATCTAGGATTTACAGTCATATCATGATTAAAGACAAATTCCATATCTTTGTTCATATACTCACTCCCAATAGATTCAAACTATTGTTAAGATAACTTCCTACATCTTCCAAATAAAATACATTATTCAAAGTAATGGATAATGTTGAATTAGGGTTTCCTTCTATGGGTTTCATGGAAACAACCTTCAATTTCAATCTCTCCTTGTTCTCAACATTATGAATTATAGACATATCCATGATTTAATAAAATATAAATTTTATCAAAGAAATTATGCGAATAAACCATAAAATACCTCTTTTTTAAAATAGGGTTTGCTTTGAAATTTCCTTATCAAATTTCTTCTGAGTGCTCTATGCTTCTGATGTAATCGTAATGAAGTGTTAATCAATTTTGTACTCTATTTTATTCATCCAATTCAAACTTGCATTAATTGCATACTTTGCAAACACAAAAAAAAAAATAGCCAATTACATTTTGAAATCAAATATCTACTCAAGATCTTCTATCTGATCTTTAGATGGTACTTGACGTTTACCATAGCTTCCTTGCATCATGAAAATGCTCCACAAAACTTCACTTCATGAAATTCTTTGTAAAAACTTTTTTTTTCATCTTCTGCTACAAAATTAACTTTCTTTGTAATAACATTAAGTCTTAATTCCCTCATAACAAATTTTGATAAGCTCCAAATTTCAAGCAAGCTTAGATATAATCTAAACTTATCTCAATATACCTTTTCCCAACTTCACTACCCATAATTTGATTTCTAAATGAAGTTTCAAATTCTGGTGTTATAAACAAGCTTAATTCATCTTAGTTGAATCAAACTCGATTATTGACTTTGATCTTCCTCTCTCACCACCTTCTAACTTTTATTTTGAGATGTTTAATCCTATTACAAATGCCTCATTGAGTTCTTCTCAAATTTCACTAGCTACATTTCTTTGTTCCTCATTGTCTTTCTTAGTTCCAAAGTTCCTTCTATCATTTCTAACATTTCTTCCATCGTTCCTTCTATTTCCAAAGTTTCTTCCATTGTTCCTTCTATCTCTGAAGTTTATGTCCATTCTACAATACGTTGTAGTATGCAAGTTGTTGCATAACTGACATACTGGAGTTCTGCTTCTAGACTTTTGTTCATCAATTGGTGCATGACAATTCTAAGCTATGTGTCTAAAATTGTTACACATATAACACACAATGTGTCTTCTTTCTTCATAAGGTCTTCCTTCTCTCAATGTCCTTTCATTAGATCTTCTTCTATCTACAGGGTTAGTATTTCTAGGCATTCTACTATTCCTTCTATCATTATCATTATCATATTTAGGTTTCCTATAATCGATTGCATTGTGACCCATACCATGAGAATTATGACAGTAAAAATTCTTAACATGATTAAATGACCTATTTGTACAATCTCTTTTCATATGACCTATTTCATTACATGAAAAACACTTACCTCTAAATTCATACCTAGTTTCCTTAGGAGGTTCCACTTGCTTCGGTTCATCTAATATCTCAACTTCCTTGTCTTCTCCAACTTCTTTAGGTTTATCAAAAGATTGGTTGGATTCAATCTTATCATTAGATTTAGCTTGTCTTTCGGATCTAATCTATTTTCTGATTTCTTTTCAAACATGTTAAATAGATAACCAAGACTAGTCTTATCATAGGTAGGTCTTTGTATTGACATTGACTCATCAATTTTTTCTTTGTTGGAATAAAGCTTCTCAAGTTGTTTCTTGCATTGAGTTAGTTCACCTTTCACAATAGTGTTGAACTTATGAAGTTCTTCATGATCTTCAATGTTTCAAATTTAGATGTCTTCTTCACCAAACTTGCTCTAAGATCTTTATTTTTAGTCTTCAAAGATTCAACTTTGCTAAGATCATTCTTAAAAGTTAACTTTAGATTCATGATCTTTAATTCATGCTTCAAGATCTTGTACTCTGTCTGCAGCTTTGAATAATCATCATCACTAGTTTCAGATTCAGTAGATTCGGGCTTGGATTTGAGATGTTCAATCTTATCCTTTAATTGTCCAATATATACTTTGGAGTCTTCATATCTATCTTTCAATTTATCTCTTTCTTCAATAAGGAGATCAATTTTTTGAAGTGCCTCTTTAAGGTTCTTCATCAATTGTTCCATATCCATAGGGATCTTACTCAAGTTGTTAAGCCTCTTCTAAGCAACTGTGCTCTGATACCAATTTTTAGAAATAGGAATTATTGAGAAGGGGGTGAATCAGTAATTTACAAACTTTAGTCGCCAACTAAATATTATTTATTACTTTAAACCATACATAAGAAAGTAATAAAGTAATATTGAATGGTAATAGTAACCATGCACAAAGATATCTCACAACACCATATTTTGTTAACTAGGGAAACCGTGGCCAAGGGAAAACCTCGGTGGGGATGATACCCACTAGATAATATACTGATATATATGTTTCTTGTTAGAGGATGGACCCTATTAGGAATCAATGAGAAAATTTAGTATAGAGAGTCCCTATTAGGAGACTTCAAATCCCTGTTAGGAGATTCCAACACTGTTAGGAGTCATAGTATAGTAGATGCAAGATGACCCCACTGCCCAAACATGCACTTCCGATTACAAGAAGAGCTCACTACCCAAACAAGTAATTAGTCTTTAGGAATATAGATGATATAACTTCTTTCTTAACTGATCTTTGATCTTCAGCTTGATCTTGGATCACAAAATAGCTTTACAAAACTTCACATATATCACTTTACAAAAAGTTTGCATAGCATAATACATCATTTGCTTGCACAACTAACACACTTGAATTCGTAAGATGTCCTTTGCATAAATACCATGCCTTTTCACAAATTTCTAGGTCAGCTAAGACCATAATATACTTTTCAAACTTAGAGTAAACATCTAGGATGTTGACCCTAATTGGTCAAGTAATTATTTTGTAAACAAAATAGCTCCTTTCCTTTAATTTTGTTGTCTTGTTTTACTAGTAAAACATGAATATCTATTTTATGTACAATCTGTATTGATGTTTGAGGTTATACACCTCATCATCAACATGTATAATATCTCCATCTAACTTCACTAGTCATAATATAATGTCAGTAACAAGTTACATGTAAGACAATACACTGTTGTAGACCAAATTTATACTTAGACAATTTTCTAAGTACCAAAGCCAAGTATCTTTATTTCCAAGGTTTCCTGTAAGCATGCACATCATTGGTTGCCATAAATGACAACAATTACATATCTTCATTAGCTAATTGTCAACACTTCTTTCTTCTCCATATGATGTAGCTCCAATTGCCTATAGTGCACACAATTGAAAAGAAAAAGCCTATGATATGATAATGCGATGAGAATACTAGAAGAGTGATTTTAAGCTTCAGATATTAAATACCAAGGGATTTGAAGGACTAAGAATCAAGGGACTTGAATGACTAGAAATGAGAGGAGAATGCTCAATTTATAGCCATCATGCAAGAGGAGAGCATTGGACTTGTCACCTTAGAATAACCAATTGCTAAGAGATTCCATGACAAATATGACACAAGATACCAAATGTAAGATTGTATGATGCATGGAAGTCAACATGGCTAAAAATGGTGGAGGGTCTATGACGTGTCATGTGACACCTCAAAGTCACTTAAAGCCAAGAATCTATGATGATGATGGCTAAATATAGATATGCGTAAGGGAATAAGAATATATGGATTATTACATATCTTAGCCAAGTGTAAGGATAAAATCCTTGATGTAAGATGTCCATGTGTCATGATGATGTCAAGATTATGTCACTATTATATGGAATATTTGAATTAAAAATCCACATACCCACACAAATGGAAATTAGGAATTTGGAAATCAGAAGTGGAAAATAAGACCTATGAAATTGAGAATTCCCATGGTTTATGAATGATGAATCAATTAATTAATAAAATTAATTAATTTAGGATGTTAAATAGGAAGAATGATTAGTAATGTGAGATGAAAAATGATTAAAATGGCATAGGATTAAATCATGGGTTATTTAATCCTATAGAGAAAATTAGTAGATGATTGGCCAATTTGATTAGATAAGTGCGACAATATCCTTTGATGAAAATGTGGATCGACTCAGATGATGATGGGCAAACCAAAGCCATGGTTAAATTGATTGATTGATTAAAATTGATAACATGCCAAGGACATATGACATGGATTAAGGACACATAACATTTATGTAGTGCCTGCCCCTAGTTTACATTTTCGAGCTACATTTCTGATATCATTGCCAAACTCTTTTAGGCCAATTTATGTTTGATGATTAGTATTATTATTTTAGAGATTACCAAATGATGTTTACACTCAGTTTATTATATGATGAGATTACTTGGTACTCTATATTTCATGCATGTATGATGATTATCCAATGGTTTCAGATATCGATGATGATTAGTTAGATGGTTTATTATTCCATGTGCTTCTTATGGATACTTACCCCATACTGCATGTGTATGGTGTGCGTGTTGTTTTATTTATGTATGGTGTTTCTGATATGGTTAAGGAAGGGAGTCGTAGTCACCTGCTAGTCGGGATCTACACGATGCACCACTTCCTGCCATTGTTTGTTTAGGTTAGAATATTGTGTTTGTACATGCGTGGATTTTATGCAGGTTGCAGGTACCGGGTATCGACTTCCCTAAATTGTCAGGATGAGCGTACCCTATCGCACTGTCTCAATGGTAAGAGAGGGGAGATAAACTCTTAAGTCCAAATCCTAAACCCTTTAGCCAGTTGTCCTAATTGATAATTAGGATAAGTATCTGAATTAAGTACCCTCCGAATGCATCAAATGATGTAATTTCGTGATTATAACCCTTTTGTTTGATTTGGTATGTATTTTTCTATGATGGGTTTTTGTATGTTGCTTTATGAGTCCTTGGTGTATTTTCTATTAATTAAGTCTAATTAAAAAGATTAATTAATGATTTAATTTAATAGAGAATTATTATGATATCTTTATATTTAATTAATTAATTAATTAATTAAAAGAATTAAATTTGGAGATTAAAATTCAAAGATGAATTTAGAACAGAGTAATATTTAATTAATTTAATAATAATATATTTGGAGTTCATTTTTAAATAAATGCTAAATATTATTGTTATTTAAATTAATTAAATATGTTATCAATTAAGTTCTAAAATAAATTAAAAGTTGAAAGATATTAAATTATTAAGAATTCTAGATCGCATGATCTAAGCATGAGTTTAAATATGAGAATTAAATTAAAAGATTAAATTATAGAAATTAATAATGTTATTTTAATTTCTTAAAAGTGCACATAAGATTTAAGTAATAAATTAATTAAGAATAGAAGTCAAGTGAAATATTAAATAAAGTTATTTAATAATTCAACTTAATGTGCATGAAAGTTGAATGCAAAAAATAAGAAAAGATAATAAAGGTTAATTTGGAGTTAACTGAGTTGTGCAAAGAGTCTTCTCAGGTAAACACACAATTAGTGCCCCGATTTGAGAAGAAATTGCTTATCACAACTTTGGGGGTTCATTTTTGGAGGATACGAAGTTGGACGGGAATTTTTGGAGAGACAATTTTTGGAAGCGAATTTCAGAAAGCTGATACCAAGAAAGTTTTCCAAAGGAAGGTTATTGAGAGGAGCGAATTCTTTTACAGTTTTTGGAGATTGCATAAGAGCATCAGGATCAGGTAGGGTCTTGTGTTTTCGATTATCTATTTATTACGCAATTATCCTTTCCTGTCTTCTTCGTGTCTGGGGTTTGTAAATCTGAAATTCTCTGTGAGGAATACTTAAACATTAAGATATTGGTATTTATCAGATGCTTGTTTATAAACTTCTGTATACATGAGATTTAAATGGGAAGGGTTGAATCTAATACCAAGATTCTAGATTAAACGTTTGGATGATTGACTATATTTTCTATATCAAGATAGAGAAGGAAACAATTTTTCAATGCATATATTTATATATATATTAAAAGAAATTATTTTAATATATAAATATATATATAGTTAAAAAAAAATTTATATATATTTATATCCAAACAAATTCAAATTTAAATTTTTTTAAAAAAATATATTGATAAACACAAATTCGTACTCCATTTATAAAAAAATAATAATTTATATAAATTTTGTGGGGGGGAGGGAATTACCCCGTGCCCACCCCCACGGTCGGCATAGCCGACAGAACCTGCGTCACAGGTACTGCGACTGCAGGTACGATGTACCTGCTGCCGCAGGCCCTGCGTCCGCAGGACTGCAGCAGGCCGTCGGCTTATATAAGCTGACGGTTATTTATGTTAAAGGAGTTTTATTTTATTTTTATTTTTTTAAAAACGTATTTGGTTAATTCATTTTTCTTTTAATATATTATTTACAAAATGATTTTTATTATTAATTAAAATTTTTAATTAATAAAATTATAATATATTTTATTTAATAATAGTTTTATTTTTATTAATACTTAATAAATAAATATTAAATGTATTTCACATAATTAGTAAATATTAATTTATTGATAATTTTGGTTAAATATTAATAAATTAACAATTAATGGATAGATTAAAATAAGTAATTAGATCAAATGATTATTGATTAATTTAATTAAAATTAGTTTAATTAAAGTTAATTAATAATGAATATTATCTGATTAAATAGTAGATTTGGATGATTGACTTAATGGAAGTTATTATAGAAATGGGTTAATCGTAAGGGGTAGATATGAAAACTTTGTTACTTGAAATTCGACATTAAATGGAAACATAAACCTTACCTTAACTCAAATAATATACTTTCAGATCCAATCTCTGAGACTTTGATGTTGTCTTTGTGCTTTGAACGTTTTGGGGTTGGTTTAGCGTTGACCAGTTTAGGTTGTTACCAGAGGCTCGGGGTTGTGAATGTGATGTCATGATGATTTGGTTTCGATCTTTCTTAACCTGACCATGGTTATGTGATGAAGTGCTCTATGACATGATTGTATTTACTATTTGTTATTGCTTTCCAGTTTCCTTGTGTGAAGCTGAGATGTACGTATTTGAGATACTTGAATTAACCATTTTTGAGTCTCAATCAGTCATATTTGATAACCATTTTTGAGTCTCGATCAGTTATACTTGGATTGCTTTTCAGTCGCTTGAAAGGACTGAAGTGTTTGTTATGTTCTTGATGATGTCATGTGTTGACTTGACCATCTTTGGAGTCTTCGATCAGTATTGTAATTTACTATTGGGATACTTTCTAGTTGCTTATTGGAGAACCATTGGATTTTGTGATCTATCATTGATACCTTCAGTTGCTGATAGAGAATTGTCGTGATCAGGTGATTGTTATTTGATGCTTATCTGTTGCTCATGAAGAACTGATGTAATTTTGTGGCTTATCGTTTATGATGTTTTTCAGTTGCTTGTATAGGACTGAGGTGGTTTTATTATGATTCTTTGAATTATGTTTTCATGAGCCTAGGGTAGGTTATCTATGTGTAGAGTCGGGAAGTGGCTTGCAATGGGGGTTAGAGCCCTAAGAGGCTGCCTTGAGAAACCCATTGTAAGTCATTTTTAATAAGTGAAAACATTTACACTAAATGAGAGAAAATGAACCTAACAAGATAATTGTATGTTCTCTCCCATACCATGAGTGCTAGTACAGACTAGGATGGGGTAGAGAGGACGCTTGGTTACGACCTTGCATTCCATAGTAGGCCTCGTCAGTATGAGAGGATACTAGTGGCCGCAGGATCAGTAGGGACCCGGGATTCCTAAGGGATTGCTCGGGTAACTTCTACATGACTTTTGCGATGACACTTTCCCGCTTGCATTTTAGGTTTCCTACGTGTCTTGTGGTACCTCTGGGATTTAGATGTCGATCTTTTTAGGAACCCTTGAGTTAGCATACTTATAGGATTTCCTGGGCTTAGAGAGTATTTATGATTATAGGTTTTGTTATCCTATTTGGGACTTGAGACTATCTCCTCAGCGCGGTGGGAGTGGACCATTTAGGTTCCACGCGGTCGGGTGGTAGTGCTTTTTACTCTTACCATTGAGATCCATTATGTGGTCACCGTGGTTGGAGTTTTCGTGATTGGCTTTTATCTTCACTATGTTCTTGGATTATTATGATGGATGGTTAGATTTTATGATAGATGTTTTATCATTATGGATGTATGGATGTATCATGTATGGTGAATAGTTTCATATATTTCTACTGTACTTTGTATCATGGATTTGAGGATGTTGTATCTTTATCTTTACATATGTATATTCTTTTAAGCCTTTCATACCCTGTGACTTGTATAGAGGATGATTGAGCATTCCAAATTAATTTGCCAAGAGGCATTCGGAACAAATGTATATTATGGACATGGGATTTTCTGATTATTCTTCATATTTATGTGATAGTTGTTAGACTTAGATTTAATTAAATTTAAACGTGACTCAATGTCTTGGGATCTTTAAGAAATGTAACTTGCAATGTATGTTTGTCGATGATTACATGTTATTGCTTCCGCTACTATGTGTTTGATGTGTATGTTATACTTTCTTACTTTAAAAAAAAAATGTTTAGCAAACTTAGTGAAACTTTAGGTTAATTCTTTTGGATCCATTGGCGGGGCGTTACAATTTAATTGATATTGTAAATGTTATAGGATCGAGATTGATTGATAGGGTTGGTCATAATAACATCGACAAACACTATCAATGTTATTAAAAATGATTTGATGTTGTCATAATCTGACATTGAAGGACTCAACAATGTCAAAGATTAGATGACAAGAATGATAGTTTGACCTAGCATTGAGAGCCATGACAGTACTAAGGTCAGATTGATAAGGTTTGAGGCACTAAAAGCCACAACAATGCCTAGGATTGAATAGATGATGATTGATTTGGGATGTTTTACATGTTTTAGGTTGATTATGACTGATTTTAAGTGATTCCAAGTAGATTTGGGGTGATTCTAAGTTGATTTGATATGATTCTAAGTTGATTTGATATGATTTTGATGATGTTGAAATGGTTCCAAAATGGTCTGCAATTGATGTGAAAGAGGATACGAATAATGGCGAACATTGTTTTTTAGATTACAATAAAAATAGGTTTTGAAGGGACCTCGAAACCCTTTCACATCTTCCAAAAAGGAAAAAACAAGCCAACCAACAGGAAAGAGCCCATAAACCTACTGAAAAGTAGAACCAAAATCAAGTTTTACAGGGACCTGAAACCACTAAAAAAGTCCAGATAAAGTACCCAGGTTTTACAAGGACCTGGAACTGACAGTACAAGTTAAACTAAAAGCCTAAAAATAAGACCAAACCCAGGAACCAAAAGTACCAACTAGCAAACAGGACCTGAACAGAAACCCGACAAGAAAAGAAGACCTAGGAAACTATTGCAGTATCATAATAATCTTTATATCCTCCTTACCAATCTTAGTCGTGTCCTAGATGGAATTAGTAGCCAAAGAAGTAGCAGCAATCAAAGCTTTCTTCCTTGAAGTCTGTCTTTTCCTCTTGCTAGGGCCCTTCGAAGATATGGTTCCTTCATTAACTCTTTTGCCCAGTGTCACCGTAGTTGCATAGATGCTTGAGGTTACTTGCTCCATTTTTGTTCCACTTTCCCTGATGAGCACTCTAAGATTCTACTCATAATCCTTTAGTTTTTTTTGGATATCTCCCATTTGTACCTCCATTTTGTTGAATAATAGCCCGGTTAGCCTCCTGGTTTTGTTGCAAGGTATCCACTTTCTTCTTTAGCCCCATTATTTCATTATATAACCAGGAATCGACCTGAAGGAAAGAGTCAGCTTTTTGTTTAGCAAAGTGAAGGAAGGAGAGTTTAGTTTCCCTCCTCAGGGAGTCACCCACATCATCAACAATTGTGTGGTAAGGGGCCAACTTTATCAATATGAATCCCTCCATCCAATGGCTCCTCTTCACCAGACTCCACTTAAATATGGTGGCTTTGGCCCTCCTTATCATGTCCCTCAATCTCCTTAATAGGAGTGGAAGCTTTCCCCATGTTTTCCTCCTCACTCAAAATGGCTAGATCATCAATTAAATTTTCTTTCTCTTAATCACCTCCCCCAGACACGATATAAGTGTCCTCATTTTCAGACTTCATCTGTTCCAAATTCTCCTCAGTAGTATCCTCCTCTCTCCCATCCTCATTTTTGTCTTTTGAATCCAGGTAACCATCTAGGTTAGAGCTAAAGTCCCTAGCATCCATCCCCTCCTCTTCCTCAGGGGCATCCTTATCTGAGCCTTCAGTGCACTCCACCTCTGCATCCTTTTCCTCAATTTGTCTTCGAGAGCTGGAGGGTTTCAGTTTAGCCTTAATTTTCTCTTTAATACTCTCATATGTTTTACCTTTTATAGGATTAGGACTCTTATGCTTACCAGTGGACGAAGACGAAGCAATGGACTTATTTTTACAAAAACCCTCAATGAGTAAAGTCAAACCTTAATGTAATATAGGTCGAGACTGTTTCTTTTTATGGTCATTCAAACTTTGGAGCAAAGAAAAATACAAATAGAAAGGGAAGGAAATTTTGTCCTTGTACCTGAAATGGTTAAGGAAGACAAAGTGGAATTTATGCACCCTTTTATTTCTTCCATCAAGGATGAAATACTCATGAATACAACCAAGCACATCACGCCAAATACCTTTTATCTGTTGCACATCATAGAACTTGCCATTCTTTTCCAATTGCAACTCCTCTTCTTTCGTCTTCGAGAATTTTTTGTAGGCTGCATTGGAAATACTGGTCTACTTTGAAAACTTGATACCTTTTATGGGGAGGCCAGTGACCTCAGCAATGAATTCCTTTGTAAGCTTTATAGAAACTCCATGTAGAGTAACTTTGTCGTCCACCCAGTTTTTGAAGAAGGCGGTGGTGACATGGGGTTTGAAACCATGCAACTACTCCAGGTAGCTGACCACCTTCCCTTTCTAGAGAATCTTCCAAACATCCTACCTAGCCTTCCAATCATCACATTTTTTGGGTTCCTGCTTCCTCGGTTCACCTCCCATATTGCAGAGCAAACAAAAAACTAGAGGCACCCAGATATCAATAGCAGAGAGGTAGAAGTGAGACCAGTTTTTTGTGACACGATATCGAGGATGCCTTTTTGAGGATACGTGTAGAGAGCACATAGCCTTCATATGAATGTACCTCCTTGGGAATGGTAATCTAATAGTCTTAAGGCCACTCTCGCAAATCATTAAATTTCTAATCCAAGCAAATCTTTTCCACTCTGGAATGAATAACATCATAATTAATAATCACTTTAAGATCCACATGTTTGTTTAAGTCATCGAGCCACCTCATCTTTTGCCCCATTTGAACTGTGTGATTAGCTATCTAATTAGCAACCCCGTTGGCTTCTCTATAAGTATGGGAAATTACCACCTTTTCAAAATTTTGAAATAAGGTTTTGATTTTCATAACCGTTGCCTCTATAGACCAAGAGATAGAATTTTTATTATTAAGAATATTTATAATATTCAGAGAATCTCCTTCCAACCATAATTTTGAGTACCCAAAATCAACAGCTAAAATAGTGGTATAAAGGGCAGCAATAGCTTCAGCAATATGACTATTCGAGTGACCAATAGGGATAGCAACAACATCAATAACATTTCCCATATGATATCTAAGAACACCTCCACATCCTGCTCTTCCCGGGTTACCCTTGGCAGCTCCGTCAAAATTTCCTTTGATCTATCCACTAGGAGGAACAAGCCACTTTATAATCGATCTAGGATTATCAATTTTCAACTTAGATCCTTGAGATCTTAAAGGGTGATCAAGTTGGAAGGTCTGAGCAGGCTCCCTCTAGGACATAAAATTCTCCTTGAAGGCTCTGATGATATTTTGAACAAGCACCCATCTTGGAAGATCTTTATTTCTGAATATCCTATTATTTCTTTCTTTCCATATGCACCACTAGAGGTGGGGGAGGGCAAGTTTCCAAAGAAATTGGGTATCAGGATCCTTTGAGGGGCATCTCCAACTCTTGAAAGCAAGATCCACATTGTTTTGATGTACCCATGTCATGCCCCAAAAATTGAAAATCTTAGTCCAGACTTCCTAGGTATAAGAGCAACTCAAAAACATATGATCTCTATCTTCAAGTCCCTTTCTGCATAAAGAACACCTATTAACCAAATTTATACCTTTTTTTTGCAAGTTATCAAGAGTCAGAATTTTGTTTTGGAGAAGAGTCCAAAAGAAAATGTTAATTTTGGGAATGAGACCCTTGATCAAGGCGTGAGACCAGAGAGGTTGATTTTTCTTATCCTTAGGAGCAAAGATAGAAGAGACTTTAAATTTCCCACTAGGGTCAGCATGCCAGATAATCTCATCCTCCATATAAGGGTAAAGAGAAACAACATTAAGGGATAATTGGATATTACTGAAGCCATGATTTACATCAGTTAAATTCACCCATGAAACATTTTGCCAGTAATGACAAACAAGAAGACCAAATCTCTCCTTGCATTGATCAATTAAGGCCTTATCATTAAAATCTTCAGTCAAAGGGTGATCCATAAGCCAGATATCTTCCCAAAATTTCACTTTAAGTCCATTACCAACTTTCCAGGAACATCCTTTTTAAAAAGTTTTCTTGGTCCCCTAAATAGCTCCCCATATGGAGGAAGAGTGAATAACATCAGGAGATTCAAGGAAATCTGGAAGAGAGTAAGCATTGATGGCGAACATTGTTAAGATATAATCAAGTTGGCCAAAAGATTACAATTAGTGGAATGAGCTAGTATGAAAATGTGATTAAACCGTAGACGCAAACCATTTTTGAGTGTCTACACAAGTAAGTTCTAATCTCATGCTAATAAGAGGAAAAGGAGATGATGTAGATGATGATTATGAAGAGGATGAAGCAGAGGAACCTGAATCTGAAAAGGAAGAGCCTCCCAAGAAGAAGGGGAAGGTCATCATAGAATAGACCTGTCAAATCTTCCCATGTTGTATTTACAAGAAGGTCACCCAAATCTAAGAAGAAGATGAAGTTAGGTGAAGATGAAGCAGAGAAAATTATCTTCAAAAGATCTACACCTATACTTTAAGAAAATTTGAAAAGGATGGAAGAAGGATCTAGCATGAAAAATTTCAAATCTCTTAAGTATGAGACTAGGAATGCAGACGAGAAAAAACATATTGAGGATATGCTTATGTCAAAATTAGGCAAATGGAAGTACTCACTGGATAAGCTTGCACATCAAATTCCTAATGAACTTTTACAAGTGATTAAACCTAGATGGGAAAGTGCAGCAACAACTATCAAGGACATCTTTGTTTAAACTTTGAGGCAACTCATGTCGAATCTTAGTGAGAAGGAAGTGAAGGAATCCTTGAAGAAAAATGAGAAGAAGTTCACTTTAAAATTCAACATGTGTATGATATTGCTTAAGAATATTGAATTTGTGGTGAATATTTCTACTACCAAATGGAAAAACATCTATAAGCTGCACCAACCCAGTGGCTTTGTGGTACATGTTGATGACAAGGATGATAAAGATGAGAAAGAAGAAGTAGAAATAAAAGATGATGAGTTAGATGATATCAGTATGGATGATGAGGAGGAAGAACAAGAAGCTACTAGAGGAAGCCTTCTAGAGATACAAAGCATTGAGGAAATAAATGCAGAGAAAATTGCAGCAGCAGTCATGGCCTCATTTCCTCACTCTTTGAGCAATGCCTTAGTACAATCAAGCTTAGAGAAAGCTTCTACCAAGTTGGTTGTTGATACCACTACTACACCAAGCACCCAACCAAGCTCTAATTCTATTATACTGATTGTAACATTGACTGAAGTGCCCAACACTTCATTTTTTGAGCAACAAGTTCCTCCATCATCAGGCTTAACTGAGCAACAACAAGTATTCCTATTGTTAGTGTCATTTCTACATTTATTGCTAGTCTATAAATTTCTATAATTATTTCTATTCCAATTGTATCCATAGCTAGTACAATGATAGTTGAGAACCAGTCTCAACCAAGTACTGAAATCTTAGATAAGGTTAAACAAATTGTTTCTACCATTCTAAAGGAAAAGGGTAAAGAAGAGGTAGAAGCAATTGCTCTGGATGAAGACATAGTTTTCCAAATTAGGATATCTCTACCCTCGCTCCTGATTAAATGGATACCTTGGGTGAACTACTGAAGAAGAGAGCTAAGCAATAGAATCTTAGAGAAGAAACTAAGAAAGAAAATCAAGTTCTTGAAGACATAAAGATAATATTTCTTGATGCTTTGAGTATTGAGGTTGATGGAAAACAACCCATTCTGGACTAGTTAGTAGAAATTGTCCACAAATATAATGAAGACTTGAATGGACAAGATAAATTGATAGAAAGAGCTAAAAAATAATTTGAGAACAAAGTGTTGGAACAAGTTGCATAGAGAATTGCCATAGATCAAGTAGAGTTATCTACTATTCTTGTTTCATTGGAAACATCTATTAATAATGTTATTTCATTATTTGTCAAGTGACACATCTATCTTTATAAAGGAGATCAAGGATAAATTGTCCAAGATAGATGAAGATATAAAGGCAAGTGCACACCAGCTATCACTTGACCCAAGTCATAGTTTTTCACATTACACAAAGATTAGATATCTAACAAATATGCAGGCAGAATTATTGAAGGAAGAAGCCAGGATCATGGCCACACTTAGAGAAATTTAGGGCATGATTCTTCCTAACATGGATACATTGCATAAACACATTGTACATGTAAAGAAACTCATCCATGACAACAACTTCTCCATAGTTGATCACATGATGGAATTATCAGTAGGAGTTTAGATTGTATTACATGCAGGTAAGGTACTACAGGAGAATTGGGACAAGACTATGGTGCTTATTTGGAAGGTAAATTTTGATTTCTTGTCACATTTGGTATTAACATATAGATATTATATATCCTTGGAAATTATGTCAAAAGGGGGAGAAGTAAATATGTTTAATATAAAAAGAGGAAAAGTATACTATACTCGAAACGTATGTACATAGGAGAGATATACGTATGGGGTAGCAATATAGTAATATACAGATACTAGTACAATAAAGCATAAAATATCTTTACAAAAGCAATTTTGAAAAATAAGAAAAGCAGAGTATCTTACTAAGCTATAACTTCAAGAAGTCAAACTAAGTTGAAGACACAAAAGATGGTAAAGGAAGTTTTTGACTTATAGTTTTGAATGTTCAGATTTTTGGTTTGATAAGTGTTTTTGTCACTAATGCCAAAGGGGGAGATTGTTGACATTAAGGTCAATTTTTCTATCAGTGACTCAACACTTAGTCAAGTGATTACATTGCTACCAAGCTCTTTAGTTGCTACCAAGCTCATCATTCACTCTATAGTGTTAACCAAGTCTTTTGGATGCTCCTGAGCCAAGTAATCAATTTACAGTGTTTACCAAGTTTCAAAGTCAATGTATAGTGCAAACCGAGCATAACAAAGGCAACCAAGCTATTTAGAAGAACTAAAGAAGATCATAGTATCTACCGAGCTCACATTGTTAACAATGTGAATCTAGTGTTGACCAAGCCATGTAGTATCAACCGAGTGATTCACTAGCTACTGAGTTTCTTAGTGTTCACCAAGTCACACAGTGCTAACCAAGTTTGAGCTACTTGGAAGTAATTAGTATGGAATGAGCTTCAAGTTCAACCAAGTGCTAAAGATACTGAGCAGTAACAGTGTTTTTCATGTATCAAAATATCACTGAGTTTATCTTCAGAACCTGAGTTACAATCGTTGGGCTGACTTTGTGAATTATGATAAAATTGGTATTGTAGCCGATTCTGGAAGGTAATGATTTGGATTGGCATATATGTGATACATTGTATCATATCCAAAAATATCATAAGAGAATAATTTGATGAGAAGGAGTGCAAATTAAAGAAGGCTACAAGCAGTATAAGAGACAATAGAGATCTATCTATCACAATTAGGTGATCATTGCAATACAAGGAATCTCAACCAACAAATCAGAGTTGTAGATCAAAGATCAACCATTGGTTCATCCTAACAAGTGCATTAGTCAAATCCTTTAACAAGGTAGACTTAACAATATTTTGTTAAATCTCCTGACCGAGTCCATACTTCATTGTATGTTTGTAAATCCTTTAACAAGGTGGACCTCACAGTCCTTATTGCTCCTAATAGGGAAGCTCACCAGAAATGGTCAATTATAAGCCTTTACAAGTTCTTGTCCTCATTATTTCATGCATGCAATTAGATTAGAATATTATATGAAGGATTAATTACTGAAATAAGATAATAATTTTATTGGTTTTCGATTCACCCCTCCCCTCTCAATAACCTTGCTTACCTTATATTTCCAACACTAATTCACAAGCATTGATTTGTAAGCTTAAGGTACAAAAAGAAATAGGGAATCTTGAACATAAACAAAAGAATACAAAGAAAAAGGCACATAGAGAATTTGAATCCTCTTCCTCAAATAGGAAATCATCTAAAAAGGAGAAGACCATATGTGCATATTGCAAGAAATCTAGACATGATGAACATCAATGTTATTTAAAATAAAATGATGAGTTAAAGAATCTTTTGACACAAAATAAAATCTATTCACCTTCAAAGGATTCAACATATTTATATAATACAAAGAAATACAAGGGGAAATAACTTCTTTAAACTATGGATTTAAGTAAGGGAGATGGATCCTTAAATATAAAGCTTCAAATCATATGGCTTCATCACAAAAGATGTTCTCTTCATTTGAAACTTGTTCATCACAAAACATCCTGATGGATAACAACACATATATGAGTGTCAGAAAGGGACTATTGACATAAATGAAGGATTATTCAATGATATCCTTTGTGCACCTTCATTTTCCACACATATTATTTCCATTTGTTAGATCACACATGGTGGGGAAGGAAATAAAGTTGAGTTCAGTCCAAATTCTATGATTATTTGGGATTTTCATACTAGAGATATTATAGTAGTTTGAGAGGTAGACCATCAATCTTGATTGTACACCTTCTCATACTTTTCTTCTACTTTTTCTTTTGTTGATGGACACACACTTGCATCTAATGGAATTTTTTTGAGGAGGTTCAACATGGTCAAGTGAATCTTGGTATTCCTTCAAATAAGGTTCAAGAGACATGTATTGATATTACATCTTCAAAATGAACTAGTGCAAGGATTAGACGAAAACCTTACAACTATTCCAACAGCTAGGGAAATATCTAGTCTACTATGTATAGCATATTGTAGCTTTCCAATCATAGATCTATATAGTGTTTGATCAACCTCACTAGTAGTGTCTTCCTTTGAAAATTTCACAACAATCACCATAGGTATATTGGCTGGTTTAGACTCATCCATCCCAAATGTTTTCAATATTCCCTTCACATAGTTGGATTGAGTAATATAGATGCCTTTAGGTGTTTGAGAGACTTGTAAGCCAATGAAAAAATTTATTTCTCCAAACATTGACATTTCAAATGCAGTACTCATTTGATCAAAAATGACTTACTCAACATGTCATTTCCTCTAAATTTTGTGTCATTAACAAATATTTCAGAAATCAACACCATATATTGTGCTTCATTCTTCAAATACAAATTACTATTTTCACTAGTTCTATAAAATCCTATCATAATTAGATAAGATTGTAACCCTTCATATTATGCTCTTCAGGCTTGTTCCAATCAATATAGTGCTTTGTTCAACTTGCAGACCATGGCCTTTTTTCCATGTTCAAAAAATCCTTCAGACTATTCAATGTAGACTTCCTCTTCAAGTATTCCATTCAAAAATGCACATTTAAAATCCATTTGATATACTTTTAATATCTTGTATGTAGCATAATCCAATAGAGTCCTTACTCCTTCTAGTTTCACAATAAGTGCAAAAGTCTCACCATAGTCAATTCCTTCTTCTTGGGCATAACCTTTGCAAATCAATCTATCCTTATTTATTACCACTTCTCCATTCTCATTCAATTTGTTTCTAAAAATCCACTTTGTTCCAATCACATTCTTATCAGTAGGTCTTGGTACAAGTGTTGTTCTTCTCAATTTGATCAATCTCCTCATTCAAAGCATTACTCCAACGTTCATCATTCAATGTAGCTTTAATTGATCTAGGCTCACAATCAGGAGGTAAAGATGTACCTTCTCTTATTTTTCTTCTTTTCTATACTCCTGCACTTCTATCTCCAATTATTTATTCAGGTGAATGGTTTTTTCTCACATATTTGGCTAATACAGGTTCAATTCTCTGATTCTCAACTTTTTCTTCACTTGATGGGAGTTTAACTTCCTACTTGGGTTATATTGTCTAGTGCTTGGGTATAAATTTATAAGATTCAATAACCATTGTTTGATGCTTGGGTACAACTATCTAATGTTTGGGTATAATTGTTTGTGACTTGGGTGCTACTATCTAATGCTCAATAGGTCTGTGTTGTAACTCAGGTAGAGTATCTAGCACATCATTATAGACATAAAAAAACTTGTTGTAGTCTTTAATTCCTTCTTTATTTCTAGATAATTATTGTTTGCAAACTCATCAAATCTTACATTTTTACTTTCAATAATCTTGTTAGTAGCCTTGTTCAAACATTTGTAAGCTTTTTCTCTTAGATGAATATCATAGGAATATACCTTCATCTCCTTTAGCATCAAGTTTATCATTCCTACCATCCTTGTGAATATAACATCTACTTCCAAATATTTTAAAATAAGTTACATTTGGTGTATGACCATATCATATCTCATAAGGTGTCTTGTTTGTTCCTTTCTTTAATTAAATTCGGTTGAGTGTGTAAACAATAGTACTGATTACTTCTCTCCAAAATATTTGAGAGACCTCCTTCTTAATCATTAGTGTCCTTGAAAAATCCATGATATATCTATTTCTCCTTTCAACAATACAATTATGTTGTGGCACCCTTGGTGCAAATAACTATCTTTTGGTACCATTCTCAGCACAAAAGTTAGTAAATTCAATAGACATATATTCACCACCTCTATCAGATCTTAAAAATTTAAAAGGTTTACCAGTTTCCTTTTCAACTCTTTCTTTGTACCATTTAAAAATATATAAAAATATGATTTCACTTTAATGAACATTACAATCATCATCCTTGGGCTATCACCATAGTAACTATCAACTCCAGTTGGACCACATAAATCAGTATGCACTAATTCCAGAATATCATTGGACGTGTGTGACTTTCTAGAAAAACTAGGTTTTGTCATCTTACCGAGATGCCATTCTTTTCACATAACATTATCAAATTTTGGCATATTTGGTAAGCCTCTTACTCTTTTATTTCTATTAATTTTCACCATATTTTCAAAGTTTCCATGACACAACCTTTTATGCCATAACCAGACATCCTCAATTATATAAAATAAATATTTATCAACCATAGGATTAGGTAGAATAATTTACCTCTGATTTGCACTCCTATTCAAATCACATTACCTTCATCGTCAAAGATTTTGACCTTCCTTTTCTCAAATTGTAGCTTGTGACTTCAATTATTAAATTGACAAAACTTAACAGATTATATTCGAGTCCTTCAACCCAATATGCATCATCACAGTTGATCTTGTCATTCAATATTAGCAACCCTTTATCTTTCACCAAATATGGAACATCACTACCAAACTTAATGGTTCCACCATCATCAATTTCTTCAAAATTTTCAAACTTACTTAGCTCACCAGTCATATGATGTGAACAACTGCTATCAATAATCCAAGAATCATTCTTTGTAACATGCAAAATAAGGGCAATTTCATTCTCATACCTTTTACCATTTGGCTCTTCCTTGATTGCAACATAGACCATTTCAACTATTTCCTTGTCATCATCAAAACTTGTCTCAGTATTCTCTTCTTCAATAATGTAACATGACTTTTTTCCTTTTCCTTTGTAATCTTTGTTCTACCTGTAATTGTAGTCTTTCTTATCATTTCTATTAGATTTGCCTCAGTTAGGACATTTAGCAGCAAAGAAACCATCCTCATTACATTTGAAATAGAATCAAGGGAAATTTACCTTTACCTCTCGATAGCCTTCTTGCAAGCTATGCTTCAATCTCATCAAGATCATCTTTAGTTTTAGACTCGCTATCTTCTTTGGTTTTCTTCCCTTTCTTTGGATTGCTAACGGTTAGTGAAGACTTAAAAGCATTTCCAATAGTAACCATACTATTATCATAATTACTCAATTCAAATGCAGTCAATCAACCAACTAGAGCACTAAATGTCAGATCATTACCAGGCATAGATCTTACTTTTTGAATAGCAGGAACTTTGATAGCATAAACAAGAAAAATAATTTTCAAGATTTTATTTGCAATGATATAATTCTTAACATCATCAAATTATGGTATAATTCTTAACTTCATCAAATTATGATATAATTCTTAACCTCATCAAATTATGGTATAATTCTTAACCTCATCAAGATTTTCTTTACAGTGGTATAATGCTTAACATCATCAAATCATGGTATAATTCAATTTATCCCACATTTTCTTTGCAGTGGTATAATTCTTAACATCATAAAATTCAACATCAGTGATAACAAATACAATATCAATAATCATACTATTGTGATTCCTCTTCTCATTCATTTGATCCACAGTTAGAGAATAATAGGTGTGACATTTTCATTTTCCAACCAATGTGTGCCATCATCTCCAATACTTGAAATTCTAGCTTTATTTTGTCTTGCCATGAGGAATAGTTCTCCTTTTTCATCTTTGGTGGCTCTCTCTTATGCATCTTGACATGTTGCTTAAGTACCTTTAACCTTCTTCCTTCAAGCCCTAAGTGTTCTCATACCAAATTGTTAGATAACTTGCCGAGGGGGGTGGGGTGGTGTGGGGTGAATCAGTTATGTCCAGTTATCTCATAGTCCCTTCAAACATTTCATCACCATCAAACAAACGTCAATATTAACAAAAATAATTTTCATACATCCAATAACTTGGTAGAGATATCCAACATTATCTTAACTCATGCATCAACTTCTTTTCAAATTATTCCTTGCATTATCGACTATCACTAATTTTTTCAGTTATTACCTAGTGATAACTTAGTTATCATTGAATTGTAGTAAACTATGAAATGTGTAAATCAACTTACAACACAAATAACATTCACACAATTTTGACTCCAATATCTAACATGGAAAACCTATGGCCAGTCAGCTTAACACTTTTATAACAAAGGATTGGACATCCTTTTACAGTGATTTCATGGTCAGACAACATCATGTGTTTTACTTAAAATAGTAGAATGGCTTCATTTAATTTGTCAATTCGAGAGCATAAACTTGAGAGGATGATTGTAAAGTGTATGCTCTAATTCTCCTTCAAGTCATCATAACTAAAGCAAAGGAAATGCTGAAGGAAACCTACACTAGAAACTGAAACAACAACTTAACTCAAAGCTTTAAAAATTATGCTGCAATAGTAAATCTATCTATTCATCTATGCTGCAGGAACAATTCATTGATTCTATTATCAATGGTTGTAGGAGAAACACAATTCTATCTTGGAAGGAAACAAACAAGGAAATGAAATCTATTCTAATAGAATAGTTCACTCACCAAGTGGGCCCCCTTGGATGAGTGAACATAAAAGACAATCAAGATAAAAGGAATAAACTTGAACTGCTCATTCTATTCATTCATGGTGAAAGAATTACACTTAAAAATTATATCACACTTTTCTTCTATGAAAATCAACTTTCTATTCTTCTCAAAAACTGCACTTAAAACTACAACAAACGTTATTTAAAGGACACTACAACTACTCCCTAACTCAATGATCACTCCATTAATAAGGATCAATTATAAACTCATAAAGTTTGAAACAAAATCAACATTAATCAAGATTAAATTATCCAAGAATGCAGCAAGTTGTGGAAGCTACATTCGTGTGTTATTTCAATAGAAAGCATACAATGACTTGATGCACTCATGATGGTTCAACAACCCGGTTGGCTTTAACTTATAATGTTGATGTGTCAACCCTTGAATATATGTGGCAAGTACTTGAAAAACATTTAATGCGCACACACAACTTCCACATACATATAATTATTTTATCATCAATATCAGAAAAGGTGTAAGTTCAAATTACCACTCTTGCAAATCCTATGGCTACAGGGGGAAAACTACCCAAGACATAGCATAAATGAGGAAACATTTATCAACATTAATATTACTTCATTATACCATTTTTGTCCATAGATTCAAGCAATTATAACATATTTGAACTAACCATACTTCTACTTAATGTCTTACATATATATAACATATACATAAAAACATAAGTTCATCTACATAAAACCATAAAGTCATGACTGTTTCTGCAAGATAACTACTTAAAAACAAGATAAAAAGATCTCAAAACAATGGCCTTTTAGAGGCCCATCAACCTCTTATGGGAAAAACCACTTAGGATCGACAACCCACAAATTTCACTCTTCTAAAGTGATCTATGTTAGGAGGCTATCTTGTTAAAGGTTACATGTACTTTGTTAAAGTGATCTTGTTAGAGGATTTCACCAAAAGATCATCTAGACCTTATCACTCTATGTCTAGGACTAAATTTTTTTGGCAATGGTCCAATGTTCCTTGCTGGATTCACAACATGGCTTAACCTCATCCTATGATTTTATAAGACTATTGGTTGTATCGAGCATTGACAGGTGAATATTTTGGTGCAACGATAACCCTGTCCTTTCTAACAATTGGTATTAGAGCTTGGTCACAGGTTCAAATTTTGCAGGCCATGACAAGTGATGCTAGGAGGGGGATTGTTGGTAGTAGTCCAACATCCCTTGCTAGATTTGTGACATGGCTTAACCACTTCCTATGGTTCTATAGGACTATTAGTTGTATTGGGCATTGATAGGTTGATCTTTTGGTACAAGGACAACCCTGTCCTTTCTAACAAAAAGAGTGTCCTAATTTAAAGGACTTACAAACACCACTAATCAATGTTGACCATATAGGATTTCATCAACTTGTTAGGCCCACTCAATGCTTTTGAGATTTTTTTCTATAATGGTTAAATAGTAACAATGTAAAGTGATTACAGACAATAAACCTCATAAGAAAGATATGGCGAGGAATATGATTAGAGACAATAAATTGAATATTGTACTTCTTCATGAAACAAAGATGCCAAAAGATAAAGTAGAAAGTTTGTTTTTCTTTAGTAGGGGTAAAATCCTAGGTGGTGATGCAGATGGGGCCTCTGGTGGCATGACAATCATATGAAATACTAAAAGTATTCATGGGGAACTTCTATCTCAGAACAAGAATATGATCAATGTCAACTTTTTGAATATTAAGGACAACACCTCATGGGTTCAAACTAATGTCTATGTGCCTAATACTAGATGGGGAAGGAAAGCTTGTTGGATGGAAATGGCTAACCATAGGAGGGGATTTGTAGATGAGAACTGGGTAGCTATGGAGGATTTCAACACTCCTTTGAAAGAAAACAAGAAGAGGGGGGGAAGTCAGACTAATTTGGAAAGTAGAATGGATTTGATGGAGTTTATTGATGATCATTTATTGCATGACATTGATTTGCAAGGTATAGAATATGCTTGGATGAATAGAAGAATGGTTAAGGATCTTATACAAGTTAGACTTGATAGAGCTCTTATCACTAATAATTGGTTTCAAATTTATAAATGTTCTTTAACAACTCATGTCAAAGTGAGATCTGATCATTCTCCCATTTTTCTCTTGGCTAACCCTATATCCATTAAAAGAACTTTCCTTTTTTATTTGAAAAAAAATGTGGATTTTACACCCTGGGTTGGAAAACCTTATAAAATAATGGTGGAAGGTTAGAGTTAAAGGAATTTCTATATTTAAAGTTTCTAAAAAGATAAGAAATGTAAAGGATAACATAAAAAGATGGAATAGAGAAACTTTTGGGAATATTTTTGAAAACAAAAGTAAGATTCTTGAGGAACTAAAAGAGATATAGGACACAATTTAGAGTGAGGGTTATGAGAAAGTTACTAGAGAGGATGAGGACTTGAAGTTGATTGAGTTACATGACATTATCACCAAGGAGGAGAGGCAGTGATCTAGGAAGGACTTTATTAAAGAAGAGGATATGAACACAAAGTATTTCTATACGACCACTTTGAAGCACAAAATGGCTAACAATTTTTCTAGATTAAAAGTAAATGATGCTAGTACTAAGGATGAGGAGGCTTTAAAAAGAGAAGCTATGAGATTTTTTAGTGGTCTTCTGGGGAGAGAACCTCATCTTGATAAGGTAAAATAGAATGAGTTCTTGAACTATGTTCCCAACAACATAACCGAAGTTCAAAACAATTACCTCACTATTATTCCTTCAAAAGAGAAAATAATGAAGGTTGTTTTCTCCTTTGATGGAGACAAGGCACCTGGCCTAGATGGTTTCCCCTTTCTATTTTCCAAACTCATGGGAACATCATACAAGAGGATGTTATCAAAGGGGTTAAAGAGTTCTTTGGATCTAGAAAACTTCTTAAAGAACTTAATGGTACTTTTCTGGCCCTGATACCCAAAAAGCTAGGGGCAGGTCATATGGATCATTTAGACCCATCAGTTTATGTAATTATTTTTATGAGATTTTTTCCAAAGTCCTCACTCTTAGGATTTTTAATTTATTACCTTCTCTAATATTTAGACAACAAAATGGGTTTGTTCTAGGTAGGAAAATTCTGGATTCTATTATCTCGGTTCATGAAAATATTTACTCCCTTACCAAATCAAACAAAGAAGGGTTCCTATTGAAGTTGGATTTGTTGAAGGCTTATGACAAGGTGGGTTGGGATTTTTTGAGATGTGGATTGGAAGCATTTGGATTCAATAATATATTCTTGGATATGGTTCATATGCTGGTCTCCTCTACCACTTTTTCTATTTTGGTTGATGGGTCTCTAACTCCTTTTTTCCATGCATCCTAAGGTTTGAGACAAGGGGGTCCTTTATCCCCTATCTTATTTTTTTTAATGGCTAAATGTTTGGGAAGATTTGTGGAGAAAATGATGCAAAAGGGGGATTTTATAGGGTTAAGACCTTCTTCAAAGGAACAAATCTGGCCACACCAACAATTTGTAGATGACTCGATTGTGATGGAAGAAGCTTTAATAAAAAATACTAGGAATATAAAAAAGACACTTGATGATTATGAGTAGGCCACGAGATAGATTATAAATTGGAATAAAAGCTCTATTTATTTCATAAATGTTAATGTGAAAAGACAAGCTAAATGTCATAGAATTATGGGATGTGAGGTGGGAAGCTTTTCAGGGTCTATCTTGGTTTACATCTCTACCTGGACCATCTTGAGTCTTTTTGGAGTTCTTTGATTGATAAGATACATACAAAGTTAGTTGGTTGGAAAAGATCCCTCCTTAGCTAGGCTGGTAAGATAATTGTGCTAAAATCTATTATTCAAAGCATTCCCTTGTATGCTTTGAGTGTTTTTAAGATACCAAGAAAATATGCTATGGCCATTGAAAGAATTTAGAAAAACTTCTTATGGACTAGTATGGAAAAGAATAAAAGAATGGCATTGATTGCTTGGGACAAGGTGTCTAAGCCCATCAAAAAAGGAGGGCTATGGTTAAGAAAGATAAGTAATATGAATGATTTATTACTTGTTAAGCTCATTTGGAGACTCTCTAATGATGAAGGAGAATGGAAAGACATATGGAATAATAAATATAGTATGGAGAATAAAAGCTTTAATTTTTTCCTTAGTAGTGATGATATTCAAGGGGGTTTAGCTATTTAGAAGTAGGCTTAGAAAAATAAGTAGATTATTAATAAAGGGATGAGATGGAAGGTTGGCAATGGTAGGACCATTCAATTTTGGGATGATATATGGATTCTTGATCTTGCCCTAAGTTCTGATCAGCAGTGGAATGGTTATATTATGCAATGCAAGACTACTTTTAGGACATTTGTTATTGACTACTAGGAAGGAGATAAATGGGTGGATCTTTCTAGAGTGAATGATTCTATGAATGACCTTAATAAAATGTTGAATGTTGTCTTTTTAGTTAATGAGAAGGATTCTCTAATCTGGAAGTTTAATCCTAATGGAATGTTTTCTATCTCTTCTCTCTATGGTAATACCTTTGAAGATTGTCATGAACCTTGCCAAGCTAAAGCCTTGTTCAAAGGTCTGACACCTAAAGTTAACATCTTTTTTTGGATCTTATTGTAGGACAAAATTCTCACTACTAAAAATTTAAAGAAAAAAGGTCTTTGTCTTGTTAGCAGATGTTATCTTTGCAAGGAAGAGGAAGAGTCGATTAATCACTTAACCATTCACTATTCCTACACTAGAATATTATGGAAAGGATTTTTAGACTTCTAAATATGGAGTGGATTCTCCTTCCCGTAATGCCTTGATCAATAACTTATGGAATTACATTCTATCTTATTTATGTTGGGGTGTTTGGAAGGAAAGAAATGATAGGATTTTCAGGGGTAAGGAGTCAAATGCTATTCAGATCTTTCATAAGATAAAGAGTACAATTACAAAGAATGTTAGGCTAAGTGGGAAAGTCCAAGAGCCTCATGAAGAGTGGGAAGCCAAAGTCATTAAGAATTGGAAAGTGGAAGTGGCTAACTACCCTCAGAGTGAGAAAATTCTTAGAAGCTTGGCTAGATGGGATTACCCACCCAAGGGATGGTATAAAGTTAATTTTGATGGGGCCTCAAAAGGTAACCCAAGGATTACAGGGTGTGGTTTTATTATCAAAATGAAAATGGGTATAATATTGGAGCAATGGCACTCCCTATTGGAAAGAAGACCAATCACATAGCAAAAGCTAGTGAAGCTCTTTATGGACTCTTATATGCTAATTAAGAGTATGAATATGGAGAAAAATTGGCTAGAAGGGGATTCCCTAAATATCATTAATTGTCTTAACAAGACTACTACCCCCTCATGGACTATTTATAACATTATATGTAAAGCCATAAATTTAATCAATTCTTTTGTGGAATTTGTTGTTACTCATAATTTCAGAGAAACTAACAAAGTGGTTGATTGGGAAGAAAATGTGGCTTGTAAAAGTCACACAAAGATGACTTAGAATAATGGCAATGACATCCCAATTAACGGGCTATCTATGATAGAGTACGACAAAATTGGAAGTAAAATTTTTTTTTTTAATAATGATGACAATGGTAATTAGGAGTAATTACAAGGTGTGTTGGAGAGGGGGTGTATAGATAATGATTGTGTATGATGTGAATACCCATTTATTACCACACAGATTGTGGGTGTTTTTGCAAAAGACAAAAACTCGCTATGATTTCAAAGCAGAGTATTTTAACTTGCTTGAGCTTGATTGTAAGAATACCTATTTCTACAGAACTAGTAAAATGGGAGGTAGGAGAAAGAGGTGTAAGGAAGGAAATTGCAAGGAATGGAAGAAAAAATAGGATATTTGGGACATTTTGGAGCACGACAAGTTTACGAGATTTATGGAGAAACTAAAGGGAGGTAAACCATCTATTACCAAGCAATTTATCAAAACTTGGAAGATGATAACATTTTTGTTAGAAATCAGAGAATGAAAGTCATGGAGGATATCATTTCCAAAGCCACTACCCTAGACATGGAAGGGATTAACTTCTATAGAGACATGAAGATGTTTGACAGATTTGTTGATGAGTTTGTAGAGTCGACCAAGGAGTGAAATAGATTGGTCAAAATTGACAATTCTTACTTTAGCCCTCATTCTATTTCTAGACCTTGGATGTTTTTTATGTATGTTTTGATTGAGTACATTACCCTGGATGGTTGTTTTACTAAGATTTATGGTCACCACTTCATGTTGGCTAATCACTTTAGGCATAGGGTTACGATAATTTCCCCTTTTACCTCCAACAATCTCTAGATAATACCATTTTAACCCTTTAGAATGACCCATCTGTGGATCATGCTTTTCATGAGAGTTTGATGGTGTTGATTATGAATTTGCTCAAGTTAAAAAAAGTGGACAGACCCCGTATAAACAAAAAAACTTTGGAATATGAAATTGAGGGGAGTGATTCAAATAAGATCTATGAAGAGGAAATAAATGAGGAAGAAGTAGAGCCAAAGGATTCAAATAAGAGAAATAATCCTACCCCTAGGGGCTCATCTTCTAAGAGAAGGAAAAGAAATGAGGAGGATTACAAGATGGAGACTGGGACTGATGAGGAGATTGAAGAGGAGTAAGGGAAGAAGAATAAGGGTAAAACAGGTAGCAGAATTAAAACTAAAAATAATATGAACAAAAATGAAAGATGCATGAACATACCTTCGGATGATGAACCCCTAATCCATAGAACTTAGAAAGATCTGAAAGATAAGAAGATTATGCGTCAAGGGAAGGCTGAGGATAAAAATACTAAAGATGGTGATGTAGGGAAAGATAATGTGGATCTAGATGAGGAAAATATGAATCAGAGCAGTGCTTAGGATGATCAAGCGTATATGAAGGGTGTTGTGGGAAACCTTAAGAGGATGATAAGGGACATTGGTTTTAAGAAGGAACAAATGTAGGATATAAGAAGGGAGTTTGAGCATCTCAGCAAAATAAATAGGGGTGAGATGACACGCATAAATTTGGACCTATTTTTTGATGTGGGAAGGTCAAAAGTTTGACACTTAAACATCAAAAAACAATGTCGGTAGAATTGCGTCAAAATTTTGACACACTCCACAGCTGTCGATTTATTGACAAACTACTCCATCAAAAATCATCCCCATCTATGTCACATGGCAATGCTAGAAAACTAGTTTGAAATGTCAAAATATTGACGCTAGCCAGAGATGATTCGATGGGTTTGTCATACCATTGACATCGAGACTCATCAAAATATCGATGACAACCACAAATGATTCAATAGTTTTTTCATATCATCAACGATAGGTCTCATTGAAATATTGACGCCATCCAGAGATGATTTGATAGGCTTGTCATACCATCGATGAGAGGCCTCGTCAAAATATTGATAATAGCTAGAGTTTAAAAAAATAAAAATCAAATAGTCTCATTGTATATCATGCTAATAATAGTCATATAAAGTCATATATTTGTAGATTATGCTTCGATTTCAATACTATAATTTGAATGCAGACTTATGCCTTCAACTTAGAGCTTGTGAGCTTTAGTTAAGTACAAGGTATCGGTCTGGTTTTCACTTCAAGTTTATCTTAATGTATCTCTAAGTGAGATTCCAAGGGTAGAGAAGGGGTTCAAACATTTGTATAACTTTTAGTTTTGCTAGTTTTATTCGGTCTAGTTTTTCTTGATGTCAAAATTATATGATGTATTTTCTCTACAAATCTGAAGATAAGCTTTGAAGGATCAAATTGTCCAATCTTGAGTTGTTTTTTGAGTTCTATTCCAATGTTACATAGTTTTCAAAGAGAATTAATACAAAGATGTATTATCACCATATCTTTTTCCCTGAATCTTGTCTCCATTGTTATTGACTAGTTGTTTTGAGATTGTATGGGTAAAGCTTATTCAATTTTATGCAACTAGGATAGGTTGTATGTCAATTCACTATTGCTTTGGTTCAATGAATTGAGTAAACACTTCAATGATATGATAGGATTTCTAGGCAATAATAAGGATATGCATAAGAATGAGTTTTAGGGAGAATTGTTGATAATATTGATTGTAATACAATTAATTAGGTCAAAATAGTTGGATAGACTCTAAATCCCAATGGATGAGGCACTAATCAATTAGCTTAGTCTGAATGTGAAAAGATCATAGATACACATCAAGCAAAAATCTTAAAATAAAAATTAATTTTACTTTAAATGTATGAAGAGTATCATAGCTGGTCAATGCTTATTTGCATTTAATCTTTGAGTTATACCGAGCTGTTGTTACCCAGAATTACTTGTAAATTTGAGAATAATTATGACCAATCTGCTATAGGGGATGAATATTGTAATAAAATATCATTGAATGAATAAATTGTGAAGATAGTATTAATTTTTGAATCCTTTTATCCCTCAGGTGCATGTGCCTTGGTTTTGTAGAGCCAAAAGAGTAGAAAATCTTTATGACTTTGTTGAAGTTGGGTCCAGATCTAAAGACCATATAATTGAGCATAGGAAGTAGCTAATCCTTAGGTTATTTTGATCTTAATTATCATGGTATCAAGTATTTTGTTGCTCAGTAGTGTAGAAACACCAACACAAGATTAGTAACACAAGAACACTCAATATGTATTAGTCAAGCTATAGAGGGCATACTACCTGTAATCACCTAAAAATGGTCATCTAGACTATTAGCCCCCTTCTCAGCATTTTGGCTAATTTAATTTAATCATTTATCTAAACCAAATTGCTAATAATCAATTTATTTGATTATAACCTATAGTTTGACTATGCTATCCTAAGTTCATTATTTGATTAAAAGAACATGTCCTCTTTTAATTAAATAAAAGACCCCATTCTTCTAACCCACTTAAAGTGCACACATAAAGTCCTTTTTCTATTTTGCAATTAAAAGAAAAGGCTTTGTGACTTTTGTCTTATATGACAAGTCAACTTATATTCTATTGGTTGACTTGTGTGTGCACATGGATCACTCCTCTTTTCAAATTCTACCGTTGATCATCCACCATCTTCATCTTGATCTCTAACGTCCATATGACTTTAAAAGGGAGAGAGCTTTCCCCCTCAAAGGATCCATCCTCATTTTGAATATTGTTATGCTGCAGGTTTTCTAACAGGTTTCTTTGGAGCTTTGTGGAGAACTTCTATTTCTTGTCTACATTCTCTCATCCATGGCATCATGGCATTCTAGCTTAGCTTAGCTTTCATTTTTACGTGTAGCTTAATCTCACATAGCTTAATAATGGTATTGTAACACTCTCATACATGTTTTAGCATAACTCCACTTTGCATCTCATTCTAGCTTAATTTTCATTTGCATTGCATTTTTGAGGAACTCCTTGGGACATTTGCATTCTTGCATCTTGTCTTTGGAACCTCCCATTGCATGGTTTACTAGCAAGAAGAGTATCTCTAAGGCTCATATAAGAGCCCTTGAACTTGAAATATAGCTTCTTTCACTTCGTGGATAGGGAGCTCTAAGCCGGCATCCAAGCATTTCGAACTCATGGAATCGTTTGGATAGAATGGTTTAGAGTGTGACACATTTCGAGTGTACATTTTTGGCGCCCACCGTGGTGCTTAAATCAAATTTCTAGCTCCATTTGCTTTCATTTCTTATCTCTGATTTTTTATAGCAGCATATTGGATCTAATCAAGTGCTTTTGTAGAATTATAACTTTGGTTTTAAGGCCAACCCATAAGTAGATTGGTTTGAAGGCCAAAAATCTAGTTGGTTTAAACATTTGATCATATCTTTTAAACCACTTGGATTTTGGTTCTAAAATTCTTTTTACAAGTTTAGTATGTGTCCAACATGTTGCAGACTGATTTTTAGAGCATTTTGATATGATTTGCGCGAGTTATGATTTTTTCTTTTTTTTTCATAAAAAGTCATTTCTGATCACAAGTCAATGCATTTGTCAAAAAAAATTACATTTTCAGAAAGGTTTTTGAATTTTAAGGGGGGTTAATCTCTTTGTGTTTTGTCTTTTGAGGTCGTATTAGGGATCAAAAACTCGATTTGATAAATTTGGCCTGTTTTGACAAAATCGATCTCTAGGGAGCAAATGAAGAGATTTTTTTGAATTTCTTGCATTTTTGGAAAGCTCTTTGATTTTTAAGAGGGTTCTCTTCTTTTCATTTCTATTTTTGGATCCGAAATAATAGCAAAAGAGTCTAATCTTGTTGACTAGATCAAAAGCAAAGAGTAAAAATGAGAGCATTTGTGATTAGTTTGCCCTTTCTTTGCATACACTTGATTGGAAGATAACTTTGATATTTGAGGCAACTAACCAATTTTTATTGCATTGTTTTATGTTATTTCACACTAACTTGTGGTGCTAACAAGTTGTGATTGCAGGTTGTCATCCTTGTGAAAAAAAAATTGAAACATTGCATAAAAAGAACGCATGTCAAAGCTTCAAATGCACAAGGGCTACTAACGATTGTTTGCAGGGCTGCCCAATGCATAAAAACCCAATTTTTCTTGTTTTTTATTTTTACATGTGCGTCACATGCTAGTTGTTTATTTTTAGGCACATTAAAACTTACAATTGGGATCTTCTGGTGATAGGAGAGTATGCTCTTCACCCTTGTGGTGAATCAAAAATTTTGACTTACGATTTGGTTTCAAGAGTAAGAGGCAACTGAATCTTTCTGGCGTGTTTGGGAGAAAATGCTTGGAATAGGAGAGTATGCTCTTCACCCTTGTGGTGAATCAGAAATCTTGACTTCCAAAAGTTGATCCACTCTTTGTGTAGTTAGAATCCTTTAGAGGGCCTGCTCTCGGACAACCTGAGAGGAACGACCCAAGTGGGGACAAGCAAATTACCCGGCTCTTCCAACCCACTATAAACTCAAGGCTATCAAAGACACAAAACCTTGGTAGACGTAGTGTTTGTCTTCGCTTAGTGTGATCGCTTATGGGATTTTGACTATAGGGAGATCACTAGGCAAGAATGCTTAAGGTACTCTTGTGGTCGCGAGATCGGTTACTCATCACAAGGTGAGGTGTCTCGTAATTGAGAGCAAGAGGAACACTATGAATGGAAGCCCTATCTAAACACCCTAAGTTAGTAACTACCTTTTTTTAGCCGCTCAACTTCTTGGTGCAAGGATTGATCCTAGTGGACTACCCGGATCACCCCAAGATTTACACTCACCATATGTGTTCCCTTGGTTATGCTTATGGAATTTTTATGACAAAGCCAATATCTCTTGTGGGTAACCACTTGGTGTGAGGTGAAGGAGCATCAAGCGTGGGCCAAGTTGTTGAGTAATGAATCATGTCCTTTAGGTAGATATTGCTTGATGTGTTCTCGAATGTGCTAGACCTGTGGAAATCTTTGGAACATACACATGATGATAGTTATACAACTTTCTTTTAAGACCTCACATATGCTTGTATCATGCAAGGTTGCTTTGTCCCTTGCTTGATTGTTTGAAGACTACTCCATGTGTCGCTATCTTGCTTGGAAAGAAATTTCTTTTGAACATCAAACTTGCTATGCTATCAACTATTGTCAAACTTTGTCAACCAAGTCAAAGCATCAAGTCTTAACATTTTTCTTGTGTTGCTTGTTAAGGGGAGTCTCATCATTTGATTTTTATTTTCTATGTCTCTAGTGCTTAAACATGCTTAAAGTGGCTCTTTGGTCTTAATGCTCTTGGTCTTTTTGTCTTCATGGTCTATGCATGCTTGCTAGTTATCCTTTTGCTAAAATGGTTACCTTGATTTCTTGACTACACTCTTGGGTTGGGAAAGTTGTTCACTTGTCACCCTGCTTGCTCTATTTATTTGGCTATTTGGGCATCTTGCCTAGCTATTGACTTGAGTCATTCATGTCGTAAGTTTCTTGGACATATTGTTTGATAAGTCACTTTAATCTCTCTCTACTATCTTGGCACGTGAACACTCTACCTCCTATAGTTTCAACATCAAGTTATCTTCTAGGCTCTTTTATGCTTGGCTTTGCATCTAAAACTATGGGATCTAAACCTTGTGCTACCAAACTTCAACCAAATCTAGATGATCATGATATCCTCCATGTCACTAAAGAGTTTCAAGATCTATATGCACAATACAAAGAACTAGAAGAGACAAATGATCTTTCTTACCTTCATTTCTCTAAGCGCGTGACAGAAATGAAGTCTAAACTTGAGAAAAGGTTGGAGGAGAAGATTGCATCATTACATGAATCTTCCTTAAGGTCTTTACATGCATGTGAGTCACCTTCTTTGAGGTAATCCTCCTCTTCTAGGTCTACATGCTCTACTTCAAGACATCAAATGTCTTCATCTTCTAGATCTAAAGACCTCTTTAGAGAACAAGAAAGTGATACTTTCTTTGAGCCTATGCCAAAATTTCATGATGGACCTATCTTTGACCAAGATAATGATGAAGAAGTGAATGCATTCTATTCACTTGAGAAACAACAAGAGGACTCTAGACATACTTCTAATAGAACTTTTTCTCCCTTGGAAGATTCTTATGATGACACTTTGCAAAAACTTCTTGGCAATAAGATCATCATGTTACCTAAGTCTAGCTCATATGGAAACCCATTCTTGGATACCTATTGTGCCTATCATCAATCTAATGACCATGCTACTTATGATTGTATAGAGCTGAAACATAAAATCCAAGATCTCATTGATGATGATGTTGTTGATCTTGGAACCTCTAGTGACTCATGTGCTGAGGATACTTCTCTTGAGCAAGATTACATTGATGAACCTATGTCTAGTAGTGGCTCCATTACATCTTCCACTTCTTCCAACACTCATGCATCTCCCAACACTTCAAAGCTTTCCAACATGCCTCTATCAAAAAAGGAACCTAATGCTTTCCACATTGACTACGTGTATCCTCAAGGGCTACCTCTAAAAGAAACTCAAGCTAACCTTCACTTGGTTGCAAACCTTTTCCATGATACTAATCCTAAACATCCTCAACCTTCATGCACTACTATGCCTAATCCAAACACTACTCCATTCACTCTTCATTCTCCCTTGTCCTTGGAAGTGGCTCCATGTCAAGAGGACTCTCAAAAAGAAAAAGCTATAAATTTCAAGAAAGATCAAGATCAAGCACCCTTTCATCTCTTTCAAGATTTTTCCCCTCCATATCCTATAACTTGTCCACCTCCTAAGTATGATGAAGATACCACTTCCATTATCTCCCTCGAGCTTACTGAAAATTATGAGAAAAGTTCTCTTCATATGCTATCCAAGGCTACTTGTCAAGATCAAAGTATCCCCTTGTGTTCTACTTCTCCATTTCCACTTCAAAATTGTGCTCAAGCTTCAAGTGCTACTATTAAAAATGTTGTTCCTATCAAAGGTACTCATGAGTCTATTGATGGCTTTGACCATGTTGCTCACTCTAAAGATATTGATATCCCTTCCCACTATCCCTTTGCATCTTCTAAATCTATCCTTGGTCCTTATCCATCTAATCTAAATCATTCAAACCTTCCATCCATATTGGGGCCTTATGTTCCTCCATCTCCTACATTCACTCCTAGCTCATTCCCTAGCTCTCCTATAATACCTCAAGATCAACAAAGCCACTCATCTTTGATGACTTTTCACCCATCTATACATCTAAACCAGTCATATCAGCCTTATTCATCCACAAATTCCAAGTCCTTTGGAAGTGAGAATAAACATAAGAATCCATTGAAAAAGAAAGATCACTATGTCCCATCTAATCGACATGTGAATGCTAAGAAGGAGAATGCACAAAAGAGACCGCAAAGGTCCACTACTCAAAGAGCTAAACCAAAGAAAATATGGGTTCCTAAATCCATCATTGTGCAAATGCACTCTCAAGCACCCAAAAAACGAGGAAAATCTAAAGCTATGTGGATTCCTAAGTATCTTTTAAAAGACTTGAATATTGAAAATATTTCAAAGTTGACATTCACGCTTCCAAAAGCTTCCATTCCATCTTCTTCCAAAACTCTTCCTAAAATTATTCCAAAGCCTTCCACTCCACTTTTTTCCAAATCTCTTCTACCACCTCATACATCTAAATCTCAAGCTATTTCATCCATGATTCCTCCATTGTTCCAATACCCTTCAAGGTGTGTGTCAATGTTGATCTTGTCTAATATTTCAGCTACCCTCATGAAATCCTCTAAAGCTTACACTTACCTTCTATACATGAACTCTTATCCTCAATATACTCTTCCTACTACCATTTCTCTTTCATCACCCTATCAACATCTTTGAGCATACCTTTCTATGGTCTTGGCTTATCATGACTTATCTTTTCTATAGGAGCATTATCTACATTCAAACAGCTTGAGCTCTTTCTAAAAATTCAAAAAATGAAAAAATGAAAAAAATGAAAATGTGCCTTGGTGAAAACCACTTCTCGTGGCACCTTGGTAGCAAAAGTAAAGAGAAATAAATTTATCCTATGGTGAAAACTACTTCTTGTGGTACCTTGGATAAGTACCATGATGAAAACTTGGCAAACAGGCATCATGCGTAATTCTTCCATCATCCATCTATCCCCTCTTCTCTCTTTGATCTTGACAATGTTGAGCTATCTTTGCATATTGGCTATCTTATCCATGAGATTTTCTATTGTTCTCTCCCATTCATTCATAGCCTCTATCTTGAGCTTTATTCTTATTGCTCTATCCCATCGCTATCCTATCTAGTTGACCCCTTGGTCTTGATCACAATAAAATAAATCATGGTTCTCATAGGTCTCTTGACATGGCTACTCTTTTGGACTACATGCTTCATGCTATCTCACTTTTTGGCTTCACTACTTATCCTACATGCTATCTTTCTCATTACTTCCATTGCTTATCCAAAATATGCTTCATATGACTATTTCACATCTTTCCCTAGCGTGGGTACTCTTGAGGAGTTAGTCCTTGAGGATCACTTTCACTTGCTTCATACTCTTTTTTCATCCATCTTTGCTTATCCACTGGCTCGTTGCTCCATCATGTCCTACACCTTGCTAGACATTGGGAGAAAATGATATGATCTTGCTTGAGAACTAGTAATCTCTAAATTATTCTAAAAAATCCAAAAAATCATAAATGATGCTGAAAAAAATCCTAAAAATCAAAAAATGTCATGAAAAAATGATCATCTTAGTGAAAACCTAGCAATAGGTACTTTGATGTACCACCAAAAAAATCAAAAATAAAAAAATACAAAAAAAAAAAATTAAAAAAGTCTTGAAAAAATCTGTCAAGTGGTGAAAACCTGGAAACAGGTGCTACTTGAAACCCTCGCACCTATGTCTATGGAATTGTTTCTTGTCCTCGTCTTGGGGGCACAACTGCTTAGCCTATTGAGGTATTCTTGTGCATTAGGGTTTCTTGGACAACTCACAAAATAGTGTTTCTCAACACTTCCCCCACCTTGACATCAAGTGTTTTTCAACACTTTTTAGATAGTTTACCTACGGTCTCCGATGTCGCAATATTTCTCACTATCAGAATCAAGTCTTGAAGACATGGCCAAGTGACTTACACACACACACTTTAACACATAAACGACTGAGCTATGCTGATCTTTATCTACTTTGTGTGCTATCTATGGTGATTTCTTTGCCATGTGTTCCCTCCCTAATAGTCTTTCAAGGATGTCATTGACTAGAAGACTGGGGGCATGGGACATATTTTCTTGATTTCTAGTTGTGGGTATACTTTTGTTTTTCTATAGTGTTGTAAGCATTTATGCTGGTCCTGTTCAACACGTTGACTTACAAATGTATCATCCTTGACTATTTTGCAAGACCGCACTCAGGGTTTATCCTGGTGCTTATGCCTTGATACAGGTGTAATCTTGCTAAATTAAACTTAGGGAATCTAATCGTCTAGTTATCTTGACTTACATGTCTCTGATGCTTAGATTGGATTTCCACATACCTATCTAATATCGATCATATTCATATCCTCATAGTTATACTAGTGATGGTTGTATGATCTCATGATGTCCCTAATAAATGCTCAATGATGAAATTAAGAGTCTAAATGTTATGCGCTTCCTGCTGGTAAACCACTTTGCATATTAGCTTGCATTTTAGGTTCATTTTCTAGCTTAATCTTATATTCTTGCATATGGGGAGAGCTCTCTCTTCATCTTTTTGTGGACATATCGGCTAACTCCTTTCATATATTTCTTTACTTTCTTGTTCATGTCTTTTCACCTTCTTAATCTTTCACTTCATCTCATTTCTATCTTATCATCACATTATATAAAGTTTTGACGTCTTAAATAATTTCAACATCCTAGATTCATTTTCGGGATCGAAATCCAAATTCGAGTTCATCTTGATGATCAAAATTGTCTTTTAAAATTCTACTTTCTTCTTAGCAATTAGCTGACCTTTTGAGGTCTAATCTCTGAATCATCACTGGGGCATCTTCATTTCTTCATGTCTTCATCATTTCCATACTTCATATCTACTTCAATTCACTATTTCATGTCTAAAATCACCTTTCTACTCGTTTCGACCTAATTTTTATGCTATATCCTTCAAGGTCAACTCTAGTCAAACTGGGGCATTTTATCAATTTTTTTTATAGTCATTCTTGGGTTCTAATCATCTATCTGTCATCTTGGACATTGCTATATTCCAATTTTCTCATATTTAGCCAGTTTTTGCATCCCCTTACCTCATTTCAATTTCGATCTCGAGGGGGCAGAAATACTCTATCATTGATTGCTACAGCTATCTATTTCTTAGGAGCATTTGTTTGACCTTATCACTTGCTCTCGATCTATTCACTTTGCTAGGTGTTAGAATTCTTTTCGGATCCTAACATCATCTTCCTAGTGTTCAGTACTACTGCTATCAGGCTGTGTATTTAGGACTTGCTATCTATTTCTGCATTTCATTCTTTGAAATCAAATATCTATATCCATCATCGCCTACTTGGCTTTCTATTTTCTTTGACATAATGTGTTCCCAGATCGATCACGCATTAGTCAAAGAGGGGCAAATTTAATCACCTAAAAATTGTCATCTAGACTATTAGCCCCCTTCTCAGCATTTTGGCTAATTTAATTTAATCATTTATCTAGACCAAATTGCTAATAATCAATTTATTTGATTATAACCTATAGTTTGACTATGCTATTCTAAGTTCATTATTTGATTAAACGAACATGTCCTCTTTTAATTAAATAAAAGACCCCATTCTTCTAACCCACTTAAAGTGCACACATAAAGTCCTTTTTCTATTTTGCAATTAAAAGAAAAGGCTTTGTGACTTTTGTCTTATATGACAAGTCAACTTATATTCTATTGGTTGACTTGTGTGTGCACATGGATCACTCCTCTTTTCAAATTCCACCGTTGATCATCCACAATCTTCATCTTGATCTCTACCGTCCGTATGACTTTAAAAGGGAGAGATCTTTACCCCTCAAAGGATCCATCCTCATTTTGAATATTGTTATGTTGCAGGTTTTCTAACAGGTTTCTTTGGAGCTTTGTGGAGAACTTCTATTTCTTGTCTACATTCTCTCATCCATGGCATCATGGCATTCTAGCTTAGCTTAGCTTTGATTTTTACATGTAGCTTAATCTCACATAGCTTAATAATGGTATTGTAACACTCTCATACATGTTTTAGCATAACTCCACTTTGCATCTCATTCTAGCTTAATTTTCATTTCCATTGCATTCTTGAGGAACTCCTTGGGACATTTGCATTCTTGCATCTTGTCTTTGGAACCTCCCATTGCATGGTTTACTAGCAAGAAGAGTATCTCTAAGGCTCATCTGAGAGCCCTTGAACTTGAAATACAACTTCTTGTACTCCATGGATAGGGAGCTCTAGGCTGGCATCCAAGCATTGCAATCGTTTGGATAGAATAGTTTAGAGTGTGACACATTTTGAGTGTACAATACCTACCCCTCTATTACTATTTCAAATTATATTGCCAAACTCTTTTAGGCTACTTTGCATGTGTGGTAATTCCAGTAGTATTAGAGGTTATGGATGTACGACATTACCTTATGATTTGATTTATATATCACACGAAGTTGGTAGTTGTATGATATTGTGTTGATAGTTAGATGATTGTGGTTACTTTCACATTTATTATTGCACGTGATGATGTTATTTATACTTATGGCTTTTACTGACCCCATAAATGCATGTGTATGGTTAGTGTGTATATTTTACATTTTTGTATGATATGGTCAAAGAACAAACTTCTAGTCACTTGTTTGTGAGATCTACACAATGCATTGATCTCTTCCGTTGTCTATTTATACACATACACATGCACATGCACATGCATACATATACATGCATTTGCATATAAATATACATATTTTTGGTTGATAGTTTGTCCTCCTTTATTTCTCAACAGAAATTTACTCTCTCACATCTAATGGGTGGGAGAATTGTAATGCCCCTCTAATAAAAAATTTGATGCTAGTCGATATTACTATTTAATAAATACATTAAGCTAATTGTTACCAAGTAATAAATGAATAATTAAATGCACAACATTAAACAACTAAATCATATATCATGACCCGTATGCTTTGACATACATGATCCTTCATTGGCAAGAGAGCATTTATAAATGTTTGTACATGTGGATATGAAAGACACCAAACAATACATATAAAATAATGAAGAACCAATCAAATAGTACATAATAAGTTGTAAATAATACCTTGGGACATACTCTGAAATGGCTATGTAGCAAACTAAATGGTTCTTAACTATAAAATTTTAATTATTTAAAAATTCTACAATAATCGGTGTACATTTAAATGTAATATTAAATAATAAATAAATATCCTTTTGGTTAGTTGGGTAAACGTTGTTGGACATACTTGAGATAAAAAAGTTTAAGAAGATCAAAGGAAGCCTTGACGAAAAAATATCAAACAATATGTCCAGTCATGGAGATTATGTGGACCCTTGTACATCAACTAATGCAAAACAAGACAATATTATTAAATATATCTATCCATAATACAAAATATATCTATATGCATAATCGGGCAAAGAAAAATGCATAAGTACATCTACCATTCCACATGGTACACCACCAAGTGATTAGGGAGAGTATATTTATCGATGTGGCATTGAAGAACAAGGAATATAAAAAGGTTGTAAACATATTAACTAGTCTAAATATTGAAGTAATAAAGAAGGACATTTATGAAGTGTTAACTTTCCATTGAAAGATCCTTAGACTCAAGATATTGTCTGCTCATTTGATGTGGACACCGCGATATGTATAAATAGTGGACCCTGTATGTGCGTGTTATGTAAAGGAAGGCATATTGACACACATTGGACATACATGGGACCTGTTTCCAAGCAAGTATAAAAGGTAATATTGGTGTGATTATATTTGATTGAATATATATATTCTAATATATATTTCATAGTTAAGAATAGTACTACTTATCATTCCTCAATATATATTACAAGGAGTTAGGTGTGAGAAATAGAGTGAAATCCCTTCATTATTATTTTTTATAATCATCTATATATTCAATTATAAACTCAATGACATTATCATTTGATAACTAAGATAACTAATATGATTATTTTGATTGATTTGTATCGATGACTATATGAATAATAAATAGAACTTCACAGTGCCAGCACAAGAAGTGAGATCCTCGTATAAATGACTATTGTGCTAGTGTGAGAGATGAGTAACCCTATATGAATGGTTAGATGAGAAATGAACAATTTTTCTTTAATCCATTGGATTAACACCATGGAAATTAATGAGAATAGAAGCATAGTGTACGTGAGATGTAAAGATCTCCATCTGACCACCATGGCTAGGAATTAATGGATACTCTCCATGTGCTAGAATATTCTAATAATGTCAACATATCATATGTGATTGGCCTTGGATAGAGGATGTCTCATCCAAGAGGAATCTTAAGGGGTGTACTGCTAGGAAGACAACAACACAGCTATGAGCTAGGAAGCCCAATCTGGAGACATCTTTAAGGTTGGGGTTAGGATAGAGGGTAGAACAATTTATATTTAATCATGTTATTATTTGGTTATAACCTTTATTTTATAGGAAATAATTGTACCAAGATAACCCTAATAGTGGAGACATTATAGTGGTACCAGAGCATGATCTTTCCATCTTGTAGGATGAATACAATTATAAGCATTTTAATCAGTAAAAGATCAAACTATTGAATACAGGTGAAAATTTAGCTAACAGACATGATGACATAAATGATGAATATAAGATCATGAATGAAGTAATTTATTGTCAAGAAGGGAGAGGCAGAGTAAATCCACTTGAGATAGGTAGATCCCATGATGGTTAAGAACATGGATTCTAATACCCTGAGGAAATATTCCAAGATAGGTGGGACAAGGTTTCAAATACATCAAGGAAAGAGTCCAAGACAAGTAAGAACATGGTTCAAAAAGCCTTGAGGAAAGAGTTCAAGATGGGTATGAACATCCAATCCTTATGCCTTGAGGGAGCCTACTTGTAGATAGGTATCTAGCACCCTGCAACATTGATATTTTTGTCCTCTTAAGGAGGTAATTTGTGAAACAAGAAGGACTAAATATCAATATGATAACCTATTCAATCTATTTCATTAAATGAATCATTAAGAAAGATATATTGAAACCATAAAGATCGATCATACTATATCTTTCAATCCATCATATGTTCACCCTTTAATCATGAGTCATAAATCAAATTATGCTTTAGGTGACTCATCAACCCAACCATTATCAAATCCATTTAAAGATGCACATGGCAGGAGAGCATGTATAAATGTTTGTACATGTGGATATGAAAGATACCAAAAAAATACATATAAAACATTGAAGAACTAATTGAATGGTACATAATAAGTTGTAAATAATACCTTAGGACATAATCAAGATAAAAAAGTTTAAGAAGATCAAAGGAAGCCTTGACGAAAAAATATCAAACATGATTTTCAAACATGGAGATTATGTGGACCCCTGTACATCAACTAACATGGAACATGACAAGATTATCTGATATATCTATCCATAATATAGAATATATCTATTTCCATAATCAGGCAAAGAAAAATGCAACAACACATCTACCATTCCATGTGGACCACCATAGAGTGATAAGGAAGAGTATATTTATCAACGTGGCATCAAAGAACAAGGAATATGGAAGGGTTGTAAACATATTAAATAGTCTAAATATTGAAGTAATAAAAAAGGAAATTTATGAAGTGTTTATTTTCCATCAAAACATCCTTAGACTCAAGAATTTATCTACTCATTTGATGTGGACACCATGATATGTATAAATAGTGGACCTTATACATGTGTGCTATGTATAGGAAGGCATATTGACACACATTGGACATAACCACATGGAACCCATTGCCAAGCAAGTAAATATAAAAGGTACTATTAGTGTGATTATACTTTATTGAATATGTATATTCTAATATATATTTCATATTTAAGAATAGTACTACTTATCATTCCTCAATAATTATTGCAAGGAGTTAGGTGTAAGAAATAGAATGAAATCCCTTTATTATTATTTTTGATAATCATCCATATATTCAATTATAAAATCAAGTGACATTATCATTTGATAACTAAGATAACTAATCTGAGTACTTTGATTGATTTGTATTAATGACTAAATGAATAATAAATAGACCTCATAGTACCAGTGCAGGAAGTGAGATCTTAGTATAAATGGTTATCATGCTAGTGCGAGATATGTGTAACCCTATATGAATGGTTTATGAGAAATTAACAATATTGTTTTAGTCCATTGGACTAACACCATGGAGATCAATGAGAATTGAGGCATGGGGTATGCGAGATGTAAAGATCTCCATCTGACCGCCATGGTTGGGAATTAATGGATAATCTCTATGTGCCAAAATATTTTGATGATGTCAACATATGCATATGTGATTGGCCTTGGATAGAGGATGTCCCATCCAAGAAGAATATTAAGGGGTGCACTCCTGGGAAGACAACAAGGTAGCTATGAGCTAGGAAACCCGATCTAGAGACATCCTTAAGGTTGGGGTTAGGATAGAGGGTAGAATAATTTATATTTAATTGTGATATTATTTGGTTCTAACCTTTATTTTGTAGGAAATAAATGTCCCAACATGACCCTAATAGTGGAGACATTATAGTGGTATTAGAGCATGATCTTGTCATCCTATTGGGTGAATACGATTATAAGCATTTTAATCAATAAAAGATCATACTATTGAATACAGGTGAAATATAGCTAAGAGACATAATGATATAAATGATGAATATAAGATCATTAATGAAGTAATTTACTATCAAGAAGGAAGAGAAAGAGTAAATCTACTTAAGATAGGTAGATCCCAAGATGGGTAAGGAGATGGGTTCTAATACCTTGAGGAAATATTCCAAGATAGGCGAGGACATGGTTTCAAATACATTGAGGAAAGAGTCCAAGATGGGTAAGAACATGGTTCCAAAAGCCTTGAGGAAAGAGTTCAAGATTGGTATGAACATGTAGTCCTAATGCCTTGAGGGAGCCTACTCATAGCTAAGTATCTAGTGCCCTACGACATTGAGATTTTTGTCCTCTTAAGGAGGTAATGTATGAAACAGAAAAGGACTTGAGCTCAATATGATAACCTATTCAATCTATTTCATTAAATGAATAATCAAGAAAATTATTGAAACCATAAAGATCGATCATACTATATCTTTCTATCCATCATACATTCACCCTTCAATCATGAAGTCATAAATCAAATTATGCTTTAGGTGACTCATCAACCTAACCATTATGAAATCCATTTAAAGACCCACAATATTCTATATGATATAATCACCAAATCCTATAACTCCTCTAAATTGAATTGCTTGTATCATTTAGTATATATATTTATCAATTTATCTTTCAACTCAAATATATATTATTGAAATCAAACATGGAAATTGGAAGGGAGTAAAAAAGGGTTTGAGGATTGGTCAATGATCCAAAATATCAAATGTAAGTTACAATCGCTTGAGGACAAGCAATTTTGAGAGGGTAGGGTTGTAATGCCCCTCTAATAACAAATTTGATAATAGTCAAAATTCCTATTTAATAAATAAATTAAGCTAATTGTTACCAATTAATAAATGAATAACTAAATGGACAACATTAAAAAATTAAATCATATATCACAATCTGTATGCTTTGATAGACATCACCCTTCTTTGGCAAGAGAACATGTATAAATGTTTGTACATGTGGATATGAAAGACACCAAAAAAAAAACATATAAAATAATGAAGAACCAATCGAATGGTACATAATAAGTTGTAAACTATACCTTGGACATAATCAAAATAAAAATATATAAGAAGATCAAAGGAAGCCTTGATGGAAAAATATCAAACAAGATATTTGGACATGGAGATTATTGGACCTCTATACATCAACCAATGTGGAATAGGATGAGATTATCCTATATATTTATCCATAATACATAATATATCTATATCCATAATCAGGCAAAGAAAAATGCAACGACACATCTGCCATTCCATGTGGACCACCATAGAGTGATAAGGGAGAGTATATTTACTGATGTGGCATCGAAGAAAAAGGAATATGGAAGGGTTGTAAACATATTAAATAGTCTAAATATTGAAGAAATAAAGGAATTGCATGAAGTGTTTATTTTACATCAAAACATCCTCGAACTCAAGAAATTATCTACTCATTTGATGTGGACATCATGATATTTATAAATAGTGGACCCTACACATGTGTGCTATGTAAAGGAAGGAATATTGACACACATTGGACATAACCACACTGGACTCGTTGCCAAGCAAGTATAAACAGTAATATTAGTGTGATTATATTTTATTGATTATATATTGTAATATATATTTCATATTTAAGAATATTACTACTTATCATTTCTCAATATATATTGCAAGGAGTTAGGTATAAGAAATATAAGGAAATCCCTTTATTATTATTTTTGTTAATTATCTATATATTCAATTATAAATTCAAGTGACATTATCATTATTATTATTTTTGTTAATTATCTATATATTCAATTATAAATTCAAGTGACATTATCATTTGATAACTAAGATAACTAATACGAGTATTTTGATTGATTTGTATTGATGATTATATGAATAATAAATAGAACCTCATAGTGTCAGTGCAGGAAGTGAGATCCTTGTATAAATGACTAGTGTGCTAGTGCGAGAGATGAGTAACCCTGTATGAATGGTTAGATGACAAATGGAAAATATTGTTTCAGTCCATTGGACTAACACCATGGAGATTAATGAGAATCAAAGCATGGGGTATGCGGCATGCAAAGATCTCCACTGACCACCATGGCTAGGAATTAATGGATAATCTCTATGTGCTATAATATTTTGATGATGTCAACATATGCATATGTTATTGGCCTTGGATATAGGATGTCATGTCCAAGAAGAATATTAGGGCGTGTGCTCCCAGGAAGACAACAAGGTAGCTATGAGCTAGGAAGCCCTATCTGAAGACATCCTTAAGGTTGGGGTTAGGATATAGGGTAGAATAATTTATATTAAATATGTTATCATTTGGTGCTAAGCTTATTTTGCAGGAAATAAATGTCCCAAGATAACCCTAATGGGGGGCCATTACAAGGAGAAAGGAGAAGGAGAAGACAAAGGAGGAGGAAGATGAGGTGAAAGAGAAGAACAAGAAGCAAAAGGAGGAGGAGGAGAAGAACAAAATTGAAGAGAAGGTGAAGAAGAAGAAGAAGAAGGAGAAAGAGAAGGTGTCCACGGAGAATACCAAGAGGAAGGAGGATAACGGGAGATGAAGAGAAAAAATGGCAAAAAGAGATTAAGGAGGAGAAGAAGAAGAAATTAAAAGGAGAAGTGCAACTACATTAAAATAATAGAATGGAGGGGGAAGAGGAGAAGGAGAAGAAAGAGAGGGAGTGGAGAAGATGAAGAAGAAAATATAAAATAAGAAAGGAAAAATAACACAAGGAGAAAGCGGAAGATGGAGAAGGTGGAGGGAAGTGAGGAGAAGGAGAAATAAAATTATTTTTCTCTCCCTTCAATTCCTTAGTATGTTAAACAAGATATATATTTCTATCGATGTAACTATTTCATCTCCTTTTGATGCAAGTGCTAGCTATCTCCACATGTTGAAATGTTGGGGAGTTACACTTGGATCCCTTGGTTATAGGGTCAAACTACTCAAACCAGTAGTTCATCTCTATGTTGGGAGAAGTTACACTTGAAGAGGAATAGTACGAGTTGAATGTAGGCTACCTTACCTTAAATGACTCATAATTTTGAGTCCATAATTATGGACAACTTTTCTTAGTTCCTTGGGTCTCTTTAGCCTATATATTGATGACTTGGGATGGATAGCATATGTTTAGTTTTGTGTATTATTATATTATTGAAATTCATCTAGGTTCAAATTTTAGATCGTAATGAAGCATATACATTTTTTTATTGTATTATGAGATTGGTACTGATTGATATATTGTATGAGTACTTTGAAGGCTAAATTTTTCCTTAGAAAAGTTTTAAAGTGTGTATTTGGTGTTTGTGTTCTATTCTTCTTTTGAACCCTTCTTGTTATTCTTTTCTAAATAGTGATACTATGGTAAAATTCAACTTAGAATTACCTAGATTATATTTACATTTAAATATTTTTCTCATTGATCCATATTTCTTTTCAAGAACACCCCTCAATTCTTAGATATTGATTGAAGTAGATCAACTGAATACGTAAGAGGCATACTACTCTTCACATTTATAACAAAAAAGCTTGATAATATTAGAAGAAAATCCAACTCTCACTAGTTATAAATTGAAGGATATTGAAAAAGGATAAAAGATACCATGAATCCTTAACTCATAATGATTGATAAAAACTAAAAAAGATCCTTTAATCCTTAACCCTATGTCAAAAGAGGTTATACTAAAATATAGAAAGACTTTTCCATTATAACAATTAAGTGAAAAAAGAAGAAGGTATAAGACCCCTTATTCCTAATTCTAAGAAAAAAGGGATCCTTAGTTAAAATATTTTAGTGAAATCAACAAAAAATAATAAAATTAACAACACAATCATTTCACAGATTAGAAAGTTTAATAAACAATCATTTTACCAAATTTAGATCAACATTTCAAATTACATTCCACAAGGCAAGGTTCCATAAAAGGAGTCTACCTAAAAAATAGATTTGGAGTTCTTTTATACATTTTAGGAATATTTTTTAGGCCATTGGTCCCATGTATTATAGTCTAGTTTAATTTAGAAATTCAAGCCTTGAAATTTAAGGTGATGATCTCATTAATATACTACCTTTGTTTTATATTGTTTGCGCATGATAAAAATAAATAAAACAAATTTTTCCCTCCACAAAGTAATATCAAAACTTAGATGTTTGACAAGTGGTCGATAACATTCCTAGGCTAGTGAGGCAATTTCCATTAACCTCACCCCGGCTTCATCTTCACCTACTTTCTAAAATGTAGGAGCTTCTAGTTTTGAAGAAAGTATTTCACATAATCTTGTAATATTTGTTTTGTTTTGTTTGTGAGACCTACTTTCTCTATCGATTAATGAATGAAATATTTTAATAAGATCCACAAGGTCGAAGCATCCTATAGGACCCCCTAAATAGCACTCATCCCAAAACAGGGTGCCAAAACCTTAACACTTAGGAAACTCCTTTTTAAATTATCTTTTTGCAAAGAATTTTGATTAGTAGGTTTTTTTTTTTTTTTCCTAGTTGCGCTTCCTCAAATATATTACTTAAATTGTTTGCTTCTAAAGTATCCACATAACTAAAACAAGTGTCATTGTATGTGTGACACTCCATGATAAATGATATTATGTCTCTATCACTCCCATGGTGCATAATAGAAATATCCACATAGGTGGAGTGAATGTCATTGTACGTTGGGAACTTCGTGATAAAATGATACTCTATCTTTATCACTCCCATGTTGCAAAATAGATATATTATCTTTTTACATTCTTCTTTAGGTATTGTTTAGCTACCTATTTTACACCTCAAATGGTGATAACTAGATTTCTATTCGTATAATACTTTTTTCTTCATATGCTTTATAGTCATGGTTCCCATGGGGTTGAATTCTTAAACACACTAGTTTTTTTATCTTTATTGTTTCCTAGGCATTATTGTAGATTAACATCCTTTTTTTTCCACCAATTTCCATTTTGCTTCATCCACATGTTCTTTCTCATATCTAATAATTCCTCTATGATCAACTTAATGTGAACAATGTTTTCCATATTTTGAGTTTTCTTTTGGTAGTTTAACAACTAGACCATTTCGAAGCCTCTAAAGGGAAGATGTTTCTGCCAATAAGATCTCAAAAGGAATATCATTTTTAATTTTGAGATTGCTAATGCTTAGATGTTTTTGGATTCTTTCTACTTGCCTTAATTTCTGTTTTGACACATGATTGTCGGGTGACCTCACAATAATGGGTTACACTTTTTAGATACGATGATTTGTTTTGTAATAATATATTTTTAAGGAAGTATAATGATTGAGCATCAAGAAGTCTCATTTGAAGAAATTAATTAAAAAGGTTAGACCAAAGCCTCTTAAATCAAATAATATTTGATATAACCTCTCTACTCCTCAGTCATATCTATAATGGAGTCTCTTTTTGCACTTATTAAAATAATTTTAAAAAATAACTTTATCTTTTGGAGGATCAAATGAATTCATTTCACAAACCTATCTCTTTAGTACAATACTACCGAAAAAAAACTTCACAATAATTAAAATATTAATATAAATCAAGTTTATTATGGCTTTGTATTTTTAGTTTTGTTAAATATAAACATTTCACCATATATTGACCTCTATATTTGACATTCATGAAATAGTAGTAAATGAGAGAAAAATAATTCTAAAAAATATATATGCACTAGATATTAAAGTCTTATTTCTATAAAAAATAAAAATTTAAATTGAACAAATACACAATAGGTTACAAGCTATGAAGTGAACATATGTTAAAATTACAATCAACTTAGCTTTAAACATTAATAAAATATGGAATACTAAGGATAGAGTAATGAAACCAATTGTAATAACAAGGGGCGCATGCGCCAAAGTTCCTACCTTCATGTTTTTATGGTTGACTGAAGTAGCTTTTGCAATGATCTCTATCTTGTCAATGCCTTTGTGTTTTACTGATGGAAACTTATGGCTCAAGATTAGTTTTTTGTGTTTAGTGAGGAACTAATGGAAAATGTTGAAGTGTTTTTTAAAATGGAAATGTTCATAACATTTTTTTATGTATATATACAACAAAGCTAGTGTTGATATCAACAATGCCTATGGCCCATGGGATATAATGTTATACGAAGAGAGAGCTAAAAGAGAGAATGATATGTTATTATAAGGACAAGTAAAGGTAGAATAATAGAGAGAGCTTAAGAGAATTTGAAAAATATTAATAATTTTATTATTTAAAAAATATATAAATAATAATAAAAATTATATTATATGAATGAACTACTCGTTTCTACCAATTCAATTATAAGTTAAAATATTTAATTAAAAAAAATTATTGATTACTTAAATCAAAGTACCAAAATATGTAGTAAGTTTGAGGGGTAGTATTAATGGTATAAAAAAAAAATGAGCAAAATTGTAAAATAATAGAAGATAATAAATGTGTTTAAAATAAGAAATATATTTAACTCTATATTTGATTAAAATATCTATATTTGAATAACATTTTACAAATTACAAAAATAAACATCAATGTAAAACTAGTAATAAATATATTTAAAATAAGAAATATAAAACATTGAAGTCTATATTTGAACTTGGTAAGGAAAATAGATAGGAATAATTATTATTGATTAGACATATTTGTGAGGTGGAAGATAAAAATGATTTTTTTAAAAAAATTTATCCACTTGTCACAAATGTTGAAAAGATACAGTTGCAACTAATGCATTCATTAATAGAGGTATTATAAAAATGATTTAAAAAAAAAAAAGTTTATCCACTTGTTACAAATTTAGAAAAGATAAAGTTGCAATTAATGCATTCATTGATAGAGGTGCTAGAAAATATATTTGTATTTTTGTTGAAGAAAATTGAATTTTTTCATTGCCTTTTTCATCATGAGCCAGTAATTTTTTTTTAAATTGTATTTTTCAATTCTTAAAAAATATGCAAATTAATATAGTTTTTGCAAACATTAGTATATCTTGATATTTTTAGATTATGTAACTAATATGGAATCTCATGATTCCATTAGTTTCCTGCCAAAGGCACGAACTAACTAGATATGGATATTACAAAACTAAATTCAAAAGAATAAACATGATATCTATTTTAAGAAAAAAAACAAGGGGCGCATGCGCCAAAGTTTCTGCCTTCATGTTTTATGGTTGATTGAAGTAGTATTGCATGAAGGGGAAATTGAACTAGTTACAATTTTTACCAATATAAAATGAAATGCACAAGCTTGGAAGAATATTTAATTAACATTTTGAATTGATATTTTATGTGAGTCATAACAATAGTTGTCCTCATTCAAATTTCTAGAAAGGTGTAATAATAGAAGATTTATTTATGAAAATATCAAATAGTGTTTCAAAGTCAGCATTAAGATTGAGTATGTGCAAAGGAGGACAACTTAGATTTATCAAATAGTGTTTCAAACTTCATAGTAGCCCAGAGAAATAACCTGTTGAGTATAATCTTAGAATTGTATACAACCTAAACCATTAACTTCTCGTTCAACATGTACATCATAACCCCCAGACAAGAAACTATTATTTCTAAAGTCCAGTTCCTTTAAAAGATCAATCAAACCATACACTTGAAAATAGAGGAGAACTCCAAGTTACTAAAATGAAAACTTAAATTAAAGATACTTAATTCAATAGAAAAAAAATTAAACCAATAATTCCAAGAAAAAGATGTTAGGCACAATTGAAGGCATATTTAAATATTGTTGTAATCAAGTTTACTGATTATATACATACAAAGCAAGATAAGAAAAAGGGCAAAGATTACATGGGCTATGAAAAAATCCTGTCCTTTACTGTCAAATAGTTCACATATCTATTATCATTGCATATACCATGATTATGCATGGAAGCAAAGCCACAACTTTCACAAATAGCAAAAAGCCAGCGTATAAGACCACACGACCTCTCAAGAATATCACAAACCTCCTTAAAACCAGCAAATGAAGTCATTTAGTCTGTTGTCCAACTCTGTTCGACTTTCTCATGAACTCTTCTATTATAGTCCTGTTTGTTTTCACTAAACATGCGGGCAGCCTCTAAATTTGCTGGAGAGTTCGGATTTGGATCACAAAGTAAAGACTACAATAAAAGAAAATTAAAATCAAGTTCTATGACCATAAAACACATCATGCATTAAGTTCTTGGTAAGAAAGAGAAGTATTTTAAATAAGACAAAAGTTGCAAGCAAGCATAGAAATCAGGCAGTTCCTATCTAAAATTTGCTATATTATTAACAAAATCCTGGGTATTGAAAAAATGAAATCAAAGAAATTATTTATAGTAAAAACCCCATTGCTGAAATTATAAAACAAAATTATGAATTGACAACTTGGACAGACGAGACCAAAGCTGCCATCACTTGATCTTAGAAACAAGATTATGACTTGACACCTAGAAAGTACATTTTGTGGTCATTTTCTTTTTTCCTTTGACTATAAAAGATTCTTTGTACCAATTGCTAGATCATAAAGGCACTAGGTTTTGTCCCCTGAAGCTGTCAAAAAGTAATCATGTGTCACATGAACAGTAACAACTAGAACCTTAGATGAATGATCTCAAAGTATGCCAACAATTGTAGTTTCCAAGAGTTTAAATTTGGTCAAGCTTCAAATCAGGGCCAACATAACAGAATAGATATGGAAAAAATAATAGTGTGTAAAAGAGTGAGTTTAGAGTAAATAAAATAGTATAATTTTTCTAGCTGTGACACAAAATTCAAGTTTATGTTTATAAATGTGTTTAGGCATAATAAGTTTTATTGAACATAAGAACTATAAACATCAAAACTAATGAGATTTATATTCTCTTAGATCTTCATATTAATTAAATATTCTAACTCAGGAAAAAAGAATCTTAACATTAATATCTACCAAAAATAAAAGCCAACTACCATTCAATTCTAAGGTTTCTTGAAAATTATGCTCACAAAAAAATCCCCAAATTCAAAGTTTGGGTCTATCTAGCTTTCAAAATCTAAAATTTAGTAAACTAAATTTTCAAAACTTAAATCTTTCATTGATAAAATTCAGCTTTTTAATGGTTGAATAAACACTTAGGCTAGGCAGAGAGCAGTTTACTAGATTGGAAAACATGGAAGTCGCAGCTAAATTTTTAATTCTGGTTAGAGATTGCACTAACAAAAACATACAAACAAATTTAAAAGTTACAAATAATTTGCTAATCAAGTATAAAAGCCTTAACTTCACATGGAGATTCTAAAAAAATATCTTGTAATTCCTTTTCCGACAGTGCAAATCTACTTGCAAGGTAGAAACATGAATCGAATAAAGAAGCAAGATATACCAAAATAAAATTTGAACCCAAAAGTTTTATATCAAAATAATAAACCCTAGTAAAAAAAGGAAGCTATGCAAGCACATTTTCCCATCATATTAGATCCATAATAAGAAAATAAGGTTGTGCACGTATCTCCATTTTAGTTTTTTGAAGGCCATGAAAGAAAGAAAAAACATATGGAAAAAGTCAATTCAATCAAACTAATGTTTTCCATCTGAAAAACACTTAATTTGTTTCTGTTGAGTTTGAAATCTTATTTAGTATTCATAAGGATAAGTATCTCCTTCAAAGCAAGAAGAAAAAGAATTTTGTTTTTATATGCAACTAAACATAGAACTAAGTATTGTGAGGAAATATCTATGGTTCGAGGAGACTATCTTCCATTAATTACTACATATGTCCTACATAAACTATATTACTTGTTCGGTAGACATTTATATTGATGTAACAATAATGAACTGCATTGATATGAAACCAGTGTTAGGTAAAGTCAACAATGTTGCCCAATATTGCACCACAACCCATTGTCTCGCCAAGCAATTACCAAGAGCAAAAAAATTAATGACATAACCAATCATTTTAATAATCGCAGACTAGCCTTGAATTCATAGCAAAGCATACCTTTTGATAAAACTAAAACAAGGGTAGTTTTTCGTACAACACAAGATGCTCCAATCTATTTCCAAACCGTTATCATAAAACCACGTTGAACCCACCAGATGATTTCCAATTCCTTCAAACCTAGTGTCACAAAACAATAAAATTTAATGATGGAAACCACCAGCAGACAACCTGTGCTTTAGTTCTGAAACCCTTTAAAGCAAAGTTATGTACCCTATAGGCTGTCCATTCAATTTAAAATTTGTAAGTTAAAAATGATTTTGCTTTCAAATATTTCGATTAACATTTAAATCGTTACCTTGGAAATGAGATTTTTGAAAGAAACCTTGCGACTCCTATCTTGGCGATGCAAAGCTTCCTACAATACAGAAACATGAATTAATTCACAATTCCCATGGAATTGGACGAAAGGTGCACCAAATATATAAGCACAACATAGTCTTGTATAGGAAAAGACTTTCACTTGTTAAAAAATATTAAAACCTAGCTTCTCACGCAACAAAAAAATCAACGATGTCTTTCATTAGGACAAGCCATCATTTTTCCTTGAAAAATAGCTTAAATTTCACACAATACATCCAAACAAACAACATAATTAAGCTTTTCTGACATTCATTTTCACAATCAAGAGGTCCGCACGAAGTAATTCGTAATACTAAAGAGTATTACCATTTCTGTGTCTGTATGCTAAAGCGTTCACACAATCTGTCAATTTCAGTCTAGGAATTAGAGAATTAAAACAAAAATCAAAGAAGCTTTTGGATAAAACAAAAATCAAATAAGCTTTTGGATAAAATTGCATACAACTTGCTCATGCGTAGCACTATAAAGCAAACAAACAACCCAAAAATGTAAACGATTCTGCAGAACAAAGCAAACAAACAACAATACTGTAAACAAAAACTCTTCCACAACATATGTATTTGACTGCATACATTTAAAAAAAAAAATGCATCAATACCTGTTGTCCATGCTGCAAATGTTTTGCAAACAACCAACGGAGACAACCCACAAACGGTCGAAGGCAGGCAAGCGATTAATAGAACTACATGCGAAAAATACCAGGCATTCCAAAAAGCTCATAGAAAGCAAAGAGCATATTAAATAAAAATGAAACAAGTCTGGGGAAAAAATACAGAAAACTAACCGACCTAAGAAGCCTGCCAAACGTTAATGGAACCTGACAATAGTACATGGAATTTATTGCTTATTGAATGATGGACTTTATTGCTTATTGAATGACGTGTAAAAGGCAATGTCTAATTTCACTTATTTTTTCAACATTGAAATTAATTTTTTCATTGCCTTTTTATTTCAAAGCCAATCAAATTGCAAATAACTAATAATATTCTAATTTATTAAATGCAATGAAATTACCAAACTTTGTAAATATGACAAAGGTTTAAACCAATTCAAAACCTGATTGGTGTAGCTAATAGTAAACTAGACTAAAGGAAAACAATAGTTTCCTGGGTCTTCTTTTCTGGTCGGGTTCCTGTGCAGGTCCTGTTTGCTGGCTGGTTCTTCTGGTTCCTGTGTTTGGTCCTGGTTTTTGGATTTTAGTTTTTTTATTTACACTTTCGGTTCCAAGTCCTTGTAAAACCTGGGTGTTTTATCTGGACTTTATTAGTGGTTTCAGGTCCTTGTATAACCTGATTTTGATGCTACTTTTTAGTAGGTTTATGGGCTCTTTCCTGTTGGTTAGCGTGTTTTTTCCTTTTTTGAGGATGTAAAAGGGTTTCAGGGTCCCTTCAAAACCTGTTTTTACTGTAATCTAAAACAATAGTTACCTACCAAAGGCAGGAACTAATAAATTATGCTCTATGAAGTGAGTTTCACTCTGTCAAAATGTTGTTTTCAACAACATACCAATTTTTAGAGTGTGAGAACTTTTTTTTATTTCAAATAAATTTCACAAATATTCTAAAAAATATATGTAGAATCCAGACTGAAAATCATAAAAGTCTCTAATTTACATCATCTTCCAATTTTTAATAGTTTAGCGACAACATGTGTATGAAAGTGAAATTTATTTTTAGAACGTACAGTTTAGTGTCTATTCAGGCAAAAAAATGTAACCCACCACTGTGAGTTCACCTTGCCCCAAATGTCACATCTATAAAGGATCATTGGGGTGATCAACAATCCAAAAAAGATTTTTTTTGATTTTCCAATCCCATAACTTTGCATTTCTATATCTATTTTGGAAGGAATATAACACTTTCTAGCTTCCTCAAATTCTTTTTATTCTACATGTTTCCCAAGTGAGTTTGTGGTGAAAATATATCCAAAAGTATTTGTATTTGTTCACTATCTCTAAAGGGTTGCCTTCAAACAGAAAAGTGTTTTGCATCACTACCTCATGATAAAAGATTTCAAGCGCCTTCAAAGTGTTCACTCAATCCATCATTCTTGTATCAATTAAAATGAGACCATCTGCACACGAAATAGCTTTATCACATATTTAGCTTATCAGACTCGCTCACCATTACTCTTGCTTAGCCATTCTCTTAACTTATCAATATATAGCCCAAATAAAGTAGAAAGAGGGCACCCTTATTTGACATCCCATTTATAATTCTAATTATAGCCTTGACCTACTAGAAAGTCTATATATGCAACTCCAAAAGCCATTAGAAATTTGCAGCACTTCCATTTTATTCCAAAGTTTGTCCCATCATTGTGGCATTTTTTTATTCTAGGAAAAACAAAAGACTTTTTCAATTTATATTCCATAATAAAAAATCATTGCAATTGTATAAATTTGAACACTTACTAGGGTTAATTAGTATCTTGAAGCAATACCTATAAGATGGCCTAAAAGACGGCGCGTTTGCTTGATGCCTATAATCGACTTCCAGGAAAAGAAAATAAAGACATGCAACAGCTGAACATCCTCTAAACCGTTGCACATCTGCTCATAAGATGAGTGGGTTTGGAGCCCCAGATTTTTTCTACAGAGAGGCCCACCGACTTGGCTATGTGGCTCGCTCTGCATTCAAGGTATCCACCTGCATTCTCTAATATATATTTTTTCAACCAAATTTCAGAGTTGTCTGATGTTCTACATAATTATTCAGCTGTTGGAGATACAGAAACAGTATAAAGTTATTAAACCTGGTGCATCTGTCTTGGACTTAGGGTGTGCTCCCGGTGCTTGGCTACAGGTACATCAGAATGGTTTTTTGAAAAAGAGAAAGAAGGAGAAAATCTGTGAAATTTTTAATATCTATTTTTCAGATCATACCACTTATACAATCGTTAGTGGTGGATGAATTATATGGAATGCATTTCCTTTATCTGCATGCATCTAGTACCATTTAAAAAAATCTCATTTTATGGACTGGGGGATATTAAAAGGTCTAGTGACCAATCAACTTGTGGGCTCACTCTCGTCTTCTGTCTAGATGGATTCATTGAGTGGGGGTGGGCTTGTTTTGGGGCTAAAACTTGGAAAGGTCCTTCATATTTGACTGTGTTTACACTATAGCATATGAAACTAAACCTCCTTTCCTCATTATAGATTCAAACCACTGCTTCCATTTACTTAAGCACACCACCTTAATTCTGTCTAGAGAGATTGGAAACCCTCACTAACCCGTAAAAACCAATTACCGGTGGCCCCTTAATCCTTTTTCTTTTCTTACATTTGGATTCAAAGTTAGGATTTTAATTTTATGTTTAACTTCATTTATTCAAGGCCTTGTTTATTGCATATTTTTATACGTTTTACGCTGTTTGTTCTAAATTTTGGGCCGCTATTTTGGGCTGAAACAAAATTCATGTTAGAATCATTTTCAAAGTATACATTTAGATTGGCAATGATAGCTTTAGGAGTGGGCTTGTTAGGTCCCCTTTCACACATGCACATGTGACTAGAACAGCCCGTATTACTGATTTATTCTATTTGGCCCAAATTCCATCACTTCATGACCAAATGTACACACAGAATCAGATTTCTTCTGATATTTTCTTGATTTGCAAATCTGTAACTTTAGTGTGGTTGGAGTTCAAACTCAATTGCTGTAACTGAGTTATGCCCGAACTCTTTAAAATGCAGCTTTGTACATATTTTCAGGTTCTTCTTTGGTTCATTTCAGTAGTATTATGCTCTACAATTGTATTTCCTTATGCATTTCATGAATAGAAATCTTAGTTTTTTACCTTATCTGGCTAGCCTAATATTTTGTGCAGCCTCTTGCCTTGTATGGATTATTTCTTTTCTGTTATTCCAAGTTCATTTGTTGTGTTTAACCTGTTGTTGAATGTTGTATTGTCAACTTGTTTCCTTTCAGCATTTCATTAGTTTTTAGCCTGTTTGTGATTCCTTGGAAGATAGATTGGAGTTAATATTTGTGTATTTGGGAGTTCATGTTTTGTGCAGCCATAGGCAGAGTTAGTAACCAAATTTCAATTTGGTGCATCACCTTTCCCTTTCAGCATTTTAATTTCATTCAATCCTTCTCCGTTTTCCTTCAAAGTTGTAGTTAGGTGCATCTTGATTGTAAGGAAGCCGACTACCTCAAAGTGCAAGTCCCACATTTGGAGGTTGTTTCCATGTTACACAAGGTTGCTTGAGGGTCATATTTCAAACGTGGCTGCAAACTTTTGTCAATAGTTTTTGGCATGCTCGGTGGGACACAAGATTTCATCTATATAAGTCTGCTGGTAGCCATTTCAATCTTTCTTCATTAAGAATTTAGGTCTTATTATTTATGCTATTTTCCTTTGGAGGCATTCACTCAAAGACCATGGTGACTCTATGCATCTATTGGTTTCAAAAGACCAAGTGCTGGTATGAATAAATGATATTTGTTTGTTATTTTTCTTTAGGATTTCTATAAACTTGTTTGCTTAAATGCTTTATCATGGATTCCCTTCATAGAGATGCCTCCCACTTTTCTCCATATGATGAAGAGGCTATTCTTCAGTCCTCCTATTCCCCATCTCAGCCACAACCTAGTTATCATTGGAATGATAACCCAAATCACCAAGAGGCTGATTTTACTCCAAGTCATCATGTCATTTATGGCCATGAATATGTTAAGATTTCCCCCAGCAAATTCATCATAGTCCAAGAGTTCCAAGAAAAGCAAGAGAGGAAGAACAAATCAAGCCCACATGTAGACTCGTCCTTGAGTTTGTTGTCCCCTACAACATCAAATGACCAACCTTCTCTGTCTCCTATGGAACCCTAAAATGATCCTATGTCAAAGCTAGGAGACCTCCATGATCGTATAGAAAGTTTGGACCTTGGATTTTCCAACTTAGAAAATATTTTTGAGCATGTTCATAACTCTTATGAGGATATAGATTGTGGGAAATTTTCTTTTGCTATGCTCCTTATGACTTCTTGGCTTAAGGAGTTGCGTGATGACAAGGAGATGTGGGAGCATGACCTATATGTTTGCAGCATGGTATTTGAAGCCTTTGATATTTTCAATGAGGTTCACCAGGCCCTCCTAAAGTTGCAACAGGGGGAAGAATTAAGCAAAGGCAATATGAGGAGACAAGGCTCAAGCTTGCTCAAATGCAAGCAACTGAAGTACAAGAGCCTCCAAGGTGTAAGTTTGCCAGCTCCAGATAAAGCAGTCTTCATATTTCCATTCCAAGCGGCTTGGATCCTTAGTCTACACATCAAACGCCTCTCCATGTTGATGATGATGAACCTTCAAATGATTATTGTCCCTTCTTTATGGTTGATGAAGAAGTGGATATATCTTTGCCCACATCAAAGAAAAAACAAGAGCGCTTGCCAATTGAAGAACAAGTGTTGCAGCAAGAGGATAAGGGGAAAAGAATAATGAGGTTCGTGGCCTTGAGGAAGAAATTTTGGCTTTTGAGCCTATGTTGGAATTTGAGGGCCTACTGCGAAAAGAAGAAAAGCTAAACCAAGTCTTGCAGCAAGAGGTCTCCCATGATATGGTGGAGGAAGAAACATTACCGAGGCTGCCACAAGTACAAGATGTACAATTTTCTGCTCATGAGTCATCGCATACTCTAGAGAGAGAAACATTATTACAGCAACTAGAAGCACAACGAAGGCAGTTTGAGGCAGAGCTTGCAAAGCAGTTGGTGGCCCAACAACGGGAACATGAGGCAATTCTTGCAAGGGAATTGGCTGTAGAAAAAGATAGATGTGAGAAAGAACTACAAGTGTTGATTAAGGAGCTGATGAGCATGTTGTTTGCTAGATGAAAGACATCAAAATAGACACAACCAACTCTTTCTTCTACATCACAAGAGCTTGTATGAGTGCAAGAGGTGCAACCCATTTTTTGTAAGGATTCACATGGATTGGAGGAACATGTGTTGCAATTGCAACATGAAGAAGCACACACATTACCAGCCATACCATCAGAGCCAACCCATGTTGGCCATAAGGATTTAGAGGTTGCAAAGTACAACATGGTCAAGGATGATTCTTTGGACCCAATAACATCAAGGGGATGCCCAATAAGCATCTAGCTTTGCAACAAATCAGCTTGTTGCCCTCGACCATACTTATTTCAAAGTATGAGGATGAGTTTCACGAAGAGGAGGAAGTTTTCCTTGCTTAAGAAGACAATGTCCCAGTGTTGGAGAGCTTCATTTTTCTCAGCATTGGGAAGTTATTTAATGCAGCAGTATGCTTGTCATGCTTGCTGATCTGTTCCACTGCCCACATCCATGAAAGGAAACTAATGGGGAAGGACATCTTCAACAAGGCAGTTAATGGCTTTGTTTAATTTCTATTTTTGTAAATTCTTGTACATAGTAGCTTAGATGTTTCTAGCTTTCCAAGAAGTGCACGACACAATTGTTTCCTTCCTAGAGATAGCAGATTTTGATGTTTTGCTAGTTTACAGAGTTGCTGATTTTATGTTGTGACAGAGATGCACAGCATGTTTTGATGCTATGACTCTATGCCCAATGGATTGCTTCAAGGCCACTAATCATATGCTTACTAGGCAAGCATCCCCCTTGAGTTGCCAGAAATGTTGACATTTTTTCTCACTCTTTATCCTATTGCAGATAATCGATCAAAGACATCTTTCATGGGCTAAGCTTTCTTATTTTCAGCAAAAGAAAAGTTGTGTATTTTTGACATTCTCAGGCGCACGAAAACATTGTGCATTTGTTGGTGTTGTAGGAGTTGGTTGAATGAGTTTGCTTGTCGTAGGAGTCCTTTTTTTTGCTCATTCGACATTCACTTGCATTTTCATGTGTTGTAGGAACTGGCATCTAATGAGTTCGGGCATTATAGGAAGTCTTCTTTGCTCATTCGACATGTTTTTGCTCATTCAATGTGCAAGTGGGCTGAAACTGAAGAGTATTTTTGTGAGATCGCAAGTCTTTTGTGTAGGATGGAAAATCATGCTGCAAAGTTGTGGTAGTGCATTTTCGTGCCAGCGTGGGATCGCAAGTCAATTTGTAAGGGATGGAAAATCATGCTGCGATGTTGCGTTGATGTATTTTTGTGTTTTCGTAACATCGCAAGTCATTTGTTAAGAAAGGAAATATTCAGTGCGATGGTGCGCATGCTGAAAATGTTGTGTGTTTTCGTGCTTGTGTTAATTATTTATGGTGATTGTGATATATGACCTGAGAGCTCAATATTTATTGCCGAATTGCTTTTTTGGGCTTTATAACGCGATGCAAAGGCTTTTCTTTCCTATGTTGCCACTTGCAAAGGGTATGAGCGTGATTTTTTTGACTGTAGGGGCATTTATTGGACCAAATTCCATCGTTTCATAGATCAGATATACATGGAGATTATATTTTATCTGATTTATTCTATTTGGGTTGTTTATTCTTTCTATAGAGTTCTTCATTTCTGGTTGTTTGTTGTCACCTTATGATCAAATGTACACACAATCAGATTTCCTCTGATATTTTTTTGATTTGCAAATCTGTTACTCAACTCTAGTGTGTTTGGAGTTCAAACTCAATTGTTGTAATTGAGTTATGCCTGAACTCTTTAAAAGGCAACTTTGTACATATTTTCAGGGTTCTTCTTTGGTTTATTGCAGTAATATTATGCTCTATAATTGTATTTCCTTATGCCTTTCATGAATAGAAATCTTAGTTTTATACCTTATCTTGCTAGTCTAATATATTTTGCAGCCTCTTGCCTTGTATGGATTATTTCTTTTTTGTTCTTTCAAGATCATGTGTTGTGTTTAACCTGCTGTTGAATGTTGTATTGTGAACTTTTTTCCTTTCAGCATTTCATTAGTTTTTAGCATACATATAATTCCTTGGAAGATAGATTGGAGTTAAGATCTATGTATTTGGGAGCTTTATTCATGTTTTGTGCAGCCATAGGAGAGTTAGTAACCGAATTTCAATATGGTGCATCAACTTTCCCTTTCAGCATTTTAATTTCATGCAATCCTTCTCCCTTTTCCCTCAAAGTTGTAGTTAGGTGCATCCTAATTGTAAGGAAGGCGGCCTTCTCCAGAGATTTAGCCTCAAAGCATAAGTCCGACACGTGGAGGTTGTTTCCGTATTACAAGGTTGCTTGAGGGTCATACCTCAAGCGTGGCTGCAAACTTTTGTGTCAATAGTATCTACAAATTTTTTTTTAGAAGATCACTTTTTGAACATGTTCATTTCCATTTACCTAGGACTTGCATCTAGCCTCTTTCAAACTCTTTTATATTACTGCATTTGCATAAATAGAGGAAGAGGCTTGAACCCCATGCATCATCACGGTAATTGATTCCACTGCCGTGTAATTCATAATGTGATTCTAAACCACATGTTGATACACTTGAAGTTTTTTTATTTGTTTTTATCATATAACATCATGCAAAGTTCTTCTGCATAAGTTTATTTTTAACTTACTAGATTTTACAACATGGTTAATGAACTTTTTGATGTTAAGAATTCAATTTTATTGGTTCAGTCTCAAGTATAAATTGAAATAAAGGTTGAAAGATAGTTTTTTAGGTCCCTACGAAGCAAGATACAATTTATTTATATGAATAGTTTTTTAGGTCCCTACGAAGCAAGATACAAGTTATTTATATGAAACCTTCTTGGGAATCTCATAAGACGATCATGAATATTCCACTCTGCTGTCATTAACAACAGATTTCGTTTTTTCAATGTGTTCTCCTACTTCTCTGGCCAATTAAACAACACACATACAAGAGTATGCAACCCTCCATATGAACAACACATGCTACACCCATTGCATCTATTGTGCACTTTTCTTGATGTAAATTAATTGAATGTTTCCATTTGGTACAGGGGCACCCCTTAAGGACAAAGGCATCATGAAGACATCCTTGAAGGTCAATTGGAGAGTTTTAGAGCCAATCATGACTGTATGTAATAATCAAACTCATAAAATATGTGTGATTCCTCAAGGTCTTGATAAATACTTGAGCACAATTGAATATAATGGGGGGCCAATAGTGCCCAATAACATGTCCTCTCTTTGTCTGGATTCCCTGTGAACGTGCAGGACAATGTATTGGTGAGCCTGAGGATGCGGTTTTTTTCAAACCTAGTAGTGGAGACTATTGAGAATAATGTCCAAATAGAACATAATATTGGGGCATGGAAGAAGTAGCAACGATTTGAGGATCATCTAATATACATGAAGGCAATCAACTATCATTTCTAGATAATCAGTCCTCACGAATAGTGAACTGTTTCTCTTTCAACAAATCAAAAGAATGGGATCTCAAGATAATTGTTAGTATATCAACACATTCCAAATGAATTCCTATGGTGAAGAGATATCATTGGAAATTAAATTTGAAGGTTAGAATTATCAATCAATAAAATATTTGGAATTACAACAGTAGAGTTGCATCCTTTTAGAGGTCCCTTGTTTAAGAGAGATGTGCAGGCGATTATGGTGATCCTTGGCAAGGTGTAAGGGGCCAATCATAATCGTATGACCATCATAAAAGGGTGTGAAGACTATCACGATGAGATTATTCAGGTATATGGAACATGCAATTGGGAAGTAGCGGTATATACAGTCATGAACGATGGAATAAATTATGTTTCATAATTATGGTTAGCAATAAATCTGTGACTATGTTCCAGCAATTTCTCATGCAAAAATAAATTGGCAATTACATACAAATTGTAAAATATAAATATATTAGAGAAACCTTGCACCACCGCACTAAGAGTATGAATAAAGTCAAACAAAAGGAAACATATTCTTAAAATCATAGGGATTTGTAAAGTTGACGATATGCTTTAGGTGTTGAGAAAAAGCAATCGATGGAGTTCAATGCTAATGAATCCAAATTAAGGCAACATGCAAAAATTTATATCGAATCGATATGAAAACAAACCCTTAAGTTGGAACCTATGCAACAGAACCAAAAGTGCAAGAAAGATAATAATGAGGTCCTATATCGAAAGTTAGTTTGCGGAATGAAAAGAGCGGGCATTCCACATATTGTAGTCAATGTTTTGGTGTATGTGTAACAAGCGATAGCCTCTAAAGACAAGCACCAATGAATAGATGCTTCGCCTTAATTTCTTCATGCTTGGAGAATAATTTAGCCACGACCAAGTCCCAGAGCATTATTTAAGAATTCAAATGGTACTTTATTGTTTCTTACAGGTTTGGAGGAGTACGAATGTCAACAGAGGATGAATCTTTGCGCCTGAAACATAGTGATATTGAAGGACTACACGGGCCACAAATCTCTGAAGTTGCATTTAGAAATATTTTCCCAATATGAATTGCTATAGTGGTTACAGACATAATGGAGTATTGCGCCTAGAAAGTTGTTTCAATATTAATGCAACAATGAGGAGTCGGTAATAGTAGATAGATGGTTATCAAGAATAGCCAGATTATTATATTCCCATAGAATAAGATACAACTAATAAGTGTGATTAGTTTTTTACGAAGAGGCATGTTGTTTTGAGAAAGGACTTGCATCTCTTCACCTCTTATAAATATAAAATGAAAATCAAATGAAGCACACAATATATACAATTTCCTAAAAATTTAACATACTCAAGCTATTATTGCACATTTGATATATTGTGTTCTATTGGTGAAGATTGAATTATTGAGCAAAGCTTATGGATTTGGATTATTGATAAAGATTTATGCGATTCTGGGATAAATTTGTAGTAGATGGATATTTGTATGGAGTGTCTTTATTGCAATTTTATTTTCAGCATAATAAGTAAGCATAATTATTTATTTTAATTTTCAGAGTTGGAAATATTATTAAATTGTGTCCTTTATAATTTTTTAAAAATTCTATAAATAATTTAAATGATAGATAGGTGGATAGGGTCAATTATAGCATTTTAAACTTGATTATCATAGATATAGTGAAATATTTAATTGTTTCCATATCTGTGTCTAGTTTGTCTCCTAATCGTAGGAGTTAAAGCGCATTCTAGACTAGTTTAATTGCATCTATATATTTGATCCGTCGCGTCTTGATTACTAAATTGTTTATGGTTAAGGTGCATAGAACTTAATAAAGTTATATGTAATAACTTGTAATATTGACTCTGTTTGCCCTTTAAATTTTGGCACTTGTCTTTATATTATTTATGGTTCATAATCCATACGTTGGCAATTATTTCATATTTTTCCTTTGAAGAATTAATATATTCATTTGTTGCAATAATCATAATAATTATTCTTTATTTACAATACTCTCACAGTTATATAATCATTTACTTTTGTTCTTAATTCATAATTTGCAAGTTTAAAAGTTTTCTATAATCCTTGCCGTTTAGGAAACTTTCATAGCATTCATATTCAAAACGATCTATTATAATTATCTTGAACTTAAGCGATTTGTTCAGGATTATATATACTCACCTTGGCCTTCTAGAGCTAGAGATTTGAATCGAATTGATCGATCTTGTCAAGTTGGCCATAATTGGTTGGATATCCCAGCAACAAGTTGGCAAGGCTCGTAGGATTCCAATTTGCGGTTTTGGGAACCAACAATCCTCATCATCATCCTCAAGCTTGGCTACAGACTTAGCCTCAGCCTCAGCCTCTAAGTATCTTGTCTGCCTTCTACAAAGGTGTCTAAGGTAGGTCCTAGAGGATTACTGAGCTGTAGCCCCCGCATGTAAGATGGGCTCACGAACAACATCACTAGGGCTTGTGTCTGTGCGTGCGCGCGTGTGTTTGCTAGTGCCTGAACGTGCTCTAACCGCCTCCTCTGCCATGGCCACAGACTCAGCCTCTCTATCTACCTGGTCAACCCACTCATGGTATGCCTTAGCGAAGACTAGATCCATAGCCTTAGTGAGCCACTTTGGTTCTAGATCAATCTCCTCCAGAATGATTGGAGAGGAGTGAATGCCCAAAATTTGTTTGATCCTATGATGGAGGTTGTAATGAACAAAGACAAGAACATTCAACTTCTGCATAAACAACCTATTTCTCCTGTTCGATTGGATATGCTCGAACATGGACGAACAACGCTTACATCCAAAAACATTGTTTTGCTGACTCAGATTACGGACGGCAATTTTTTAAAGTTTTGGGGTTGTGGGTCCAAACATTTGCCACCATCTATCTGAAATAAGGGAAAACAAAAACAATCAATCTTATTTACAACTTAAAAATTACAAAATTAAAAATTGAAATGCATAACATATAAGCCATAAATGTAAGATTCAAGAATATATTATTTTTACTTGATTGTATAATTATCCGAGCATCTATGGCCAACCTACTAGAGAAAATTGGCCCTTCTTTATTATTGAATTTGTCTAGCTCAATGGTTACAACTGCCCTATCCTCATCACTACTCAACCTTTGGATCACTATATATAAGTCGGTGAGAACCTCCTCATCTGCTTTGAAGTCGGGACGAAAACGAAATGCTGGATTCAAATAATAAGTTGTTGCATGGATGGGTCAGTGGAGCTGATTTTGCCATCTCCAATCAATGATCTCCCAAATTGGGGCATACTTCTCCTACACTCCTGCATACTGGGCTCTAATGGCCTCCTTGGCCCTATCCATGCCCTTGTATATGTAGCCCATAGAGGGTTTCTCCCCATCAACAGTTCGTAGGAGAGATACGAGGGGCTCAGTGACCTGCATATAATGTAAAAAAAACATTTGAGTGAAAACTTAAATATAAAAGTAAAAGTAAAATTAAATCATTAAACAATCAAATCACAAATACGAAATGATAAATTGTAAGATATTTACCTCAAGGATTTCTTTAGCAGGTTTCCAAAACCCATCCTCGTCAAATATGCAATTCACCACATCTACCCATGCAGAGGTCAAAGCATAGGAAGTTGTAGTCCACTCCCGCCCAACAAACATGCTTCTCAATTCTACCCTTGATGTCAACAACGACTGTAGTGTGATGAAATTTGAGGCAAACCTTGCGATGCCTGAATGAGCTAACTCCCTGCCTCCTGTATAGTCCCTCATTGTGCTAAGGACGAATGCATGATTGTAGATAAACTTACATATACTTTTGGCCCTTTCTACACATGATTTGACCCACTCAAGTTTGCCAATTTCCTCCAACATGAGGTCAAGGCAATGTGCCGCACAAGGAGACCAAAATATGGTGGGGTGCCTCTCCATCAAAAGTTTACCTACAACAATTTTTAATTAATTAGAAATTTAAACATGTTAGGAAACTTAGAATTAGAAAAAGTTCAAAATTCAAATAAATTTATTTTCAAAACTTGAAAAATTAAAAGTTTGCCTGTAGCAACATAACTTGTTGCATTATTCGTCACCACCTGCACTACATTTTTTCACCCACCTCTCCTATGACTTCCTCAACAACCTCACATAAGTATGTGGCGTTTTTGATATGCTTGGAAGCATCAATGGATTTGAGGAACATGGTATATCCTACAAGATAGTGAATTATCATGGATCATCAATAAATTAGTAATCAACAAATCAAAATTTAAATTATTCAATCACGATTCACAATTCACAATGCATGTAGGAAAGTAGAATGATCAATTACCTCCACAAGAAAGAGAAAATTGAGGAGTGTTCTATTTCTCCTATCCGTCCAACCATCATTCATGATGGTGCAACCCTTTTCGGTCCACTCCTTTCGGTATGTCCTCAAGCTCAACCTTCATATTCTCTGCCATTTCATCTAAGAGGTATATCCACTCAACTCAGCCTCAATTGGGGCTTTAAACCCCAGACCACAAATATCAACCGCATCTATCTTGTTTTGCCAATAAGGACTCCTGTCACAAATAGATTATGATTAGAAATTTAGATGACAAATCATTATGTAAAGTGAATCTATGATTAATCAATGAATCATTAAACAAGTATATATAGTTAAAATTTTACTTTAACCTTAAAGAAAACAAATAAAAAAGAATCAATTACCTAGCTGCAATAAATGGAATGTTGCAAAAGTACCAAAATTTGCAAATATCTTTTTTGGCAGCATCATGAATCTCCTTGTTCAAGCCCATGCCCACAAGCATGGGTTGTGAGCCAAGAGTAGTGCGGGGCACAAAGTAACTATCCAATCTATTTTTCCACACTCTAGGTTGCAATTGGTTGGACTCAATCTCAGTATGAGAATGACTAGCACTAGCATCAGCAGTAGCACAAGCACTAGCACTAGGACGAAAATGAGGCCTGGAAGAACCCTCTCCAACACAACCTACGGATGTGGATGCAGATGCGGCTATGGGAGCATGAGAGCCAATAGCCCTTAATCCTTCAAGTTGCCTTTTCTTATTTAATTTCTTTTGTTCATATTTTTCTAATGCCACTAAACAAGCACGTTTTGCCTCAACAGTTTGTTGAGTGCAAATTGTAATACCATGTCCAGGTATAGCAGCACTGTGGTATTTGAATCTATAAATGCCACTAGAATTTATATCTTTACAAAACACACATTTCGTTAGAAATTTTGTTTTTCCAGGAAAGTCTTCGGTATATTTCCAACATTCATCTTTTTTACCTATTGTGGAAAATGAAAGTTAAGGCTGCTGCAATAAGAAAATTTAAGTAAAACCTCAAAGTTTGAAACTAATAAACAAAGCAACAAACCCTACTTTGCAATTTAGTAAAACTCAAAAACATTCAAGATTTGCAAATGAAAACTAAAAAAATTTAACAAAAAATGAATAATACACTAACATGCAAAAAAACAACACTTACGTCTTGCAAATGAGTTGAGGAGTGTTGCTATTGACTTCTTAATGCTCCCAATGCAATCTTATGGCCTCCTCAAATGGATTTTTGATCTCTTTGGTATCCTTCCTTTTTGCCGGTTGCAAACCTGTAGTTTTTCTTTTCTCTTCTTCTCTTTCAATTTTCTTCTCTTTTACTCATGCTAAACAATTAGAAGGCCCTTTAGGGTTAAAACAAAGAGGAAAGGCAAAAAACATTAAAAAAAGATGTGTTTTTATTTAAAATTGACTTGACCTTTTGTCTACTCGCACGACCGATTTTTCATGATTTAGGAAGGTGATTTTGACAATTTGGCAAAAAAAAACATTAAAAAAAGATGTGTTTTTATTTAAAATTGACTTAACTTTTTGTATACCCGCACAACTGATTTTTCATGATTTAGGAAGGTGATTTTGGCAATTTTTCGCATGGATCGCTGAATCGGCGATTCATGTGATTCATTGCAATGAAATCACCAATTTGGTCCTCTAGTTCAAAAAAAATTGTGAACCAAGAATCAAATCGCCAAACCAATGATTCGGGCGATTTCATGGCGATTTTTGTTGCTGTGCTAATGATAGGTTCAATGAAACTAAGAAGCTATTCCACTTGTTTTTACCAAGTGTCATTTGTTGAAGATTATAGTTGCGATAGAGATCTTACCTTTGATATTTCTAGAGAAGAGATTTATGATGATATTTTTGTATAACCAAGTGAGCTTGTGGCATTTAAGGTGTGGACAGTGTCTCATCCTAAATATCCGACATTTAATTATACGAAGAGACATGCGACATGAAAAGAGACATACGTTTGGAAAATGAAGAGACTTCTGATTATGAAATGAAGAGTCTCTCAATTTAATATATATATGATTGCTTTGTATGATATGTATTGTATTCAGTTGAAAGTATTGTACTTGAACTTTTCTAATTTAATAAAAGAGATTTTTTTTGGTGTGGCTGGGTTATTCCCCCCAAGTTGGAGGGTTTTCCTAGGATAAACTGTTGTCTCTTTGTGTTTTATTGTTCTTCATCCTGGTATTGTTATTTATCTTTATTTCTGGGCAAAACATTAACATGGTATTGAAGCCAGGTTATATAACATCAATTAAGAGAGTTTCTCTTGTTCTCTAGTTCGTGTGTCTATTGCAGATTGCATAAGTATTTTGTAAGCAATCTGTGTGTTTTAGATTTGTAGCTGCTAGACAAATCTTTATCTCTGATGTTGCAATGTTACTTGATTCTGATGTTGCAATGTTACTTGATTCTCTTTTGGCTCCATTTATTCATCTATGGATGATTTTAATCAAAATAAATCATCCATAGATGAGTATATTATTTAGATTGTTTGCTCATATGTGTTCTCAAGCTCTCTCATGACAAATATCTCCTGTGTCAAAGTTTCGTGCATCGATTCTTCTTCTGACAACCATTTTTCTATCGAGCTCCTTTTCTTTTATTTTCATTTCATTTTTTTGTGGCACTTGTCGTCTTCTTATCATAGTCATCTTTATGTGGCATTTCATTTGCAGGCAGTGATTATATTTCATTATTACTGGCGGTTCATTGCACTTGGTTTGTTTTCATTAATGGGTGTTGTCGTCTTCATTTGTTCCTCTTCAATTTTACATTGTTTTCCATGTGTAAATGAATCGCTCACCATTTTGGTATTTGATGTTCTTTGGCTTAATTCAAAGCATAATGTGTGACTGTCTTATACAAAGTTGCAATATTGCATTCAATATATAGTGGATTTTATTGAAAAAGTTCTGTTCTTTTTTATTCTCTGTGCAATTGGTTTTGTTATCGTCTAGTCTTGTACTATGTGTGCAACATATATTCTTAGGAGTATTTATTTATTAGTTTTATTTTGGACATAAGCAACAATTATATTCGTATTTGGTGAATTGCATATTATGTTTTGTCTTTGTTGTGTTTCAATTGTTTTTGTGCAATCTTCAAAACGTCACTATCAAAGCTTTGCATATGTTTTTATAACATGGCAGCAATTGTTTGTGACCGTCAGTGCATACTTCATGTTTATATTGACGTGATTCAGTTTTCTTGTCCATCGGTGGATGGCTTGTGTGTCTTTAGAGAATGGCTTTTGTGGCTTTTGATATTGTCCAAGGTCACCGGGAGACGGGGAGACTTTGAGGTCTCCGGTACTGGTACTGGTACCGGTACGGCAATTTTTCAAATAGGAGACGGGGGTACTTGGAGACGGCAAAATTTTTTTTTTTTTTTTTTTTAAAATAAATTTTTAATAGTTTAAACTTAAAGAGCCTAATACTAAAAGTAAATACAAAATTTCAAAATTTCAAAATAGTAATACCGTAAGACTAAAAGACTAAAGTAAATAATAAATTAATAATACTAGTGTTGTCACATTAAAAATTAAAATAGATTCATAGAGTCAAACTGTCAAAGATTATAATAATAATAAGTGGTCAAATACAGAAGTACATTACTGAAATAGATTTTAAAACCTGAAAAATTGGCATTGCTACAAAAAATTTGTGAAAATTATTGAATTATTCAACATCAATGCATGCATAGAGACACACTTAGGATTTTCATTTTCTAACTAAGAGTTAGGATTGCTTAGTTTAAAAGGGAGTAAATCATTTTGTAATAGTGTTTTTTTTCCAGTTACACAGATTCAACTAACAAAGATTCCTATATTGGTACTAGGATATTGCCAACAGCAGATAAACAGGTACGAATAACAAATACGACTTATACATCAAACTGAAACATGATATCCTCTTGAAAAAACAGAAATATGGGACCAAATACATTCATGTTAACATACATAAAACCTCTAGTCTATCACTGTTATCGCTCAGTCTTTATCAGCAAATAGATGCTTGGTTTTCATGAGGAATAATACTATTATCAAGCATTTGCATATCAGATTTCTGTAACATACGTAATACTATCTTCTAATGCACTAACAACAGTTTTTGCACCCTAATTCCTCAGCCGCATAAATTTATGTGATTTGGGATCTTTACTGCAATCCTGTACAGCTTCCAATATGTTGTCTTAGACTTGTATCGTGTTCTTGTAGGTCACGTACATCACCAAGCAGTTGTTACGGAATTCATATAGTACCTTAGATTTTTGCACTAAAAACATTTAAATGAGGGCTAAAATATATAAAATTATTTAATATTATATTTTACATCTATATTTTATCAGGAGACTTCGGGGAGACTTCACTTTTTGGATTAGGAGACGGGGAGACTTCAGGAGACTTCGTCATGAAGTCTCCAACCTTTTTTGAGGTCTCCGGAGACGCGAAAAGTCTCCGAGACGCGTCTCGGTCTCCGAGACGCCACTTTTAGGGGGGAGACGGGTCTCCTGGTAACCATGATATTGTCTATTGTTTCCTTCTACCCTTGTCATCATTGTTATAATTATATTTGTTAGTTGGCATTTATTCTCTTTCATGAATGATATTATTTGTAATAGCTGTTTCGATTCATATCAAGACTCTTGGCATAGTGTTGGTCCCTTTAGGTATTCACTTTTGGGTTCTCTTTTGGCAATGGTTTTTCTTTCAGATATTAAATGAAAATTATTATCATTCAATGTATGGCGTGCAAATGATATTAAAAGCAAGCAGAAGGTTACGAGATATATATGAAAATGTTTCGTTTGGTTCATGTATTTTATCAGAGCATGTTTTGTGTCGTGAATTGTCAGTTTGTTGTTACTGTGTATTAAGTGTTTCGTATTCATACTTATGTGTTGTTACTACATATATATACATTTTGTTTTTCATGCATCTCTATGCCATGGTTACATTCAAAGAGTGCTATGATCGTCATATGAATGTTGGTCTATGTCTATCGTTCAATATTGATAAAAGAGATTATTGTGTTTTGGTCCATATTTGTGTGTGTGCTAAGATCTTTTTCGAGGAAAACTAGACTACAAAGAGATAAGTATTTTATGATTATACCTTTGCATATTGATCATGAATTTTTGTTATATCATTGGGAATAGTGTATGCTTTTAGCATTATCTCTATATTTCTTTTTTATGATAGGCTAATTTTATGAATTGTTATTAATCTCTCTTGATTATAGGACAAATTGAGAAGCAATGGGATGATGAGAGATTTTATGCAAAGTGATGCATATTGTAGAGATAAACATGGGAACGTTGCTTGTAGTAATGGGACTGAATTGATTAGGTTGTTATTATGATTTGTTTCTTTCAAGAGGAAGAAATGATATTCAAAGGGAGACTATTGAGCTGTAGAAATTAGATTAGGGTTGGAATTATAGTTTCCCACCCACTCGCGTGTGTGGCCTCCCCCAATAATAATTGTAGATTATTGTGGGGGGTTATATTACCACCCACCCCTGAATGCAGGCCCCCCTACAATTCTATGGCCCTACTATTATAAAGTAAAGGGGCTAGAATAAGCCAGAATACAGAACCCTATGATTCCCACCCACACGATCTCCCATAGAATACCTAGACATGCTATTCTATTTAGAGGGAGCTTGGGCGACAAAGGGAGAATAACTAAGTCTTGGCAAGCTTGTGTGGCAGTATGACTACTAAAGCTCCTTGATTGGTCAACTTGAAATCAACTTTCTTATTGTGATAATCAAAGCGTTGAGAATATTGCTCCTGCTGAGAGAGAGTCTGTTGAGAGAGAATCTCAACCTTTCTTATACATGTTAATGAGTTCTTCTCTAAGATAAGTTTGACGTGAATGCCCTCGTTCCACCCTTTGTGATTAGGTATGGTGGATCCACCCTTTGCGGGTAGGCATGAGGAAATTGCATTTTTCTCTGGGAGAAGTTTGAGGTGAATGCTCTTGTTCCACCCTCCGCAAGTAGGTATGGTGGATCCACCCTCTACAAGTAGGCATGGTGGAAATACATTCTTCTCTAGGAGAAGTCTGAAGTGAAAGCCCTCGTTTCACCCTCTCTAAGTAGGCATGGTGGAAGTCATGTGTGTGACTCCATTACTTAAATCTTATGCTTTTAAGGTTCACCCTCTAGAAGTAGTTATGATGAACAGTGTTGTTTTGAGATAACAATGTTTTATTGAGAAAATCTGTGATGGGAAATTGTTATTGATGGTTTTGATTGCAGCTATGTGTGCCTGCCATACTAAAGATCTCTCTCTTGCTAAGAGGGAGTGTTGAAGATTATAGCTGCAATAGAGATCTTTACCTCCAACATTACTATATAAGAGATTCATGATGATAAATCACATATAACCAAGTGAGCCCGATGTAGCATTCAAGGTGTGCAAGGTGTCTTATCCTGAATATGTGACATTTTATTATATGAAGAGACATGCGACATGTAAAGAGACATGTTTGGAAATATGAAGAGACTTGTATTTGGAAATTGAAGAGACTTTCGGTTATGATATGAAGAGTCTCTCAATTCTATATATATATATATATATATATATGATTACTTTGTCTGGTAAGTATTGTATTCAGTTGAAAGCATTGTACTTGAACTTTTTTTATTTAATAAAAGAGATTTTTTTTGGTGCGGTAAGGTTTTTTCCCTTGAGTTGGAGGATTTTCCCACGATAAACTGTTCTGTCTCTTTGTGTCTTGTTGTTCTTCATCTTGATTATTGTTGTTTATCCTTATTCCCGGGCAAAACATTAACATCATCTAGTATCATCCGTTTTACATATGTACTCTTATTTTTTGATTGTCTCCATAGGAACTCACTTTGACTAATAACCATGCTAGAAAGTGACTCCCGCATCTTCACAAGTTGCCTCAAGACGATTGTGTTGGTTGCAAATCAGGTCTTAACAGCCTATCCAAAAATAATTTTTTAAAAAAAACCAGTAATCTTATTACTTAAATGTAAAACTTAAAAAATGAAGTGTTTTAATTGTCTTCTACGAATCCAACTGCGAAAATGATTTAAAAAAGACCTGCAACATGTGGTGGTTTGTGATGACTATTAGGATCACTTTAGCCTTTGCATAGATTTATTTGATCCAACTTATTTTTCTAACCAACTTCTATAACTTGAGGTTGACAGAGTACACAAGTTGTCCAAAATATTTGTGAAAACTGTATTACCACCAACATACCTGCAAGTGCAGCTCTACAATTGTTTGCATTGCTGGTTATTACTTGGACAACATTCCAAGGACCCACATTCTAAATGCACTATATAAGGATTTTAGCAATAAATTGGGCATCTTTCACCTACCCCTCACAATCCATAGTGTAACAAATGGTTTTCATAACAAAATAAAGACAATCGATAAAAAGTTTTCCCTAACTGAATTCCTTTTCATGGGACATTAACTGCTTTTAACTACCAACGATTAATTGAAATAACCATACTCAATTGAGATAATTATAAGTGTTCAACTGAATCAATGATCAATTGTAATAACTATAATATCGATTAACTGAAAATAACTGTACCAATGGTCAACTGAAATAACTAAAATAACGATTAACTGAAATAATTGTATCAATGATCAACAGAAATAACTATAATAACGATTAACTGAAAATAACTGTATCAATGATCAACTAAAATAACTAAAATAACGATTAACTATCTTACCCTACATTCAAGTAAAGTAAATGCTTAACATGAAAAGAAGAAAATACAAGTAATATCCGGTGAGTCTTTAGTTGGTTGTGCAAGCTTCGGCTTTTGATAAGAGGAGAAGCATTGACTTAGGCTTAACCTCCCAACTTTGGACCATACTTATCCCCACACAATCTATTGAATTAGAAAGACCCTCCCTACCTCGAGACTAGGTCTGAGATACTTTTAGTCCAGCCACCTGAGCATTCCGGTGTTTAGAATGTTTGCACAGTTATGGACGGGTCACATGTTTGAATAACTGGCTCCGTTGACATCAAGTGATCATAGATGGCAAACATGCCTTTAAAAGACCTTGGCCAAGGTTTTCTAATGGGTTGAATGACCTGATCACCACCACTCGAATTGACAATAGGGGAACAACAATATGGACAAGCATGAGCTATTAAATAAAATTATTAGATTTATTGTATCATATTTGACTTTGTTTCCATGTCATTGCAGATTCCATCTCACCTCTTCACCTTTTCCATGGCTATATAGCCGGTGAGTTCTAGGTGTTCGGAATCTCAGAGTAATCGACTCTGTCTGTTGATTCTCAACTGATTCATGAATATTATATGTTTCCAGCTTTTCATAATCTGTGATTTGAAGAATATGTTCTTTAAGACTTGCAGAAAATATCATTTGGTTCCGACTATCAATGGCATAAGTAAATTATGATTCCATGTTATGGATACTTTACTATTATTTTTGATAAACAACTCCTTAAGAGGGTCTAATTGATGATACTTAAGCATGATGAATATACAACTGCTGCCTACTACTATGGAGTTCGGAATACAGTAATAATTGATAATGAAATTTGTAACATTACTTGAGATTGATGGACCACATAACTTGATATAATTTTGGAAATGTTTGGAGCCTTGCCAAACACTAATGATTCAGTTCTTGCTCTGAATGATCTCTAGGCGCATTCACAATGTGTTTTATAATTACATCTTCAGCAAGGAGGAATAATAACAAACAGAATAGAGATTGGCAATGTTATAAATGCAGAGATTTCAGATGGTATTGCAGAGATATCGGGTGGTAGAAAGGAAGTTGGAGATGAGAAAGAAGTCGGAAAGAATGAATCGTAGATCCTCTATCTCTCTCGACCTCATGATAAATAAAGGTTAAATGACTCTTTGGCTTCCAAGAAGCCGAAACATAAGATGAAGAGTCTTGGTTCTTGGACGCCAAATAAAAATGCCAAGTGTCATTCTGTTTCTAGCAAAAAGAATGAATAAAGATGGAAAAAGATTTAAAGGTTAAAAATCAAAAATAATTATGGTTTATATCTATCAACATGCGCGTAGATATAATTATGGGGTAACATCATTCTATTATAAAAGAAATAATAATATTATGGTGTTATTTTATTCTTATATCTATGTGTACATACATAGGTATATATTATAATTATGTGGTGGAAAGATCAATAAAAAATCCTTTGAGGTACGTATTATATTTTAATTAATTTATTTAATGTTTTAAAATGACTATTTAATAGCTCATGTGAGTCCTTCAATTGTATCCTGAAGTTCAAGTTGCTAGGTCCTTAAAAAGGCAATTTAAGGTTATACTTGTCAATCTGATGATTGGACTAAACCAGTGTCCCATTCCGTTGATCCTGTTTAGCAATGCTTCCCCCTTCATCTTCTCCTACAATCACTCGTGCAATACTTCCACAATAATAATAAGTTCCATAGTAATTTTCATAATTACTTTTAAAAGATTTTAATTATTAACCATAATTCCAAAATTAAGCAACTGCTCAACATCACATGACAATAATGGATAACGAACACCTTCATTAAATAGTTAATACAACGAATATAAATACCTACCTACTTCACATGATTATGAAAGAAAAATCCGTTCAGTCTAACAGCTATGAACAAATTTTAAATTAGGTCAAAATTTGGGATGTAACACATGGCTTTCAAAATAATTGCCCCATTAGGGCACACTACAATCACATTGATTGATGGTCAATTTTTGAGATCTTTTCACCCATTAAAAATAATAGACGCTCATGTATGTTTGCATGAGTTTCTAGTGGGAGTGAACACATTGTCTCTATATTTTACCTCTTTTGCTAGTAAGATAATATGTACCTTCTCATAACTTGTTCTTATGTACCCTTGTGGAACCTCATTTACTTTACCCAAAATATCCTATCAATATGGTGATCGAACAACATTGAAGAATGAATTGTTTGCATAGAGATATCTTGCAATGGTTTGATTTGCAATCTCCCTAGCATTATTCTAAAATGATTTATTTGACTCAATTTATTTTCCTACCAACTTTTGTAACTTGAGGTTGACAAAGTGGACAACACAAGATGTTATTTGTGAAAATTGCATATCCACCAAGTTCCATAGATACACCACCCTAGGGGACGGGGGGATAGGTTCGTGGGTAGGGGGGACAAAGGGGCCTCAATTTGGAGACGACAATGTGGGATTGGGGGGTGTATATACTATATGCTATACATGTGGTACTTAAAATGCTCGTAATGAAAATATGTATAACAATATAAGACATAAAGATGCAAAATACTAATTTACTAAAATTTAAATACTTGAGTCTTGAACATTGCATTGAACATTGAACATGAAAGTGGAACATTAAACATTGAACAATAAATATTAATGTTTTAAATATTGGAATGAGCAAATGAAAGAGTTCTAACTTCTATTATATTAATATTAAATAATAATAGTCATAGATATCAACATATGAGTTTCTCATCATAGAGATGATTACATTGAGTAACATGATGTGATATTCAATACACCCAATAGAATATTAGAACATATTTAATTTTATTATCAAACTTCAATTTTTTTGGTTGGATAGGGCACACCCAGCTATCCCTGAAGGGGTCAAGGGACTTGTTCCCATTCTCCTTTCCCCACAGGGGACATCGTTCCATTCCCAATGAGACGAAGAGTGGTGCCGTTGGGGACGCGGGAATGCTGTCCCTCTGTTTTGGTTGTGTCCTTGTCTCGAGTGCGTCGAGGAAAAGGGTGGGAACATATCCCTGTGTTACCATGCCACCAACATATTTGCAGCTCTCCAATTCTTTGCATTGTTTGTTATTACTTGGACAACATTCTGAGGACCTACATCTTGAATCCAATGTATAATGATGTCAGCAATAAATTGTACATCTCTCACCTATCCCTCTCAATCCATGGCTATCAAAAACATTGCCTTATTAGGGCATACTACAATCTCATTGATAAATGGTCGATTTTTGACATCTCCCATTAAAATAATAGACACTCCTATATGTGTCCATGAGTTTCTAATGGGAGCCAAGACATTGTCTATGTATTTTACCTTCTTTGCTAGTAAGATGCTATGTACCTTCTTATAACTTGGTCCTTTGTACCCTTGTGGAACCTCATTTATTTTTCTCAACTTATCTTGTCAATATGATGATCGAACACAATTCAAGAACAACCTGTTTGCATAGAGACATCTTGCAACGTTTTGATTTGCAATCTCTCATTATTCTGAAATGATCTTTCTAATGGCCTCTTCCTTCACTTCAATTAACATTCTTCAGTTCTACCCAAAAATAGGCATCTCTTTACTACAACATCAGGGAAGGCATAAAGATGGAGAGGTAGGAGCCTCGTTGATCCTTCCTCTCCTCAAAGTATGGTTTGTGCTATGAGCAATTTTGCTTCCTCTTGCTCTCTAATATATTTTGTTATTTGATGAGGTGATATTCCTTTATTGTCTTTTCTTGGACATGCTTTGATTCCTTGATTTGGAATGGTACACAAGTGTGCTGTCACCCAGCTGCAGAACTAGTATACTTCACATTACAAATGCTGCATGTCCAAACAATGTTCCACCAACTCAAATTTGTTCCATCATCTGTACATGTCTCCATAAGGCTAATTTGGGCCAGTTTTGAAGGTGGGTCAACCAATAGAGCTAGCATTGGTTGCCATTATACTTCCCACAAAAAATTCAAAAAAAATTGTCGAACAATAAATGATAAATATTTAATTTACTATTAAAAAATAAATTAGTATAATTATTGTTATAGTTATAAACTGTAAATTACTGAACATGTAGTTAGTAACTTATATAAATGTTTAATTATAAATAATTATGAAACAAATTAAATATGAATTAAATTTTATGTATAGTAATAATCACATTATTAGGGGAACACCCTGTAACGCAGCGGTGAGTTGTGAGCTTCTCATATGGGAGGTATTTGGTTCAACTCTAATTGAACTCCGTGTTGATATTGGCTTCAGCCCATTACCAATCCAAAAAATAAAATAAAATAATAATTATCACATTATTTAATTTTAAAAAGTTAAAAGTAAAACTATTAAAATTAAAATAAATTATAACTGCAAACTACAAGAAATCAGGATTTGTGACTTTTAAATGTTTTATTTTTACATTTTAGGCATTTCATTGTTGAAACAATGAAAAAATGTTCGGGTGGTGAATTTACTTTTAAAGCAAAAAATGGAAAAAATAAATTCAAAAGGTGATGCCTTTTTTTATTTGCAACCTACAATTTTTTTGGGAACTAGCCTTTTTTTCCCTGCAGCCATGATGATAGGGTGGTGAATTTTGTTTTAAGTGATTTTTTTTTTTCAAAACTTGGGATAGCAATATTTTTTATGCAATATACAAATTTTCTACCAACTTGCCTCATTTTTCCTGGAGCCTGCATGTTCCTTTTCTTGCTACCCATAGAAATTGTGATTTTGCTCTGTCAGTTGTGCTTTAAGTGCAATAGAAAAAAACAAAAACAAAATAATATGGTAGACGATTTAGGGTTTTTTATTATGACCATTACAAAAAGTGGTTTAAAAAAAAGAAAATTGCACCAGTGTATGGAATTTCATCTTAATCACCTCATCAACAATGGGGCTCTTGGGATTCAATGGAAAAATAATGGAAATGTGTCATGGTTGAAAAATTGAACCCTCTTCGGTTGTGCAAGGTTCTAGGCTGTACTTGATTTTGAGAAGTATTGTACCTGAAATTTGTCGACAAAACTGGTGATTCAGTACTTAAGCTCAAATCCATGATCAAAAGTCTTGGTTTAACTAGGCCAAGTTGGATCCATGTACTCCTCCAAGCATAACTGTTCCTAAAATAATTTAACTCCCACAAAGACTTTCAATTCCTCTGCCCAAGAAGGTCTAATTAACACCCAAGCGTTCCATTTGGGAAGCACTATTACACCTACAACTGTCTTTTAGATGACTATTTTGAAGTGATGAAATACGCTCTTCTTAGACCACTATGCAACTCACATCTTCAATGTTCTCTTACACTCTTCATATTACAATTGCCATGCAGCGTAGTGTTTCATCCAGGGAATCTTGAGATTCCTCCACTGACCAATTCCACGAGGGACTAAAATTAAAAGTGAACACAAATAATTACATTGTTTGTATGATTTACAAATAATTACATTGTATGATTTGCAAGGTGTCAAACACCCCATCCTAATAAGGGAACTTTTTTCTAAATCAATAAGTCAACATGGCATACAGACCCCTATCTACTTTGGATTTATGTATGTACTTCTCTAAGAAGTGTTCATGACTTTCATTAGGTCCACTTAGGTTTACAAAATTCACAAGTTAAAACAAATGGATCTGTATTTGAAGATTTATTCTTGCATTTCATTAATCTACTAAAATAGTGTATCAGACCTGATAAAAAGGTGCTTAACATTACTATCAAAACAATATTCTGGACTTGCATATAGCCTGATTCAAAGCTGTCCGCATTACTGCATTTGCATCTACAAAAGGAGAGGCTTTAACACAGTATGTTATCAGAGTGATTGATCTCCTGGCCGTGTGATTTTCCTTGGACTTTAAAGTAAATCTTATTCCAGTTGAAGAATTTTCATTTGTTTTTACTTCACAACATTATGCAGTCATTATGCTTCAGTTTATTTTAACTTACCACCCACTTCAAAGCATCCAGGTTGGACACAGTTTAAGGACATTTCAATGTTATAAACCTATAAATGACTCAATTATCTTGGTACTTCCTGGTGTAGAAATGCATATGACAAGTTGCCTTCAATGTGGCATATGTCTCCTGTGTGTGCTACTGCTCATTGCAGGTTGCTTGCCAGAATTTGGGCCCCTCGAGCAAGGGTGGGGCAATCATTGGGGTTGATGTAAAGGTATGGCATGTTTATTCCTCACATTCTTCTCCACGATGTATAAGTTTTTGTAATTTATAACTATTACAATTATATAAGGATAACTGATGTCTTTTTAAGGACAGAAGGTGAAGGTGCCTTCAGCTCACTGTGATGGACGTGTACAAACATTTTGTGGGGATATTATGAAACCTGTATCTGAACAGTTAAGAGGACTTTCACCACAGGTAACATCATAATATGTCTCAATGGGTTGAGGTACAAATTAAATAGAATGCGCTAGAATCCAATTGCTTCTGTTTACATCTTTGTACCAACCTTTTCTATCTGTATAGTGTATTCACAAGTGTATTTGATGGTATCATTTTACCTAACTAGGATGTCACTGTATTGGTAATTGTTAAGGATTGATAATTATTTAAGCTTCGCAATTAGTATGTTTGTGTGAACTCATTGCAATCAAGCTGGTTAACACAAGGTCTAAACATAAAATGTATACTAACATAAAACAAAGTTCTAGCATTCAAATTTAAAGTTGCTCAAATAAATAATAAATATAAAAAGAGAATGGAAACTCAGTAGCAAGTCATGATTGTAGTGCCCATTGCTATCATTGTAGAACCTAGGATTTATTGATCTCTTCGCTTTGCCCAATTATCACACATGAAAACTTAGAATGAGACGATCACTAATCTAAAAGACTGAAAAATGTTGGTCAAAGAGTTTCTAGGAGTCATTAAGAAGTTTGAAAACATTGCTTATAAAAACAAGTGAGATGAAGCGATGAGATTAATTATGGATTGCATGTGTCAAGTAATTGGTTGTTTCATATTGTGGAGCACACTATACCAAAGCAATTGTGAGACAAATTTGATGATCTGGTTAGCATTGTTAATGGGTTTTGTGCATTGCAATTATAGAAAAAATTGATTTCATTCTTTGATTTTCCCTTCATGAAGGACTTCTTTTCTAGGTTCAAGTTGTTGTCATAGTTAAAAGATTGTGGAAGACATAAAACAAATAAAATATGTATCTTATTGATTTTGTCCAAGTTGAAGGGCCTCTTTTTAAGTGTTCTTATGTTCTACTTTACCATGGATGCTTACTAGATTGATTTTGAGATGCCCATTGTTTAGTTGTTTTATGAGCATCTTACTAGGACATCAACCAAGTGTATTTAGCTGGAGGCATTTTGTCGTTCTAAGAGCCAAGAATTGATGACTCAATTGTCCTAAGGCAAAAGTAGGAAGATGCTTAAATTTAAGAATCTTCAATCATAAATTTCCCTTCAAAATGAAGCAAAAGAGCACTTAAAGGGCACACCTCATTATTCTACGTGAGGGGCATCTTTCTCCAAGACAATAAAGAAGACAATATCCTTGTATTGTATGAAATTCTTTTAGAGGATCCAAAAACACTTAATCCGCTAGCACTATCATAGTCAAAGCATCAATACCGTATGAAATTCTTTTAGCGGAAGCCAGTGTGTACACGAGGCAACAACAATAACTTGGTTAATAAGCCATTTAAAGAAACTTGAAAATATGAATAACCAACATTGGCCCAAAATTGAGAAGGAAGAGGGCTTGGCTTGTAGGAAGAAGATTGGGATGAAATAAAACATAAAGTGTTTGAGCACATAGAACATCAAGTTGCAAGATTTTCCTACCACCAATGTAGAAATAAATAAATTTGTCATGGGAAAATTTCACTACCATGTGATCCCATAACATGGGGCGGACAAAGACACATTATATCGAAGTGTTAAACTGTACCAGGGGCATGGGGATCAAGCTTATCTTGGGTCAGCTTTTAATGGTAAGGATAGGGTGTTAGCGACTCAATTGAAGTCCGGTTCACATCATCTCAGATGCGAGACAGGTAGATGGAAAAGGCCTAAAGAGAATGGGAGGAGAGGATTCACAGGTTTTGCGAAAAAGGGGTTGTTGAAATTGAATGGCTCTTTCTCATTGAGTGCACGACATATGTGTATATTTGGGCCCACGACGAGTTCATCTTGGAGGCAGGCATAAGTATGCATAGTTTATTTGAAGAGGAAAAGATGAGGCAGATCGTTAGTTTGATTATCAAAAGTCATAGCAGGAGATTGGATTTGGAAAGCAATATGGAGTTAGTTTAGGTTTTTCTGTCATGTGGGCCCACAGGTCGTTGGTCTTGTGGACATCATTAAAATTTTTCATTCATTGTGTTGACAACCTAATTTGGTCAACCTAAATCAAAATGGTCAAATTAAGTCAAAGCAAATCGATTGAATATTCAAACTTAATTAATTGAAGATCAAAGTCAATTGGATTCAATAAATCAAAAGATCAAACAATTGTGCAATTGATTCAATTTTTTTTCCTGATCAGTAAAGGTCTAAAGCCATATTTTATTAATATTAATGATAATTACATATTATTGCCCCATTCAAAGTGCGAGCACTAGGGGAAAAAGAACGGGGAAGAAAACCCCTAGTCTAGCCTCGAACCGAAGTCTTGAATAGAGAAGGAGGGAAAAGGTCCTCCGTTACAACAAGAGAGGCCATACCTTTTGTTTACATAAGCCAAAAATAGATGGCTAAGGTGGCATACCACCATTTACTAGTAAGTGCCTCCAAGAGAGGGCTTAGGAGTTGGCATTCCAACCCTTACGCATAGGTTTGAAGAGATATAATGCAGGATTACACAGGGAAAGAAAAACCTCAAAATGCTGGCTAAAATGTGTCGATTTAAAGGCTTCTCTACACAATATGGTGAGGGTATACCCCTCTTTTACAGAGACAATTTCAGCGAATGGCACAGGTGGCATACCACCCTTTACAAATGCCTCCTGGTGAGGGCTTGAAGCTGGCATACCAGCTCTTACAAAAAGGTGCAAAGGTAAGTGGACATCCTAGACAAATCTCTAAACCCATAGGGAGGAGAGAGATAGGCTTAGGGACGAAGTGACAAGGTGGCCTTGCAAGACAAAGCACAAAACAACCAGAGAGAGTCACGAAGGAGGGGAGGGTTAGAGGTTTCCCCAACCATAAAATCTTACAACAAAAATCCATCCTATAGAGTTGAAATCTTGAAGCATGCTACTTAATAAAGATAAAATAATAATGCCAGAACATATGATCTTATGATTATGAAGAGGTCATGAGCATTCATAGGACATAACGCAGATACCAACAATGTATGAATGCTAGTCGAAGAAAAAACTTATATACTGGTGGCACTTGCCCTACAACTCCATGTGATCAAGATTGGCCACCGAAATGATTCAAATCTAACTCAAGGAAGCAAATGGGCTGCTTGTTGAATAACTAAATTTAGACTAGTCCTTCATTAGGATCATCACAGATGAATATATCATACCCATGAATAAAGAGATCTGTTATTGATGCTTGAATGTCTTGCCATGGGGGGGGACCCTCAAACTTAATCATGGCCCAAGGAGATGTCTGTATAGGGAAGCCTCTTCAAAGGGGCTTTAGGGCACAAATGGCCTAGAAAATTGTGGTCTACAACTAGGCCGAGTTTTCCTTTAAGCCATTCAAAGGACATTAGGGTCCTAAGTTAAGAATGAGAGAGATGTGTTATGAGGGAAACATGGCACTCATACATCTGTAATGGATCAATTATTATAGTGGATCAATTATTATAGTGGAGGAAAAACTACTCCAGAAAACTCAAATTCTTGTATTAAAGAAAAAATGCTTAGAGAGCCCCATATAGTCACATTCGTTAATGAGAGAGGCCATATCAACACATTTACTCCTTTGTGAGAAAAAGAGTAGTATATAATTAACTGTGAAATCAAACAACTCTTAATCATCCAAGTAAATTAATATGATCAAAAGAAATTGTGCCATAGATGATATTTGTGGGCACCATACAACATATTTAGCCACATAAACATCCTCCACATTCAAGTGGGAAAGCCTGTGAAGCTTAAAGAAGGGAGAGTTCCCCCAATAAATATGCCCGAAAACCCACAAATCACATAAAGCTATTGATGTTAGGGAAACACACATAAACACTCTTCATAATGCAACCACATAGCTAGATAAGAGAGTAATTACCATAAAGCTAGTAGTATATATACTATCAAGATCTACAGTGAAGTTTTAAACTATCATAGAGTAGCCAAGATAAGTATCTGAGAAAGTTCATAAATGAAATTGTCTGAATCGAGAATATAGACATTATACATATATATCAAAAAAGTCAAAAAACCAAACTAAACTGTCTAGACCCATTACTTGTCATCCTAAGATGAGTCTATTTCCACCTCATTGTCGTTCACTTCGTCATTGATGAGAAACCACACAATTCTAGGCCACTCCGGTGTTCATGACGTCCAGTAAAAACGACCAATTTATGTAGATGGAAGCAATTCTTGAGTTAGATTCCTCCTCATTCTTGATAATGAGGATGGGCTTTACTTCAGTTGTCTTATTTACCACTCTGAAGTCACTCTTGTTTGGAACGCAGAGGTTGGTGTTGATTTTATTGATGATAACATCCAATTCTACCACCAAATGAGCCTTAAAGAGGCTATTGCAGAGCTCCAATATAGACCTTTTATCCCCATCGGTGTGAAGTATGGCGAAGACAAACATAGCATTTAGTAACAATTTCCGTGTTGGATTTGGGCATTTTGTCCAACAAGGAAAATGGCTTGCATAATCAGACTGTGAGCTGAACAATCATACAACATCAGCCTAAGTGTTCTCTCCGTAATCCTTCCCTAGAATTGTAGAAGTTGCTTCCCCATCTTCATCTTGATATTGGTGTCCATTTTGAAGTATGAGCAAAGAAGAGGAGCGAGAGGCTATTTAAAGAAATAATAGCTAGAAAATGTGTGAGCTGTCCAAATCAACTCAATTAATAAGGGATACAACATCTAGTGTGATGAAGGATTAATGATGAAAATGTTGCTGAGGGGAGGGATCACATAGGTCTCCGTACCACTGAGGAGGGAGAAAGAGATTGCAATTCTCAAAGAATTAATATCCTCACGAACTCATGATTAAGGATAGTAATGATAAGGGGTTGGAAAAGGGGAAAAATATACAAACTATAGAGATTAAAGTTTAAACAATTTCAAGTAAGTGGGTGCCATCAACCCCTAAATTGGCCAGGGAGTCTGCTAAGATGTTGCCCTCTCGATAAATACGAACAATTTTATGAGAATTGAGGAGGTCTAAATAAATTAAAGCTCTAGCTAATCTAGAATTGAGGGACCAATTAGGGGTTGAATGTTTACAAAGGGCATTTAAGATGATCTAAGAATCCCCAATTAAGTTTTCAATCTTTAGTGACCTACAAGCTTAAAATCCTTCCACTAGGGCCTCTATTTCAGCCACATTGTTGGTGGTGGTAGATATGGATTTAGCCCCAAGGCCACAAACATTACCTTTCCAATCATGGATGATGAAGCCAATTCCTACAGTCCTAGGGTTGCCTTTGGATGCTCCATCAAAGTTTAGTTTAAACCAAGAGTGGTTGGAGGGGACCAAATGCAGTTCTGTCGGTTTTCTCTTGAGGAGGGTCCACCTTTACCTACATAGGTCAAGGTGATGAGCCCGTACCATTCTTTCTTCATTAGGGCATTCCAATCCGAAAAGTTGCCTTCCAGAATGGTAGAGGAGCGCAATCTATTATTTATATTTTTCCACAATACTGGCCTCTATTTTATTGCAGAGGGAGGAAATGTCCATAGCCGAATCTTGAAAGATTCTTTTGTTATGCTTCTTCCATATTTCCCATATTGGGATTGATGGGGCTGATTTTAGTGGACACCATAAGTGTTGGAGTTAAGTTTAGAGGGCCATACTTTGAGATGACTAGATAGGTCAGTTAGGAAAGTTGTTTGATAATACAACTTGTTGCAAAGTCAAGGCCACAAATTGTGGGTGATGGGGCATTGAAGATGCAGGTGATCTACTGATTCCTCATTGTTTATATACTGATTTCCCATATTGGGATTGATGGGGCTGATTTTAGTGGACACCATAAGTGTTGGAGTTAAGTTTAGAGGGCCATACTTTGAGATGACTAGATAGGTCAGTTAGGAAAGTTGTTTGATAATACAACTTGTTGCAAAGTCAAGGCCACAAATTGTGGGTGATGGGGCATTGAAGACGCAGGTGATCTACTGATTCCTCATTGTTTATATAGAGAACACATTGGGAGGGACCTTTAAAACCAACTTTCTTGAACCAATTTGCAATCAAAATTCTATTTTGAGCTGCAGCTCAATGGGACATTCTAGCTTTTGGGAGGCATGCTTTATCCAAACAAAGATCTAGGGGAAGCTCAGTTGGAGACCAGTGCATTTGGGAAGATATGGTTTTGTACCCATCTTTAACACAATATAAGCCAAGCTTAGCTATTGACCAAATTAGTGAGTCATTTGAGGTTTTAGGGAAGACTTGTCTGTCCTTGAGGGTGTAGATGAGGTCGCCTTTATTCTCGGGGGATAGGGGCATTAACCAAGGATTTCTAGCTCCAATTAAAGACCTGATTGTTGATATTGACATTGGTATAATCACCGGCATAAGGTCCCCACGCTGCAATCATGGAGTTGACAGTATTGATAGAAAATAAAGATTTGAGGGGAGGGTATCCTCCCCAAGAGTCTTCCTAAAACAAAGTTGATTGGCCATTCCCAATATCCTAGATGAGATACTGGCTAATAATGGATTTATTATCTAGCATGAAGTTCCAAACTCTTGACCCTTTAGGAGGGGTGTTTCTCTTGAAAAGGCTAAGAGGATCTTGAGGGGAAAGATACATGTGATAGACAACTTGAGCCCATTTCCTATTAGATTCTCTAAACAGTCTCCATATTAACTTAGCCCCGAAAGCTTTACTTTGCCAAAGGAGTTTTTTGATTCCAAGACCCCTATATGGAATGGGTTTGCAAATATTGTACCAACTAATAAGATCCAACTTCTTTTGCCAGAAGAAAGTTCTGGTCTTTTTTTTTAGGTCTGTACTGGCTTTGGGGGTCAAGGGGAGGCATGACATTTGGTGAGAAGGCAAGGCCAAGAGAATTAATTTGATCATGGTCATTCTACCTGCATTGGATAACCGTCTCGATTTCCAGCTATCCATCTTTTTGTCAATGTTTGAGATAATGTGGGACCCAGCCTTGTTTGACTTGGAGTCCTTGTCCAAAGGCATTCCAAGGTACTTGCAAGGGAAGCCCCTTTCTTGAAACCCAAAATGTTACATATCCTATCTTCAAGACGAGGATTTGAGTTAATGAAAAATACTTTAGATTTGCCAGCATTGCTAATTTACTAAGTTGTCGATTCAGGTTTGGGGATGAAATGGGTTCGAGGTTCGAGTTCGTGGGTTTGGGCAAACTTTGTTTTTTCCCATTTGGGTTCGTTGATGGGTTCGTGGGTATATATATATATACAAGAGAAACATGCATAGTTGCAAAACAAAGTCATTTCACAATATGAATAATTGGTGCTTGATAATTGGTCAATGCCAAATGTCAACAATAAACATTAAATACTCACTCATTAATCTATCTTCATGATTGTAAAGAAAATCATGCATTGAATTACTAAATTGTAAAACATAGACTAGTTCATCAAATAATAAAGTTTGAAACATAATGATAGATGACAAGTGTTTAGTAGTTTATCAATGATCATAGTATCAAATGTCCTTCAAGTGTCAAATGGATCATCATAAAATGAGGGATCAATGGCTTCATCCCCAACTGCAACTATATCTAAATCCTCATCATTGGAACCCAAACTGGTTCCACTAGTCCCATATGCTGCCATATGATCCTCCTCAACATAAGAGATTAGATGAGTGAAATGTTTTTTATTAAGTTCCTTTAGAGTTACATAAAAAAAACACTCTTTAAAGTTGTTTTATTTCACATTTTGGACCCTACCGCCCTGGTCCTCTTGGGTTCGTCATAGGTTCCGCTCCAACAAGGACCCGGGTGAACCCATAGTCCAAACTAAGGACCCTGCCTGGACCTGCAATAAACCCGGACGCATAATCGGACCCGTGTGGACTTGGACCCGAATTCGGGTAGCAAGGCACAAAATTGGCTTCTTGTTACATCCTAAAATTTTGACCTATTTTAAAACTTGTTCATAACCGTTGGATATAATAGATTATTCTTTCATGATCATGTGAAATAGGTTGTTATTTTTATACGTTGTATTAACTGTTAATGAGATGGTCGTTAACTATTAACTGTTATTAGATGATTAGCAGTTGCTTGATTTAAAATAATGATTATTATGTTTATATGAAATTATTATAGAATTATTATTATGGCGAAAGTGTTTTCATGGGTGATTGTAGGAGAAGAAGTAGAGGGGGGAAGCATTGTTAAACGAGATCATTGGAATGGGATGTTCACTTAGTTCAGTCATCAGGATCGGTAGGTATGACCTTAAACTTCTTTGGAAAGGACGCAACGACTTGATCATAGGATACATTTATGGGACCCAGACTTGAGCTATTAAGAAAATAATCTAAGAAAACATAAAATAATCTAATTAAAATATAAAACATACGTCAAGAGATTTTTAATTGATCATCATCATATTATTATAATAAATATTTACATACGTACATATAAATATAAAAACGAAATGACACCAATGAATTATAATAACATAATTTAATGATGTCACCCCATTGATATACTTACATGAACGTATATAAGTATATATTATAATAACGATTGAAATTATAATCTTTCCAACTCTTCTTTTTAACTTTTTATTTTTCTTTCCCTCTCTTTTCATAATCGATTTAATACTTGGAATTTTGAATCGGCTATAATCTTTTGAAGCTGACGGAAGCCAAAGAGTCATGATCGTTCTCCATATATGGAAGCCGTGAGGCAGAGACGGGATCACCTTTTTCCTTGGTGCCCGAACTTCTGTCTACCTTGCTAAGTTCCAGTTTTTCCTTGTCTCATTAACCAATTCGACCCTGCCATTGTTACGTCTAGACTCTGCAATCTACCATTGTTACGTTTGCAATCTGCCATTGTTACCTCTGCATTATACCATTGTTACTACCTTGTTTGGATAGTGCGATTTCACCATAGCCGAGCAAGCATTCCGGCTGGAATACAGAGATATAAGCGCTGGAAGTGACGTTTTTTAAGTAACGAGAGTAAGCTGATTAGTTTGCCAGTTCCTCAAGCAATACATATCAGGTCATGAATTACCTTACAATGTTTTTGAATATATATTTCATTACAGCCGGCTAAGTTTAGGAGTCTCCTTCTCTATAACTGTGATCATACTATTTAACTTGCTGAACATTCCCTGTGATATACATTGAGCTTTTTCTTTTTATTTCATTGTATCCAGAACCATCTTCAAAGAAGATGAGTAGTAACTCTTAAAAGGAGTCTTAGAATGTAGTAAAAACCTTATGAAGTTATTGATTTCAATAATAAGTTTTATGTTGTCTCAAACTATGATAAAAGATATTAAGAGCAGATTGCTCATAACCTTTCCAAAACACCTGGGAATCATCGGCAAGATAGCCATGATATGTTGAAAAGGTGTAAAAGGGCAGAGTGCTCATAATTTTAATACACCTGGGAATCACCAGCTGAGTAGCCAAGTATGGTGAAGAGGTGGAATGAATCTGCAAGAAAACAAAAGAGAAATCAGACAAGAATACTTTAAATGAAATATACTTAATAGCTCATGCACATCTCTATAATGAATCTTGTTGTCAAGTCGAGCGGTGGTGATCAGGTGGTTGAACCTGATGGAACTCTAAAATTTTTGCAAAATTTAGGTCCCATTTATGATGTTAAAGAAAAGGGGATAATCATTCATGCCAAAGTCAAAGATATAACAAGAAATGCATACATTGTTGCATATGCATTGATATAATAATTTTATCATTAATATGAATATATTTGATATATGTTTAATTGCTGAAGGCAAAATCTGAAATAGCTTTGATATAAGCTACAGATATGAATATCAGTTAGAGATCTTAAGAAGGCTTCAGATTTGAAGAACTTGAAACAGCAATTAAAGTGTGTGAATCAAGAAAAACCCTGAAGCATCACACTAGCATACAGAACAATATGAATATTCTCAGATCACAGAGGCAAGACACAACAAGTAGCAGCAGCAGCAACAGGAGAGACTCTGATGGAGTCTTCAAATTTCTGCAAAATTTAGGACCCGATTGGTAATCATAAAGAGTGGAATTAACAAAGCATTTACATTGACCAAGTTTTGCAGCAAACATATCATTCTTAGTCAAACTCTGTCAAAGTGATACTGATACTGCAATCAAGATGCAACAGCACACAATATTGAATTGACTTATAAATGTTTGAAGTCTCAAGCCATAGTGATATGTACAAACAAAATATGGTATATTGGTCGAAAAACCATTTATTCAAAGGAGTACAATCTCAAAGTAAGACCAAGTTGGAAACGGTAAATAAGAAATCTCAGATTTCAGCCAATGATGGAAATCAAAGGCTTCAGCGATCAGCACCACAACAGCACTTGAATGGAGTAAAGCTACAATAGTAGATTAAATGAAATATGTTTATCACAGGATGGAACAAAATCATGGGTTTCAGACCTATGTCAATGAAGAGTCACAATAAGCATAAGGAAATCGCTGACTTGGCTGAGTCTCACCCTAGTGTTCCCGCACTGAATACACAATGGATATGATAACAATAATCTTGAAGAGAATATTTTACATTAATGGAGGAAGTGATGAATTGGACTAATTCTGAAAAGTGTCATTACCTATTTTCAGAGCCTTGGTACAGAAGCATTGAGTTTTGTATTGGCCTCCAACAGTGACATTTACGAGATACGGTGTTTGCAGGTAGACATAAGCCCAGGTCCAATAGCAGAAGTTCCTCAGTGAATTAGAGTAATTCTATTGCGCTTGATACTATATATCAAAATTCATTTAAGGAAGACATGAGGACATTGGTTGCCTTCTGTGTTATACATAAAACTCTTTCCTTCTCACCCGACTTCTCGCAGAAGCAAAAAGCCGATTCTGAAGTGTGAAGGCAGAGAAAGAAACAACGGCTGGAGGAACACGTCTTGCGCAAAAGCATGTTTTCGAATGCACATAACCGATGAAGAAACATTACAAATATAAAGATTTGTGTTTGATTTGTAAAAGGGAAGGTATTAGATGCACGACAAAATATTTATTAAAAGATTAAAGTCATTAAAAGTTGTAGCTATGACTATGTTAGAGTAGGATTATTTAAATAAAGAGGTGCAATTGGGCAAACTAAAAGTCACAACTTTAAAACAAGATAGGATATAAATATGAGTTTATTATTTCACATAGAGGATTGTAAGAGACATATCCGAACATTCAGACATTCAATAGAAAAGAAGTATTTTATATTTACTGTATGGAGAGATAAGGGCAATAATATGATTTTATAATAAAATTTTATTATTTTATTATTATAAAATTATTTTATTTTAATAATAAAATAAAATGTCTTTTGTTTACCTTTAATGGCGTGGAGATTTTAACTACAGGCGAATCGTCCTTCATAATTATATTTTAAAATTCTACATATGATTTTGTTATCAGATAAGTAGACATGGTCAATTAAGCATTTTAAATTTGACCATCACAGGTGTTGTGAAATATTTAATTGAACTCGTAAAGTTTAAATTCGTTATAGAAAACTCTTGAATTGGGTAGTCAGCGTTCAAGGTGAAGGTTTACCCGCTGGGTGTAGCGGAGCCCGAAGTGCAAGGGAATCTAAGTGATTTCCGTTCTTTGGCCAAAACTGATTGAGAAGTCCTATCAGAGAAGTGGCAGGCTCTTGGATTTCCAATCTGCGGTTTTGGGAACCAACAGAACCCATCGGAAATCCTTGGCCAAGGTAGTTTATAATTTTATAGGCATGTGTGCCATCTAATGATCACTTGATGTCAGTAGCGCCAGTTATGTAAGCATGTTCGTTTCATAATTGAGCGGACATTTAAAACACCAGGATGCTCAGGTGGTTGGACTAAAGAACATCCCGAGCCCAATCCCGAGGTAGGGAGGGTCATTCTAATTTGATAGAATGTGTGGGGATAAGTATGGTCCGAGGTTGGGAAGTTAAGCCTATGTCAATGCTTCTCCTCTCACCAAAGCCAAGGCTTCTACAACCAGCTAAAGATCCTCCGATAATACTTGTATGTTCAATTCCTTCTTTTCTTGTTAAGCATTTACTTGTATACAGTTATGTATGTTAGTTGTTAATCTAGTTATTTCAGTTGATCATGAATACAATTATGAATAGTTAATCATTAATCTAGTTATTACAATTGATCATGAATATAGTTATGCTAGTTAATCGTTAATCTATTTATTTCAGCTGAACATGAAATACAGCTGTGAATAGTTAATCATTGATCTAGTTATTTCAATTGAATGTGATTTCAGTTATTTTCTGTTAATTGTTAAAAGCAATTAATGTCATGTGAAAAGGATTCAGTTATCTATTTAAAAATGCTAGGAGATTTTAGTTTAAACCGATGTTGATTTAGATATGAAAATTCGTATGTTACACTTCGTAGATAATTTTTCTTGAGGCTCTCAATGAGGGATGTAGCTCCATCAATGGAACATTGAGCTAGCATGATAGTGTTGTTAGCAAATTGTTGAGTGATGCTCGAGATTCCATCTGTGACTTTGATTCCATGTAGGGAGCTCATGTCATGAGATGCACTTATAAGTCTACCAAAGGCTTTTGCCACAATTACAAATAAAAAAGGGAGATAGGGTCCCCTTGCCGAAGACCTCTGGACACCTCAAAGAAACCTTCTGGAGATCCATTAATAAGGATAGACATTTTGGGAGTGGAAATGTAGTTAAAGATTAGATGGATCCATTTTCTGGAGAAGCCAAAGGCCTCCATGCATTTGCATAGAAATCTCCAATCCACTTTGTCATATGCTTTTTGAAAATCTAACTTGACTAGCATGCATGGAGTTTTGTTGGCTTGTACAAAGTGAATGAGTTCCTGGATGATGATGACTCCGTCCATTATGGAACAACCAGGGATAAATCCTGTTTGTTCTTATGAGATAATGAGTGGAAGAACAGGTTTAAGTTTGTTAGCTAGGGCATTGGTGAGGATCTTGTAAATCGTATTACATAGGGCAATTGGTCTAAAGTCTCAAAGTTTAGAGCTTTATTTTTCTTTGGGATAAGGATGAGGAAGGTATGTTTGATTTCGCTGAGAAGATTGCCTGAGTTTCTAGACCCCTCAATGGCTTGCCAGAGATCATCACCCATAAAGTGCCAACATTTTTGCAAGTAATTGACTTGGAAACCATTAGGGATAGGGGCCTTATTTGGGTGCATTTGGAGTAAGCCATTCGGATTTCATCTTTTGTGAACTTGTTTAGAGCCGTATTGTGCTCATTTGTTACCAAAGGGGGAATGTTGTTCAGCAGGACTGATTGGGTAGGAAGATCTGAGAAATTCCAATTGTTGAGAACTTCAAAATAGGAGGTGGCCTTGCCAGCAATAGCTTCTGGATCTTCTACCATAATGCCTTGTGGATTTCTAATTTTAGTGATTTTGTTTACCAATTGTCTCATTTTGGAGTAGTTATGGAAGAACTTGGAATTTTTGTCTCCTACAGATAGCCAAGATTCCTTGGATTTTCGCTTCTAGAAGATTTCTTCCTTTGTTAGGAGGTCATCTTGTTTATTCAATAGTTCTTTTTCTTTAAAGTAGAGATCATTATCCATACCTTTGTTGAGAACCTCCTCATTAAGTTCCATAATGTCTAATTCTGTTTGATTGAGTTCTTCAAAAATGTTGTTGAAAGAGTACTTGTTCCATTCTTTGATCCTTAGTTTAAGATGCTTGAGTTTAGAGACAAAGCAAAACATTTTGGATCCTTGGAAAGTGACCTCATTCCACCAAACTTGTAGGAGGGAAAGGAAGTTCTTGTCTTGGAACCACATGCTTTCACATATAAAGGGGTTCTTGCTTGGTCTGGTTACTTCCATGATACCAAGCCTGATGGGAAAATGATCTGAGCCCAAGAGGGGCATGATCTCAGCAAAGAAACATAAATTAAAGGAAGCAAGATCCCAAAAAACAAAAATCTGTCTAATCTTTCAGCTATCAGATCCGATCTAGATCTCTTGTTGTTCTAGGTACAATCCCCATTGGGTGTTTGGATATCCATAAGATTGCAAGACAAGATCTTGATGGAGTTCAAAATTTCACATATTTGAGGCCTTCGTTTGTGAAGTAATTTTGAGACTTGATTTACTGATATCATAGTGTCAGAGTATTCTCAAATGATTATCATTGATGTCTAGAAAGTAAGGTGAAATCGTTGACAAGTTATCAAATATTTTGTGGCAAGAATTAAATCTACTAAGGCTGGGATAACAAGCAAAAAGGAGATTGAATGGAATTTGACAAGAGTTTGACCACTTGTCAGTCATTATTATACCAAGTGAGCATAACAATGATTTTCAAAATATCCGAATCAAAGGGTAGAGTTCGTGGCATATAGGAAGCACTAGAATATCACGAATTTGTGGGGGTTAACGTATAAATGAAATTAGAAGTCATCAGAATGAGTATACACAATGCATGTCAAATCACACCAAGCACATATATAACGGAATGAAAGCATTTAACATAAGGACACTTTTTTCACCGTCAAGGAATAGTCTGATTTAGTAGGAGGATGAATATATACACATGCCGTGAATCTTAGAAGATAAAGAAAAATACAAAGAATTAATAACTATGATTTCCTGGAGTTCGTACAAGGTAGACTTAGCCTATCCGTGTCCCAAACAAATGATTTGGATGGCTGGAGTTCCAGAATTCATGCAAATCATTTATGTTGGAAACAAATACTTTGAGCCTTGATGCATTTAAAAACAAAAATCTGGAGCTGCCGAGTGTAGGAAGCCACGAAATAAGTTTGATGGTCGATTCTAGAGCACGTACTGATATCAAAAACCTAGTGAAGAAATGTTGTGTTTAATATCTTATGCATTCATGGCAATGAGATATTCATATGGAACATACCCAAAAATAAATAAAATGATGCTATAAAGGTCATATTTCACAAGCCGCACTTGAGACATTATGGAGAGTTTATGCTTGACGGGATTTGGTAATGAAATTTTATCAAAGTAGAGCATGATTCGCGCAGTTTCATTTTCGATAGAAACAAGAGTTTTCAGATGCCTAATATGATTTTCTAAAAGATTTCATCGTCTCTCGTCCACGATAGTGATAAAAGCAAAAATACAACCAAGACTAAATATCCACTACTAATTACAATGTTTTAATTATGATATAGTATTAGCAGTTAAAATCAAGGGATGTATATTTTATTTTTAAAAGAAATGACTTTGGGGTTTAAAAGGTCACATCCTCTTAATTTGAAGATATAAATAAGAGGAGAAGATAAAACGAGACACTGTAACATTCGGAAAAACATTCATATTCAGGAGAAATTATTTTATATTACTTGTATGGAGGGATAAAGAGTTTAATATGATTTTGTAATGTAAATTCAATTATTTTATTTTAATAATAAAAAAAAATGTTCTTTGTTTATTATTAAAGGCTTGGAGATTTAAACTACAGATGAATCGTCCTTTGTGATTAATTTTTGGAATTTTGTATACAATTTAAATATCAGATGAGTAGACATGGTCATTTAGCATTTAAATTCAATCATCATAGATAGTGTGAAATATTTAAATGTTTCCGTATATGGGTCCAGTTTGTCTCCCAGAGGAGTTAAATTTCAATCTGGACTAATTTAAAATTGTATAAACATTTGATCTGTCGCATCTTGATTATTTAATTGGTGGAAGTATAAGTGCATAAGAACTTTATGAAGTTGTACGTGAAAATTCACTGAAGTTGACTCTATTGCCCGGATGAGCAGAGGCACTGGTCTTTTATTATTGAAGTCAAAAAATCTATATATTCCTTCTACAAGCATCAAATCCATTATTTACAAATATTATACAAAACATCCAACCATTACTCAGTTTCATTTTGATCGAGTTCAAGGACTTTGCTAGCCGGAGAATTCCCAAAGCTTAAATTTGCTTTAGAAAAGCTCTGAACCAAGTGATCAGGTTTGAGGAGAAGGTCTACCCGCCTAGGTGTAGCAGGGCCTGAAGTGAGGGGAATCGAGAAGTATTCATGTTTGTTGGCTAGAATTGATTGAGAAGTCCTATCGGAGAAGTGGCAGGTTCTTGGATTTCCAATCTGCATTTTTGGGAACCAACAGATCCATAGGTTGAAATCTGGAGAAGTTTGGTTTAGGGTCCTAACTCCACCTATTTTTTCCTCTAGGTTGGAGATGACATTAAAGTCACCTCCCAGTATGATGTTGCAGTCTTGGTGAGCCATAAAGAAATTGGATAGCTCTGCCCACAACTCACATTTCCCCAAGGAAGGAATGGGGCCATAGATGTTAAGAAGAATGAAGGTCAGTGAGGAGGAGAAACTCTTAACCCTTCCACTTGTCCAATTTGGATGGCTTTCCATAGGAGAAGTGTGAATTGATCTAGGGTTCCATAAACAAGCAAGATCACTAGATGTTGATAGGATAGGGTGACCCCAAACCTTCCAGATGCTCATTTTCCTATCAAGTTTTGCAAGTGCATTTGCTTGCAACTTTGTTTCTTGAATGAGGATGATATCTGAATTAAGAGTTTTAAGGCACCGCTTAAGAAAGTGTTGCTTGCCGGGGGCATTGCAACCCCTAATGTTCTAGGATGTAATCTTCATTGAGTAGATGGGAGGCCCTTCCCCTTTTCATTTTGAAAGAGAGATGTGAGTTTGGCTTGATTCCTAGCCTCATCGTCTTGTTTCCTTAAAACTGATTTGGATTTCCTTCCTCTTTTCTTGGATATTTTGCCACAAGTTGGGGATTTCTCCCCTTGCAAATTGTCTGCTAGGCCAAGATTTGGAAGGGCCCCCTCAACTTCTAGGGTCTTTCCTTCTAGCCCTAAATCCGATTCAAATGGCATCTCCAAATCCAGATGAGAGGGGTTGAGAGTGGGATGAGGGGATGCTAAATCTTCAGAAAAATCGGTTATTTGATTGATGTTGAGCATGTCATAAATTGATTTGAGTTCCATGGGAATTTGATTGTTGTCATTCAGCTCATGGGAGAGAGAATCCAAAGGAGGATGGGTAACAACCATGCGAGATTCAAGTGCTTGCCATCTAAGAAGTTTTTGTTGGACTTCTTTGTGGGTGTAGGTAAATTCTCCCATTATATCATTAAGCTGTGATAATCTTGTTTGAAGGGAATTGATAATGATCTTGGCCTCCACTTTGTGGCAATATCCATGTTGTTAATATTTGGGGGAGGAGGAGCAAAGGTTGGTTTGGAGGAGGGAGGGGGTGGGGGAGGAAGAATTTTCTCCATATCCAGCAAGGACAACCCAAATGGGAGGGGCTAAAGAGGGAGTTCAAGGTGGGGAACTGCCTCAATACTATTTAAATCAATGAGTGGGGCGGGGAGGAGGCAAACCTTTTTGAAGAAGGAAGTGTAGTTACAACCGATGGAAGCAGTGGGATTCTTTGATTTGGGGAGGGGAAGTGGGGGGAACATTAGGGGGTTTAGATAGCAAGGAGCTTGTATCCAAGGTGGGGTTGGGGTTGAAAACAAATCCTCCTGATTGGAGAAATTTAATTGAATGAACAGAGGATGAGGAGGCTGCTTCCAGGGACAATAGATTCAAGGATTGGAAAATCTTTTGAGGAGAAATAACTCCCGAAGAAGTGAAACTCTGTTAACATCGATATCCCCTAGGGAGGGTTTTGGGAAGATGCTAATTGTTTTTTCGAACATAGTTAAAGTCATCTTTGAAAGTTTAGCTGGGGATTTAAGAGGAGGAGAACTTTGCATTATTCAAGCTTAGTGCTAGGGTTTTCAAACCCTAAGAAGGTGCTGAGACAATCCTCGATGCTGTGCATTGATTTCAAGTTTAAGAAAGATGGGGGGAGAATACCCAGATCGAACCAGAGGGCATGTCTTTGTAGATCGTAATAATGAGGATTAAAATTATCGGGGTAGTTCAAAAAGAAAAAGGGATGTCCAACATAGTCAATTTTACCTTCTTCCACCAAGAATGACTTTAGATTTTCAGAGAAACATTCAATGCAAAAGAAATCATAATCAAGGTAGTAAATGCTTATCTGATTAGAGAAGGCCGAGCCACACCAATCCATCATTGCCTCCTTATCTTTCTTGCACCAGTGTGCCATTAATTTGTGTGAGCTTGAAGATGCGTTCGATGCCTAGCCAAAAACCCTTGTTGAGGACAAATTCCATTCGGCTTGGGTCTTAGGGTTAGGGTAGGGCTGAGACTGGTTGGAATTGTCTAACACATCCATTATCCAAGGTTTGCCAAGGGGAATGGTGTTGGCTCCCATAGTGAAGGAGGCGGCCAAAGAGGATAAGGGGACAACCCACATTCCTACTTCTTGCCTAGGGAGAGATTGATTAAGCGAGATAGGGGGGGCAATGGGGGATCTTTGACTTCTCCTAGCACGATTGCGCCTATCTTTCCTTACCATAAAAGAAGGACTTCGTTTCCTGTTGAGGCAATATGATTTGTGGACAATAGATCTTGCATTTTTAAAGAGTATCCTTTTTCGGGTTTTGCCATTGACTTGAAAGCAGGGATGAGAGAATAGAAGATCGTAGGGTGGGGGAAACAAGAAGATTTCCATGCTCCATATAAGGGAAGGCGTGGAAGGAAGGAAGGAGACAAAGCAGAAGGGAGGCGACGATTCAGATTAGGTGAGAAGGATGTCGATTGCAGGAGCAGAAAAGTTCGCACACCGTATATTCATGCAATTGATTCAATTAATCCTATAGTTTTAGATTACGGTAAAAGCAGGTTTTGAAGGGACCCCGAAACCCTTTTACAAAAAGTAGAAGATAAAGCAATAAAGTCCAACCAGGTAATAGAAACCTTCAACAAACTGAAGCACAGAATCAAAATCAGGTTTTATAGGGACTTGAAACCACAAGAAAAGTCCAAGAACAAACTAACTAGGTTTTACAGGGACTTGGAACCACAAACAGTCAAAACGAAAGAAACCAAAAACCAGGACTAGAGACTCCAACCAGCAACCAGAACAGACATAAACTAAACCAGGGAACCCGACCCAGAGCCACTATTGCAGCTCCAAGATCATTTTAGCAGCTTCCTTACCAATTGCAGCAGTCTCTTGAATGGTGTCAGCAGCCGAAGCAGTAGCAACTTTCATTGCACTCTTCCTCGAGCTCTGCCTTGTTCTTTTGCTCGGACCCTCAGCCGAAGTGATAACTTCATTAGCCCTTTTGCCCAGGCTTGCAGCGGCCGCACAAATACTCGAGGTGACCTGTTCCATCTTAGTGCCACTCTCCTTGATAAGCATTCTGAGGTTCTACTCATAGTTGTTAAGTTTATTAGGGATGTCTCCCATCTGCCCTTCCAGTTGGCTAAGTTTGACATTGATAGTATCTAGGTTATGTTGAAGACTTTCAACCTTTTTCTTCAAGCCCATCATTTCATTGTAGATCCAGGAATCTACTTTGAGCATGGTGTCAGCTTTATCCTTCGCAGAATGCAGGAAGGAGAGCATGGTATCCCTTTGCAATGAGTCGCTATCATCTTCAGCAATTCCTTGTGGGGGGGAACGGGCATTGTCATTGTTTTCCTCCATTTCCATTTGATCCTCCTTACGAACCCGACAGAGTCTTCTATGTGAGCAGAGTCCTTTTTTTCTTCCTCTATCCCCTTGACAGGAGAAGCAGTCTTAGCCGTATGGTCCTCCTTTCTCTTCTCTACAAGGTTCTCAACAGTATTATCTTCCTCTTTATCACCCCCACTAGAAATAGCCTGGTTACCCTCATTAACAGATTTACTCTGTTCAGAATTACCATCACTATTGGCTTCCTCTTTCCCTTTTTCATTATTACCTTCAGTCTTCGGGTACTCGTCGAGATTAGAGCTTAAATCCCCGGCGTCAGTATCTTCGTCAACCTCAGGGTTAATATTCTCACAGGTTTCCGATTTCTCGGTCTCAGACTCGTCATCCTCGTGGTTTTGAGAAGCTGAGGGTTTCAAATTCAGGGCTTTATCTTTACCCTTAACAGAGTCACCCTTATTACTCTTAATGGAGTCCTCCTTGTCCTTAGAGGGAGTGGAGGCTATGTGTTTATTTTTACAATACCTCTCGATAAGAAGAATCAGCCCTTCATGTAAAATGGGTTTGGACTCCTCCTTCTTATGAGCTTCTAAACTATGAAGTAAAGAAAACCTCAGAAAGAAGGGGAAAGATATTCTATCTTTATGTCTGAAATGATTTAAAAAAACAAAGTGGCATTTATGAACTCTTTTACTTCTTCCATCAAGTATGAAATACTCACGGATACAACAAAGAACATCCCTCTAGATCTCTTTTATCTGATGCACATCGAAGAAATCACCTCTTTTCCAATTGCTTCTCCTCGTCTTCCGTTTTCGGAAACTTTTTGTAGGCTGCATTTGAAATACTGGTTTGCTAGGTGAATTTTATGCCCGCTGTGGAGAGCCCCGTGATCTTTGCTATAAAATCCTCCGTGAGTTTCACAGTAACACCATGGAGAGTAACTTTGTCATTGGACCAGTTCTTAAAGAAAGCCGTAGTGATGTGTGGCTTAAAACCATTGAGTCGCTCCAAATAACAGGTCACATTTCCTTTCTGCAGAATTTTCCATACATTCTCACGAGCCTTCTAGGCATCACAGTTCTTTGGTTCTTGCTTGCGTGGTTCGCCCCCCATCTGCTTGAGAACGCATTAACGCCAGAGTAACCAGACGCAGACAGAGAAAGGGTTAAAATGAAAACTGTTTTTCGTCCCATCAAAAGAGACTCCCTTTTTCGGAGATACGTGCTAAACCCACATCGCATTCATTTGAGTGTACTTCCTTGGGGAAGAAAATCTGGCAATAATATGCTCACTCCACGAAATCATTAACTTTCTAATCTTCACAAATCTTTCCCACTTGCGCATGGATGGCTTCATAATGAATAATTGCTTTGAGATCAACTTGGTTAGTTAATACATCAGTCCACCTCACCTTTTGCCCCGATAGGACTGCGTAGTTGGCAATCCAATCAGCAACACCGTTGGCCTCCCGAAAGGTATGGGATATGACAACTTTTTCAAATTTTTGAATAAGGTATTTGATCTCCTTGATTGTGGCCTCTATCGACCATGAGATAGCACTTTTATTATTTAGGATATTCACAATATTTAGAGAGTCACCTTCCAACCATAAATTCGGACATCCCAAATCCACGACAATTTTCATAGTATAAAGGGCAGCCGTTGCTTCAGCAATGTGACTATTAGTCTTGCCTATGGGGATTGCTATAGCATCTTTAACATTTCCTCTATGATCTCTCAACACACCTCCACAACCCGCACTTCCCGGGTTGCCCTTAGCAGCACCATCAAAGTTTCCTTTAATCCAACCATAAGGGGGGGAGCTCCAAGTGATGGTCAATCTTGGGTTATCAGTTTGAATTTTAGGATTTTTGGAATGCATTGGATTATCAACAGGAAAGGTTTTATCAGGGTTCTTTAGAGATCTGAAATTCTCCTTCAAAGCTCTAATAATATTCTGACCAAGCACCCATCCAGGAACCTCTCTATTTCTAAAAATTCTATTATTTCTGTCTTTCCAAATACCCCACCAAAGATGAGGAAGAGTAATTTTCCATAGGAATTGAACATCAACATTCTTAGAAGGGCATTGCCAGCTTTTAAAAGAAGATTCCACATTGTTATGATGAACCCAGGTCAAATTCCAATACATAAGGATCTCAGTCCAGACTTGCTGGGTATAAGAGCAGTTCAGAAACAGGTGGTCTCTATCTTCAAATCCATTCTTGCATAAAATACACCTATTCACCAAATTTATACCTCTTTTCTGCAAATTATCAAGGGTCAGAATTTTATTTTGAAGCAGGACCCAAAAGAAGATGTTAATTTTAGGAATGAGACCCTTAGTCCAAGCCTGCGCCCAAAAGGGAAGATTTTCCTTCTCCTTAGAAACAAAGAAAGAAGAAACTTTGAATTGCCTAGTAGGATCAGCATACCAAATAATCTCATCCTCAAAAGAAGGATGGAGAGAAACAACATTGAGAGAAACTTGGATGTGATTGAAGCATTGATCAATGTCCTTCAAGTTCACCCAAGAGTCATTCTGCCAGTAATGACTAACAAAAGTGCCATATCTTTGCTTGCATAAGTGAACATGTGTCATATCTTGAACATCTTCAATTAGGGGGTGATCCTTAAGCCAGACATCTTCCCAAAATCTCACCCTAATCCCATTACCAATTTTCCAAGAGCACCCTTCAAGAATTTTCTTTGTTCCCTGCACAGCTCCCCAAATGGAGGAAGGATAGCAACATCAGAAGAAGAGAAGAAATCAGGAAGAGAAACAGAATTAAGAAAGTACTTGTGTTTCCAAATGGTACTCCACTCTTTGTTTTCATGAAAGACACGCCATCCTTGTTTAGCTAGAAGAGCTTTATTCATGCTTCTGATCTTCCGGATGCCCAATCCACCTTCCCTGACCGGTTTACAAACTTGGTCCCAAGCAATTAAAGGCATTCTCTTTTTTTCCTTTGCACCAGTCCATAAAAAATTCCTTTGAATATTGTCAATAGCCTCAGCAAATTTAGTGGGGATTTTAAAAAGACTTAAAGCATAAGTAGGTATACTTTGGAGAGAAGCTTTAAGAAGAGTTAATTTTCCAGCCTGGCTTAAAAGGTTCCCTTTCCAACCAGCCAACTTCTTGCTGAATTTGTTAATGAGGTCTTCCCAGAAGGAATCCAGAGCCTTCAAGCCTAAAGGAAGACCCAGATAGGAAGAAGGTAAAGACCCTATAGAACAACCAAGGATTTTGGCAATTTTATGTTGTCTAAGAATAGTGGTATTGAGAAAAAACACAGCACTTTTATTCTAGTTAACCAGTTGGCTTGAGGCAGAAGAATAAAGATTAATTGCTTGCTTCAAATTTCTGGCTTCCCTGACTTCAGATTTCCCCAAAAAGATGGTATCATCAACAAATTGGCCATGAGAACATATAAGAGGATGGGAAGAGGGTTGTAATCCCTTAATAACTCCTTTATGCACCAGATCCCCAATGTACCTCCCCAAACAATCAGCCATAATAACAAAGAGGATGGGGGATAAAGGGTCCCCTTGTCTCAATCTCCGAGAGGGATTAAAAAAATGAGAAGAACTACCATTAACCAGAACAGCAATAGAAGAAGTAGAGATCAACTGATGAATCAGTCCAACAACCTTGTTGTCAAAGCCAAAGGTAATCAAAATGTTTGAGAGAAAAGACCAATCAACTCTATCATAAGCCTTAGCAACATCCACTTTCATTACAAAACCTTGATTGTTAGAACAAGATAAGGAATGAATATTCTCATGAGCAGAAATCACAGAATTGAGGATTTGTCTACCTGGAGTGAAGCCATTTTGTTGGTCAGCAATGATCAAAGGGGTCACTAGAAGCAATCTAGAAGTAAGCACTTTGGATATAATTTTATAGAAAGAATTACAAAGGCTGATCGGCCTGAACTGATCAGGTGACTCAGCTCCAATTTTCTTAGGAATCAAGCAGAAGAAGGTGGAATTGACTTCCTTAAGCATTTGTTTTGCCCCAAAGAATTCCTTTACCGCATCACAAACATCTTTTCCAACAAGTTTCCAAAGTTTCTGAAAGAAAAACATGGGAAAGCCATCAGGACCAGGGGCTTTTTCTCCTCCTAGAGAGCTAACAGCTTTGAAAATCTCATCATTCTTAGGAATTGAGCTTAACAATTTGTTTTGATCCTTTGAAACCAGAGTGGGGATCACTCTAAGGAATTTTGCCTGGTGTTCCATATTGATGTTGGGGTCCGCTGTCATAAGACCAGAGAAAAAAGTCACCATCTCATCCATGATGTCCTTATCCTCCTCAATCTTCAAATCTCCCTTAGTAAGATGTGAGATATGAGATTTGGCTCTATGCTTCAGTGTGGATAGATGGAAAAATTTGGTATTGTTATCTCCTTTAGTCAACCATATCAATCTTGATCTTTGCCTCCAATAGATCTCTTCTTTAGTAATGATGTCATGGTATTGAGTCAGCTTTTCATTTTCTTCTAAAAGAAGGTCTGGGGAATATCCCTCCTTCTGAATTATATCCTGGATTTTTTGGATATCCTCTTTCAATATAGATTTATCCTCAAAAATGTTTCCAAAGCATCTTTTGTTCCAAATTTTGACTTTTTTTGTTGACATTTTTAAGTTTAGAAGTCACTCTGAAGAGAGCAGTACCATCAATTTTGATGTTCCACCATTCTTCCATTTTTCTTTCAAACTGAGGGTGCTGCATCCACATCTTCTCAAATCTAAAAGGAAAATTCATCTTAGGACTAATCTTATTAGCAGTGAAAATAAGAGGGAAGTGATCAGAACCAATTTTCTGGTGGGCTTCCAACTTGCAGATGAAATATTTTGTCCAATTAGGAGAGATAAGAGCACGATCAAGCCTTGCCTGAATACAATCATTGCCAACTCTCTTATTACTCCAAGTGAACTGAATGCCTTGAAGATCCATGTCCATTAGGCCCTCTTTGTTTATAAACTCCCTAAGGTCCATTCTTCCTTCGAGCTGGGTTGCATTACCTCCCATTTTTTCATGGTCATAAAGAGGGACATTGAAGTCTCCCATGATAATCCACCTACCAGAGTAATCTATACTTTTAAAATTGGATATAGAGTCCCAAACCTTCTTCCTTTGGCTTTTCGTGTTGGGAGCATAAATATTCACAATATACCAGTCCTCTTTTTGATCAGCACTAGTAATTTTAGCAATCATAAAGTATTTACTAGCCCTCAAAATAGTCCCAGCAAAGCAATTTTTTTTCCATAGCATCAGGGTTCCCCCTGAAGCACCTTCTGAACTACTAGCATTAATAGAGTAATTTTTAAAAGCTTTTATCTGCTCTGCTTTCTCTTTGTTCATCTTAGTTTCCTGAGGCAGAAGAAAATCAGGTTTCTGTTCTCTAACAAAATTCCTAACAACATCTAGTTTATGGTAACTATTCAGCCCCCTAATATTCTAGGTGATAATTTTCATTTCCATGTTTTAGGGGTATAATCCAGAATAGTTGCTTGACAACCATCAGCAATATTCTGCAAGCTTTCTAACTCCCTGGTTTTCTTAGAAGATTTCCTTCCACGTCTATCCGAAGACCCAACATCTGGTTTCACCTTGGACTGCTGATCTATTTTTCTCCCAGGTTTTACCGGGGTTGAAGCTTTGGGATTCACTTTAGTATGCAATTCTAATTTACTGCTTCGAGTCTCGACCCCCTTTATGTTATTCTTATTTTCAGCCCTTTTCCTTGAATTTAATTTAAGCTTTGAGATTACTCCATCTTCTTTGACAGCTTCTAGGACAGGAGGGTCCTTAAAAAGGGTATCCTGGGAAAGTAAAAGGGCAAAAACCTCCATCTCCCTGGGCTGAGTTACATCATCCTCTCTATGAGCTCCATATTCAGCCAAGACTTCTCCTTCCTCAAGCTCTATCATCTCATCAAGATTACTCCATTTATCCTCCTTTTGATAAAGAACAATTTGCTTTGATAAATCCGGCAGGTTATCTATACCTCGTTCAGGCAAGATGGGATCAAGTTGAGATCCATTCACTTCTTTTTTAGAGTTTATGTTCTTCGTCTTAGGCACGAGCCTAGTCCCATCCTCAAGAAGAAGCTTAGAGACAATATCCACAACAACTGGTGGAGCTATTGGGTTCTCAGTCTCTTTCTTCTCTTTGAGATGAACGTCTTTAGGTTTCCAAACCTTCTTTTGCTGAACCTTAGTCTTTTTCACTTCCTTCTCACTACTCAAGTGGGTTTTACTCTTGGAGGGGCAGTTTTTAACCAAATGACCCTGTTTCTTACAAGCATAACAAGCATTAGGAAGATCTTCAAAAATGATTACTTGAGTTTTCTTACCAAGCTTAGAGATTAAATCCACCTTTTCAGGGAGATGATTCAGATCCGCCACCTTTACATATAGTCTAGCACTCTGGAGTTTGGATCTGGTCGTAGTAGCATTATCCAAAGCCACCAGTTCACCAAAGGAACTGGCTATACCCTTAAAAATATCTTCATGCTAGAATTCGAGAGGGAGTCCAGGAAGTCTAGCCCAAATCGGGGTAGAAAGGAAAAAGGAATCTGATAAAACCATATTAGGCTCCCATTTTTTGATTGTAAGAGAACATTTTCCAAAAGACCAGGGACCTCCACAGAGAACCAGATTCATATCTTCCTTACAGTTAAAAATAAACAGAAAGAAACCATTCCGCATGGGAGCAATGTCCACCTCCCCGCGAATAGCCCATTTCCTCTTAACCATTTTCCTTAGAGAATCAAGATCTGGTCTTGCCCCCAAAAATTTGCCCACCAGCGTGAAATCCATGGAGGAAATAGAGAAATCCACTAAGGGGTCAGGGATAAAGACTTGGAACTCACCTTTCTCCCAACTAGTCTTAGAAGTCACTGGCGGGAAAGAAGATTTGCCAGTTGGTTTCCTGCCGAAAAGTGAAGACCAGGTCTTCTGTTCTGAGGACCTTACCTTTTCTCCAACAGAGGAATTAACTTTATTAGATTCCACATAATCTTTCTTTTCCTCTTTGTCCTGACCCGACACACGAGAAGCAAAGGCAGAATCCAAGGGCGGGTCACGGACCCCACAAAAAGTGTCTGAAACATGTCCAGACTTACCATCATCCCCAACCGCCACGGAACTCGATCCAGCATTCTTCCCAGGTGCCCCCACAGTTCCTCCAGGGTCTGTACCTCCTGCCAGGTTCTCCCTAACTAGTTTCCCTCCTGCAAGCGAGCCTGCTAATTCAAGAACTGTTAGAGCGCCCAGTAATCCTATAGTTAATTAAATGATTAATTCAAAATCCAACCCATTCAAGGGGTACACATGGCAAAACTAAATTAATTAATTTAATGATTAATTCTATTTTCTCTCACCCAACACGGGGGACAAATCAATATCAACCAATGGGAAATAAGAATAGAGCTCACATGGATCACTAAAACTTTTCTATTTCCACCATCCAATTTGCCTTCGCAATCTTGACTGTTAATCTTGTCATGTTGCACAAATATTTGAAACGGACTTTGTCTCTTTGTCTCAATATTTGAAACCATTTATCAAACTCTGATTGAACCTTGGCTACCTAACTGTATCCCCTGCCATCGGGAAAAATCTATAAATAGGAAGCCATTCTTAGAGAAAATCATCCATTATCATCTGTTGTCATTTTAATAAAAGGAGAATGTAATGGCTATTTTTCCCTTTTGAGTTTAAAAATAAGATTAGAGTTCTAAAAACAGGACAACAGATTATTCTAATTACTATAATTGCTTTATAGTTTTTGAACAGAATAATTAAATAACAGATATACACTAAAGCATGTTTTCAACAATCTCAGTAAGATTATAGAACGAGAAGTCAAATCTAATCTAATTCTTCAATTTTATTTTATACGAACAGCTATATTGAAATAAAATGCAAAATGGAAAGGAACTTACTGAGCAGTTAGAAATGACTGTAACTGGAGCATTATACTTTTCTTCGGTTAGGGGAAAAGGTATCATGAGGGCGTTTATGCTCACAACCATGGATCAATTCTTATCCTCCCTTGCACACTTCTAGCTGAAGTTGGCCCAGCCCTCCGCAAGGAATGGGGAATGACTAGGAACAAGTCTTCTGAGAACTAGCATAAGAGTCCTACACCCTGTCTGCCACACCCTTCAACTTCTGTTGTCTTGGTATGACACCTAACTAGAGGCGTATCGGGAATCTTAGGACTGACCAACACTGGATTAGTGCACCTTGGCCAAGGATTTCATAACTATGAGGTCAGCCTCTCACCTCATCCCACTTGCGCCCTGGCCCTGTGATGATATGGTTTACCATGAATAGAATTTCCTCTAATACTTGAGATATATGATTCAGCTTCTCTGTGTACCTGCTGAAGGCCTTCAGCTTACCGGTAAGTTTCTAAGGTTCTTCTCAAGCATTAGGGATCTATAGAACATTAGCTTGCATCATGGGTGAGTTAGAATCTAATTGATTAAGAATCTTTGAACTTGAGACTGACCATAATTTTAAAATGGATGTTACACAGTTTTTGTATGAAAGATGAAGTTGTTTACTGTTTTCCTCGGCACATTAAATCTTCTCAGCTGGTATACAACAGCCTTGAAGAAACATATCTATCAGAACTTCTGGTGCTACATGTTCAGCCTTGAGACCCCAAGAAGTGCTTTAGTTCAATTGATCTACACAATCTTGTTACCAGGCCCTTTGTTTGAGCACTAAAGGTTACTACTAACTTAGAGATAAGAGGGCAAGGTTTTAATTGCAAATCTGTGTGTATTGTCCTGTTGGACAGAGTAGTAGATGCTACAGTCCTCAACCATCCTGATTCGTTGTAATTTGGGCGTCTTTAAATTGTGTACCCAAATCTGCAATTATCCCAAGTCAAAGAAGAAAGATGCCATTTTGGCCCAACAGCTTCTCAAGACAAACTCCTTTTAAACCTTTCACAGAAAAGCTTGGATGGAAGAAAGTGTTTGGTGAAAGTACAAACTGTCCTTGAGAAAGAATGTAAGAAAAACTTTATTTGTTCTGGACAGACTACAGAGAAGTATGATTTTTTTTGTGAACATCAGCTATTTGAGCAAAACTTTATTTGTTCTGAACAGATTACAGACAAGTAGAATTTTTTTGCGAACATCAGCTATACGAGGTACATCTATATATTGTTTCTTTCTTTTATCATCCATATCAAAAATCGTATAAGATTCTAAGAGTTCTTTATAAAAAATATAGCAGTAAGCAATCCTACTTGGACCTCTGCAGAATTACAACTCGTCGCTTGAAACTAAATTTAAGAATTTTAACCTTGTTTGAGAGCAAAAGTGGATAATGTGTATGGACTTGAAGTAGGTTGAGATAGAATGCTGCAAATGCCTCAGATGGAGACATTTGTTCAGCTATTGATGACCTTATGCAAATTCCTTGTTTGTTTTCTTATTCATGCATGCTAACTTCCACCAAGCTCAACGTTGCTTGAGGAGAATAAAATTCAGACAAGAAAGACACCGAATGGGTTAATGATGGTGTACAAGCCTGCTCAAGTTACTCCAAATCCCTTCTCTCCAAAAACAGTAATGACTTTTGTTTTTCTTTTCACGGAGAAGATGTGACTACCTTCCATCTTGTTCCTACCACCTTCGGTGATGATGAAATACAAGATGAATGGAAACCGTTTATACTTTTCCTTCATCATCACATGATGCCATCCTAGCAGCAATGAAATCTCTGCTGTTTGATGCAGTGACTTGGCACTATAAATCTGCCAGTCCTCATTGTTCTTAGTGGGAGGGTATCCACGGCATCTGCAATGTTCTTGAGGAACTAATAATTGTTAATCAAGCGGCTTCCTTGCCAGCTCCCAAATTTTAATTTAATTCCAATTAATCATCTTTTGGGGGTTCAAAGATGACGACCCGTTAGTGTTACATAGATACATGACAAATGAATTTAACCTGATCAAGAATATGATAGGCATATGATTGAATGAAATTTATGATTATCACAAGGGTGGAAGTGAAAAAATTAAAGAAATAATGGCATAAATAATTATTAATACAAGGGCGGAAGTGAAAAAACTAAAGAAATAAGGCATAAATAATTATTAATAGTTAATAATAATTCAGTTGAGTTCTCAAAATTATAGAGGTGAGTATATAAATATAAGTATGCACTTATATTCTTCCATAATTTTTTAACCCACATTACATGCTCATATACATGTGATTAATTATGGCCAAACACTTTGCCCATAATTAATCACTTATATATGGACATGCAAAAATATGGATAAATTCATATTATGGACATATGTACACACTTAATTATATACATACATGTATACTCTAAATCTAAGGTGAACTAAGATCAAGGATAACAAAAGGATATGCAATTAATGTTAACAATTAGAGTGTGACAAATAGGTTATTCCGGCTAGGTGCAAGTCAGTACCATACTTATTACTAACTTTACAACAGAGAGATGTTCAACAACACTTCCTTAAGGCCCCTAGCCTACCAGGTTACACTATTCCTCGACTAGTCAGCCTTACCAGTTTCAAAGATCTTGTTCCTATTCATCATATCACACCTTATCCCTCTTTCCCAGTGATACCTTTTCCCTCCTCTTGGGGGCTGTAGCGGTCCTGCCAGCACTTTGCCAAAACAACCGTGGTCAGTCTGTCAATCATAGCATAGTAATCTCAGCAAAATACATAATGCAAAACAACAATTACATGTATCTCAGACTTGCCTGATCATAAAAGATAATATAAAACCGATTATAACCCCATTAAATAATCATCATGGTTCCCTTTCCACTCGCTGCACAAAACATTAACTCCTCAAATCTCGGTTTTCTATTTCCTGTATTTGGCAGGGAAAGGGCTACTTAGTTATTTTGTCAGACATGTGTCCTCCTGTTTCTGGAATAAGAACAAAAGATACAACCCTTTCCTGTGAATTGGGTATGCGTGCACTTACCTTGGCTTTGGGTGAAATCCGTTTCACAGCTACAAAGAAAGCATTTGATAGATCTTTAGAAGCTGAAGATGATCCTGTTTATTTGGAGCCTGATGCTCGTGAAGGCATGCTCCAATCTGGTGGAAATCTTGTCATTAAGCTTCTTGAATGTGAAGAAAGCCAGGGTATTACTATTAACTCTCAAATTGCAGCATAATTTATATCTATGCAATTTTTAATATGCTAAATTGTGCGTTTGTGCAGGATTTCCCAAATTTTGTAGGGAGCATTTCAAAAAGATATCCTGGTTGAGGCCAAAAGCAACTCGTTCTTCTTCCACAGAGATATACTTGATCTGTAAAGATTTAAAGTGATCATTTCGTCAAAAGGGTTTTGAGGGTTTGACAAATGCGTAGTTGGTAAAACCTCTCCATTTAGGTTTGGCAATTCAACAAGTGCAGGGAAGGGATAAATTTAGTTTTGATTGTGCCTTTCTTTTAAATGTGCTTTTACATTGTAAAACAATCAAACTTAAATTATGGCTTGAGACCTTTGTTTGGTTTAGTTACTTAGTATGTAAGTTATCCTGGTATCACTTTCAAAACAAATACCTACTTTTTATAATATAACCCAGCTGGGAGGGGAGATGTCTATTCAACCAACTCACGGGTGGAATGTACTATATATACTTGAAACTTTCTATCTGTTATGATTTTGTTTTTTTCAAATAAGATATATTATTTTTCACTCATTGTAAATCTTGGCAACATTTAAGCAATACTCATATATTGTTTGTGTTCCTCCTCGGCACTGTGTTGGATGTTGGGATTTTGTATATAGCTTTCCACATCCATATCAGTTATATCAATTTATATTGAGTTTATATCTATTTTGATAGAATGGTTTAATGCAATTACATATAAACAAATGGCATAGTTTTCAAGCTCACTTCCCTGGCTTTCATCTATTTTCATTTACACCTTCTGATGTAATTTATCTTGTCCCATCCATATTTGTATGCTGACACAAGACATTTTGTCATTTATAGAACATATAATTTCCTGTTTTTTGAATATCTGGCCTTGACAAGATCTTACCAACCTAATATAATTGGCTATTCTTGCAGTTGTGTGATTGATCCTGGATTTGTAGATTTAACTATAGAAATTTGGAGTCATTCAAATATAGTCAACTCACCATTTCACTAGTTATTGTGAGCCAAGTATCACCATTTTTTTTTTCACAATTTATTGTTACGCTCTTGTATTTCTAGGCATTCAAACACCCTTCAATTCATAGAAAGTATTGAATATCATTTACTTTTAAGTAGCCTGCTAGGAACACTTTAATTGGAGCCACCTAAAAATGAATTCGAATTTGGAGTAGACTTTGAGGTGGACTGCATAATAGTTGTGCATTTGGTAGGACTAGGAGTAATCCACACATTACAAGATGGTTCCACAAATGTAGAAATAAGTTATATGCAATGGTTTTGATTTGTGCTTAAATCCAACTCAAGTTTTCGATAGATTAAGAGAATATTTTTCTAGTGTCATTTTAGTGTGTGGACCTTCTCTACATTCATTTTCTTGGATGTATTTAATTATTACCCAGTTTCAACGCAGGGTAGCATGCAGGTTACAATGGACGAGAGGGTATTGTGACATCTGGGCACCAGTCTCGACCAAACATCCATGAGTTTCAACTAGACAGCCTCGGGCCTCAACCAGACAAATGCCAGATTACTAAACTGCAAATACAGAATATTTGTTTTTTATACGGTGGGCCAGGTTCTTCTCTATCCTTCGCCATTTCCTATTGTTTTGTGTCTCTGTGGTTTTCATTCTTGTCTGAGCGACAAAACCTCAAATCTTTCATATATCTTCATTCACAATCAAAAGCATGGAAAACAAAAAAGCACCTTTCATTACTTCAGACGAAACCATGGAAAACTGCAAAACACATTTTAATAGCCCAGACAAAGCGCAGTTAGCAGATTTGAGTGAGATTGGGGAACAAGAACTATCATACCCTATTAATTCTGCCAACAACATGAGAGTAGGGAAAATTTGTCAGGATGATGTGACAGGTGCAATGAAGCAAACATCAATTGTTGAAGTGAAGAATGGGATAGAGTCGAGCAGTATCATAATGAGTGGGGTTCAAACATTCGATGGTTCTCAAAGAAATATATCAGACAGAGGCCTATGTTTGGAATGTTAACTGAAAATGGTTTTATGATCCCTTTCAACTTTTCTGGGATGCCCTCGGCAGTAGCTCAGACTGTAGTTTGGAAACCGAGTTTCAACTTCCAAACTGGGGATACAAGTATGCAGTGGCCTGGCAAGCAAGACCAAATATGGGACAATAAATTGATCTCAAACAAGAAATGTGTATGTGTCAACGCAAAACAATACAAACGAATCCTAAGTCATAGGAAGATTTGTCAAGCTAAGTATGTAAGGTGGGTGAAACAAACAGTGATACATCCAAGGACTATGTTGAAAGTTTTAGAAATGGTTGAGCAAGACAAGCAGAAGCAAAGTAAGGGAGAGGAAACTAAAAATACCGAGTCCCTCTCAATGGATATTCGGGTGAAACCTCATGCAACAAACACATTTGAAACGAGAAAAGATTAACACTAGCACATAAAATCTGGCTTCTACACCCAACATGGTGTCCGGATCTGTTTGTTAATGAGTTGATGTTCATGAAAGAGGATACATGCTTTAGAAACAAGAAGTCAGGCAGAGGATAATAGATAAAGGCAGTCATCGAGGACAATATGAAGTTAACATGTGAAACAAATCACGTAGAAAACAGGTTCAAAATCTGCAGTTCAATATGGAAAAGGGGAATATGAATTAATTCTATTAAGATGAGAATTAGAGGGAATAAAATAAGGAGGAGGATGCAAAGTAATAGAGGGTGACAGTGATGACCTGCAAATTAAAGAAAAACAATCTACAATGGCAAACATGGAGTTTGAAGAAAACCAGCTTAGGGAATGGATAGAAGAGGTCAAATCATGGACCCAACTAGAGAAAGGACTGTCAAACACACCAATTGACCTCATTGAAAAGCAAGTAAATAGGCAGATTCGAGAGAAGAAAGATAGAAGCGATAAAGCATTAAATATCATCATTAAAGGGCTAAAAGACTATGGTGAAAAGGAGAACACAAAAGATTTGATAAGGGATTTCCTTATGGACCATTTAGGGTGGCATAGAATAATCCAACAAACACAAAGAATTGGGAAATGGACAAAAGATAGCAGGAATAGACATGTAAGGGTGTTTTTCAAGAGCACAGAAGATAAGAATATGATACTAAGGAATAAGGCCCTCCTCAAAGGCACACACATATGTTGATGAAGATCTTACCATTTTTCAACAAGAAGAAAAAAGTAAAGAATGGGAAAAGGTAAAGGCAGCAAGGGAGGATGGAAAGTGGGCATGGTTGAAAAATGGTAAAGTCCAAATCGAGGAAACAATAGAACATAAGAAATATATAGGAACTTGCCCCACCATCGCTCCCCCCCGTCCTCCCCCCCCCAATGAATACCTAGATATAATTAGTTGGAATTGAATAGGCTTTCCATGGAGAAGAGGACATGGTTTATGTTGGGATAAGGTGACTCATCCTTACCATGATTTATTGCTTTATTTGTGCTTTCTTGGAAAGTTCATTTAGCTAGATTCTTCCAGAAAAAAAAAATTGGAGTAGAAAAACAAAAAGCTTCTGTTTTTATGCAAGGGTTGTGCATAAGGAAGTTCCTAAAATAATTTGTAGATGCGTTAGAAATTGTTTCCTCTTGTATGAAAACTCTATAAGTACAAAGCATTGTTATAAAGAATTAAGAGAGAGATGAGAAGTTATTTGCATAGGGTTATGCTGTCGGATTTTCTCTCAAATGGAGCAAGATGTAAATCTCCATGTGAAGGCTGAAAATGTATTGTAACTTGTTGTTGAATAATACATTTGCTTAATGGTTTGGAAGGTGAGGTTCTTACTTGGAAAGGTTTTCCCCACGTATATTTGTGTTCTCTATTTTGTCTCATTCTTCTAGTTTTATGATTGTAGAATAATAATCTATATGTTGTAATGTTGCTGAAATTTAATTTGATCAGTAAACTGCAATCACTTTCCTTTAAGGTTTTAATTGTGGGAAATCAACTGTCTGTTTCTGCTTTATGGCATAGTAGTATGCACTTGTATTTGTTTATTAGAAGTTGTTCAAGGAACTATTGGATACCAGATGTGCATATTGATATAAGATGTCTTTCTGGGGTGCTCTCATTTCCCTTCAATTAGTATCAGAGCTCAATTTTGTGAATTGCATGTTGCTTGCATGTGAGGATTCATAATGTCTCTGGTTCTGGGTATTTCTTCTATTAAGATTTCTTAGCTTGCAGAGCTTGAAGAAGTTTGTTTTGAAAAAATTGACTGATAATTAATCCTTTGACGAGTGGAAGTCTTGCAATTGGTTTTTTATTGTTTGTTTAAGGAGACAACAAACATTTCTTGAAGGATGGTGAATACAGAGAAAATAGAGTTGGTCATGTTGAAATGACATTGATTTGGAGCTCTTGGTTGACAATAGAATAATTCTTGATGCATGGGTATTTGAAGGTGTCTCTTTTGTTACCTAGAATGCATAGAAGTTATGGAGTTGATCATTGGATAATCTGGAAGCTTTTGGATAGCCTATCTCTCTCAGATGCAGGTACTAGTAGTGATTGTGGAATTGGTCTACAAGTGGGCTTGGAGTTCTAGTATTATGTTTTCTTGTTGGATGCTTATACATGCATGGCTTGGATTCTTGTTCGTTAGATTTGGTGTTTATAGATTTTCCTAAAAACATCTATGGCGATGTTCATCTATGATAATCCATTATTTTGGGTTTAGTTGTTTGGTATTTTTTTCAAACTTTGCGTCTTCCAGATGAGAAATGGGTGTGGATGTGCATGGGTGTTCTTAAACACAATATTTTTGCAGGTTTTGCATGCTGAAATAAAAACTTGTTTTTTTGTAGATCTACTGAAGAGCTATTTTCTTGACTCTTGTTCCTTTAGAGTGCTACTAGATGAGATAATTGTAGTTCTACATGCATGCATTCTTTGTGCATGGTGAGAGGTGTTTTTCTTTCTCTACATGGAGATGTTGGTACGTGATCAATCACTTAACATTTTTGTGGTGATGCTTTGTTGGACTCCTGGAGTATGGGGCTCGATGTGGACATGATTGGCAAATCGGATTTATGCTTGATTTGGTGTTTGAGTCATGTTGTCTACATGATTATTCTCTTTGATCTCATTTGTACATGTCACTAATGTGATAGTGGGTTTACATGTTGCAATGATTGGATCTACAAGTTATGCAGTCAGGTGGGTAGGCCACTCATTTAATTGCAGTGGGATATCTTGGATGTGGACTATCTATATCTACTAGATTTGATTCAGTGTTGGTGCAAACTTGTTAGCTGGCCTTGTTTGTGGTCACTTGTGCATTTGTGTGGTTGCTTTGGGATGAGATGATGGATTATATTTGAGTACTTGGATAGTCAGTTATGGAGTCTTATAACATGGTGAATTTCCTTAGTGTGGAGATCTTGGTTTCACTCAATGTGAATGTGTGGGCTTGGATGATTTTCAGATTTGGAGGATGGTGTGTCATATGCTTAGATAGCTTGGTATCACGTTTCAGTGGGAGCTTTAGCAATGGCTGCATTTTTTCAATCATATGGTGATGGATGATCTTCTTTAGTGTTGCAAATGTTGGGAGGATGCCTTAGATCCTATTGTTGCAGAAGGGTCTTTCACATTTGTTGGTTCACTAGTTGAAGATGGTATCTTCATGTGATTAGAGATGTTGACATCTTTAGGATTCAAGGGGTCCTTGGTAGAGATGTTGTTTATGCTTTTATTTGATATGTTATCATGATGTCTTTTATGTCATGGTTTTATCTTTATTACCAGTTTAGAGTTGTGACATCATACAATTATTTGATATGATCACATGTAGCATGCTATCTCTTTGGAGGAGATGGTTTAGATGATGATGTCATGTTTATGTTCTTGATTATATGGTTAGAGCTTTGACATTGATCTTGGTTTAGTTTCTTGGTATTGAGTACTTTGATCATTTGCTTGATACTTCATGACAGTGCAATGTTGCAGTGGAGTTTTGCATGGAGTGATTGATTATAGGTGCTTGTGGATACTCGGAGACTTAGGTGAGGCAAGAGTTCTCTTGAGATGAGAGACATGTTGTTGAGATGTATAGTCTTGATGAGATTTCAATAGAAAATTTGAGGAGCTTGTTGGTTACCAAAACCGCAGATTGGAAATCCAAGAGCATGCCACTTCTCTGATAGGACTTCTCAATCAGTTTTGGCCAACGAATGAGAATATTTCTTGATTCTCCTGCACTTTAGGCTCCGCTACACCTAGGTTAGTAAACCTTCTCTTCGAACCTGATTACTTGGTTCAGAGCTTTTCTAAAGTGAATTTAAACTTCTAAATTTCTCTAGCTGGCATGGTCCTCGAACTCCATTAAAATGAAAACTAAATGCTGAATAATAGTTGAATGTTATGTTAAAGGTTTTAAAAATGGATTTGATATTTGTAGAAGGAATATATAGATTTTCTGACTTCAATAATAGAAAGACTAGTGCCTCTGCTCATCCAAGCAATAGAGTCAGCTTTAGTGAATTATCACATACAACTTTATAATGTTTTACACACTTTACTGCCAATAATTAATAATCAAGATGTGACAGATCAAATATAAATGCAATCTTAAATTAGTCCAGATTGAACTTTAACTCCTCTGGTAGGGAGACAAACTAGACACAAATACATAAACAATTTGATATTTCACAATATCTGTAATGATCGAATTTAAAATGCTAAATGACCATGACCACTTATTCGACATTTAAATTGTATATAGAATTTCAAAAAATAATTACGAAGGACAATTCATCTGCAGTTTACATCTCCACGCCTTTAATAATAAACAAAGAACATTGTATTTTATTATAAAAATAAAATAATAGAATTTATATTATAAAGTCATAATGTTGCTCCTTATCCCTCCGTACAAATATATATAAAATACTTCTTGTCAAATGTGAATGTTTTCGAATATGTTCTTTATGAATTCTTCTTGCCATTTTTATACCTTAATATTTAAAACAACACGACTTCATCTCTTTTATAATATTAAAAATCACCTCCCTTAATCGCACCACTTCGAATATTTAACAAAATACTTTTAAATTTTTCAAATGCTTTGTAGTATTTTATTGGGCTCTTAAGAAGATTAATCGATTGTTTTTGTATAGTTTAATAGTCTTAACTCTTAAACTCCCAATGCACAAAATTGTATTGCCGTGAAATTTTGGCCAAGACTATAGTCCGAGAAAATAAATTTTTTTTTAGGTGAGGTATTTCCTTGGTTTATCTAGCCTTTAGTTGGAGTATTCTCATTATTGATGAAATGACTTGAAACAAGACTACTCTGTAAATGCCAAAATATCGATCTTGGAACTCTTCCACAAACACACTCGATATGCCTCCAAGTTGGACTTCTGTTCTTTCATGCTATTGATGTATATGGTTCCTCATCACTAACTTCCTAGCCTCTTGTAACTTTGTTTTTGGAATTCCTAGGCTCAATATTCTTCCAATCGTTATCCTTCAACCATGTGACGTGTATTCAAGTGAGTCCTTTGTATTGTTAGAAACAAGTCAATCCGGTCCTTGCATCTATCATTTCATCTGTTGTTTCCATTTTGAGCCTACAACATTCCTTTCGTAGCCTAGGTTTCATTGAGGATGCTTCCAAGTTCGGGTATTGTGTTCCTCCCTGATAGATCAACTTTATGAATGTGCAGCCTTTCTGTGTGTGTTGTTCACAAGTATCAAGTATGCTATCAATCTAAAGTTTTATCTCTCTCAATAATAATGCCAAGTTTGTTTGGAAGCAACACACCATTGGCACTTGGTATTAATTTGGTGAACTTATCCATCAAGTAGGATAACTTCAGGATTTTTGAATGAGTTGCACAACCTACTAGGAGAACTCTTCTGATATATATGATATTAAGCATTAAGCAACTCTGTATAGTGCTGATGCAGTGGCTAGTTTAATATTAATTCCATTATACCAATCAACCAATCCTCTTCGAAAATCTCAATCATAGACATCTCCAATTCAAGGCCAGATGCTTTCGATTAGCAACAACATGGTCTTTAAAAATTCTTACAATTCTAGAATGTGGCCAAGTTGCATTGGAAAAAGAAAAGTCTTTTATCTTTATCCATATTATGTACTCTCCTTTGCAGAGTTTAGAGAATTGGCATGTTCTCATGGGGTTTTTGTTTGTCAGGCTGACCATTAAAGGATATGTATGTCATAAAATCTACAAGGTCCATAACGATATTAGCATAAGCTTTCTATTTTTAATAAATGTATAATGGTCATAATGAACTACGAGATGAAAATATAGGAAAAGTTAGATAAAGGCAAATGCCATGTTAAAAGATATGGTGACTTCTTTAGAAATTGTTTATGGAAGACGACAATGTATGTGACTTTTAAGGCTTATGAAGTTGTAACTTACAGATAAAGACAAATTTATATCATAAGGTCATAAACATGCAAAATATAGCACTAGTTTTTAGCATAACAAAATAGAGAGAGTGCTTAAATGTGAGTCCTAATTTTGCAAAAAATCGGGCACCATCAGAGCCTACACCTTTGTTGGACATGAGTTCAATAGAGACCTATGAGGAGATTGTTCTTGGACAAGTCATAGGGTGACTTGCATATCTTGGAGGAGCATTCTCATTCTTTGCTCTTGGTCTACTCGATAGTTTATCACTTGAGAGGTATTCAATCCCAATGTTACTTTCAGGTGCTTTATCTCTTCTTTCATATTCATAGATCTTGAGCTGCACTTAGATGGTTCTGGAGGATTCATTGTGAGAGATGGATAACATGTTTATCTCCTTTAGGCGTATTTTCATTTATGATGAAAATAGGAGATGGTAGTGGGCTGATTTCCTGAAATGGGAAATGGAGTCTTTTGATCTTCTATGAGAGGCTTACATCCATGTAGATTCATGATATCATGTTATGTTTGATCTCTCGAGGTTGAACAGTTTTGGATGTTGTTGTGGCTTTTCTCTTGGGGTTGTGAAGGAGATCATACTTGACACAGTTAACTTTTAGAAGTGTTTGTAGAAGGACATGCTACATGCTTATGATTTGCACTTTCTTTCTTTGGTCTTGATTATCTTCTTGGATGTTTTGGTTCACATAACATTGTTTTTGAGATCTGTTGGAGTTATGGTGGTCACTCTTTTGTGGTCATTTGTTTTTGATTAAGGAAAACAAGTTTTGAAGGGTGCCTAAAACCTTGTACAAAGCTTAGGATTTTCAATAAGCACATAACCAAAGATGGAGCTGATTACCCTCTAGGAATGGAGGTAACCATGGTGATAAAACCTATCATCAACAAAAAGGAGCCAAAGAAACCAACAATGGGCTCCAACACCTAAACCCAGGCACAACAAGGGAACTCATGATTTGCCCTTTGATTTAGAGACTCCCTTGCCTGACTTGAGAAACATATCTAGTGGGGGAAGAGAAGGCTTAGTTTTCTTTCTTTTTATTGCAATCCATCCCTCCTCCACTCTTGTTGCCTCACCAAGCCAATCCCCAAAAGAAGTAGAGAAGAGGCCAGGGGAAGTAGAAGCACCCAAAAGTTCAAACTCCCTGGGAGGAGCCAAAGAAGACAGGCCCTCACCAGGACCAGAAGAAGCAACCAAATTTGGGACAGGAGAGGGGACAGGGTCCAGACCCGAAGGCCAGACATCCACAGCATCCAAAGTCCCTGAAGAAGCGATAGTCGGAGGAGAACCAACCATAGGGGAAGAGCCATCCTCAAGGACAAACTCAAGGGAAGAGCCGTCCTTAGGATCGGACTTATGCACTGTATAGTGCTCAGAGGAGGCCCCATGCCACCAAGAAGGAGGATGCCTCAGCTTATTCTTCACAGAAAAGCAATGAGCAGCCAAGTGATCAGTCATATGACACTTCCTGCAGCGGAAAGGGATACCTTCATAATCCAAAATTTGAGTTCAGGAGCCTCGCAAAGAGGTCAAGCAGATATGCTCAGGGAGGCCCTTTAAGACATAGAACTCAACAAGAATACGAGTGCATGTCGGATGGAGAATATCAGAAGTAGCCGAGTCCACAAACAAAAAATTTCCAATAGCATTCCCCATAGATTCCAAAACAGAGTCAAGCCAGAGATGCATAGGAAGATTCAGAAGCCTAACCCAAATAGGAACCTTGTTGAAGGACTCCGTCGGCGAGTCAAAGTTCATATGCCACGGTTTGGCCATGAGAGGGAAACAACCTTGCCATGAAAAAGAACCAGATAGAATAGACTTCCTGTCCTCAACAGATGCAAACTTGACAATGAAGAAACCTTTAGCAATTGGGAAGATCTGAATGCCATTATCCAAGAATGGATCCCAATGCTTGAAGATCCATGCGTGAAGATCAGAAAGAGAGGGCCAAAAACCTCGGAATCAGAAAATAGCAGCTAGGGCAGAGAACTTTGCTATAGTAAAAAATTCATTATCAATGTTTTGGTCTAAAACAACCCTAGCAGGGCTAGAGACACTCACTAGAGAGGCCTCTCAAGAGCGAGAAGGTCCAAAAGAGAGACTCGCAGGAGGAGCAACGTTGTGCAATCTGACCTCGAAAGTGGCCACATCAGCGAAAGAGGACTACCGTTGTGGACTAGTAGAAATACCCGTAGTGGGTGAGGCTGAAGCAACACAAACATGACCGCCAACAAGAGAACCCTTCCCTCCAACGACGATGTTCGCCGTAGTAGACCTAGGTAGCGGAGGGAAGTCAATGTCGGCGAAACCAGATGCAGCGGGAGCTAGGGAAGGATCCGCAGATGTGTGTGCAGGGAATTTTGAACTTCCAGAGGAGCGAGAAGCCATCGAGCCATTTTTATAAACATCAACGAAAGAGGACCAGCTTCGCGGACCAGTAGAAATACTCGTAGTGGGTGAGGCCGAGGCAACAAAAACACGACTGCCAACAGGGGAAGCCTTCCCTCCAATAGTGACGTTCGCCGCAGCAGACCTAAGCAGCGGAGGGAAGTCGACGTCGGCGAAACTAGATGTAATAGGAGCTAGGGAAGGATCCACAGATGCGCGCGCAGGGAATTTCGAGGGCTAGAGACAAGTAGTATAGCAGGGCTAGAGACACTCAACGGAGAGGCCTCTCGGGAGCGAGATGCCCGAAAGAGGGACCCCTAGGAGGAGCTGTGTTGTGCAATCCGGCCTCAAAAGCAGCCACATCAGCGAAAGAGGACCAGCCTCACAGGCCAGCAGAAATACCTTTAGTGGGTGAGGCCGAAGCAACAAAAACATGATCACCAATAGGAGAACCCTTCCCTCCAACGAAAACGTTCACTGTAACAGACCTAGGCAGTGGAGGGAAGTCGACATCGGTGAAACCAGATGCAGTAGAAGCCAGGGAAGGATCCGCAGATGTGCTTAGGGAATTTTGAACTTCCAAAGGAGCGGGAAGCCATCGAGCCATTTTTATAAACATCAGTGAAAGAGGACCAACCTCGCGGACTTTGACATTACCCATGTAGTGGGAGTTCTTGTATGTGTTTGGTCTTCATCAACTGGTTTGCACATAGAGCTTGAGGTTGCAATTTATGGGTTGGTTATGTTGTTGGCATGAGTTTTTTGGTGTTGGATACCTTTGAGTTATGGGTGATTTCTCGCAGGGAATTTTGTTTTCGTGGTCATTTGTTATCACTTGTACTTCATTGTTTTTTGTGATGACAAGGTGGTTCATTTATCTCTTTTCTTTGTTGGATGTAGGGAACACGAGAGTTGTGGAGACTAGATGAGAGAGATGTTTCTTGCAATGTTTTTACTATAGGATTTGCATGTCTTTGTGGATGATCCTTGGTACTACATGGTTGCTTTATCTTTGCATTGTTATCAGTAGACTCAGTATGCTTTTGATTTTTCAGATTCGACATTACCCATGTAGTGGGAGTTCTTGTATGTGTTTGGTCTTCATCAATTGGTTTGCACATAGAGCTTGAGGTTGTAGTTTATGGGTTGGTTATGTTGCTGGCATGAGTTTTCTTGTGTTGGATACCTTTGAGGTATGGGTGATTGGATGGGTTAGCATTTACTGTGGATGTTATTTCAATCTCATGGGATTATTGGTTGGATTGGACCAATAAGTTTGGTTGTTGTTCTGGCTGATGTTTTATCTTGTTTTACTTCACAATTTTGTTGGGCTAAGAAGTTGATTTTTTTTTAATACTTATGTGTAGCTCATGAGCGCAGTGGAGTGGTGGCAATAGTGTGTAGCCTTTGTTATCACATGTATCTCATGCTTGTGTTATTTGGACAGGTGTCTACTTGGAGCACGAGAGCATATGCTATGATTTATGTTGTTTCATGGATGGCAGTAATGATATAGTTTCATTAGTTTCAATCTTGTGAAATTTGATTTCCTCTAGGATCACAATCAATAGAAATAGGGAACAAAGTAATTAGAAAGATTTTTGAGTCCAATATTAAGAATTTTTCAACCTTACAATGACTTATTGATTTATTCGTGCTTTCTTGGAAAGTTGCTAAATGAAGTTGGATTCTTCCACTATAAAAGTCTTGGAGTTGAAAACAAATTTTTAAAATTTTTTTTTGGCGATTTATTCTCTTATGCTTTGTTTTTATGCAAGAGTTGTGCATAAGGAAGTTTCTAAAATAATTTGTAGATGTGTTGAATGTAGATGCTTTAGAAACTGTTTCCTCTTGTATGAAAACTCTGTAAGTACAAAACATTGTTGTAGAGAATTAAGAGAGATGAGAAGTCATTTGCACAAGGTTATGCTGTTGGATTTTTCTCTAGAATGAAGCAAGATGTAAATCTCCATTTGAAGGTTGAAAATGTATTATAACTTGTTAAATAATACATTAGCTGGATGGTTTGGAGGGTGGGGTTTTTACCTGGAAAGGTTTTCTCCACATATATCTGTGTTCTCTATTCTGTCTCATTCTTCTAGCTTTATGATTGTAGAATAATAATCTGTATGTCGTAATGTTGCTGAAATTTATTTTGATCGGTAAAATGCAACCACTTTCCTTTAAGGTTTAATTGTGGGAAATCAACTGTCTGTTTTTGCTTTATGGCATAGTAGTATGCACTTGTATTTGCTTATTAGAAGCTATTCAAGGAACTATTGGATACAGGATGTGCATACTGATCTCCGATGAATCTTTGAGGTGCTCTCATTTCCCTTTAGTTTAGGGCCCATAGCTAGAGGTTAAGACATTATCTTGCTCATGGAAACTCATGAGCATGATGGGTGTAGAGTGTTGGAGTTCGAAGGTTAATTTTTTTTTTTCCAGTCTGGAAGGAAAGAACTGATAGTGGCAAAGGGCACAATGGTACCACCATTTTGTTTAAATAGGCTTGGGATAAATGCATCAGTATAGAGAAAGAAGACCCACACAAACAATACATATGTTTGAAAATCACAAAGAGGCAGACTGAGATGAGGGTGCCAAAGGGGTCAAAAATATACAAGAAGAACCTAGATCGGGATGGCCTGTACGCATCTCTGAAGAAGGATATCTCCATATTTAACAATCTTGGGAAAGTTCTGATTATCAGATACTTCAATGCTAGGACAACAAATAATCAATTAATCAATTGGAAAAGAAGTGACTAAGGAAGGAAGTGATCCTCTATGCTTAGAAAAGGAACATGATCAGGAAAAGAGCTTTAGGGGACAATGAAGGCAAAGTCAATCATTATGGGGCAGAACTACTGAGCTTATGCAACCTATATAATTTGGTAATATGCAATAGTATGAAAGGGTGGCCAAACTCAAGTGGCATTACATTCAAAACTTATAACGGGCAAAGCATTGTGGACTATGTTATTTGCTCTCAAGCTCACACCAAAAGAGTCAAAGTGATGGAAATAAGAGAGTGCCCTTTTCGGGTAAGGTCAGACCACAATCAAATTTTGTTAAAATTGGCCTTTTTGAAGTAGCATCAAGGAGAAGAAAAATAATTTAAGCAAAAGAAAGGGCTCTCACATGGAAAAATTAAACGAATCAGGAAAATCATAAATTATTTAATGATGCCCTTAGAGGCATGATTTCGAGCCCCAAAAGAGGAGATATGATTACAGATCAGTAAAAGGTTAGCAAAGAAGCCTTAGTTCCTATAATTCTAAAGGCATTAGAGAAGTGTAAAAGAACCAAGCCCAAGAAAGAGGCAAAAAATACTTTCCCAACAAATCTATGGTTTGATGAAGAATGCAAGTTGGCGAAGAGAAAGTTGAGAAAGAGCATGAATAAAGAGAACAAAAATGAATACATGGAGTTGTTAAGAGGTAAAAAAGAGGCTTATGTGAGAATGAGAAGATTGGAGCTGATCACCTTAGGCAAGCAAAACCCCAAGAAATTATGGAAGGAATTGCAACGAAAGAGGAAATAGATAATTAACAATATCACAAGGACCCAATGGCTTGAATACACAAGGGCATTATATGAGTGTAGAAAAGACAGATATAAGCCTCCGATAATAAAGGCTACAAACGAGCTTTTTACTATGGAGGACATATTCCGAGGCATAAAGAAGCTGACGGGGGGAAAGGCCCAAGAGATTTATGAGTTGCAAGTTGAACATCTAAAATGGGGCAGTGCTATCTTGGTTCCTCATATTTACCACATCTTTAATGATGTCATTAAGAAGGGGTTTCTAGAAAATTGGACTACTAGCATGGTTATCCTTCTCCATAAAAGCGGGGACATAAATAATCCGTCAAACTATCGACCTATTATGATTAGCCCCCTTTTGGGCAAGCTCTTTGGTAGCATGGTAGAACACAAGATCAACAAGTGGGTTGAATCAGAAGGTAAATGAGCTAAGGGGTAGGTAGGATTCAAAACATAACACTCCATTGTTGATCGTGGGGTAAGGCTAAGATTCTTTGTGTAAAAGATTTGGAACACATTGGGAAAAGAAGCCTTTTGCTACTTTGTTGACTTTAAAAAGGCTTTTGACACGGTGCCATAGGACAAGCTCCGACTTAGAATGGAAGAGCTAAAAATTCCCATTGAACTTAGGGTTGCAACACATAGATTATGAGCAGGTCATTGCTAAAATTAGAACTATGGAAGGGATGTCTGATAGCTTTGGTAGGGATATAGGGGTCAAACATGGATGCCCCATTTCACCTACCTTGGGTTATAGATTGACAAGTTAGAAGAATGTCTAGACAAGAACAATGGTGATGGGGTCTAGTCGGCTAAGTATGTGATTAAGTTGCTTCTTTATGCAGATGACCTCATTTTGATTGCTAAAACTACGAACGGTTTGAGGGAACACTTGAAGGCACCTGAGGCCTTCTGTCAGGTGGTTAGGATGCAAGTGAACACTAGCAAAACCAAGGTGATGATTTTCTCTTTGAAAAGAAACAAGAGGCGACAAAACATTTTTCTTTTCGATGGCAACCCATTAGAGATGGTGGACAAGTACAAGTACCTTGAGGTCGATTTTGACAAGCTTAGTTGGGAAACTTGTAGAGCAAAAATAATACATGGATGGAGAGTGCTATACTCCTTACATAATAGATGAAGGAATGCAGAATTATGGGATTGGAAAACCCAAAAAATGCTCTTTAGCTTGTTAGTTACCCTTGTGATCCTCTATGGATGTGAGATTTGGGGCAACAACATGTCGAATGTGAAATGGAGACAGGCAGAAAGAATCCAAAAGCATTTAATCATCAATAGTGTCAAAATTAAAACCACGGTTCCCTATGAGATCCTATTGGCTAAAACATGCATCTTGCCACTAGAGGCATCATCAATGATTCAGTTATTATGCTATTTACAAAAAGCTCAAAATATGGAAAGCCATCGTTCGCCTAAGCTGATGATGAAAGAGAGGTTGGATAGAAGAAAGAACATGTGGATGAAACAAAATGTTAAATGGATGGAAAAATGACATATCAATATACATGAATGACCGAATAACAACACTGATGAAGGAAAAATTTAGGAGTTGCATATGGTAAAAAAAACAGGTGCAAAAAAGACTACTATATTAAAGAATTTAACCCAACAAGGACCCATGAGGAGAAAACATACATATGAGTAAATATCAAATGGAGAGCTAAGATGCTAATTGCACAACTTAGAACAGGCTCCCATCAAAATTTGAGATGCAAAACAGGCAAATGGACGATACCCAAGAAAGAATGGGAGGAGAGAATATGTCTGTTTTGTAACACATGAGAGGCTGAGACCGATCAACACTTTCTCATGGAATCTCCAACATACAACGACATCTGCCACACTATTGGGATATTCTAGCAAATGGCAAGTTAGATACTCTTTTTGAAGAAGAGCAGTTGGCCAAGACAATAAATTTACTGGTCAATATTCACTGTCAAAGGGCAGACTTAGAGAAGCAACTCTAAAAGGCCTAATGTTTTCATTTTTTATTTTTGGCATGCTTGTGGGTCCCATAGGCTGCTTTGGCCTCACGGATGTTATTAGAATTGTTCGTTCATTCAGTTCCAAATTTTTTATAAAAGTTATCCTATGCTTATTTCTATGCATTTCATTTAATTGGCCAAGACTAAATTTAGATTGTTTCCTTCACATCTTGTTAAAATTATTTAAACTGACACTATTCTAGGGTTTTATTTATAGGGTAGACCTTTCATTTAGCATTATAAATTTATACATTTTGTTTGCAATACTATTTACTAGATTTTGTTCTTATTCATTGTTATGTACTTTCTCTCATGTTTTGTGCTTCTAGCTATATCTTTTTCATACCATAGTAACCACCTCTTGCTACATGTACAATATTACAATTTATAATAAATTGTACATTATTTTCAAACCATTTATTTGTTTTCATTAAAATTCCATGTTTTCATTGTATAGTTTAGCGAACTCTTAACTTCTTACATTTTGATAGAGCTTTATTTTGACATCTTTGGTTTTTTGTTTATGCCTCCATTACAATTTTTTGACACATTCATACAATTTGTGACATGATTTGCATTCTTTCACACAAATGGTGTCACTTTGTCCTAGAATTATAGCATGACATTGCTCCTCTCAATTTAGAGTTATCATCATATTGCTCCTAATTTAGAATTCTAGTTATTGCTTTTCCTTCTTCATTAGATTCTCTTACTTTCCTTCCCCATGTTTATCATGAGTTTATATATGTGGGCTTGATTCTCTACTTGTATAGTACTTTGAACACTTTCACACATTTTTGTTCATGATATTGTTAAGAATATTTACTGATATTACTATACTTCATATCATTGTACCACATGAGATGATAATCTTTCTACATTTCATGTTCATTCTACCATCCATACGACTTACAATTCTAGATGCTTTACATCTCATGCCAAACATTTGTTCCTATATTTTATGCCTTAATTCCGCCTCTAGATCATCATGGTTAATGTAACAATACCCATACCAAAAGTTTTTAGAATTTGGTATGTTATTGAAAATCTTAAAATATATCTTATTGTAGGCAATTTTCCCCTAAAAACACTTTCAAAGAGTTAGCTCCACTATTGTGACCAATACTTCAAAATAGAGTGCAAATCTCCTTCACATAAGTTACCACCTACACTCTTCACTAATGGGCATAGAGTATTATATGTTATAGCTATGTAGGAAGGCACTCAAGTTAAGAGAATAATGGTAGACTATAAACTAATCTTAAGTAATGCAATTTTCTAAGCGTAGGAACCTAAGTTATCTAAATAAACTAACCCAATTTGAGGTAAATTTCATAAAATGGTTCCTATGTTAAATTAATATAATTTTCGGGCTTATTACCCTTATCAATACTTGTTATACGATGTCTAGCACTTCAATGGTATTTGTGAATTAGTTAGGTACGAAGACACTCAAGTTAAGAGAATAATGGTAGACTATAAACTAATATTAAATAATGCAATTTTCTAAATGCCATCCTTAACTATTATAAGCTAACACAACTTGAGGTAAGTTTCATACAATGGTTCCTTTGTTACATTAATACCATCTTAGGGCTTGTTACCCTTATCAACACTTGTGATATGATGTCTAACACTTTAATGACATTTGTGAATTTAGGCAATGAGTACTATCTCATCTACACTTAACTATAGAGTCAAGTTTATTCATCGTATAATAAGCAATGAATAATGGCAACGAATATCGACTCATACCAAATTTTGAATTTGTTTAAAAAGATAAAATGTTAGTATATCCAAAGTATCAATATTAGAAAGCATTAATATATTAAGAGTTAATTTACTATGATAGCTTTGGTATATTATTTGATTAAGGAAAATAATTTACTATTATAGCTTTGGTAATATTTTTCAATAAAGGAAAAAATAGGTTTTCATGGATGGTGGTCAATAATGAGAAAGAGTATTCGAAGTTGTAAACAAAATGTTGCAACAAGGAGAGAACAATAGCAAAGTGAAATCTAGAATGAGCTACTAGAGAGGCCTCAACATCCATAGACAAAGGTCCCATAAAAAATGAGTCCTCAAAGTGATATATTTGGTAAGCTAATATCCAAGTTAGAACAATAATGAATTATATTTGAAATGTATGCAAATCTCCATTCTTCAAAATTAACATTAAAAAAAAAAAAGCACATTAGACCCAACATCATCAAAACACATTTACACATATAACTAAGAATGTTGACATAATAGATAAAATAACTTCAATTTTTTTTAATCACAATGTGTGCGCGCGCGTGCGCAATGGGTACTATCTTATCCGCACTTTACTGCAGAGTCAAGTTTATTCATCATATAATAAGCAATGAATATCGACTCATACCAAATTTTGAATTTGTTTAAAAAGATAAAATGTTAGTATATCCAAAGTATCAATATTAGAAAGCATTAAAATGTTAAGAGTTAATTTACTATGATAGCTTTGGTAATATTTTTTGATTAAGGAAAATAATTTACTATTATAACTTTGGTAATATTTTTTAATAAAGGAAAAAATAGGTTTTTGTGGATGGTGGTCAATAATGAGAAAGAGTATTTGAAGTTGTAAATAAAATGTTGCAACAAGGAGAGAACAATAGCAAAGTGAAATCTAGAACGAGCTACTAGAGAGGCCTCAACAACCATAGACAAAGATCCCATAAAAAATGAGTCCTCAAAGTGATATATTTGGTAAGCTAATATCCAAGTTAGAACAATAATGAATTATATCTGAAATGTATGCAAATCTCTGTTCATCAAAATTGACATTTAAAAACATATAAGCACATTAGACCCAACATCATCAAAACACATTTACATATATAACTAAGAATGTTGACATAATAGATAAAAGAACATCAATTTTTTTAAAAATAACAATGTGTGTGTGTGCGCGCGCGCGCGCATGATGAGTACTATCTCATCTACACTTAACTATAGAGTCAAGTTTATTCATCGTATAATAACCAATGAATAATGGCAATGAATATCCACTCATACCAAATTTTGAATTTGTTTAAAAAGATAAAATGTTAGTATATCCAAAGTATCAATATTAGAAAGCATTAAATATATTAAGAGTTAATTTACTATGATAGCTTTGGTAATATTTTTCAATAAAGGAAAAAATAGGTTTTCATGGATGGTGGTCAATAATGAGAAAAGGTATTCGAAGTTGTAAACAAAATGTTGCAACAAGGAGAGAACAATAGCAAAGTGAAATCTAGAACGAGCTACTAGAGAGGCCTCAACATCAATAGACAAAGGTCCCATAAAAAATGAGTCCTCAAAGTTATATATTTGGTAAGCTAATATCCAAGTTAGAACAATAATGAATTATATCTAAAACGTATGCAAATCTTTGTTCATCAAAATTAACATTTAAAAAAATAGAAGCACATTAAACCCAACATCATCAAAATAACACATTTACATATATAACTAAGAATGTTGACATAATAGATAAAAGAACTTCAATTTTTTTAAAAATCAAAATGTGTGTGTGGGTGGCTGTGCGTGTGTGTGCGCACGTGTGCACGTGCATGTTCGTGCGTGCATATGTGTGCGCGCGCGCGTGCGTGTGCTTGTGCGTGTGTGCGTGCATGCGTGTGCGTGTGCATGCATGTGTGTCTGTGTGTGCATGTACGTGCGTGCGCACACGTGCATGTGTATGTCTGCGTGCATGTGTGTGTGTGTGCACGTGTGCGTGCGTGCATGTCCATGTGTGTGAGTGCGCATGCGGGCGTGCGTGCGCATGCGTGTGGCAGGTACATAGTTACGAGGGACAACACCTATATATTGATAAATCAAAAGGGTGTTCGATATTCACATAGATCACAACTCATATATGTGTTGTCAAAGGGATGATTCCCATTTTCCACAATGGCTTTCCATAGGGTGAAAATGTATTTATAATTTGGACTTGTGATCTCCTAGATTGTTTTTGATTAGATAAACAGGTTTTATAGGGATCCTGAAACCCAATAGTTAAAACATATAAGGCTGATAATAAGCGTGAAAGCCCAGCCAAAAAAGTATAAGTTAGAGGCTGATAATAAGCATAAAGCCCAGCCAAAAAGTAGAGTTCTGAGAAAAGACCAGGAAAAAAGACAAGTAAAACCACAGTCTAAAGCCAGATCAAAAGCCAAAAGACAAAGAAAAACAAAAGAATAGGTGAGAGTTATTCCTCGCTCTTTCGCTCCAGCTCTTGCATAACTTGAGCAACCTCGAAGGCCAGTTGGTTCTCCTCCACTTCCAGCTATTGCACCCTTTGGTCCCCCTGGTCCCGATCAAGAATGGTGTTGTCCTTTGCAGAGTCGTCCTCCGTTCTGGCTTCATCCCTGTCTTTTCCTTCCTCATCATCCTGCATTTCTCTGTCTTTGATCCAGCCCGTAAGAGAGATGATGTTGTTGTTAATGGAGCTTAACAAAGAGAACATCTGATTCACAAGGTTGTGATTGTAGTTCTCCAGGTTGTGTATCCTTCTTTCCGCCAGACTGAGCCTGTCAGCCGAATCCATCCTCCTGTTAGCATTCATCCCATTCCTTGTTGCCTCAATATGTCTCACCTGTTCTTTGACCTCCTCCAGCTCATGGAAAAGCCATTTGATTGATCTAAAATTGTCAATCATATTGTTACGAGCATTGTTCAAGAGGTTCATCCATGTCTCCTTGGCTCTGTCCGAAATAACCACTATTGCCAGGTCAATGAGTTCTTCCAGCCACTAATCCTCTTGATTTTCCATGAGGATTTGGGGATTCATGGCCTCCCTGAAGATGCCCATCTTCAAAGTCTTGACATTAAAGTTTATCCAAGCTTTCCTCCTATCATTGACCTGCACTTCCCCTTCCGCATACCCTGCATTCTCCTCTTTCTGTTCCTTAGGTTGGGCTTTGAGGTGGACAAGAGATAGGGGCAACACAGATGCCTCCTCAAACTGAGAGTGCACTTCCTCCAAACTCTCCCTCTTGCATTTCTTCCTTCCACTTTCATCCTTAATTTCCTCTTGCGTCTCCTTAACCACCTCCTTAGACTCTGGCTCCTCCTCATCATCGCTGACTCCCTCCTCATTCTTCTCAGGAGGCTTTTGCCCAAGATCCCTAGGGATTTTTCTACTAGGGGTTATGGGGGAGGGCGATTTTTTAGCTTGGTGAGTCACTAATTTTCCTGAAGAAGAGATCCCTCCTTCCTCAGAGCTGAGGCTCTGAATTTCATCTGAGTCAGAGGAGTAACTAGAGCTACCAGACTCCACCTTCTCTGCTTGAGGGGGAGTGATGCTTATAGTTTGAGCCTTGAAGTGCTTGTGGATAAGTAGCAGTAGCCCCTCGTGCAGAGTTGGGTTTGCGGTGGGCTTCTTTTTGAAGCTGTCCACTGCCTTGCTCATCGAGGTTAACAGATAATATGGAAAGAAAATATTAGCATTATGCCGGAAATGATTCAATATAACAAAGTGGTGGGTACGAGCTCTATCAAACCTAGGGTCCAACATGATGTACTCAATAATAGCTCTCAGAACATACCTCCACTGCTTCTTCATGGAGTCGGGGACATAGTAGGTGTCAATTTTTCTCAGCGCCTTCAATTCCTTCTCACTCTCCATAAAGTTCCTAACCGCATTGGCCGAGAGCTTCTTATCCCTAAAGAATTTAAAACCCTCGATAGGGATTTCGGTGATAGTGTCAATCACCTCCTCCGTTATCCGAAAGTAGACCCCGTTCACCTTCACCCTGCCATCCTTCTAGGACCCCACCATGCTTTTGGTCACCTCCTGATTGAATCCATGCAACTTCATGATATAATTGGTAACCGCACCCTCTTCTAGCTTTTCCCACACTTTCTCCCTTCTTCTCCATTTCTCAAAATCTCCCACTGGCTCCTTTTTGCACCTTTTGCCTACCATTTCTGCACACTGCACACCCTCTTTACTCATGTGCTCCTCACTCTGTGATTGAAAAGGACCACCGAGAGTTAGCAATAACCAGAGAAAAATAGCGTTGCTATTGTTCCAGAAACGAGTGCGAAAAACAACCCACAAAACGTGTCAATTAATCAATAATGAATTACTACAGATACGATTTCCCATGCTTCCATTTTGAAAAGTACCCTTATTTCTTAAAACCTTCATAATCATAATTATAGCTTGATTTTCTCCGTACTTCCTTGGATATTGTCCAAGTCAATCGAACTTTTAATGTCCGTCGACAAACAAATTCTGGGAAGCCAAGTCATTTTTTGGTCTGCACCGACCCCAATGTTCGCAAACCTGTCAGCAACCGTGTTTGCTTCCCAAAAAATATGAGTGACGTGGATTCTATTAAATTTGGCAAGGGTCTCACGAGTTTCATCAATTAGATTTGCAATTGTCCATGATGGATGTAAGTTGCCAATGATGCACTTTATAATGTTATTCAAATCCCCTTCGAGCCATAAATTGGTGATACCAATTTCAAAAACCAGTTTTACAACATTGCACGCGGCATTCGCTTCTGCAAAATGATTGGTTTGGAATCCCAATGGGAGAGAAAAAGCCGCAATACTATCTCCATTTTCATTCCTTATCACGCCTCCACTACCCGAGGAGCCAGGGTTGCCCTTGGAGGCTCCGTCGAAGTTGGCTTTGTGCCAGCCTTCAGGGGGAAAGAACCACTTGGCTTCCTGTCTTTTCCTCGAACTGTCTTTTACCTTCTCCTTGATCCTGCCTCCTATCTCAAATTCTCCCCCCTTCCTCACAGAAAAGTTTTCCTTTATGTTACTGAAAATCTTTCTCCCAACAACTAAAGCCGTCTCCTCCCTATCTCTGAAAATCCTATTGTTTCTCTCCTTCCATATGCTCCAACAAAAATGGGGCAGGATCTAGGAGCTAATTTCCTTCAAGACAGACCCATTGAACAAGCCATGCCATTGACAGAAAAAGTCCAATAGGTTAGAAGGAAGGCACCAGTTGTGGCCTAAGTCCTGGGTGAGGATGCCCCAAACTGTCCTAGACAAAGAACAGTGAATGAACATATGATTGCCTATCTCCGACTCTTCTTTACACAAAAAACATCTGCTGGGCATGGTGTGACCTCTTTTGATGAGATTTTCCTAGGTTAGAGTTTTGTCCTGAAGAGCCAACCAAAAAAACATGTTGACTTTTGGCGTAAGGCCAGGGATCCAAGCCCTCGACCAAGGGGGAGACTCTTTTAAGCTCCATAAAGCAGAGTACCCAGAGGCAACCGAATAGAGCCCATTGGCATTATCCCTCCAAACTAGTTCATCCTTATTGTTGCTAAGGGACAAGGAATTAAGCATGATCATGATTGGTTTGAGGTCATCTGAGATAATGGAAAGGTCCTTCCAACCCTGTTCAGTCCTGTAATTGCTAACTTTGTACCCATAAAGGTTGATGCAATCATTAGCCCAAAACCCATAACTTGGGTTGTTCATAAGGGGGCCCTGAGAAAGCCAATTGTCTGACTAGAACAGAATGTCCTCCCCATTATCCAGCTTCCAGGAGACTTTTGAGTTAGCCAAGTTCCAGGCTTTTAAGAAACCATTCCAAACAATAGAACCTCTTGGGATGTCCTCACTGAAGAGGGTGAACTGAATAGAGGGCCTCTTTATATACTTATTAACTACAGTGTCTCTCCAATCCCCCGTATTGCTAAAGATGCGCCAGATTTGCTTTGCCAGGAGGGCCTTATTGAGGTGAATGAGCTTCCTAATTCCCAGACCTCCATTCTTCTTGGGGAGGCAAACTTTGTCCCATGCAACAAGGGGGTACCTTTTTTCCCTTTCAGCTCTTGTCCACAAAAAATCCCTCTGAATTTTCTCCATCCTCTTAGCGTATTTCACCATAATGGTAAAAAGGGTCAGAGCATATATCGGCAAGTTTTGAAGGATGGATTTAACTAGTTGACATTTTCCAGCTTGGCTAAGAATGGCTCCTTTCTAGCTTGCCAGTTTCTTACTAAACCTTTCCATGATGCCATTCTAGAAGGAATCTGAAGGGGTCGTTCCCAAGGGGAGACCAAGGTAGGTAGAAGGAAGCTTCCCCACCTGACATCCTAGGATTCTGGAGATTCTCTTCTGTCTTTCCTCCAGAGTATTGATAAAGAAAATAGAACTTTTGTCCCAATTGATGAGCTGCCCCGACCCTCTAGAGGTGTCCAAAGTGTCTTTCATAGCCTTTGCCTCCTTGACCGAGGCCTCTCCACCCATAATGGTGTCATCTACAAATTGCTGATGCGCAAAGGGGGTGCATTTGGAAGAGGGTTTAAAACCTTTGATCCTCCTTTTTTTTCTTCTCCATGAGTTTGCCAATGCATTCCACCAGGATAATAAAGAGAATAGGCGATAGAGGATCCCCCTGACGTAGGCCTCTAGTAGGTTTGAAGAAATCAGAGGGGGATCCATTAACTAAAATAACTAGAGAGGGAGTGGTGACCAGCTGCGAGATTAGCTTACATGATTTGACATCATAGCCAAAAGCCTTCAACACCAAATCCAAAAAAGACCAATCAACCCGATCGTAAGCTTTGGACATGTCTAGTTTGAGTAACATCCCTTCCCTCTTTCCAGCTTCCATAGAGTGAATCACTTCATGCACCATAATAATCGAATCTAGAATCTGTCTGACTGGAACAAAACTAGATTGTTGCTGAGAAATAATCAGGGGGAGAAGCTTAAGAAGCCTGGAAGTGAGCACCTTCGAGATGATTTTATAAAAGGAGTTGCATAAACTGATGGGTCTGAACTTGTCCAAAGTGTTAGCTCCTGATAGTTTGGGAATAAGAACTAAGAATGTAGAGTTTATTTCCTTTAGAATACTTCTAGCTCCAAAGAATTCCTGAACCGCCTTCACAACATCTTTCATAATGACAGGCCAGTACATTTGGAAAAAGAAGGTGGGAAAGCCATCAGGGCTAGGCGATTTATCCGCTAGAAGAGAAAAAGAGCTTCTCTTACTTCGGAATCAGAATGAATGGCCCAGAGTAGATTATTATGGTGCGGTAGGAGGATCTGAGGAATACAAGAAACAATATCATCTTGGTCCACTTTAGAGAGCAAAGGATCCCAAGACAGTAGGGAGGAGAAAAAAGACATAGCTTCATTTGATATATCTTCTTCCTTTGTCAGCACACGTTGGTCTTTCTTCAAGCCAGAAATCCTGTTGTTTTCTCTATGTTTAAGAGTTGTTAAATGGAAAAACTTTGTGTTTTGATCTCCTTCCTTGAGCCAATTGATTCTAGATCTTTGCCTCCAGAACTTTTCCTCTTTGCTAATAATGTCATGTAAATCAGATAGGATGGACAACTCTTCTTCCCTATTCGAAGCATCATACCCATTTTCCTGAATGGAGGCTTGGATAGAAGAGAGATTTGCAGAGAGATCCTCTTTAAGAGAGAATATGTGACCAAAATTCGACTTATTCCAAGCTTTAACCATCCTTTTAACATTACTGAGTTTTCTAGCAACCCTGAACATTGCAGTGCCTTCCACTTCTATGCTCCACCAGACCTTAATTCTTTCTAAAAGGTCAGGGTGGGAGGTCCACCTTTTCTCAAAACGGAAGGGAGGACGTCAGACGCAACTCTAGGCAAAAGAGCTAACTCTAGGGATGATAAGGAACAATCAAGAGGGAAATAGTGGAGTGGTCAAACACAACTCTAGGAAAAAGAGCTAACTTGCAAGAGGAAGACTGCAACCAATCAAGAGAAATGAGAGCTCTATCCAATCTAACTTGAATACAATCCTTGCCTATGCGTTTATTGGACCAAGTGAAGTCACCTCCCATAAGGTCCAGATCCAGAAAAGCCAATCCATTGATGAAGTTAGAAAGGTCATGCTTGCTGTCCTAGTCCTGAGGCAGTCCACCCTTCTTCTCCTTGTCCATAAGAGGCGTATTGAAGTCTCCCATAATGATTCCTTTCTTCATGTTGCTATTATGTACCAGCCCTTCTGCTCTAGACCAGTAGGACTTTCTATCTCTCTTATTATTGGGAGCATATAAATTGAGCAAAAACCAAAATTCATTGGACTGGATATGGAACACTTTACAAAAAAGAATGTTACCTACATTGAAAACTGATTCCACCCTGAAAAGTTTGGTCTTGAATAATGTCAGTAGATCCCTAGAGGCTCCATCAAAGTTCGATGCCTCCCCACTCATTAGGTTGCTAAACTTAATTTTTCTCAATGAATCCTTTTTCATTTTTGTTTCTTGGATCATCAAAATGTCAGGTCTTTGGTCTCTAATCAGATTCCTAATAATTTCCTGTTTATTGGCACCATTTAGGCCCCTAATGTTCCATGAGATGATCTTCATTTTTTATTCTTAGAAAAATCCTTCAGAGTGCTTTGGCGCCCATTCGCCAAGCATCTTTTGGTCTCCTCCTCTCTGGACTCCCGCTCTGATTTTCTACCTACTTTGGTAGTAGAGCCCACATCTGGTTTGCAGCTGCTCCTGGTCACGCAGGAGAAGCCTTAGATAGATCTTTGATTTGATTCTTCCTGGGTGTCTCTCCCTTCTTTTCAAACTTCAAGGATCTAGAAGCCTTGTTACCATTGTTTGGGGTGCTGAGAAGATCTACCCTTTGGTCCAGATCTTTCACCAAGTCCTTTTTTCCTGTTTTGGTCGCTGCTTCTCTGGTGGAAACCAAGTTTTCCTCTGGGTCCTGAAAGAGAGAAAACCCTTAGCCATTGCAGTGACACTGACATGACCTTTCAAGCTCCATTTTTTCAAAGTGTAGGCCCGAACCACATCAATATTTTGTCTCGGGCCAATAAACTTCCTGACGAGTGTTGAGGCCATAAAGGCAATACTGTGGTCAACAATCTCATCTGGAATAGAAATCGTGCAAGAACCCTTTTCCAGACCTGACACAACCTTAATCGGAGGGAAAGAGGACTTACCAGATGGCTTGACACCAAAGAGTGAGGCCCATTTCTTTGGGAGATTCCCTGGTATGTCCTCACGTGGGTCCCCATCCCTCGACTCCTCTCCGCTGCCTGCCTGGATCCCCTCCTGCGTGCCTGGTGTCCGAGATCCACTTCACTGTGACTTCCTTCCCATCTCTAGATTTGAATTTTGAACATGCGTTCCCATTGTGTCCTAGATTGTTGAAATATATATTGAACACAAATCTTTCAACTAGTTCTCGTTTTCTCTCTTTTGGTAGTTGTGATAATGACGATGGATTATTTATTCAATAGTTTTTGCAGTCTTTTAGTTTGCATCTTACCAGTATGATTTTAAAAATCATTCTCTACTTTCAATAAGACCTACATGTTAGTTTAATTTTAGATGAGCCATTTAAACAAGTTATACTTGGAGTGTGTTATTGAAGCCAAAGCATAATCTTATGTTTATGTGCTTGGCAAAATTTAGGAGTGCATTAATAACTTATTTGTGAAAATCTAGTATGTTTACTAGGAATATCTTTAGAAGTTCACAAGTTGCGAATGACTAGTGGAGTAGCTCCAACCTTTTCTCAATTTTTCATTTTGTGATATTTCCTGATTTGACTAATTAACTTTTGGTTTGAATGATCATAAGATTGATTTTGTCACACAAGTCTATTACTTTACAAGAACTAATGTATGCTTCTTTATTTCTAGTTTCTAGGTTTTTAATTTTTCAATTTTCTTGTAGTAGAAAGCATAAATGCATATAACAAAGTCTCTTTTTATTTTTGTTTCTGTGATCTTTTTAAGGAAGCATAATTTGAGACCTTCAAGTTAGTCTTCATTTCCACTTCAGTGTAAGTCTCCATTTCCACTTTGTTGTTATTGCTGGGTGGAATTTTTTTAAAATATGTTCTATGGTATTGTCCCCCTTAATTTCAAATTATGCATCTATTCTCATGTCTCTAGGATTCTCCTCTTAAGTGTTAGGAAATGTTTCCTTTGTTTTGGAGTTTGCTTGACTTGAATGTGAAGGTTGCTAGTATTTTGAGTGATGATCATTTTCTGATCATGGAATCACTCTAATTTATGAATCCACGGATAAAAAATTTCTTGTTCTAGCTTTGGACATCACATGTTCACATATCTTGCTTTCAATTCTCTACTATCATTTGTTGTTCATTGAAAATTCTTTCATTTGTTTCTTTTGATACATTCTAAATAGTAATCATTGAAGTTGCTTTCCATAGATCTGCCCACACGGAAATATTTGTATAACCATAGTTAGCTAAGGAAAAGCTTGACTAAGTTTGGTTGTTGAGTGACAACCAATTGAACTTAGTGCATATTTAGCTTGACTACTCTTTTGTGTAGTAGAAAATGTTTGTTGCTTCCCTCAACTTGACATGTGTGTGTGTGTGTGTGTGTGCATGCACATGTGCAAGTGTGTGCACATGCATGCATGCCTGTGTGAGCGCATGTATATCTGAATCATACTTCTTGGATTGACCACTTTTGTCTAGGTGAATCTCAATGGTGTCAACCCTCATAACTACACACTTGGAGAACTGTTGTATAGACACATGCTTGTACGCCAAAAACTCTTGCTAGGAAGCTCATAAGTGTCCTTCGTAACTCATTAAATTTGTTTTTCCTCTTTTCCTATCTTAATATACCACCAAACCAATTTTTTCCTTGTGCCATTCGTAAATGTTTTAACTGACCTTATAATTTATGGTTAGCCATGACATTCTTTCACAAAAGTCTGCTCAATAATTATTTGGTACATACATTTTTTTTTGAATATAGCAAAGACAGGTTTTGAAGGGACCCAAAACCCTGTACAAAACTAATTTTGAAAGAACCAAAAACCCAGAATGAAAAATATTCAAGTTAACCCACAACTTGAAACATGATAAGACCACAATATGACATAACCAAAATTACGTAAAAGCCCCATAGACTCCCGCAAACACAAACAAATGTTGCATGGCAAGAGAAAGACATAGGAAAGACTTGATGCAACCAAAGAAAAGTATGCAAGATTAGAAAAATATAGTCCAAGCCTACCACCAACCAAAGGAATCTAAGAAATACCTTTTTAGATTTATATTTTTCCGTGTCACTGTAATCTAACCCTCTTCCACTTTCACAACCTCAACCTACCAAGAAGTTGAATCAGTGATGAAGTCCCCACTCCTTGAGAGCTAGGAAAAGGACCTTCTAGAGAGCCAATAGAAACCAAGGGAGCATAGGCAACAATGACAAAAGAACCAACATTAGCCCAAGGGACAATGCCAAAAACACCATGAGGAATCCTATTAGAAACAACCATCGAAACCTTATTAAAACCACCCAAAAGACTAGCAAAACTAGCAGAACTAGCATAACCAACATGATCTTTAATACCAATTGAGCCATTAGAACGAGTAGAACTAAAGGGAATATTCTTAGAAACACCACCTGTGCCCTCATATGAAGGGAGAACATCAGGAGAGAAAACTCTCCCATTGATACCAACCAAAGAAACTGCACAAGCAGTTTGAGGGATGATTGCCTCAAAGCCACAAAAGGCTGAGGAACCATGACCTTAGCAATCCCCACATTCATTGTCACCTAGGAGAAATTGTTCTTCTCAAACATATAATGATGAGCTGATGCACTGTTCCACCAAGAAGCATCAAACTTCTTTTCTGTAAATCATATCGAGCCACCACATGACCTATTTTGTAGTATCTTCTATACCTAAAGGAAATCCCATCATAGTCCTTGGATTGGACCCAAAAGCCCTTAGAAGATTTAATTAAGATTTCTGCAAGAAGTCCCTTAGAAATATCTATGTCAACTAGAGTTCATGCATAAGTAGAATGAAGAATATTAGATTATTTGTTGTGCACCATAAGAAAGCCTCCTAGAGCATTCCCAACCTCCTCAAGAAGATAGTCAACTCACAAGTGAAGAGGAAGATGAGGTGAATGCACCCATACCAGAATTGTATTGAATGTTTCAAAAGATGGGTTGAAATCAACATACCAAGGCTTTACCACAAACATGAATCTATCCCCTTGATAGAAAAAATGGTGAGACAACATTTTATTTTTCCCTCAACGTCTTCAAATTTAGCTTCAAAAAACCTTTGTACCAGGGGGTAAAAATCTAGCAAGTTTTATTGCTTTCAAATCTATTGATTTGTGATCCAATAGATTAGAAAATTTTTTAGGGAGGATTTGATTAATAACATATTCATTTAGAGAATGATAACTCTACACTATGAAAGATTTCGTGACTGATCACAAAATTGTTTGTGAAAGAATAAAGGAAGTTTCAAGGCATATAAGATATAAATTTTCTATAGTCCCTAATCATATGAACGAGAGGTCTCAATTTGATAACGAAGAATTTTGAAACAAAGAGCTCTCTCCACCAAGGAAAACTAGAGGCCCTACCAAGATGGATCCATTTCAACTTAATCATTGTGAGGGGCACTTTTCCCTAATCAGAGAGAAGGAGAGTTCCCTGAAGAATTTAATAGACAATCAAGAAACCTTGGAAGTGGTTCTTTTTGAAGAGGTATTTCTCCTATTTACTTTCAAGCTGCATCCTCTTCAAGTTCCCAAATGTCTCAAGCTTCTCAAGGAGCTATTGTCAATGTTGAACATGATTTTGGTAATAAGGTATAATATTTATTTTTATATCTTCAAAGGCTTAAAGATAATAATGTTCAGTTGCTCGGACATTGCCAACAACTTATGGATCAGCTAGACAATTTGGATTTGGAGGAAGAAAATAATAAATAGGAAACACCAAGGCAAAATGAAACCCAAAATAATAACATAGTGAGTAATCATGAAAGAAGGAATGATATACCATTGCCAGGAAACCAAGGACAACAAATGGGTCAAAACTTTCAAATGCATATTATCCCCCTGTTGTTAACAATAGTCAATTTGCTAGAGGAATTGTGTACAATCAATATGCCCATATGTATAATAACCCACCTCCTCCTCTATCTCCGTATAATTTTCAATTCCAATATGATCCTCACTTTTTGGATTTCACAAGGGGACCCATGAATTCTAATAATGATAGGCCCTTTGACTTGACTATGATTTTGGGAGCCCTTGATGATATAGTGACCGATTAGAGGAAAGAATTACCTTAGTTCATCGGTGATGGCTTTGAGATAGGTGAAAGTCATATTAAAGCATTTGAGTATGTCATGGAAACTAATGAGGTTCTTTATGTGAATGTGTAAATGAAGCTCTTTGTTCACTCTTTGGCAGAAGATGCAAGGGAATGGTTTAATGCACTACCTAATCCTTCAATTTACATTTGGGCTGAGATGAAGAGAAAGTTGCTAGAGGAATTTGGTGATCACAGTGACCTATCCTTTATTCTTCATAAAGTTACTAATATGAAAAAGGGACTGAATGAATTAATAACTGAGTTCATTTAGAGATTTAAAAAATTGTTCTATAAAATCCCTCCATATATGAAAACTGCAGATAAATATTGTTTGTCTTTTTTTTTTTTTTTTGATTTTGATAGGAAAACTAATTATGAAATAAGATCAAGGGTTCCTAGGAGTCTGCAAGATGCTTTCAAAATTGCTTTAACAATTGAGAGCAATAGGAAGACTACTAAAAAGATTGGTAAAAGGGATTATATAAAGATGCAAAATACTTGAGTTCAAAAGAAAAGTAAGGAAGATGATAGATTGGACAAAGCCTTGAATTTGTTGCAGTATTTTCATTAAAAGTTGGAAAGAATAATAATTCTAGAAATGATAGTTCCTTTTTTCACAGACCTCGACTTCATGACATGCCATATAAAAACATGCTGGAAAGTTGGTAAACTAAAAATTCCAAAACCGAGTATGAACACTTCAAATCCACTGAAAAATAGAAAAATCACATGATTAATGAAGGCCCATGGTGTATGGTATGTAGCTTGCCTCACATCTTCACCATGTATGCTAGCACAAATTTTGGAGAAGGAATTCCTAGAGAAACAAGAATCTGATCAGAATAAGACTATTAATGCCTTGTTTAATCATACATGTGGAGCCGTAGATGATTATGACTCATCAAAAGAAGGTTATGAGGTTGATGTAGATATACAAAGATGTAATCAATATCTTGAGGAATTGTCAAATGATGAGGTAATGTGTGGAAGAGGAGAAGAGGGCTCTCACTATAGCAACAACAACTCAGGAAAGAAGTAATTACCACTTAAGAAATATGGTGATTAATAATTAGCAAGAAAAGCCTCTAGAAGTATTAAAGAGGGGTCAATTGGGAAAAAAATGGGAATAATGATATGGTTATATCAAAACCAATTGATAATAAAAGAAAAGATGAAACTAAGCTTGTTAAAACATCCAATACCTTAGGAAAAAGTGCTGATGCAAATGGACTCTTGAATACATGTATGTCCTCATTTTCTTTTGATCACTCATGCTTTGTCACGAATGAAAATATCAATTCAATTATTGTAACATTACACAATTGAGTTGATCACTAATGTGCTTTAAGAAACAAAAAGGACTATGCTAATATGAATCAACATGTAATCCCAAAGATCTATATTGGTGCTACTTTTACTAAGAAACCTTTTCAAGTTGATCCATTTTATATGATTCTCTTAGTGAATAATAAATTGGTGAGAAATTATATGATTGATTTTGGGGTAGTAATAAGTATTATGCCACATGAAGTAATTGAAGAATTGAGTCTGGATGTTGATGTTACACATGGTTAATGTTATGCCATGATAATAGGCCAATCCTTATAGTTGGTGTGATGAAAGATGTGGAATTCAAAATTGTTGAGTGCCCAAAGGTAACTTACAGAACTAATATCACCAATGTTGATATTCCACCAAATTATGGCATGCTTTTATCTTGGCAATGGATTGGAATGGTTGGAGGGCACGTGTAATTGGATTTATCCTATACCACTATTCTAGAGAATGGAAAACAAGATAGGATAAATAGGGGACCTAGGTAATCATACATCATTAAAATATTGACCAAAGATGTTGACTTGTTTTTTCCATTTAGATATGGATAATCTCAATATCCAGGTTTCTTAGCCCCATATTATATGTACTGATCCAATCAAACTGCAGGTTGAAAAGACTGAAGGACACATTTGGAAATATTTCTTTGATGGAGCTTGCATCAAAGAAGGGAATGGAGTTGGGGTTGTATTTATTTATCCCACAAGTAAGACATTTAAGTATTCTTTCTTGTTGCCTTTCTATTGTACAAGCAATGTAGTAGAATATGAAAAATTATTGTTCGGGATGAATATTGCTAGAAAACATGGGATAAAGGTCCTCAATGTGCTTGGAGATTCATAATTGATGATATCTTAGATTAGATCAAGATGCACTGCTAGGAATGCAAGATTAAAGCAATACAAAAAGAGGTTTGGAATTCTATTGAATATTTTGATGCTTTTTCCATTGATTGAGTTGATAGGTCACATTATATTATGGCTGATTTTCTTGAAAATGTAGCACTCAAGATTGATGACACCACTCTTAAAGGGATATTAGAAGCACAAGTGAAAATTAGATATAGTCACCTATGGTCGCAAATAATGTTTGTATATGGAAAGTTTTTGAAGATGATGAAGACTTGATAAAATTCATTCATTGTGATAATGACTATCAAAATTACAAAATAGATTTCAATACCTATATGGAAATTGAAAATGGGAAACAAACTCTATTCAAAAAACATATAGGACAATTAAAGAACAATAAAATACTATGAGGTCTGTTTGCTCTTGAAAGGACGTTTGATAAGGGTGACATGATGAACAAAAAAACTAGCTCTAAATGTTGAGAGTGATGTAGAAAAGATAAATTCAAGTCTTGATGACTCTCCAAAAGAAGTGTTTATTAGAAAAAGGATGACACCTAAAATAAGGTCAAATTCAATCACACTCTTGAGAAATTATAGGCATGTATTTGCACAATCTTATGATGAAATGAAAGCATATAGAGAAGGTCTTGTTCCAACCTTTTTGAAAAAGACAACATCCTATAAATTCAGTGCTAGCTCCCATTAGGGAAGAATTGATTTTGTTAAGTGATGGAGTAATCATCAAACCTATTAGACATTTTACTTGGGTCCAACTTGGTGTCAAAAAGAAAAATGGTGACATCATACTATCTGTAGATTTTAGAAATCTCAAATTGTCTCCACTCAAAGATAATTATGCATTACCTAACATGAAAGATTTCTTGCACAGGGTGGAAGGAAATTAATTGTTATCAATGATAGATAGTATTTCAAGGTATAATTAAGTCAAAGTGAAGGAGAGTGAGAAATTCAAAAATAACATTCACTACTCCTTGGGGTACTTATTTTTATGTGAGGATGTCTTTTGGATTGACAAATGCAAGAACAACTTTAAGTGGCCCATGGATGTTGCATTTAAAGGCTTGAAATATGCAAGCATGTAAATATATTAGGATGATCTCACTTATTATTCTAAAAAGCTAAAGATCATTGTAACCATTTGTAACAATTTTTTTTATAAGGGCATTGGAATATGCTATCTCACTCAATCCCAAGAAATGCCACTTTAAAGTTACTAGGGGAAAATTGCCAAGACATATTGTTTCGAAGGATGGTATATGAATTGATCCTAAAAGAATAGAAACAATCTGTGAAATCCCTATTCCTAGAACATTGAAGGCAATCAAATCATTTTTTGGACAAACTAATTTCATTAGGAGGTTTGTATCTAATTTTTCCAAGATTGTCAAACCTATTGTAAAGATGTTAAAAAGTGGAGCAACTTTGAATTGGACCTTAGAGGCAATCAATGTTTTTGTAAATATTAAAAGAGCAATTAAAGATGACCCAATCTTAAAATCTCTTGATTTCACCAAGCCTTTTGAAATTTTCTCTTTTGCCTCATACCATACCATTATAGCAATAATGTTACGAAAGACAGATAAAGGATATGCGAAGCCTATATCATATTCTAGTAAAACATTGTAGGATGCAAAACTCAAGTATGACATCATGGAGAAATAGACATGCCTTGGTGAAAGTAGTAAAATATTTTAGGCCATACTTGGTGGGAGCAGGGATCATTTCTTATGTTCTAGAATGCTTCTATCAAAGATATTTTTACATAATTTAAGTAACTAGGAGAGGATGTGGATGGATAAATCAAGTGCATAAAGTTTAATATCAACATCCAAGTCACTAAGGTTGTGAGAGGACATGGATTGATGAAACTCATGACACAATCAAATTTAGAAGCAACACAAGTGAATTGTGTTGACTTGGAACATATGGTCACCATTATGAAAGAGTTCAATGGTACAAAGATATAGTGTACTTCTTGAAGCATATGAAATTCCCAAATGATCTCAATGACAATTAGAAGAGGTCACTGAAGTTACAAGCTTCTAGGTATGTATTGATCCAAGGGGATTTATATTGGACAAACTTTGAAGGTTTGTCACTCCTTTGTTTGGATCAATACCAAGTTGAGAAGGTGTTAAAAGAAATGCACGATGGTTTATGTGGAGGGAACTTTTCAGCTAAAAAAACTACTCATAAGATCGTAAGAGGGGAATGTTATTGGCCTTTATCATTTCAACAGAGTTTCAAATATGTTTGAAAGTGTGAACCTTATCAAAATTTTTCTGGTTGATTGAAATATCAAGGAGAATTTCCTCATAGGCTTATACAATTTAAGAACCCTTTTCAATGTGGGGATTGGTTTTTGGTTGTTAAATTCTTGAAAAATCAAGTGGGGGTCATTCCTGGATTCTGATTGCTACAAATCACTTCACTAAGTGGGTGAAGGCAATACCTACTAGAAATTTAAATAAAAGGATCATGTTAAAAATTTTAATGGAGAATATCTTGATAAGATTTGGGGCACCATCCAAGTTGATCATTGATGATAGAATGTGCTTTAGATCTTAAGGGTTTACAAATTTTTGTGATAATCATGGAACCTGTGTATCTTATGCATCCCCTTATCAACCACAAGGAAATGGTCAAGCATAATCAAGGAACAAAAAATTGTTAAAGATTATGAAAAGAATACTCTCCAATTATAAATGTTCATGGGATTCAAACTTATAGCTTGTTGTTTGGGCATATAGGATCACTATGAAAAAGTCTACAAGATATTCCCCTTTTGAGCTTGTATATGGAAAACAAGCTAGATTACCTTTGAATAAATTTTTGCTAGTTTATAAATTTCTAATTGATGAAGTTGTTGACAATATGGATTTCATGGAAGGCAAATTTGAGCAATTGGAAAAATTGGATGATAGTTGAGGGAAGACCCAAAAGAAGAATGAAAAATGTTAGAAGCAATACAAGAATTTGCATGATAAAACTTCTATGGACAAATCATTCAAGATAGGAGAATGGTACTAAAGTAGAATGTGAGGGAACATGACAAGAGAACCATGGAAAATTTGATGCTTTATGGGATGGTCCATATGTGGTTACTGGTAAAGGTGGAAAATATTCTTACTACTTGGAAAATACTTTGGGATAATTTTAGGAAGTTTTTGTTTAGGGCGAGTTTCTAAAGCATTTCTTTAACTAAAGCCACAACCTTCCAAGTTGTACTATAGGTTTGTTTTCCTTTTTTGTTGTTTTTCTTTTTTTGTTGCAAGAAGGTCTGCTCAATCCAGAGAAATCGTGGATCATCTGAGGCATTTTTATGTAATACCTCAACCCTAGAAAGAGCCACTAGTAGAACTCTAAAAGTTCTCATGTTTTATTTTTTTGCATTAGAATGTTTGGGGAAATTTCAAAATAAAGTATGTCGCAATTTCACTATTTGTATGTTCCAAAGATTCTGAAATAGTAATACCACTATTTTTCTATTCTCTTTTGTATGGTGATGTGATATATCGATAACTATTAGTTTGCAAATAATGGGAAGTTATTTGGCAAAAAGGGTGATTTGCATTTCAAGGTGTTGGGGTGGTAAAAAATGACAATATATATGGCTTTCGAGTAAGGATTTCATTTCGCACAAATTGTTAAATTGTGATCTATTAATGTGATAGCACTCAGAAGCAAAATATGCAGAAAATCCTTGGAAGAGCAAATTGTGGGCACTCAAGAAGTCGTAGATTAATGGATAAAGGTGTGAAAAGCTAGTAAGTTCAATTTTTTCTTTGTATTGTTATTATATTATCACTATTCTCAATCATGCCTAGGAAGAAGGAGGAGGTGGTTGTTTGGGATACAGTAATCCATCCTTCGCAGTATAATTTAATGAAATTATTGCTTGAATCTCAAGATGTGGGTTCAAAGAGTGTGTTTTGCAACACTAAGAGGGATGGTTGTGATGTTGAAATCCCCATACATGATAGAGCTTTATTTTGGTCTCTCTATTTCATAAGAGATGAGAAAATACCAGTTAATAATCATTAGCATTTGGACATGGCAAAGCTTATTTTTCCCAATGTATTTTTAGATACTGAGTTAATTGACACCCTAGCAAAGAACTATAGACATGAAAATAGGATTGTAAGGAAGGTTGATGGCACCTCTCTCCTATGCATAAATACACAAATGATACATGAATTTTTTGGGTTGGGTATCGATGCCATCAATGGAATTGATAGAGAGGGTCTTTGAGTAGAATATGAGCACCTAGTCAAGAGTGTTGGTTTAAAGAAGGTTTCTTTCTTCATGAATTGGGAAGGTAGAAATAAACGAAACCCATTACAGGGTATAGGCCCTTTTCAAACAACTAGTTTCATGTGGTTTTTCTAGAGAACATATTGGGGCTATAGATAGGTCTTGGGTAAAGATCGTAAGTATAAGATGCCTATTGATTTGATGTCTTTGGCTTTGAGAACTCAAAGTAGTCATTTATAATTTTGGATCATCTATAGAAATATTTCATGCCATTCTCTAAAGCTCACAGCTATAGATGGTCAAGGTACTACACATCCTGTGTAGATGTGGTACCATCTGTGGGATAGACATAGTGCTAATTATGCCTTATTTCATGATAGTTTTAGTGTATGGATTTTTAGAGCTTTGGGAAAATAAGTAGTGAGAATCCCACCTACAATTAAATACTTTTTGAGATCCATGAAGGTGCCCCATAAATTACCAATGTTTGTGTCTGAAAGAATAATATTCTTGGAGTTTATGTGGAACTTTTTCTAGTTGGAAAATGATCTTATTTCTCTAAGGAAAAAAGGTACATTTCTTCCTAACATTGTTACATTTGAAGGTTTCACTTTTGGATCATCTATACTTGAACATGTTTAGGAATATTTAAGTTCCTATCACATGGATACTGTGAAAGCAAAGAACTATAGTCATGAGGATCATATTAGTTCATGGGTAAAGGAATACACCCATTCTTTTGATATAGAAGAGGATATAGCCAAGAATCATGATGATCTCTCTATAATTATACAAAGACTTAGGAAGGTGAGAATCCTTGTCACATTGGAAAAAGAAAGGGTGCAAATGAGATTACCAAGGTTTCATGATGAAGAGGAAGATGAAATCCATAGATGGAAATTGTGCATCAGGGACTCTGACAAATTGAAGGAGAATATAGTTGTGGTAGAAGAACCAAAGTCTAAACCTCCTCCAAAGAGAGTGAGAAAATTGATCATCAAGGATTTAGACTCAGTATCACCTCCCTCTAAGATATCTAAATATAAGGTCCCATCCCCAATTGTTTCATATGAATTGTCATAAGGAATAGGAGATACTAAAGAAATTGATCGTACACTCATAGATATGAGCCATGGAGGTGAAGTAAGTCCTTCCTCCCTTCTCTTCATTTTTGATGAAGAGGTCAATGGATATTATGCTCAATTGTAGGATGATTCTGAAGAAAATCCTATGGGTCTGGAAGATGAAAGAGAGGCTATGGTTACTAGGTTCACTGAATTTGATGATTTTATACACTCCATAAAATTCAAAGATTTCTAGATACAAATGAAGATGAAATATTTTGAAGAGAAGAAGGAGAGAAGGTTCACGGGAGTGGAGGAGTCTGACCATGAAGGGATAATGAACTAAATACTCAAAGAATTAATTGGATCATATTGATTGTACAATTGAAGAGGATAGAGATGTTGAAGAAGAGCAATGTGATTTTAGTTTTTGATAAGAAAAATAGGTTTTGAAGGGAGCCTGAAACCCTTTACAAATCATAAAATTTTCAAAGAAGCCCAAACCAAACAAAACTATAGTCCAAAGGTGAAACATGTCACCCAACAAGACACAGTGACTAGGGTGGCATCTCAGATAACACAATACTCATCAGCCACACAAACTGGTTTTGAATAGGCACCTAAAACCCCATGGTAAAAAAGAAGAATAGACAATAGGCCCATTACCATGTTAGACAACAAAGAACAACAGGCCAAAAGAGCCAAGAAAACCAAAGAAAGGGGCAATCATAATTAAGATTTCCCTTTCATTCCCAACTTTTGAGAACGTAATGCCATATCAAAAGGAGTGGAGGGCCTAACCTTTTTACCTTTTACTGTGGTCCATCCCTCCTCCACCAAACCAGTTGCCCTCTGCCATGCAAATCAACAACACCACAACCATCCCCTAAAACCCTCACAACCAAGGAATAAACCACAACAGAAGAAACAACAATGTCCATAGATGGGGCAGCAAAATCCAGAGACAAAGCCACAGGTGGGGCAATAGTTGAATCGCTAGAGACAGAATCTGAAAGAAGGTGATCAAAGGAGGTCACCACCATAGGGACAATTGTGCCATTAGAAACAACATCAAGTCCGCCACCATAGTGTCATGAGAAAAGTCACCATTCCCATTAGAGGAATATTTTTGAACCATGTAGTGATCATTCGAGACCCCTTTACACCAAGAAGGAGACTTCTTTGGTCTAGATTTTTTAGAGGAGCAATGAGTAGCAAGATGCCCGATCTTGTGCCATATCCTGCATCGGAAAGGGATGCCCTCATAATCAAGAGGTTAAATCCAAGGGCCATGCAAAGATCTCAACATAATTATTTCAGGGAGTCCCTTGGAGGCATCAATCTCAACTAGGATGCGAGCATACATCATCCCAAACACATTGGAAGATGCAGTATCTACCATCAAGAAGTCCCCAAGGGCTTCTCCCATTGCCTCCAAGATAGAATCCACCCAAAGGTGAAGGGGGAGATTCAACAACCTGACCCACAGAGGAATCTTACTAAAAGATCCTGTCACTAGGTCAAACTCCTTATACCAAGGTTTAGCCATCAAAGGAAACTTCTCCCCCCATGAGAAACCACGACACAGGATTGCATATCTTCTGAAGTTTCAAATTTCACAATGAAAAAACCCCTTATTATAGGGTATATTTGAGTTGTACCTAAAATGAAGGGCTTCCAAACATGGGTGATCCAGGCATGCAACTCTGGCAAAGAGGGCCAAAAACCCTTAAAACAAAAGATAACAACATTGGAGGAGAGATCATCCACATAAACAAAGACCTCATGAACAATATCGGGCTCTAAATCAATCATTATCAGGTTACTAACTACAACAAGCACAACATCATAGGGCCCTAGACGCACAACTTGGCCACCAAGACCAGTCTCATAAGAAGCCACATCAGCATAGGAAATGGCTGAACCACCCACAGCTCCTGGGGAACAAATATCCCCACTAGGATCAGGAGAAGCCCTAGCCCAAAAAGCAGCAGAAGTTGGAGCCAAAACGGAAGCCAGAGCGATCACCATAAAAGTGGGCATGGGAGCCGAAGTCGGACATTACAATGTGTTTTTAGTTCCTAGTCCTGCTTTGAAGGAAAACTTTCTTTGGGATCAAGTAAGAAAACACGATGATACTTTTCTAAAGATAGTGAGGGCATTGTCATTGTCCAAATAGTAGGTGATACCAATCCATTGATAATTGCCAATTAGATGGTAAGTCTATATTTAACAAGGATTAGGTAATCAATTTGAAATATGAGCTTAAAATATCAATCGCTAGGCAAACAAAGTTGAATAAGGTGGTTAATGAATTATATATTTGACTTTCCAATAGGGATAAGGAACTTCAAAAGTAAAAAGTTGTTAAACTTAGATAGGCACTTTTTGTATATAAAAATACTCATAATCCACTTGCTTGAGAACACTATAAAGTTTAAGAGGAAATGAAGAATACAATCACTACTAGGATCAAACAAGAGTTTTCTACAGAGTTGTTCTCATCGCTAGAAAAAATCTTGCTATTTAGGGTGAAGATTGTTTTAGAAAAGTGCAAGGATATTTACATGGTTGTTGTATGTTGAATGAAATGCTAGATAGATTCATAAAGAATAAGATCACATTATAAAACATGGAAAATAGGCGAAGTCCCTCAACATTTGAAATCACTAGAATATGTGATATAATTCAGAGAGATCCCAAAGGCCCTGCAAAAATTAAAGAAACAAAGAAGATGGTGGACTCATTTTTACAAGGGTTGGACTATATAATATGGGAAGAGGCCAAGGTCAAATAAAAATTGTCAACCTTCAAGAATATTAAACATTGAACCATTCCAACCTTTGTGGACCCTGAAGGGAGAACTAAAGGCTTTGAAGAATGAAACTAGAGTATCAGATCGTGGTTCCATGAATTTTCAATCATTTAAAGGAAGACAAAGTTTTATCTATAGACAAGTTCCATCCTTTTGTGGATCGAGTCATCACTCTTGAAAATAGGTTTTCAAAGTTCAAAATTGAATCTAGAGTTCTTGCAAGAAATAGATGGAGATAATGTTTTCTTATTGTGCTTAATGTACTGTAGTATCAGTGGTCACCCTTCGCGCATATTTCTCATTAGGTGAAAGAATATCTTGGATCAACAACTAAAAACCTCAAGTGAATATCTAGAGATTCAAAAATCTTTTACATCTTTTGTGTTTTTTGTTTATATTGATTTTGTCTGATTTTTGGTTGTCTTGCTGGATTGGATGAATTTGAAAAGGCATGAATGTGAATGGTTGGAAGCTTGTTGCTTCCCTTTTGGGGAGAAACAAAAACTGTGTAGTATATATTAGTCATAACAAAAAATAGAGGAACATTACAATGTACTTGCTTTCTTTTGATATCAATTAAAGTTATCTTGTTATGGTCCAATATGTGTTCTGGTTTCTCTTAGAATTTCTTGCCTTGTTATAATTGATTCATGAGATTGATTGTTATCTTCAAAACTTGTATGGGTGTTTGATGTTCTATAGCACATGGTTTGTATAAATAATGACTGGAAGTGAAGTGTTGTAATTCCAAACTTAAATTGATTGGTTCCTATTATTGAAAGTCTGGTTCATTTATATTTACAGAATTGGATAATGGATGGTATTATTAGTATCTTAAAGTATTGTCTTTCAGGATGAAGTATAACGAATTCAATACAAGTAGTTTTGAGCCCAATTAGACGAGGAACTAGTCTGTTCGTGTCAAAAGGTGCAATGAAATTTTAGAGTTCATTAAGAGTTGTATTTCTTTCAAATAGGAGTAGGTAGTTCATGGAGGTTAATTTGATAAATTATTGAAGGATTCTTATAATTGCATACAAGGATTTTGTACCAAAAGTATCCAAGTTCTTTAGAAGAGCCATAATCACATTTCCTATAAAAAGATCCAAACTTGTGAAGAAAAGTAGAAGAATAGGTAAGCCCGCTTGGGTTCTGTAGAGCCCAAAGAAGTAAAGAATATACATCATTGGGATTATGTTGATTGGCCGTATAAAATTGTAGATTTTAATGATAAAATCTAGCAAGTTTAATTTCTTTCCAATCTATGCATTTGTGATCCAACATACACAATCATGCATCAATGAAGAACTAATAAGAGGCATCTCACCCTATAGTATATGCATGCATGATATCATGTATCAAAAAATTTAAAAAATATAAATTTGCATGTTATATTTAAGTTTACACTAAAATAAGATTTACCTATGTATATTTTGGTTCCAATAATATTCATACTCCCTAGAATCAAAATGTTAGTCAAGATATCAAGATGTTGGTGGGCCTCATCTAGGCCCAAATCTACATCTATGGCATGAGTGGTTGGCACATATCCTAATAATTATGAATAAAGGAGGCTGACCAGATGAGATGACATGGAAGTAGAGTCATCATGTATCGACAAATCCATGTAACCTATGGTTGTCATGTTGAAATCAACATCATTAAGGCCAACATTAAATTTTTGGTGCCCTGCACTCATTGAAGGGTCTCCATGTTGTGTCTCTTCCTCTATAATAATAGAGTGGTTAGTAGGTGGATCTTGATGCACATTACCACTATGGCCACAATCTTTGTGATGCAAAGAATTAAGCTAAGAATATCTAGTATTACCCACATGAGCTGTAACATCTAATGTGGGTATATCATGATCTGATGCTATGAATGCATATGCATCTAGTAGATCCTCAACCAAACTAGTAAATATAACCTATGCCACCTCTCCAATAAGACCCTCTAGGTTGGCGATTAAAGGGATTCTTGATGCAACATATAGGTTAGCTAAGGATGATCAAACTGAGGATCTAGGGCATTGATAAGACATCAAATACTGACCAATATGATCACTAGATATGGATTTGGAAGTTGTGATCTCCCCAACTTCTTGAATCACTCCTTGTAACTAGGTGGTACACAATGCCATCTATTATTTGGCAATAACCGGTTCCCTCAGATTGACTATAGCTCTATGAGCTAGTAACTAACAAGGTCAGTGATAAGAATATGTCATCCAACCTACCATGTTCCTTTCCTAGATATAGTGGGAAATTAATGTAATTTACCACCCTCCCTAAATGAGCCTTGGAAAAAGTTTGTTGTGCAAAATAGAGTGAAATCTAGTTGTTATTTGGATAGTGACCATGAGTAGCAAGAAAGTGTGGGTATATCAATGCTGACATAACTATATCGTGACATCTCGTAACTTGATACCACTTTACATACTTGTGATTCATATAATGAGGGAAATATTCCCTTTTCAGGGTGTCTTTGGGCACTAAGTCATGCATCTCACTGAGAGAGATGCCTGAAGAAACCTCTCATATTTTCCTCTCAATTATGACCTCTGAAGCATCTATTGAATAGAGAGTAGCCCCATGAATGTCATCCCTAATGATAATAAGGTTCTCGAGAATGAATTGACATGTACTACTATAAACACTAAAACAAGTACCACTATTTAGGGAATATCTAAGTCTTTGAATTTCTTGTTTAGTGCATGCAAAATGTTCCTAAGGCGGAATTGGTTAATCTTCCACGATGTCTAGGATAACATATAGAAATTTGTGTACATGATATATTTTATTTAAGTTGTCAAATGAAGTCTATATATTTTTCCTAAAATTTAATAATAATTAAACTACATGTAATTACACTCTTTAACTAAAATCAATTACTGTATTTGAATATAGAATTGTACACATAAATTAAAAATGAAATACTACTCTTGAATAATTCAAAAATTATACATATGTTTTACACATATGTATGCACCATACACATCTATATATACATAGGCCCATACATATAGATGTACATGTATTCACATGTGCATATATAGACATGCTTTTACAAACACATGTATAAATATGCATGTACACACATGCATACATACACAAGAACATACATACACATGACTATACATGTGTCTATATATGTTGTGCATGCATGTGCATAAATACATATACATATATCACACACACACACGTACATGTATAAATATAACATACACATGTGCATATATACATGTGTTTATGTTAGATGTATGCATGTGCATACACATGCATACACATATATACATATAGCATATAAATGTATGCATATATACACATGCACATGCATATATGCATGTGTGTATGTTTTATGTATGCATGTGTATGTATATACATACACATGCATATATATGGTATATGGTATATAAGTATATGACATGTATGTATATATGTTAAATACATACACACATATATGCATGTATATATATATATATATATATATATATAGATATAATGTGTGTAGTTATATGTGTGTCTTATAAATGTGTATATGTATACACATGCATAAATATACTTTAATATATACATGTACTCACACACATATATGTACATATACATCTATATATACATTTAATAATTACACATACTCACATGTACATACATCTATATACACATACATGCATATATATGCACCTATATATGTATGTATATATGTATGTATGTATATACACATATATACATGTATATTTACATATGTATTAAACAAAAAACATTAAATAACAAAAAATACCCAATAGAACACAAAAGCAAAACTTGACCTACTTTTTTTGAAGGTCGACTTTTAGATGCCACGCCTCCAATCAAAGCTCCCCATAGTCACAATGAAAGTGGCTAGGGAGAGTTTAAAGGGGTTAAAACCCAATATTTTTTACTTTCAATTGAAACCTATTAAGTATTTGTCAAGCTTCATTATGCATGATGAAAACAACATAAATTCGTGAGAATCTCTCCATTGTAAAGGCAATAAAATATCAACTCCAAGGTTCTAGGAGGCAATTTTTCAACCAACTAGGTAACTCACTTGAAGATAAATGTTCCTATTTAACAAGGAGGCCTTTATTGGTTCAGTGACGTCTAATTTGTAACTCTGTGACACGTAGAAATATTTAGCGAAAAACTGTATTTTTTGTATTTTCTGATATTATGTGATGCATGCAAGTCTAAAATAATATGAATTTCTAACTTAACTAGATTTTTGTGAAAATAAAATTACAAAGAGATGAGATAACACAAAAATGAGAAAATTGCTAAAAATGAAATCTAAATGGACCTAAGCCATGACAGTAATGCGTTTGCAACTTAAATCTTTGAAGGGGATGGTAGGAAAACCATGACATTCAAAGCAATACATCTGTAATCTCTGTGATGCAATCATCAATAGAACTTTGTAAGATAGTATGATTTTTGAAAACCCATCAAATTGCAGTTGTAGATGTGAGTGCACACGAGACAAATTGCTATAAAAGTACGTATAGAAATCCCCTCCTCCGGTTCATCACAAAAGAGGTATTATACGACTAATCGTGACAAACTCCTAGAATACCAAAATCGCATGAGCATTCCAAAAGCAATAAGACTATTAGCTCATTCATTATTCATGAACTAATAATTCACAAACAGATCACACATTTCAACAAGAATCACTGTAAACACAATGGAGTACCAATAGCATACTATATTGCATAAATCACCAACCTTGAATACATGTTACATCCTTGTATTTATAGTGAACCCTCTGCTTCATGTGAATTTTAGAGCTAGGAGTTTTCCCATGTGAAGAGTATGCTACAACTATTAAAATAAATCTAAATATTTACAAACTGATCCATAATATGGTGCTAAGTAGGCCTGCACAATTGTTTCCATTAATTAAGTGGCACACAAGCCTTTACACGAGACAAAACTATAAAGGGAAGCAAAAAATAGAAGGGAGAGATCTTTGAGTGGTAGCTAGAGCTTAGGAATCTTTAAAAAATAGAAACTTAACGTTCTTCACGCATATGTATTTGTTAACCACCACCCAACTAAAAAAATGTAGTTATGGTGCATGAAAATGCCAAATATAGAAATTGATAATTAACTACCAACACAATATAATTGGTTGGAAATTGTTGCACTTATGAAGCTGTGAAGTTTCTCACTTGCGGGTTTGGAGACCTATGACGTTGCAATTATAGAGTTGTGAACCTCAATGGAGCGAAAATTGCAAAATTTTTTCTAGGTCAAAAACTCAATTTCCAGCATTTGGGTTTTGTTCCACATCATCCAAAATGATGCCTATATAGGTTGCCTATAACTTCTCTATAGTGACTGCGATCTCTAAATGATATGGTAAATCTAGGGCCTCATATTTAGCCCTCACCTCATCATAATAGCCACAACTTCTTGACATATATCTTCAAAATTGTACGCCCTTCTATCCACTTCCTTGAGTGCCTTCTCCGCTTTGAATATTCTTCTAAGGCCATCCTTAGAGGATACTGCCTCGAAGGTGGCTCAAAATTCCTATATGAATGACTTTCAAGAACACAATGTGTTTTGAGAGTCATCTTAAATTTTTTCTAGACTGGCCTTGGTATATAGCTTATTTGCTTTGATGATCTTTTCTTGCACCTTATCCTAGATGTCTTGGATGTCATTAAACATTAGAAGCATAACTTGGTTGCTAGCTTCAATCTTCTTGATGGGGACACAACCCAAGACAAAATGAACGCAACAGGAAAAGGGGAATATTATTATCATAAGTGATATGCTATTACATCCAGTACAACAAAATTAGACTCCACGACATGCCCTATGGGCTTGCAATGTTAACAGATTTTGGAGAAAACCCTTCTCACAGTACCTTCTCCCAAACTCCACCAAAAACTGCCTTTACAATGCCAAAAATGTCCTCAAGAAAACCAAATTAGGTTTAGGTTTAGGAATGCATTTTAGAGTATGCCATTTAGCATCCACCGCCAAACTAGAAGGTTCTAGAAAACACGTCAGAAGTCGGTGTAAAATTAGAAGAATGTAAAAATGGTAGTCCAACTTCCGGGAGGCATAAATTTTGATTATGGATTCCAATTGATGAATCGTTTACATTTTCAGAAAGCTCTCCGAGCGTTCTATAGCCCTATGGACTAGATTTTCTTGTCCCCCATTCTTTAGGCCCGTACAAGGCCATTTAGTGCCTCAAATTTGACTTTGAAGTGCTCTTAGGAGGTGTCCAGGTAACTTAAAACTGCAATAACTTTCAAAACGTAAAGCGTTTTGACCTGATTCTTTTTTTGGAGTGCTTTAAATTACAAGTATAATCATCCCTCCAACTTACACCCTCTAAACCGTTATAATTATGGCTCAATTACAAAATATCCTATTTTCTACATTGGCATGTATCCCAAGGTGCTCAAAAAATCTAACCCAAAAAACCAATAGTGGAACTATGAGAGTTGGAATCTTTATTCGACTCAAATGGGTATCCAGAAATGAAAACACTTTAAATAGAAACTAACGAAGCATATTTTTGGGTGATACAGGATTGCCATTACACCACTGTATGCTTGTGCATTTGACACCTAGGGTAGATTGAAAACTGACCTTGTCACTTTATGGTAGAGGAAAACCCAAATGGGCAACCTCCATTGCGGATATCCAAGTTTAGTCTTCTATTGGTCATCCTTTCCACTTCACTAGGAATTCTTCATACTTCCTGTTTCTGGTACTCCGACTCACATGACTATCCAAAATTTCTTCAATCTCTTCCTTCGCAGAAGTAGGAATTGGACATGGCTCCAGCATCAACTCCTCATTTGCACCATCATCATGATATTCTATTAAGTTTGCAATATTGAAAATAGCAGAAATGTGAATCCCATCTGGCAACTCCACCTCATATGCATTCCCTGAATCATGTTTCTTCAAAATTTTGTAGGGACCAAATTTTTTCATCTTCAGCTTGTTGTAGGTACCCACTGGAAATCATTCCTTTCTCAAATATACCATAACCTAATCTCCAACTTGGAACTCCTTATGTCTCCTCTTTTGATTTGCACTAGCCTTATACTATAGGTTCATCTTGGTAATATGTGCTCGCACCTCCTCATGTAGGTTCTTGACATGCTCAACAAAGATTTCTGCCTCAACACTTGTCTTCTCCCCTTGCTCCATCTTCCTCAACTCTGGTGCAGTCCTTGGACTACTCCCATACACAATTTGGAATAATAATCTACTCGTACTCCTATTTACTAAATTATTATAAGTATATTTAGCTTGTGGTAGAATCAAATCCCATCCCTTAGGTCTATCTCCTACTAAACACCTCAACAAATTGCCCAAACTTCTATTCACTACTTCTGTTTATCCATTAGTCTGTGGATGATGTGCAAAACTAAACCTCAATTCTATCTTCAACTTCTTCCACAAAGTCCTCCAGAATTACCTAACAAATTTAGTATCTTTGTTAGAAACAATACTTTTTGGGAGACCATGTAGCCTTACCATGTCTCTGAAAAGAAAATCTGCAATATGCACTACATCGTGAGTCTTGTGGCATGGAATGAAATGTGCCATCTTGGAGAACCAATCAACCACCACAAATACTGAGTCATTACCCCTTTGTGTCTTTGGCAATCCAAGAACAAAATCCATGCTTATGTCCTCCCAAGGCTTCAATGGAACATGAAATGGATGACAGAGTCTAGTATTTCTACTAAATCCTTTGGTTGTTTGACATACTTGACAACTTTGCACAAACTTCTTCACATCTAGTGACAATTGAGGCCAAAAATAATGTTCTCTAATAATAGCAATGGTCTTTTCTCGACCAAAATGTCCGGCCATCCCTCCACTATGCTTCTCCTTGATCAATTTCTCCCTCATGGAACTCCTTGGAATACACAATTGACTTTCCTCGAACAACATACCATCCTGAATCATGTAATCTAGCCACCTAGTCTTGTCTAGAGTAACAGGTTCTTTATAAGCCTTCCAAGCCTCTGCAAAGTCAGGATCCTCAGAGTACAAATTCTTAAGTTCATCAAACCCAACCACTTAACTTGCATTACTGTTAGCAACAACTGTCTCCTACTTAATGCATTTGCAACCCTATTAGACCTTCCACTTCTATGTTTCAATACAAATGTATAGTTTTGCATGAACTCTACCCATTTCAAATGTCTCTAATTCAATTTACCTTGGCTATTTAGGTACTGCAATGCCTGGTGATCAGCATATAGAAAGAATTCATTTGGAAACAAATAATACCTCCATTTTTTTAAGGCCTAAACTATTGCATAGAACTCTTGATCATAAACCAAATACTTCTTCTTTGCATCATTCAATTTTTCACTAAAATAGGCAATAGGTTTACCTTCTTGGCTCAATACAACCCCAATAGCACTGCCACTAGCATTGCAATCCACCTGGAACACTTTGTTAAAATATGAAAGTGCTAACACAGGTTTCTCTATCACCTTCTTCTTCAACGATTCAAAACTTCTGGCAGCTCCTATAGTCCACTCGAACTCTTTTCTATCTCCCTTCATTGTTTCAATTAGGAGTGCACATTTACTACTGAAATTCCTAATGAATTTCCTGCAAAAACTAGGTAGATCATGAAATGACCTCACCTCAGTGGCATACCTTGGAGTAGGCCATTCCAAGATGACCTTCACCTTCTCTGGGTCCATTTTGAGACCCTCAGCTGATACAAAAAACCCCAAGTAGATTAACTCCCTTTTGACAAAGCTACACTTCTTCAAATTAATCAACAATTTCTCTTCCCTCAACCTTTCAAGGACACTACGAATGTGCAATAAATATTCATCCAAAGAGTTATTGAAACTCAAATTATCATCCAGATAGACAAATGTCAAGTTTTCTCAAAAATTTCTTTAGTACCTCATTCATAAGCCGCATGAAGATGCTTGGTGCATTGGTTAGTCCAAAGGGCATGACTAACCGCTCATATAATCCCTTCTTGGTCTTGAATGTAGTCTTCCACTCATCTCCTTCTTGTATCCCACTCTTGAGATCTATCTTTGTGAAGTACTAAGCTCCACTCAAACAGTCCATAAGATCGTCCATTCTTGGCAAAGGAAACTGATACTTGATGGTTATTCTATTTATAACTCGAGAGTCTGTACACATTCTCCACTCTCCATCCTTCTTTGGTGCCAGCACTACAGGTACTGCACATGGACTCAGGCTCTCTCTAATCAAACCTTTCCTCAATAGCTTTTGAACTTGTCTATTTAGCTCCTCAGTCTCATTAGGAGTCATCCTATGAATAGCCTTGTTAGGAAAACTAGCTCCTGGGACTAAATATATTTGATGGTTGATTTGCCTTACTGGCGACAACCCTTCTAGAACATTATGGGAGATGACATCTCCATACTCACTTAATAGACCTGAAACTTCAAGTGGAATTTCACTACTACCTTCCTTATCTTTCCTAGGAATTAAAGCATAACACATATGTTGATGTTTCATGCCATTCATAATTTTTCTTCCATTAACAAGACATACCCTAGCACTACTGGATACCTTTTCACAATTTGTGGCAAATTGCATCCTTTGTCAGAGATGACCATCATGTATAGTATGCCTATCAAACTACCACGACCTTTCCAACAATAAATGGTAGACATCCACTGGAATGATGTCACAAAGAGCCTCATCATGGTAACTCCCAATCTTGAACTTTACCAAACATTGCTTACTAACCAGGACCTTATGATCATCTTGCACCCAAGCAATATGATAGATTGGGAGTGTTTCTCCCTCTTGAGCTTTAGCTTTGAGATCATCTCCTCTGACACCAAGTTGTTAGTGCTTCCACCATCTATAATCACATCATAACATTTACCCTCGTACTTGCACCTAGTACAAAACAAACTTCTTTTTTGTCCAGGTTCAATCTCACCGCTCAGTAAGACCTTTTCATTAACTAGAACATCTCCTCTTTCTGCATCCTCTAAATGTGATGACTGTGCATCATCATCCACATGAGAAACCCTTGCTTGACCATTGAAGCTTCCTCTTCTTGAACCTTGTCCACGTCCTCTACCTCTTCCTCTTTGATCTCCAAAGTTTTGATCACAAGGGCGGTTGAAACCCTCCTTCCTCTGATTTCAGCTAGTACCCACATCTTCATTTTTCTTCTAGTTCTCATTTCGGCCTCCAAATGACCTGCCACCGCCCCTTCCTCCTTGACTTCTCCCTCTTTGCCTTGCATAAATTTTTTTGTTTAGCTTCTCCTCAACTCACAAGATAAATTGCTATGCCTCTTCAATGCTAGTCATTCTAACCAAACTTAACTCCTCCTGAATGCTAGGTCTTAACCCACTAAGATAACAGGAAACCTTCTCCTTGTTTGCTTCTACATGCCTCACCTTAATAAGGATTCATTAAAACTCCTCTGTGTATTCATGGATAGATTTTCCTGCTTGCTTTAACCCTTGTATCTTCTTGAACAAATCAAGCTCGTAATTAATAGAAATGAATTGCTTCTTTAGTTTTTCCACCTTGCGATCCCATCTTGTGATTTACTCTTTTCCTCTTCTATTTCTTTCCAATTGAATCTCTTGCCACCATATTTTGGCATGGACTTTCATTTTGGCCTTCACAAACTTAACCCTATCAGGGTCCCCAATATCCTCATACTCAAAATATTCCTCGAGCTCATTGATCTAGTCAATCAACTCATCCAAGTTTAGATTCTTAAAAACATACTGACATCAATTTTAGGTCTTTTTCCAAGCTTGGCAATGGCCCTAAAAAGCCTCTCCTTCGCCTGGTTTAGGACTTCTCTATCTCCTTCCCCTTCTTTCCCAATATTTCCTTCTTCATTTTCTTCCTCACTTTTGTCACCTACGACAACATTCATCCCTCTATGGATTTGCTCTTGTAATGCCTGGACTTGTCTCTGGAGGGCTCTAACCTTAGGACTAACAACTCTGGCCCTTCCACCACGCTCCTTTTGTTGAGGCATCTTCTCATATCATAATCCACAACCACATAGTCTTGGTGCAAACTGCCTCATAGTCTGTGCCTTGTTTACACATTCAGGAAAACTTGCTCTGATACGACTTGATGGGGACACAACCCAAGACAAAATGAATGCAACAGAAAAAGGGGAATATTATTATCAGAAGTGATATGCTATTACATCTAGTACAAAAAAAATAGACTCCACGACATGCCCTATGGGCTTACAATGTTATTAGATTTTGGAGAAAAACCTTCTCACGGTACCTTCTCCCAAAATCCACCAAAAACTATCTTTATAATGCCAAAAATGTCCTTAAGAAACCAAATTAGGTTTAGGGTTAGGAATACATTTTAGAATATGCCATTTGTCATCCATTGCCAAAACAAAAGGTTCTAGAAAACATGTCAGAAGTCGGTGTAAAATTAGAAAAATCCATAAATGGTAGTCCAACTTTCGAGAGGCATAACTTTTGATCCAGGACTCCGATTGACGAACCGATTATATTTTCGAAAAGCTCTCCAAGCACTCTATAGTCCTATGGAAAAATTATGCTCATCCCTCCTTTTTCAAGCCCGTACAAGGTCATTTAGTGCCTCAAATCTAACTTTGAAGTGCTCATAGGAGGTCTCTAGGCAACTTAAAACTAGAATAACTTTCAAACCGTAAAGCCTTTTAACCTGATTATTTATCTAGAGTACTTTAAAATACAAGTATAATCATCCCTCCAACTTACACCCTCTAACTCATTATAATTGTGGCTTAATTACAAAATAACCTATTTTCTACATTGACACGTATCCCAAGGTGCTCAAAAACTCTAACCCAGAAAACTAATAGAGGAACTATGAGAGTTGAAATCTTTATTTGACCCAAATGGGTATCCAAAAATGAAAATACTTTAAATAGAAACTAACACTAAACATATTTTTGGGTGATACAGGATTGCCCTTACACCACTGGATGCTCCTGCATCACTTCTCGATGTAGTCATCAAATTTGTCTAACTCCTTAGGAGTGAAAATGACCAACAACATCTTGTATCTTTTCTCTTTTAATTTTGAACCTTCTCTAGATCCTTTGATCATGATTGATTTTTGTCAGTCAGTTCGAACTCGTTATCAATCACTCCTAACTTTCACATGCTTTCCTATATGACATTTAGTAGCTACATGTTTAATTCTATGTAATATCTTCCTTTCTCTTCGAAACCGTGCCTCCATCTATAGTAGGCATCCATAAATGAATCCCTAGGTGGTGCGACTGGAGCTCATTTGTCAAAACCAATCATCAATGTAGCCTCGAGGTTAGCTGGATCCATTAGATCTACTACCTCTTTTGCATACTCCCAAAAAATTTCATTTTGTTTTCTCAAAAATAAAATTTCCTCTTGATCCCTATCTAGCTTGTAGAACACCTGCCTAAAACCTATAGTGGTGATCACCTTTCCTGTGTCTTTGGTGAGTTTCTCGATCACTACTTCTTGCATCTCGTAATCTTGTGGATCTACACTCTAGACATCGCCATGTGGTGCCATTATGGAAACCTATGCTACTAGGTTATCTTGTGCATTCATCATTATAAAGGTCAACTAATAAGGATCCTCCTAGATAAGTGCTAGAGGCTGTAAGACATTCGTGAGAATTGTCATTCCCTCATATACATTTGTGACATATGTCCACTTTTGGATCTCCACCGCTTGAGTCCATCTAGGGGTTGTGCCCACTTGTGCTAGGTATTTTCTCAGTGATAGAGTTGTCACTGATGCCAAAACATTTCCTTTATTTGTGATCCTCTAGTACTACCCACACGAGCTGTAACATCTAATATGAGTATATCATGATCTGATGCTATGAATGCATATGCATTTAGTAGATCCTCAACCAAACTAGTAAATATAACCTATGCCACATCTCCAATAAGACCATCTAGGTTGGTGATTGAAGGGATTCCTAATGTAATATAGATGTCAGCTAAGGATGATTGAACTGAGGATCTAGGGCATTGACAAGACATCAAATAATGACCAACATGATCACAAGATATGGATATGGAAGTTGTTACAATCTCCCCAACTCCCTGAATCACTCCTTGGAGCTATGTGCTACACAATGTCATCTATTATGTGGCCCAATTTTGGGACAATAACTAGTTCCCTCTGATTGACAATAACTCTATGTGTTGGTAACTAACACGGTTAGTGATAAGAATCTACGTCATCCAACCTACCATTCCAATTTTCTAGATATGGTCAAAAATTGGTGTAATTTACCACCCTCCCTAAATGAACCTTGGAAAAAGTTTGTTATGCAAAATAGAGTGAAATCTAGTTGTTATTGGATAATGACCATGAGCAACAAGAACACATGGGTATATCAATGCTGACATAATTGGATTGTGACATCTCATAACTTGATACTTCTTCACATACTTGCGATTCATATAATGAGGGAAATATTCCCTTTTCAGGGTGTCTTTGGGAACTAAGTCATGCATCTCACTGAGAGCATGCCTGAAGAAACGTCTCATATTTTCCTCCAAGTATGACCTTTGAAGCATCTATTGGATAGGGAGTAGCCTATGAATGTCATCCGTAATGACAATAAAGTTCTTGAGAATGAATTGACATGTACTACTATAAACACTAAAGCAAGTACCATTATTTAGGGAATATCCAAGTCTCTGAATTGCTTGTTTAGTGTGTGCAAAAAGTTCCTAAGATGGAATTGGTTAATCTTCCACGATGTCTAGGATAACATATAGAAATATTTGTACATGCTATATTTTATTTAAGTTGTCAAATGAAGTCTATATATTTCTCCTAAAACTAAACAATAATTAAACTACATGTAATTACACTCTTTAACTAAAATCAATTGTTGTATCTGAATATAGAATTGTACGCATAAATTGAAAATGAATTGCTACATTTGAATAATTATGAAACTATACATACATTTTACATATGTATGCAACATACACATGTATATATACATATGTACATACATATACATGTGTAGGACCGGAAAAATGGGCTAAAAGCATAACATACTATGAGCAAATCACAGACTCAATAATCATACGTTAGCACCCACTAGTCTACCATGAAAGCCAAACTAAACAAAAGAAAGCAAACATAATCAAAAACTCCCTTTTCCTTTGTAGCTCCCATGTCCTTCTTTCTTCTCCAAATGATTGTAGCTCCAAATTTGCCTATAGTGCACACAAATTTGAAGCAAAAGCCTATGATAGTGATAATGCCATGAGAATACTTGAAGTGTGATTTTATGTGAGAGAGAGAATGCAAAATGCAAATTAGTAGATACTCAAAAAACTCAAAGATTCAAGGATTCAAGACTTAAGCATTCTAGCCCTAAGAGACCCACAATGAGAGAAAGAGTGTTCATTTTATAATCAACACTCAAAGTGAGGGCATTGGATTTGTCACCCACAGACATGCAATGTGGCAAGAGATTCCTATGACACATATGACAGAATATGCCAAATGTAAGATTCTATGACACATGAGAGTCAAATTTGGCTAAATGTGGAAGAGAATCTATGACGCGTCATAAGATTCCTCAACCCACTTAAAGCCAAGAATCTATGACGAATAAGCCAAATAGGGACATGCGTAAGAGGTAATAATAATTCCTATGATGCATATGACAGAATATGCCAAAAGTAAGATTTTATGACACACGAGAGTCAAATTTGGAAGAGAATCTATGACGCGTCATAAGATTCCTCAACCCACTTAAAGCCAAGAATCTATAACGAATAAGCCAAATAGGGACATGCATAAGAGATAAGAATATTTGATTATGACAAATCTCAGCCAAGTGTCAAAGGAGAATCCACGAAGTGTCACATCCAAGTGTCATGATGATGAAATATTTTATGGAATATTTGAATTAAAAATCCTTTTATTCCACAAAATAAGAATTAGTAGAAAATGGAATTAATGATGGAAAATAGAACTTAGGAAATTGTAAATTTCCATGGTTTGCAGATAATGAATCAATTAATTAATAAAATTAATTAATTGAGGATGATAATCAGGAAGAATAATTAGTGAGAATAATAGAATTAAATTATGGGTTATTTAATCCTATAGAGAAAATTAGTAGATGATTGGCCAAATTGATTAAATGAATGCGACCGTATCCTTTGATGAAAGTGTGACGATAATGGATATCGAATAAGATGATGAAAAGGTAGACCAAAACCATGGTCAAATTAATTGATAGATCGAAATTGATAACATGCCAAGGACACATGACATGAATAAATTGATATGTAACATTTAACTGACATTGTAAATGCTACAGGATTGAAATTGATTGATAAGGTTTGATCATAATAACATCGACAAATATTGTCAATGTTATTAAAATGGTTGATGATGTCATGATTTGACATTGAAAGCCTCAGCAATGTTAAAGATTGAATGACATGAATGATAGTTTGACCTAGCACTGAGAGCCATGACAGTACTAATGTCAGATTGATAAGATTGATAAGTTGATAGGTTTCCAAGGCACTGAAAGCCACAACAATGCCTAGGAGCGGATAAATGATGATTGATTTGAGATGTTTGATATGTTTTGGGTTGATTAGGACTGATTTCAAGTGATTTTGGGTTGATTTGGGGTGATTTCGAGTTGATTTGGGGTGATTTTGAGTTGATTTGATATGATTCTGAGTTGATTTGATATTATTTCGAGTTGATATGAAATTGATGTGAAAGGGGATACAAATGACGAAATCTAGTCAATCTAGCCAAAAGATCGAAGTTAGTAGAATGAGAAAATTGGACAAATTAGTATGAAGAAGTGATGAGGTTGTAGATGCGAACCATTTTTGAGCGTCTACATTTTGCCCCTCTTTGATACAATGTGATTTAGAGCGTTGTATCAAAGAATAACTAAAGAGAAAGCCACAACATGCCCCAGTAGGGATGATATATATGGGTGCCCCCTCGAGAAATTGACTAAGATAAGCATATGATAAGTCAATTTATCGACAACAAGAAGACAAAACCATAGCAATTGACGGAATGACCCAAACTGTGCGTGCATGCCCAAAATGATGGAAAGATGTCATAACATGAGGGAAATCATCAAAAATGGTTGTATTTGGTCGAAGATGATGAGACAAATGTCATACTGAGGTTGAACCAGGTGGAAAGCCATAGAAAGTTGATTGACAGCGTAGGATGATGCAAGAATGCATGAATGCAAGATGAAGATGATTTGGTGAATCAAAAGACATGATCATGGTGATGGAGAATGAGATGAAGAAGAAAGATGAGATGAGGAGATGTTAGTATGATGGAAAGACTTTTACTTCTAGAAAGTGCACTATATGTCAAATGGAGCTTTATTTTGATATGGCAAATGGAATGAAACACATCATGGCATAAAAGGCCAGAGCGCAAATGCAAGCCTCTTGCGTAAACAAGCACAATGCAAACAGAGAATGACCTTGTCCTTCTTGAGGCATATGTACATGCCCCAGACTCTCAAAGGTGCATTGTAACAAATAGAAATGGAAAAAGATGACCATGAACCATCCCAACCAGTCTCATAGATTAGTGTTATATCATCGAGTGGCATAGGAACATGATCAAAGAAAAACAAAGCAAAAAATAAATCACTCACTAAACAACGTGAGCCAATAGCTATCCTTGTCCATTATTACTTGCTTTTTTAGTGTTTTAGGTGTTTAGATGGTGTTTGACATGTTGATGATGTGATAGCATTGGTTATGGATTCAGTTGATAAGTTCATAGTGACATGTTGGATTGATTGTTGGTTCCTGTTGCTCAGATATTGTGATTGGCTTGAAAGTGTAGTGCTTTGAGTTTCAATTTGCAAAGTGCAAGTGTGAATTCAAAGGGATGGTTATCCACAGTGAATATGTACAAGGTTTATTGCAAATTTTGACGAGTTTTGTGATTTTTAGGGTTTTGTGGGGATATTTGATTTTTTTGTGCAACTGATTTCTTCAGGTCATTTTACAATTTTTAGGGTTTTTTCATGACATTCTATGATTTTTAGTGCTTTTTTCAGGACATGTTATGGTTTTTAGTGATTTTTTCAGGATCATATTTGAATGTTTAGGATTCTTTTCAGGACATTATGTGATTTTTAGGGATTTTTTCAGGATCGTATTTGAATGTTTAGGATTCTTTCAGGACATTATGCGATTTTTAGTGATTTTCTCAGGACATTTTATGATTTTTAGGGATTTTTTCGGGATCGTATAAGCATAAACAAGTGTTAGCTCCAATCCATTATGCGATAGGTCTAATGGATAAAAAGCACTTAGGGATATGCCCCCAGTTCAAATTCAAACTCATGCACCATGTAGGTAATATGCCCCCAGACAAGATTCAAACTATGTACAAAGGCGAATGACAGAGTGTGTGTGCAGACTGGTGATGCTTAGGCAAGGTAACAAAGGACATTAACCAGTTCATGAGCCATGATAAGGGACCAATAATGTCTTGTAATATGAAGGGTATGATCAAGGAATGATAGAGGGGAAAAGTCTAGATGGAATGCCGATAGATGGAGGAGTAATAACTGATTACACATGGTGCCTGTTTGCCAGGTTTTCACCATGGTACTTGCCCAAAGCGCCTATTTGCCAGGTTTTCACTTTTGGACGGAATTTTTCTCTTGACTCAAATTTTCGTGGCAAGACGCCTGTTTGCCAGGTTTTCATCAAGGCATCCTCTTCTTTCTTTCGTTCTTTCTTTCTTTTCTTTTTTTTTTTTGGTATTTTTTAAGGACTTTTGGATGAAATCAAGAATGTCACTGACAAATGCTGAGAAGATATCTGTTGTTGGTGCTGCTAGCTGATGAGCTCTGAATCCATGACCGACCATAACTACATATGATTTTTTTCGAGTCTGTAGCTAAAATCAAACCACTTGAAAGGCCTCGAGATATACCATCGTGTACCATATGTAAGACAATGTCTGTCTCTTGTGAATCAAGGCATCTAAGGATAATTGGGTCAATAGAAATGTCATGTGGGATGTCACTAATGATGACATATGCAAAGGCTTGTTGGGTAAAGGACTGATTTTGGTTATTGGACAAATTAGGTAGCTAGATTTGGGGATAAACAAAGGGATATAAGGGAGGGTTGGGAGGGTTGAGACCAATGACCTTCCGCATGAATGCTGATTGAGAGAGCTCCAAAAGACTTTGTGGCATGTTGAACTCTGGAACACTGATATTCGTGGCATCATATTTTTCATTTTGTATTAGTGGGAGCTGCTTAGCTTTTGATTTTTTATAGTCTAATGGTGCCTTTTGATTTTCACCAAGAGACCTATGCTTGCTATCTTTTTCTCTTTTTGCTTTATAACTAGAAAGTGGAGTTGGCTCCCCAAAGTATGCCAATGTGTTCTCTTTAGAAGAAATTGCTTCTTTATGATCTTCAATCATAATTCCTTCAAAGTCTATTATGAGAGTGTCATCATCGTGGAATTGATCAAAAACTGGTGGTCCACGTTGGTCCCAATCCAAAGGTTCAGGATAACTTGAGGAGATGTCATCATCAGTGTTGAATGGGCTTTGGTTGAAGGTAGATATATGGGTAACTGATTCAACTGGGTCATTGGGGTTATGCTCAGAGGCTAGGGGATTGTTGGTTTCAAGTGGGATATCCTCAGATGCCTTTTCATCATTCAAAACATCCATAGTCTTACACATAGGTACCGTAGTACTAGGAGGACCTATTCGTAATGGTTTAAATCCAAGCCCCAAACTAGGAGGTTGTCCTTTTGTAGTGATAGGTTCAATGATTCCTTGTTTCTGAGATCCAAGACCACTATAGGCATCATAGCCTTGTTTCTGCATGATGGTAAACCCAAGTCCATACTTGCTAGGAGATATCAAAGTGGGTTCTCGTTCTGCTTTTTCTTTCTTAATACATACGAATGTATTCTCATTGATAGAAGTATCATTCTTTGTGTTGATGGGAGAAAGTGGTGACTCCCTAATGTGAGAGACTTGAGACATAAAGTACTCTCCACACACATTGTCTTCAATCTTCATCTTTCTTGGCTTTACTGAGCAGTATATCGGCATCCACATACTTAGAGGGATTTGTGGGTTGTGCTTCATTGTTTGTTGGGATTTGAAATGCAGTAGCATCTCTTAGATTAGCACAAAACGGGAAAGGATCTGGATCACCAGGGATGGTAACCTCTATGTTGTGATAGGAAAACTTTAGACATTGATGATATGTAGAAGGGACTACTTTCATAGCATGAAGCCAAGGGCATCCTAGTATTATGTTGCAATTCATTTTGATGTCTAGGACATGGAACAATGTGTCTTCAGTAGCTGGACCAACTCTGACAGGCAATGTGATGATGCCCCTAGAGAAGTGTTCACCATCATCATAAGCTTTTATTGTGATTCTTCGAGAGGGATCCACATCATCTTTAGAATAACCCAAATTGTTGACAACCTTAAGAGTACAGATGTTCAGTCCTGCTCCTCCATCTATTAAGACACGTCTGACTTTGGCATTATGGATGAAGACTTCGAGATAAAGGGGATCATTATGGTTAGGTTTGTCCTTAGGAATATCTCGAGGTGAAAAAGTGATATGTTGTGACATGGATAGGTTCCTAACCATGGCTTGGAACTGGGCAACATCAATGTTATCTGGGACAACTGACTCTTTAAGGGCTTGCTCCAAGATCTTCTGATGTTGGGGAGATGCATGTAGTAGGTTTAAAATGGATATTTATGCAGGGGTTTTTCCAAGTTGTTCAACAAGGCTATAATAAGATGAAGTAGGAGCAGTAGGTCTACTTGGGGGTGCAGGTCTAATAGAAGAAATAGGTCTAGGTGGGGCTCCAGGTAGGGTGATCTTGCTACGACATGTAGTGACAGCACAACGAGGGTCTTCAGCCTTCAATGTGAATGTGGATATGCGGAAGTTAGACTCATTAAAGCAATTGATGGTGTAGTCATAGCCAGTGCGTGTGTAATTCACATTACCTTGTGAGTTTGAGTTTGAACTTGAAGGTTTCTCTTTGTCATGATTACCCAAAGGATCTTTGAAAATAGTGTGATCAGAGTTGGATGCTAATAGTGATGGATCAACTGTGATGACACCATCATCAATAAGGTCTTGTATTGCATGTTTCAGTTGGAAGCATGACGAAGTCTTGTGTCCTTTGGTGCGATGGTAATGACAATACTTTTTGTCATCCCACCAATCAGCTTTAGTCAATGGTTCATCTTTGATTGGGGGTAGCTGCAGGAAGTTATTACTCAGTAACTATTGTAATGCAGTCTCAAGTGGTATTCCCAATGGTGTGAATTTTCTATCCTTGGTTCTAGGATGTCTTTGAGGTTTATCTTGCGTGGGAGTCTCAGTTTTTTGTTGTGGAGCTGATGTTTGATTAGAGGTTTGTGAATTTTTAGGGTTTACACCTTTCAAAGTCAGTTGAGGTTGTGCTGTGCTAATCGTGCGAGCATCCACAATGCCATCATTAGTCACATTCTTGTTTTTGGAGAAATTTTTTTCCTTGTCATTAGACGAGTTGGTGTTTGTGTTTTCTTTGTTTATCTTGAGGATTCCCTTACGGATAGGAGCATCTTCAATACTAGCCCCTTTTTTCATTAGTTTAGAAATGGTGCTTGGACTCTTGATTTTGAGTTCATACATTAAGTCTGGGACTAAGTTTTCACTGCACAAGTTTACTTGTTGTTCTTCAGGAATGTCTAGTGAGCATTGACTAACTAAGCTTCTCCAACGCAGTAAGAATGTGATGAATGATTCTCCCGTCTTTTGTTTAGTTGAGCACAAATCAGAAAGTGTTACCTCATTTGTAATGTTAAAGGCAAAGTGGGAGATAAACTTGTCTACTAGCTCTGACCAAGATTTGATATTACCAGGAAGTTTGGAGTACCATTCAAGTGCGGGCCCACCTAGAGAATGAGGGAACAATCTCATAAGGTAAGTGGGTTCATCACTGAGTTCAGTACATGAAGCACAAAATTATTTGATGTGGTCAATAGGGTTGCCTTTTCCTCAGTATTTTTCAAACCTTGGAGCTTCAAAGTGTTTTGGGAATCGAGGCATATACAAACTTTTATCAAATGGATTAGGACGTAGGTCCCTTTCTGTATATAGAACGTGTTTCTTTTGGACTCCCAATGCCTTGACTTGTTTGGAAAGTTGTTTGAATTGTTGTAATAGTTCCTTGTTGGGGTTTTGCATGATGGTCTTTCCTTCAAGTCTTTGGTGTCTATGAGTAGACCGTTTGCTGTAGCGAGAACTATGTCTACTTGGTTCTGACATTTCTGTGTCTGATGAGTCTGATGAAGTGTCACTAGGTGGTGGAGGTAAGTTGGCACCTCGAAGATAGAAAGGTCCCTATTGTTGGGGAACTTGTTGTGGTATTTGATATGGCACTTGTTGTGGGATTGACTGTGATTGTTGTACCATGTGTTGTTGTGGTGCCGTGTGTTGTGGTTGTTGTTGGGATATCTCTATTGGTTGTATGTGAGACCATGTGCGTGCTTGTTGTTGTAGAGGCATTTGTTGTGGTTGTTGTGGCATATGTTGTTGTTTTAACAAATGTTGCTGTTATGCGATTTGTTGCTCAAGGCGTCTTTGGTATTCCAACTATTGCTTGAGTTGCTCTTGTTGTTTAGCAAACATCATTTGTTGTTGTTGGAATTGTTTTTGATAAATTGTTTGTAAGTCAAGTGGGTCCATATGGGATTGCGTGTTAGGAATGTTGGATGTTTGCCCCACTTGTGGTTGTTGTCATTGTGTTTGATGTTCTTGTTGATATGTGGGATGTGTGTTAAGTGGATGTATACTTGGTTGCGCCTTGGAAGTGTTGAGTCCTTGTACCATTGTAGGTTGTTGTTGTCGTGGGGGTTGACTATGTCCTTGAGAATTGAACGTCATGTTTGTATTGTTGTTTTGGTACCTTTGTGTTTTAGATGTTCCTGCTTGCGACATCATATTGACTTGACTATGAGATACATTTCTATTGGTAATGGGTGTAATGTCAATAAGACTTTTCTTTTGTGCATCTATAGGGATGGTTGCACTTGATGTTTCACATGTATTTATGAGAGGCTCCATAGTGTTTGATGTCGTAGCATGGGGTAACGTTAGAAGCAAAGGTGTACTTTGTTGATTTGCCTCCAAAGAAGGTATGTCTGGCATCCCTAGAGCACAGGTCCCTTTAGGTGCATCTTGTTGTTGCATCATGTGACTAAAAACAAGTCTTAATGTCCTTTTGGGGTGTTTAGGGATTGGTGGTATTTCATCAAACAAGGGGTTGACATTGATGTTTTCAAATGTACTTTGGAGGATTTCAATTGTTGGTTCTTGATGGGATCTTATAGGTGCCATTATTGTGTTTGAAAACTCCAAAGGTTGTTTTCCCTAATCTAAGTCCAAATTTATCATGGGTTGGATGTTTTCAATAGTTGTGTTGGTTTGATTTTTGGACTTAGGACCTTCCAAGTTTGGGTTAAATTTGACAATTTCTTAAGCTGCCAAACATTTGAAGTTCTTGCAAAATTTTTTGTCTTGACATGCCCTAGCCATTTCTTCATCAGTGATGCCATAATCAGTGTCAGAGTCATCACTTAGGTGTACAATACCTTGTTGTATGTTTGATGTGTTAGGTTGGCTGAATTCAAATGAATGTGATTGTTCATTTTCAGGTGAGGTTGGTACACTTCCTTCTCCTGGTGGCATTGGCACGAATATAGGTTCAAAGTCAGGACTCCATTGAACCATCCCATGTGTGGGGGAAGTGTTTGGAGGAAATCTCATGGTAGGTGCATTGTTCAAGATTTGTTGTGCCATAGCTTGATTATGAGGATCTTGCAAATACATATTCAAAGGGTCTGATAGTAATGGTTGTGATGCCTCAATTTGGTCTTCGTCAAAGGTTTGTTGGATTTTCTTGCTCTTTCTTTGTCTTGGATGAGGTTTTGGTTGTGCTTGTGCCTCAGAAAACAATGGTTGATAAAGTTCCTCTTGTCTCTAAGCTGCTTGTCTCTTAGTAAGTGCTGGCATGATACCTAAGAGTGCAAAGACTGGTGGGTATGCAAGATATGAGTGTTTTTGGGATTTTTAAGTGTTTAGGAATGTTATGCAATGTGAGGAAATGCTAAATGAATTATGGTTTTGATGTGCAAAGTGAAAATGTCCTAGGGATATTATGCAAATGCAAAATGCAAGGTGATGTTTTGAAGTTTGAATAGAGGGGATGAAAATGACTCTAAGGTATACAAAATGACAATTAGGGTTATGTTTTGGACTTGTTAAGGATGCTAAAGGTTGATGTATGCAAGGTATATCATGCAAAGGATGATGTTCTAGGGTTCGTAATGACATTTGGGACATGCAAAATGAGGGTAAATGCTCAAGAAGGTAATTTGGTTGATGGATAATTTGATAGGGTTTGGTAGTGAAAATAATGTTAAGGATTTTGATCAATGCAATATGAAGGGGATATACCACTAGGGTAGGTCAAAATAACATTTGGGGATACTAGGGATATGATTATGTTATGACAAGGGTATATGGAAAGTTTTGAACTTAGGTAAAACCTTTTAGAAAGTATTTTGTCTAGGAGTTTAACCTTATGATAAAGGACTTTGGATCTTGACCAAAAAACTGATAAAAGATGAAAAGATCAAATTGATAAAAGATGAAAAGGTCAAATCTATCAAGACATAGACAAATTTTGACCAAAGAAAATGATAAGAAAAGATAAAAAGACTAGTCAAGATCCATTATCCGTCAACACTAGGAGATACTCTAAGACTCATACTTTGTTTAGATTTTTGACTAAATTCAAAGGTTTTGGGGGTTCAAAATGGCGTTTTGAGGACTCAAAATGATGGTGATTCTGAGCGGATATGTGATACAGACAATGCCTATGATGCAAAAGGGGATTTTGGGTGCAGGATACGGTTTTGGGTCAAGTGTAGAATGGGTAGGCCTAGAGGCTCCTAGGTGCAGTTTTGGGGTCCTAAAGTGCAGTTCGGAGGCCAAAAATGGTCATGCAGGTACCCAAGTGCGCCCTAATAGTACCAACTATGTCATTGATGCACTTGGAGCCAATTTGGGTGCAGTTGGTAGTTTTTGGGCGCAGTTGGTAAACTGGGCTGAAACTAAGGCAATTCTGGAAGCTATGGTTTCAGGATTGATGTCACAGAGAGGTAAATGGTAGAGGACAGTGGTAGGGCCAGTTTGGATGCTCAAAATGATGATTAGGACACCCAAAATGATGGATGAAGTGGTCAAGATGATGAATAGGTATGCAAAGATGCAAGGTGATGAATGCAAAGTGCTGATTTTGAGATGGGAATGCAAAAACTAAGGAAAGTAAGCTGAACCTAAATGGATGCAATATGAAAGGTAATAGATATTAAATGAGAACTAAAAGGTGCAATATGAAGTCTATATGATGCATGAATGAGGCCTATACTAGGATGAATTCAAGTGAAGTCTATGCAAGTGTGAGATCTATGTTTTGCCAAGCACATTTAGGAGCACAAGTCAACATGTTTTCCAAGGTTTGAGTGTGTTGAACCAAAGTTTGCAAAGTTTGATAAAGGTTGAAATGTTTTGGCAATGTGTGATGTTTTGACAAGTTCAAATGATATCCAAGGTGTAAATTTAAAAGTTTGGCTTTTATCTTGATTATGTTTTACACACATGCAAGACACATTAAGATAAGAATAGCTGTTGTAAAAGTTAACAAACACACCACAACCTAGGCTTTTAGGACTGTATCCACTGAATTCCTACTTGAACCGAAGTTCAACCGCGCTTATCCAGAGCAGACAACTTAGGATCTTGGCACCACAGGCTCCCCCTTATAGCGCACTCACTTCTCGGGGGTACCAAGATCCGCTTCCCAAGGGGCATGACTTCCCAAGGGACTGTTGCCTCTACTAAGGACCACGAGAATGTAGGATGTCTTCATGGGCATGGGTGACCCCTTGAGCCAGTGGATAGAAAGGATTTTGGCCGCTAAAACATGGTTTTTAGTAAGGGCATTCCGTTCGGCAAGTGAATGATAAACTTTCGCAGAAGGTCTCCCAGCCTCGAGAACCGAGGTTTGACGCACCACAAGGGTACTAGAGGAGAGCTATCACGCAGCAATACCACCCACACAACTTTCACCGTAATTGAATTTTATATAGCGGCTGGAACGTTGACCTGGCTTTGGCCCATTACCGCTCTGAGGTCGTCCCCTGGCATACCCAATATCAAGTATCTTGGTCCAAGGCAGGCCTCCTATAGAAGTTACATGGATTTCTCTTACGCCCAAGATCCACAAATGGCGAGGGGAGAGGATACGTCCAATGCAACTCCTAGGGATTTAACACTGTAGACACGCCAGGCAGAAAAGAAAAAGGTTCTTTTTAAGCACCAAACAAAATGTTATCTAATCTAGGAAATCCACACACATAGTTTTGAAAGACACACAAGGTCTTCGACAATGTCCTGCAAAGTACACATCAGTAGTTTTTTATGATCATATCTTCATCCAACGATTGCCACATGCTGCAAATAGACCATTAGTAACACAAAATCACCTAATCTATGTCCTAGAGAGTGATAGGAGCTTGAAATGCAGATTTTGATTGGTGCATGTGCTTACTATGAACCTAGGTGTGCTCCGATAGTACAAATCTAGGTGTGAAAAGGAAGAGAAAATAGTCATTATACCCTTCCACGTGAGCTCCTTCCTTGCACCTACAAGCAAAAAACAAGAAAAAACAAGTTAGATATGCATGTTCACGTCGGGTTCACCAAATGTAGGACCAAAAAAATGGGCTAAAAGCATAACATACTATGAGAAAATCACAGACTCAATAATCATACACTAGCACCCACTAGTCTACCATGAAAGCCAAACTAAACAAAAGAGAGCAAACATAATCAAAAACTCCCTTTTCTGTTTGTAGCTCCCATGTCCTTCTTTCTTCTCCAAATGATTGTAGCTCCAAAGTTGCCTATAGTGCACACAAAATTGAAGCAAAAGCCTATGATAGTGATAATGCCATGAGAATACTTGAAGTGTGATTTTATGTGAGAGAGAGAATGCAAAATGCAAATTAGTAGGGACTCAAAAAACTCAAAGATTCAAGGATTCAAGACTTAAGCATTCTAGCCCTAAGAGACCCAAAATGAGAGAAAGAGCGTTCATTTTATAATCAACACTCAAAGTGAGGGCATTGGATTTGTCACCCATAGACATGCGATGTGGCAAGAGATTCCTATGACACATATGACAGAATATGCCAAATGTAAGATTCTATGACATATGAGAGTCAAATTTGGCTAAATGTGGAAGAGAATCTATGATGCGTCATAAGATTCCTCAACCCACTTAAAGCTAAGAATCTATGACGAATAAGCCAAATAGGAACATGCGTAAGAGGTAATAATAATTCCTATGACGCATATGACAGAATATGCCAAAAGTAAGATTCTATGACAGACGAGAGTCAAATTTGGAAGAGAATCTATGACGCGTCATAAGATTCCTCAACCCACTTAAAGCCAAGAATCTATGACGAATAAGCCAAATAGGGACATGCATAAGAGATAAGAATATTTGATTATGACAAATCTCAGCCAAGTGTCAAAGGAGAATCCACGAGGTGTCACATCCAAGTGTCATGATGATGAAATATTTTATGGAATATTTGAATTAAAAATCCTTTTATTCCACAAAATAAGAATTAGTAGAAAATGGAATTAATGATGGAAAATAGAACTTAGGAAATTGTAAATTCCCATGGTTTGCAGATAATGAATCAATTAATTAATAAAATTAATTAATTGAGGATGATAACCAGGAAGAATAATTAGTGAGAATAATAGAATTAAATTATGGGTTATTTAATCCTATAGAGAAAACTAGTAGATGATTGGCCAAATTGATTAAATGAATGCGACCGTATCCTTTGATGAAAGTGTGACGATGATGGATATCGAATAAGATGATGAAAAGGTAGACCAAAACCATGGTCAAATTAATTGATAGATCGAAATTGATAACATGCCAAGGACACATGACATGAATAAATTGATATGTAGCATTTAACTGACATTGTAAATGCTATAGGATTGAAATTGATTGATAAGGTTTGATCATAATAACATCGACAAATATTGTCAATGTTATTAAAATAGTTGATGATGTCGTGATTTGACATTGAAAGCCTCAGCAATGTCAAAGATTGAATGGCATGAATGATAGTTTGACCTAGCACTGAGAGCCATGACAGTACTAAGGTCAGATTGATAAGATTGATAAGTTGATAGGTTTCCAAGGCACTGAAAGCCACAACAATGCCTAGGAGTGGATAAATGATGATTGATTTGAGATGTTTGATATGTTTTGGGCTGATTAGGACCGATTTCGAGTGATTTCGGGTTGATTTGGGGTGATTTCGAGTTGATTTGGGGTGATTCTGAGTTGATTTGATATGATTCTGAGTTGATTTGATATGATTTCGAGTTAATATGAAATTGATGTGAAAGGGGATACAAATGACGAAATCTGGTCAATCTGGCCAAAAGATCGAAGTTAGTAGAATGAGAAAATGAGACAAATTAGTATGAAAAAGTGATGAGGTTGTAGATGCGAACCATTTTTGAGCGTCTACAACATGTACATGTAATCATGTGCATTTATAGACATGTACATATATACACATGTATAAATATGCATGTATACACATGCATATATACACAAGAACATACAGACACATGACTGTACATGTGTCTATATATGTGTGTGCATGCATTTGCATAAACACATACACATATATCATACACACATGCATACACATATATATACATGCATACATATAACATACACACATGCACATGGATTCACATGAACATGCATATGTGCATTTGTTTATGTTAGATGTATGCATGTGCATACACATGCATACACATATATACATAAAGCATATAAATGTATGCATATATATAGATGCACATGCATATATGCATGTGTGTATGTTATATGTATGCATGTGCATGTGTATATATACATGTGTATATACACATGCATATATATGGTGTATGCTATATATGTATATGACATGTATGCATATATGTTAAACACACACACACACACACACACACACACACATATAATGTGTGTAGTCATATGTGTGTGTGTTTTATATGTGTATATGTATATATATACTTATATATACATGGACTCACACACACAGATATATGTACATATACATCTATATACATTTAATATATACACATACTCACATGTAGATACATCTATATACACATACATGCATATATATGCACCTACACACACATATATATGTGTGATATATACATACATATATGAATGTTTATACATACACACACACACATACACACATACATACATACTAACATACATACATCTATATGCATATATGTATATGTATATGTATACATATACATATATACATGTATATGTATATGTATACATAGACATATATACATGTATATTTACATATGTATTAAACAAAAAACATTAAATAACAAAAAATACCCAAAAACACACAAATGCAAAACTTGACCTACTTTGTTTTGAAAGTTGACTTTTGGATGCCATGCCTCCAATTAAAACTACACATGGGTAGAAGCAAGGAGTTGGGTCTCAATTCTGTGGAAATTCGTGGATTGAGATTGTACTCCTTTAGAAAGAGGTACCCATTTTATAAAATTGGGTACTTGTTTTAGGTTCAGGCACCCAATCCTAGATTTAAAAAACGGGCACCCTAAAAATCGGATACCTATTTTTGAAAACATAGAAAATTTGCATTTTTAAGAAACAGGTATCCATTTTTGAAAACATAAAATAATTGTATTTTCAAGAAACGGGTACCCATTTCTAAAAATTTAAAATTTTGTTTTTTGGAGGGATTTTGTATGCCGATTTGACATTTTCAAAATGGGAACCCATTTTTTGAATTTCAAATAACGGGTGCCTGTTTCTTACAACATTGGGCGGGATTTTTTTCTCCCACCTTGAATTTTGGTTTGGGATAGGCTTGGTGAGACCAAGCCTATGCCTTGACCTCTCAAGATTTGGCTAAGGCATTGAACTGATAAATTCACACCTTGCCATAATTTTTAGAGGGTCTTCCTGATCAAATTTTTTTATGAAACAAAAACCCATTAGAGCTCTCACTGTCCTAATTTTATAAATATAAATTTTATAGTGCAATGATTTTATTTACTATTTTTGCATTATTTTTTAATGAGAGGTGGTACCTAAATGTAAAATAGTGAAGTTCACTAAAACTTTAATAACTTTTTTATTTTATAATATTTCTTAAATTAATTTAAAGATCATCAATCTACATACAATTTTTTTGAGGTTAAAAAAATAATTTTTGAAAAAAATGAAATTTTGATCAAATTATGGTGTTCGTACATGAGAGGTTTTAAAATTTACCTTTATAGCCAATTAATAATTAATAATAAAATAATTATTCAATAAAAAATTAAGAAAAAATATTGTCATCAATCTTAGGTGTATTAGGTAACTCCCTTTAAAAGAATTTATGAAAATTTATTTATTTGTGTCAAATTATGGTGTCTATACACGAGTGTGGTATGGTCCTGAAACAAACATTTTGAAAAAGTTGTTTTTAAAGATCCATACAAAAAACAAAATCTATCATATGGGTACACAAATAAATTACATATTCAAAAACTAGATTCCAAATGCTAAAATTTTTATTTCTAAAGTTTTTTTATATTCAATCGTTAAATGCCTCAAATTTTAACATCAATTGACAACAAATTTCAAACATAGGAAAAACACTTCCACTTTTTGCCCAAAAGTGAGACCCAACTTCTTGCACTTACCCACATAGGCACACTGAAAGTGGCCAAGGAGAGTTTAAAGGGGTTAAAACCCCAAATTTGTTACTTTCAATTGAAACCTATTAAGTACTTGTCGAGCGTCATTATCGCACAATGCCAACAACATAAATTTGTGAGAATCTCTCCATTGTAAAGGTAATAAAATATTAACTCCAAGGTTCCAGGAGGCTATTTTTCAACCAACTGGGTAATTCACTTGAAGATAAATGTTCCTATTTAATGATGAGGCTTTTGTTGGTTCGGTGACGTCTAATTTGTAACTCTATGACACTTAGAAATATTTAGCAGAAAACTATATTTTTTGTATTTTCTGATCTTATGTGATGCATGCAAGTCTAAAATAATATGAATTTCTAACTTAACCATTTTTTTTGTGAAAATAAAATTACAAAGAGATAACACAAAAATAAGAAAATTTCTGAAAATGATATCTAAACAGACCTAAGCCACAATAGTAACATGTTTGTAGCTTAAATCTTTGAAGGAGATGGTAGGAAAACCCTGAAATTTAAAGCAACACATCTGTAATCTTTGTGATGCAATCATCAAGGGAACTTTGTAAGATAGTATGATTTTGAAAAACTCATCAAATCATGTAGTTGTGGATGTGAGTGCACATGAGACAAATTGCTATGAGCATACATATAGAAATCCACTTCTCTAGTTCATCACAAAAGAGGTATTATGCAACTAACCGTAATAAACTCTTAGAATACTAAAATTACACGAGCATTCCAAAGGCAATAAGACTATGAACTCCTTCGTTATTCATGAACTATTAATTAACAAAGAGAACACAAATTTCAACAAGAATCAATGCAAACAAAATGAGAGTACCAATAGCATATTTTATTGCATAAAACAATAGCCTTGAATACATGTTACATGTTTGTATTTATAGTGAGCCCTCTGCTTCATGTAAATTTTGGAGCTAGGAGATTTCCAATGCAAAAAGTATGCTACAACTATTAAAAGAAAACTAAATATTTACAAATTGACCCATAATATGGTGCTAAGTAGGCTTGCACACTTGTTTTCATCAATTAAGTGGCGCATGAGCCTTTACATGACTCAAAACTATAAAGAGAAGAATAAAGTAGAAGGGAGAGATCTCTGAGTGGTAGCTAGAGCTTAGGAGCCTTTAAAAAATAGAAACTTAACCCACTCCATGATATGTATTTGTTAGCCATGACCAAGCTAAAAAAATGCAGTGTCGGTGCATGAAAATGCCGAACATAGAAATTCATAGTTAATTGCCAACACATCTGTAAGTGGTTGGAAATTGTTGCACCTTCGAAATTTCTCACTTGCAAGTTTGGAGACCTGCAAAGTTGTAGAGTTATAGAGTTGCGAACCTCAATGGGGCCAAAATTGCAAAAATTATTCGAGGTCAAAAACTCAATTTTGAGCATTTGGGTTTTGTTCCACTTCATCCAAAATAATGCCTGGATAGGTTACCTAGAACTTCTCTATAGCGGTTGTGATGTCTAAATGACATGGTAAATCTAGGGCCCAATATTTATTCTTCACCTTGCCATAATAGTCATGAACTTCCTGACATATTTATTCAAAATTGTGCACCCTTCTATCCAATTCTTTGAGTGCCTTCTCAGCTTTGAATATTCTTCTAATGCCATCTTCAAAGGATACTGCCTCAAAGGTGGCTCAATTTTTTTGTATGAACACATTAGGAGAACAAAAGGTGCTTCGAGAGTCATCATAAAAATTCTCTAGACTAGCCCTATTATATAGCTTATTTGCTCCCATGATCTTTTCCTGCACCTTATCCTGCATATCGTGGATGTCATTGAACCTTAGAAGTATAAATTGGTTGCTAGCTTCAATCGTCTCGATGTAGTCATAAAATTTTGCTAACTCCTCAAGAGTGAAAATGACCAACAAAATCTTGTATCTTTTCCCTTTTATTTTTCAACCTTCTCTAGATCCTTTGACAATGATTGAAATTTGTCGATCAATCCAAACTCCCTATCAATCACACCTCCTAAATTTCACATGCTTACCTATATGACATGTAGTTCCACACGTTTAATTCTATGTACTATGTTCCCTTCTCTTCAAAATTGTGCCTTCATCTATAGTAGGCATCCATAATTGAATCCCTAGGTGGTGCGGCTAGAGCTCATTTGTCAAAACCAACCTTCAATGTAGCCTTAGGGTTAGCTAGATCCATGGGATATGCTACATCTTTTACATACTCCTAAAAAAATTCAATTTATTTTCTCGAAAATTGAATCTCCTTTTGAACCCTATCTAGTTGGTAGAGCACTTGCCTAAAACCCATAGGCTACACATTTAAGGAGCTTACCATTCTTGATCTGCTTTCCTCCATGATGTTTTTTTCTATCTTATCATAAATGTTAGTTTATTTTTTATTGTGAATGCTTTGTTAACCTTAGTATTCTATTTTCAATTACTAAAATAGATGATAATTTTTCGTATGCACGATGGGATTACCTTTCATCGGGAATGCCTTTCTAAAGACTGTGGGATCGTGCTGTCCCAAGATCGCTCTATAATTATTTTTCTCGCAGCCCTCTTTTCCTTCTTTTTCACTAGTTTGTGCACCATGATCCCACACTATTTGACTGCTTTCCTATGCTACAGGATCATAGGTTGACACCTGCAAGTTCATCGGTTTAACTAACAAGCTCTATTTTCTAACTTTCTTTTATAGGAGTAGCTTGCAGTAACCTTGCTGGAATCCTCACAGTTCATTTTTTGCAGAGTTTATTAATATAATTGTTAAAACTCAATCTCAAATGCTTAAGGGTAAAACTTTCAATATTTCAGTGGAATGAATGTTTGCATCTTTAAACATGTTTTTCATTATTGGGATGATTGCTTAGATAATTAGAAAACGAAATCTCAAATGCTGAAATACTAAAAATGAACCAATGCGATACACATTTAGTTTCCAGTGCAAATGAACATTATGTTGTAAACACTTCAACTTTGCGGCTTAAAATGAGTAAAACTCAATCTTGAATGCACTAAGGCTAATCTGTTCTTATTTCCATCTTTTTCAATGCTTTCACTCACTCGATTTTCTTATGTTGATGCAATTTCTTATGTTGACCATCGCTGTAAGTTGGAAATGAACAATATATGTTAGTCACACGAGTTTTCAAAATAGCTATTAAGATACACTAAGCATGCAAATTAGAAATGAATTAAGTGCCTTTTGTGTCTTGAGATTGTGTCCTTTAGCACATCTCCATCTTCTTTGCTTTTGCAAAATAGGACCATTAAATACATGATACATGTACCGAAGTTGTTAGCAAGATCATTCACAACAACCTAGGAGTTCTTATAGCGAGTTCATCCACCTCTAGGAAGTGTGTCCCCTTTGGTGAGAAGCTCAAACCAATAAATAATCTGGCCAGTATATAGATGAGGGGAGGGGTAAACTTTCTCACTCCATCAGGCAAGTTCGGGCGGTGCGTTTCTGGGGTAGCCTAAGGTGGGAAAACTTTCCCATGATTTCAGCATGTCTGAAATAGATCCTTAACTAGATCACATATGTAACAACCAATTCTCTGACTCCACAGACCTAATTACGAGCCAATTTAGTAGCTTCTCTAAAGTTACTTGACATATATGTTTTCCCTAGTAGAGGCATAAGGCTACTTGGGTTTCATCTCCAAGAGTCCTTGTCCCCGTAGAGGGGGGCTTCTATTTGTCATACCCATAAGGATCTCTGACATGTAATTTTGTCGATCAACTCTTGTATCGACTCACCTCTTTGATTAGAGGGAAATATCACACTAGATCCAGAAAACATCAAGATGGGCATCTCCTGACATATCTACCGAGTAATACATTGAAACCAAAGTGACCTTAGGGATAAAAGGTGTGTTTGAATTGTCTTATTTGTGAAAAAGACTCATGAAAAACATTTGTTGAACATACACATTCTTATGGTTACTATCAAATCCTTTTGCTAAAGAGATCATCTGTTTGTCTGTCTCAAACTTGCTTTGTCCTTTGAGAGACTATTTTCTCATAGTATGACATATCCGAAAGAGTCTTATCCTTGTTTTCTCAAAAGAAATTGTTAGCAAGTCCATTGGCAACAACTTTAAGCCAGTCAATTTTTTTACTTAACCCAGCTCAAAGAAAACATTGTTACATCATCTTTTGGTAAAAAAAAACAAAAAAAATCCTTTTGAAACATACTCAAGAAACATCCATCTTCAAAATAAATGTACCCTTACTATCTCAAAAGGATTGTTAGCAGGTCTATTCGCAACAATCTTAAGCCTAGTCTATCCCACTTTATTCCTTATAGTTGAACTCAAGTCACTTTGTTCTTTTGATAAAAAAACTATTTCAAAGACTTATTTGTTTGAAGCAAATCTATATTTCCGAACCTAAAGTGAAAGGTATACTTAGCATAGTCACTACCTTAAACCTATGGCTGTGGTAAACCTAGTTGAGACATCTCATGTTAGATCTGCCAAAACCTAAGTTTAAGAAAGTTAAGCTTCCATAAACAACCATTTATAGGGAGATAGAAGCAGAATGTTCAAAGTATACTCCTAATATAAGGGTCACCAAATTAGATTAAATTGAGAAGGAAGGTGTGGAAGTTGCTTTACAAATTGAGCGAGATCACAAAATTCATAAGTTAACCCTAAGACATGGAGTTAACACAAGCCTTATTGAGTGCACTAGCTATACCCACTTTGATTAGGTTCTTTTTCTTCCACCACCTTGCATTTACCATCTCATAAAGTTATATTTTCATATAGATACTCATCCTACCTTAAGCATTTTATAGGTTCATCATCTTTTAGGTCATATACTTTAGATATCCAATTTCACTCAAACCAAATATAGATCAAAACATCATCCATCACTGCCATTCTATTTAAGCATTTGGTGTCACCTTGTTGAGAATTGTTTACCCTACATCCTACATCCATCATGCTATCCCTCAAACTAAGCATTATTTAGGGTAATCAATCTTTGTCATTTGTATCCCTCATCACCTTGAGCAAAAGGTTGGGCTCTACACTTGATCATCCTTGTCATCCTATGGCTCTACACTTGTATTTGTGTTCAGAACTTGAAGATGATGTAAATTGATGAAATGTGTAGAATTGGATGAATTTTGTGGCTATAGTTTTTGTAATTTTTTTGAGTAAGAATTTATTTATTTTCATTTATTTTGAAGTCCCTTTTCTAACTGTAGGTATATGCAAATCATCCTTTTTGGTTCTGATTTGAAAATACTTTATAGATGACATGTATAGCTAAGGAACACAATAAAATAAAATAAATTTTTATGTATATTTTCTTTGTTATAAGTACTCAAGCTCAACCTTATCAGAATCCAATAGTTTTTTCCTCCCGTCAAAACTTCCCTATCAAATCTACACCTTGAAAAAAAATTACATATTCGTGAAGAGGACTCTCTCCTCTAGAGATAAATATAATTTTAAATATTTTTTGATATGATTTACTATTTTTTTCCTTTTTTGAGGGAGCATCTTTTGAAATGTTAAAATATTGACTTATAATATTTTGAAATTATAACATATTATAACTAATCACAACACTCAAAAATTTATATAATGATGATATTGAATTTGAGATCTATAAAAGGGATTTTTTAGTTTTTGAAAAAATTTGAGTTTGGATAGAGAACTAAGATTTGACCAAAATAGGTTTTGGTATCCTAAATGGTGACACATATATGTGCTTTTACCCCTTCCTCTTCCCAAAGTATTGCTTCCATTTCAAACATACCCACTAGTAGTGCATCTAGCACATCTCAGTCGAACACCCAATCATAATCACAATCCATTATGGGAATGTAATCAGTCGGGCCTACCATTCCACCTTTTATTTCTTCCAATCCATTTGCATCTATGCCAAACACCACCACTCCATTTCTACTTGGCCCTTAGGGTTTTGGACAAACACAAGGAGTTACCACAAGCTTTCCATTTAGTACTTTTCTCCTACCAAATTTCCAAGCATATCAACCCATACCACCACCAATCAATCTGTTACCACCCTTAGGAAGTAGCCAAACAATCCCACAACAACCACCACCAACAATAGGGATGATTCCCTCCACCAACTATTTGGCACTCATCACCACTCAGTTACCTTCTCAAGTAGGAACACAACTACCATATGTTAGGACAAACATACCATCTCAAAATATACCCTCAATATTTCCACCACCACTTCTCCAGCGACAACCACCTCAACAACCATATGTCCAAGCACCAACACAGAATTATTTATTTGGACAGCAATCCTATATCTACCCACCTCAGTAATAGTCCTCTCAATAGATGCAACAATATGTCTAACCACTACCCCAAAAAACCATAAGTCCTTCTCAAAACACCATTCAGTCTACACTTAACCCACCACAATATCTCTAGCAAAACCATCCACTTTCACCCACACAATATAAAACATACTCTACACTGGGGGCACCAGGATTGCAAGCACAATTATCAACAACAATCAACTCTGAATGGGAAGAGATGAAAAATGCTCTCAAGGAACTCAAAGATGGGATAGATTCCAAGATTTTCAAATTTGAAATAGTTTTCCCATATCCATTTGACAAAGCAATCATGATGACACCATTTCCCAAACATTTTGAAGTTCCTAAATTTGATAAATTTTGGGAGAAAGGACATCCAGTTACACATGTCAAGGAATTTTATATGCATTGCCAAGAAGTGTCTTAGAACGACGTGTTTCTCATGCATCTATTTACTAAAAGTTTATCAGGGCTTGCTCTTGAGTGGTTCTGTCAGATCCCTCATGGCACCATCAAAACTTTCACTAAACTATCAGAGGCCTTTGTAGCCTAGTAACCTCACTTAGTTGAAACTGGATTATCTGTAGGTGACTTAGTTCATGCCAAACAAAAGGGAGGAGAAAGCCTTGCAGACTACTTGTAAAGGTGGAAAACTCTCGCAACTTGAACTTCTTACACTATCCTAGAGCGTCACCTGGTTAAAATATTCATCAAAAATGTCCATCCTAGTCTTGCACATCACATGGTCATGAATTGTCTCCAAACCTACCAAGACATCAAGGAAAAGGGAATGTGCCTTGAATAGGGACTTATTAAAGATGGTGTCATTAAGATCTACAAGGAAAACACCCAAGATCAAGGTCCATACAATGACAAACCATAGTACTAGAGCAAATATAAGAACATAATTAATGATGGAGTCATGGACACTTGACATGTTCATGTAGTTGGGACATCATCCGACAAACCCAACACATTTTATCAACAACAACAATCAATTTATCAACAACCACCTATATGAAACAATCAACATCCTCAAAATCTGACCAATGTTATCACATTCTCAGTTGGACCAAAACCATGCGTTCAAAGGAAACCTCAAGTATACATCCCATTAGGTGAACCCCTTGATGTTATTTTTTAAAAATTGGCCAAGGATAACTTTATTCGGGACCCCCAGACACAACCATTATAACACAATTAGTCTAGATTATCTTGGTATAAAGAAAATGAGTTATGTGAATTCCATCACATTAAGGGGCATGCCACCCTTATATGCATGCAACTCAAGGACTATGTCCAAGATCTTATTGACCAATTGGAAATCATAGTGGGGGCCTACACCTCACCAAACATAGGATTATTAATATATCAGAACACTTTTCCTCCACACAACATAGGTAAAGCCCCTGCAAACAATTCAGTCACCGACAAACCAAATAATGCTCAAAACAAACTAGGTGATAACCAAGACAAGTCTCAGAACTATATGTGAGCCTACTTGGTCTATGGAAACTTGATCAGATGCATATCATTGGTCAAGCTTTCTATAAATTTCATAAATATCAAAGGCCCAAATGCCTAATGCATAATCACCACTAGAAGAGCTTGAATGAACATAGCTGCACCATCTGTATCTACCCCATCAAGAACCCCTCCATCAAGTCCACCCTCATCAGGACCACAATATAACATCTTGAAACACCTTGGAAATATGCCAGCTCAAATCTCCATTTTAGATCTCTTACGCATAAGCCTAATTTATGAAGAGATCCTCGATAGTGCTCTTCATGAGTCATGTATCCCTACTAACATCAATGCCACTAAATTTTGCAACCTCATAGGCCATCTATCTGCCTCCTATGCATTATCTTTCAAAACTTTAGATATCCCAGTCATTGAGCCTAATCATATATATCCACTTTGCATAGCTATCATGGTCTTTGACTTTGCTGTCAAATAGGTCATGATTGATAATGGCTTGGCCTTGGATCTATGCACTTTAAAATTCATCAAACAAGCGGGATACTTCAAGGCAGATATCCTAAATGTGGTCATCACTATCAAATCATATGACAATTTGGAACAGGCCACTGAAGGAACTATCCTGATACCTATCAGAGTTGGCCTAACCACTCAAGAAACAATTTGTCATGTAGTTGATCTTAACCTTCCATACAACATCCTCCTCGGTTGATGATGGATTCATGCCATGAAGACTGTTCCATTCACATATTATCAGTGCATCAAATTTTTGCATAATGGCATTGAGATAAATATCCACGCTAATCCTGAGCCCTTTTCTTATTGCAATGTGGTGGAAGCATCATATACCAACCATTGTCCTGGAATCGAGATTGACAACACCATGGCTAGCTCCTCTAGCACATGCCATGATCTAAACACCATTTTAGCCTCCACTCTTTCTACAGTTAAGATCAACTACCAAGGTTGTGGAGAATATAGTCTTTTTGATGCTTTTGCTATCAATGCTTTACTGCTTGATCCACATACTAGAGGGTGCCTAATCTACTAGGGGCCAAAGCTAGACACAATCTCCCAGCTCACAAAACTTGGGATCACCACATTTGTTGCTAATGGGATCCTTGATGGAGAGGAAACAACTCCCAATATTAGCACCTGGTTACATAAAGATCAACCACCTAAAAGTGAAGAACTCCTTGACTATTTCAAAAGAAATATGCATAATCACATCGCTTTGCTACCGAGCAATGGAATCATTAAGGAAGTGTTCTAGGCTATGAAGAGTTAGGCATTAGACAACTTGTAGAATCCTACAAAGAAGAAAAAAAGAAAGGCCTAGGTTATAGACTCCTAGCAACTGAGGGGAACAAAAGGAATGGTCATGCCTTTAGGAACATCCAAAACAATGCTGTTGAGGTTGAAGACATTCCTAAGGAAATAAAAAAGAAAGCGATATTTTCCTTGATGAACTTATCTTAGGAGCCTTTTTGCTCTGTGAACTTTCCATTAAGCTCATAGACTTACCACTCGCGCATCCTAAACTCATTAATTGGGACCAGCCAAGTGTTATCCATGTCGACAAATTCTCCATAGAGCATGCGCTCCTTAGATTTATGGGAGCTGAAATACCACACAAGAAACAACCTCCACAGTCAGCTTATGTCAACAAGTTGGATCCAAAGGGTTACTTTGAGAAGGAGGAAATCTCTAGTTGCAAAAATGAACAAAGAAAAGAAAACAAAAAATAAAAAAGAAAAGCAAAAGTATTCCCTGGTGAAAAATATCTTAGAGCATCATTGAATCACTCAAAAAATGAAAAAGAAATAAAGGATGCATCCAATGATGAAAACCTTTCTAAGGAACCTAAGGATGGTGATTTCATCCTCCCTCCGCAAGATCAGGGGCCTACAATATCATCAATCTTGACAGAGGAAACTAGGTCGATCAATATTAGTCTAATAGAGATACCAAAGATCACATACGTTGCTGCATGTCTACCACTTGAATAAGCAAAAATTCTCATCAAGGTCCTTTAGGAAAATATTGGTTGCTTTGCATGGTCCTATCAAGACATACCGGGGTTGGACCCCAAGTTAGTGGTACACCACTTGGTCGTAGATCCAAAGGCTAAACTAGTAAAACAAAAACTCCGTAAAATGCATCCCAAGGTTGCTTTATTGGTTAAAGAGGAGTTAGAAAAACTACTAGATGCAAAGATCATTTTTCCAATTGACTACTCAGATTGGATCTCCAACATGGTACCTGTTACAAAGCCTTTTGGTGATATAAGGATTTGCACAAATTTTAGGGATCTTAACAAGGCTAGTCCAAAGGATGATTTCCCATTACCAAATATAGACATGATTGTTGATCTCACCATAGGCCATGAGCTATTATCACTCATGGATGGTTTTTCTGGATACAATTAGAGTCAGATAGCAGAAACAAATCAACATAAGACAACATTCACCACCCCTTGGGGGACCTTCTGTTACAATATGATGCCATTTGGGTTGAAAAATGTCAAGGCAACCTATTAGCAAGAAATTGATAGTCATCTTCCATGATCTTATCCACAAAGCTCTTGAAGATTATGTGGATGATATTCTAGTTAAGACTCTTAATGCCCTTGATCACTTATCTCACCTCGAGGAAGTGTTTGATCGACTGGCCAAGTATCGTTTCATGCTCAACCCCAAGAAATGCATCTTTGGTGTCACATCTAGAAAGCTCCTAGGGTTCATTGTATCATTGCATGGTATTGAGATCAACCCTAAAAAGATCAAGGTCATCATGGATATGGATCCTCCTAAGACACTCAAACAACTTCGCTCTCTCCAAGGGAAGCGACAATCAGTTAGAAGATTCATCTCACAACTAGCTGATAAGTGTCAACCATTTACACACTTGCTAAAAAAGGATCAAAATTTTAGGTGGGATCCTATTTTCGAACATAACTTTGAACTAATCAAGCAATACATGGCTAATCCACCTATCTTGGTTTCGCAAGTTGTAGGAAGACCACTCATATTATACATCACAACTACCCTAACAACACTAGGTGTTCTTCTAGCACAACTTGACGATACAAGGAAAGATTGGGCTATTTAATACATTAGCTGCACTCTAGTCAGGTACGGGCTTAATTACGCACCAATGGAGAAGGCTTGCTTAGCTATTGTTTTTTCAACTCAAAAGCTCCATCATCATATTTTGAGTCACACTATGCAACTAATATCCAAGATTGATCCATTGAAATATATGTTGTCACACATAGTACTCACAGGGTGCCTAGCCAAATGGGTCATGCTTCTCAATGAATTTGACATTCAATATGTTGACATAAAAGCTATCAAAGGTCAAGCTATAGTAGTTCACTTGTTTGATGTGCCCTTGGTTGTTGATCACCCTCACATTATGAAGTTCATAGATGAACATCTATGTCTAATAGAGGAAAAACCATCTTGGAAATTATACTTTGATGGATCTTACACATCCCATGGTTTGAGAGATGGCATACTAAGAGGTCACCCCTCAAGGTGACTACATTCCCAAGTCTTTCAAACTCCAATTCCAGTGCACCAACAACATCTCATAATATGAAGCTCTTATTGTAGGGCTCAAAATAGTAGTTGAGTGGAACATAACAGAGCTATAGGTCTTCTGAGATTCACAACTTATTATCAAGAAAGCCCTTGATGACTATTAGACCAAGGATGATAAGCTTCAGCCTTACAAAGAATTGGTAGATTAGTTGAAGCAACACTTTACTCAGATCCAATTCACACATGTGCCTAGATTGCAAAACAAGGCTATAGATGCCATGGCTACTATTGGTTCACTTTTGGAGATCCCTTGGGAGGCTACAAAGCATGAATTCTTAGTTAAGCAGCTACATGAGCCTGCATATTAGAATGATGAATTGATATGGGTATGCATCTTGGTTGGTCTCCATTTCCCATGGTTCCACAACATTCACACTTACCTACTAAATGGTATCATATCTCCCCATCTCACAAGGAGCCAATGCTAGAACCTTATTCATAGAGCATCCTGCTACACTATTGTACCTAACACCCTATATCATCATGGTTATCATGAAACTCTCTCTTGATGTTTAGACCAAAATGAGGCTGCAATTACTCTCAAAGAGGTATAGGCCAAACTTTGTGGTGCTCACACGAGTGGTATAGTTCTAGATAAGCAAATACTTAGAGCTGGATATTATTGGCCTAATCTAGAGCATGATGCCTATCAATTTGTCAAAAGGTGTCGATCTTGTTAGCAACATGCAAATTTGATAAGAGCCCCAGCTCAAAATCTTCAACCTATTATACTGCCATGGCCATTTGCATGCTGGGGGTTTGACCTTGTTGGCATTATAGCACCCTTCTCTTCTGAAGAACACAAGTGGATAATCACCACGACTGATTATTTCACTAAGTGGGTAGAAGTAGTCCCACTTATCATTGCCACTGAAGTTGAAGTTTCCAAATTTATCCTCTGTCATATCATTTGTTGCTTCGACATCCCGACTACCATTTTGACTGACCATGGAGGTAAATTTGAAAACCTCAATATGGAAGAATTGTGCACCTCCCTTGATATCCATCACCATTTTTCTAGCTCCTACTTTCCACAAGGTAATGGTTGGGCTGAGGTATTAACAAAACCTTACTCAAAATCCTAAACAAATTTGTCAATGATTCTGGTTATGATTGGCATTTGCAAATCAACCTCGCCCTATGGGCTTATCACACTTCATTCCATACATCCACATGCACAACTCCGCACTCCTTGGTCTATGGTGTCGAAGCAATACTGCCTATTGAGGTTGAAATCCCATCCTTGCACATTTCTTTGTGAGGGCAGATATCAGATGAGGATTACAAAGTAGCTAGACTCACCCAACTAGATTTGCTTGATGAGAAAAGGAAACAGGCCTATGACCATCTCATGATTGATCAAAATTGCCTAAAGCACAACTTCAACAAGAAGTTTCATCTACACCAATTTCAAGTAGGCGACATGGTCCTCAAGGAAAATATGAAGGTCCAAGCAGACTGAGAGAAGGGAAAGTTTGAGCCCACATGGCTTGGTTTGTATGTTGTCACATCTTTTGTCTCAGGGGCATCAACTATCAACATTGGAGGGAGAAATGCTAAACGATCCGACCAACATCATTCACCTTAAGAAATTCTATGCTTAAAGAGCTCCTTAGTGTATCCCACTAATCCTATGGAAAGAACCAAAAAAATAAAAAAAGGGTTTGAAAAGCCAAAAAGAGCAAGTAATAAAGGAAAGTACTCATCCAATGGTGAAAACTTAGCAATTCAAGTACCTCAGATAGGTACCTTGGTGAAAACCTAACAAATAGGTGCCATGTGTACTTGGCTTGTTCATTATCTATCAAAGATCTACACCTCCCACACCATCCTCCACATTTCATCACCCATCTTCCCTTTTCTTCAAAAGTCTTCGAAGGATTCCATCACCACACTATTATATATCATGGCATACTATCCTTATCCCTTAGCTTGGAAAACCTATTAGAACAGTGTATTCTACAATGGTTCACACATCTATCTTACCCATGTACCTTGCCACATGTATCATATTAGTTGTATTTTATCTCCTATATCATATCCATGTATCATACCCTTCTAAAAATAATGTACCATATGCATCATGCTACCTCCTCATCCTAAGCTTTTCCCATCATATACAAACCCACTAACACATTTTACCAAAATAACGAAAATGTCAAAAAGTTTGTATAGTAACACTTGTACATTCTTGATGTTCCCCTTTTTAGGCCATAAGTCATGTTTCTCCTCAAAATACGCCACTTTTTTGAACCCTATAGCAAAATCCTAGGTTATCAAAAGAGTTGTCTTTAGAAAGTTCTAGTTGCCACCTTTGTCATAGTCCCAACATATTACCGATAGGTTTTTGCAGGATGCATTCATCCTCATGTCTACAGCTTGGCCCATCAGTATCCAGTCTTATCGACCTCTTTGGAAAAATGTTACTTTTTTATAGATTTATTCTTTCTTTTATTGGATTTCACCTTTTGGTTCTTAAAAATGTATCTTTTCCAAGCAATTTGGTTGTTCTCCCCTTAAGGTTGCCACAATCTTTTATATCATGGTGTGCTAGGAATGGGGAAATTGGAAAGCAAGGTTTTGATCAGGTCTTTTTTTGCTTGTGAATCAGTTGGATGTGACCCTTGCATGTTCCAAACCTGTGTTCATTCATGATCACATGATGCAAATTGGGAGATATCATTTTCTTATGGATCACCTAGTATTGTTTCCACTCTAATTCCTTGGGGACTCATGTGCGACGCTAGGACAATCCTTGTGTTCTTGTTCGAGTGAGTCCTATGTAATATTGGGGTAAAAGCCTTGATGTTCTTAGTAATCTTGGCATATACCTAATATTCCCATATCAAATTAAGTGCTCAAAACTACATGGTGGTACTTCTTTACAAAGTACCCAACCTTCAAGCTTCAAGTGTAATTCCATCATCCTTGTACCCATACAAAGAAAAGACAAACCTCATTCGTCTCCCTTCTATTGTATCCATATTATCACATCCTCCATGTTCTTCCCATAAACATCTATCCTACCTACACATTTTCTATCCCTAATAAGCATCCCTATATCCCCTATCATCCCATCCACATTTCACCCCATTACCTCGGTAGCTCCCTGACAACCATCACCTTTCCCTAAACCCCTATCCTACAACTAGTATGACAAGATTTGTTCACATTGCCTCCCCCTCCCCCCAACTAAAGACTACGATTGGTCAATGATATGTTGCAAATCCAATCCCTATATACATTTCCCTATAATTTTACCCACATTTCATATCATGTACACTCATCTCTTACCACATTACGATGATCTTTATTATTATTTATTACTTATCATTTCCATCATCATAGTTTTAAACGTTCATTTTCATTATCATAAATTTAGGTTCATTTCCATCATCATAGTTTTTAACATTCCTTTTCATTATCATAATATTTAGGTTGATTTCCATTTCCATCACCATAGTTTTAACTTTCCTTTTCATTATCATAAATATAGGTTCATTTCCATCATCATTGTTTCAAATGTTCCTTTTCATTATTGTAATACTCAATTCATTTTCATCATCATAGTTTTAACATTCATTTTCATTATCATAATATTAGGTTCATCTCCATCATCATAGTCTCAACATTCATTTTCATTATCATAATATTAGGTTCATTTCTATCATCATAGTTTTAATGTTCCTTTTCATTATCATACTATTAGGTTCATTAGGTTCATTTCCATCATCATAGTTTTAACATTCCTTTTTCATCATTCTAAAAATTAGGTTCATTTTCATCATCATAGTTTTCAAATCCATTTACATTATCATAAAATTTTAGTTGAGTACTTTTCATTAAAACTATTAGCTATCCATTTTTTATCTTCATAATTTGTTCGACTCACTTTATAGTTATCCATTTACATCATCCTAAAATTTTAGTTCTGATCTTTACATCATATAATAAAAAACATCATATCCTATATCACAAAGTGTTACTTTCATAGTCCATAGGAAAATCACTTGCATCATAATGCGTTAGTAACATCATGCATTTCATAAACATCGAAACATCACATCTTGCATAAAACATGTCAGTCTATCTCCTACATCTATCCACTTGCATCTCATAAAACATCCACATCAAAACATCCCACAACATAATACTCGATACATACATATCCCACACCAAAGAATGCTCATATCTATATATCACACCTGCAAAAGAACAAAAAATACATCAACCATCCTTGTAAAAATACGAAAGTCCATCATAGTCCAAAATCCAGTGTCCATATAGTATAAATACTCGTACAAATACATTAAGTTTGTGCCTATAGAAATAAACCAAAAAATACTGTACAAAATGCAACATATCATTACTCCTCCTCATCCTCATCCATAACATCCTCACCATGAGACTCATAAGGGTCCCTCTTGGCACTTGGCACTGCTGCTGGAGGCGGTGGCAGTCTCATCTGCCCTCCTCCCATACTTGACCTCTCTGCCTCATCCCTCCTCCCACCTATCCCCCTGTCTTGCCTCTGGCTCTACCCTATCCTATGGCTCTACCCTGTGTGCTGAGACCCCCCAGTCCTAAGAGCCCCCAATGTTCCATCCACTCTCTCCCCTTCCCTGCATGCCTATATGTGTGCCAGCTGTACTTGACTATATCGATTGTCTATAGTGGTCTATCTAATTTGCTGGCACCGTCACATGATATGTCCTGTGGTAAAACTTCACTCTCTCCTAAAGATTCTCCGCCTCCCTCCTTAGCCGTCTCAGCTTCTCCAAACCACTCCCCACCATTAGCTGTGCTCTCAAGGTTGCCTCCTCTACCCTTAGCCGTCCTAACTCCTCCACCCATCCCCCTACCACCATCTGTACCCACACGGTCACCACTTCCACCACCAATCGATCTCTCTCCTCTTGGGCTATGTCTAGTCTTGCCTAGAGCCTCTCCCTCTCCCCCTCCATCAAATCCAATCTCCCCTCTAATCATCCAAGCTTCATCCACAATGCCCCTAACTCCACCTTTTCTCTATCCACCTAATCCTATGCCACTTCGCGCTCATGTTAGAACCAGTCCCATTCTATCCTAAGCTGATCTCTCTCCTGTTGTGTGTCCCACAATAGCTAGCTAGTAGCCTCATGTGCCTGCTACAGGGACATATACCTATTCTCCACTCCATCATCCCCTCCCCGTAAGGATGATCTATCTCCACCCATTGGCCCCTACGGCCCTTGTCCACCCTCCTTTTGTGGCCTCACCTTTGGCTATGGCCTCTCCCATGCCTACCTACCCTCTCCTCTATCCGAATGCGGCCTAGCCTGCTCCTATCTCGCCTCCACCACCACCCTCCATCTCTACCTAAGTGGCACCTCCTCCTATATCACTGCCTCTGCTCGCTACTGCAACCCCCTACCACATATCTCCCATGCCTTGCTACTCGGAAAATCTCTCCTACCAGTACTACTACTCTGATTACCTAGGCCCAACCTACTAGCCTAGGGTGCTCAAACCAATCTCTAAACTCTTGTGTTGAACTTGCATCAACCACCCCACCAAACCAATCCTAGTCCTGTAGTGCCAAATCTCATCACAATTGCAACACCCCATCCATTTGTAATGCCGACCCAAAAATGACCACTAGCTCCCATGTCATGTGCTAAAACTAGTTTGGCTCCCTTGAGCCAATCTATGGCCATCCAAACTATCATAGGGTCCTATCTAGTTGATACTACTTTGCATTATACTCCCAGTGCCCAAAAATGAAACATAGCAAAATTGTATAAGAGAGATGCTACCTCTCCTTCGCCCATGATCCAAGACCCATATACGACCTCCATTTGATGACCTAAATCTCATCTAATTGGACTCACCAATAATAAACCTCCTGTGTGTGGTGATAGGTGAGATGATCACCCCTGCTATATATGAGCAAATCCTACCACGCCTATCCACCCATGCCTACCTACCCTCTCCTCTATCCAAATGCGGCCTAGCCTGCTCCTATCTCACCTCCACCACCACCCTCCATCTCTGCCTCAGTGGCACCTCCTCCTATACCACCGCCTCTGCTCGCTACTGCAATCCCCTACCACATATCTCCCATGCCTTGCTACTCGGGAAATCTCTCCTACTAGTACTACTACTTTGGTTACCTAGGTCCAACCTAAAAGCCTAGGGTGCTCAAACCAATCTCTATACTCTTGTGTTGAACTTGCATCAGCCACTCCACCAAACCAATCCTAGTCCTGCAGTGCCAAATGTCCTCATGACTGCAACAACCCATCCATCTGTAATGCTGACCCAAAAATGGTCACTAGCTCCCATGTCACATGCTAAAACTAGTTTGGCTCCCCTAAGGTAATCTATGGCCATCCAAACTATCATAGGGTCCTATCTGGTTGATAATACTTTGCATTATATTCCCAGTGCCCAAAAATGAAATATGGCAAAATTGTATAAGAGAGATGCTACCTCTCCTTTGCCCATGATCCAAGACCCATATACGACCTCCATGTGATGACCTAAATCTCATCTAATTGGACTCACCAATAATCAACCTCCTATGTGTGGTGATAGGTGAGATGATCACCCCTGCTATATATGACCAAATCCTACAACGCCTACCTACCCATGCCTACCTACCCTCTCCTCTATCTGAATGCGGGCTAGCCTCCTCCTGTCTCGCCTCCACCACCACCCTTCATCTCTGCCTCAGTGGCACCTCCTCCTCTACCACCGCCTCTACTCACTACTGCAACCCCCTACCACATATCTCCCATGCCTTGCTACTTGGGAAATCTCTCCTACCAGTACTACTACTCTTGTTGCCTAGGCCCAACCTACTAGCCTAGGGTGCTCAAACCAATCTCTATACTCTTGTGTTGAACTTGCATCAGCCACCCCGCCAAACCAATCCTAGTCTTGTAGTGCCAAATCTCATCACGACTGCAACAACCCATCCATCTGTAATGCTGACCCAAAAATGGTCACTAGCTCCCATGTCACGTGATAAACTAGTTTGGCTCGCCTGAGGCAATCTATGGCCATCCAAACTATCATAGGGTCCTATCTGGCTGATACTACTTTGCATTATACTCCCAGCACCCAAAAATGAAACAAAGCAAAATTGTATAAGAGAGATGCTAACTCTCCTTCGCCCATGATCCAAGACCCATATACGACCTCCATGTGATGACCTAAATCTCATCTAATTGGACTCGCCAATAATCAACCTCCTGTGTGTGGTGATAGGTGAGATGATCAACCCTGCTATATATGACCAAATCCTTTACCTGCCTATCTCTCTGACCAATCGGCCTAAACACCGCAATGTGCTCCTAGGCCACACTTGTAGTAATATCAAGAAACCAACACTCCTCCCTTGGTGCCTTGCACTCTAGTATACAATCTAATGTAGATTGCAGTATAACTCGGCTAAGATCAGTGAGCCCCATGCAGTAGGGACTTCATCATCCATGATCTGAATGATCGTCAGTATCAATCCTAGCATCACTCCTGTCCCACCCATATCTGGGGCAATGTACCCTGAGACCAACCCACACACATAAAAGTATATCCTCCTATCCATTGCCACCTAATCCAAAGGCTCATCTAGTGGAAACTGGCCACTTCAGATACAAAATTGGGCTCTGGACCCGACCAGTCATTGCATCATCGCCTTTCTTCTTCCCAAAATAATCTACCCATGTTTCATCCCCCTACCCTTTCACACCCAAGTAGTCCTTTACTCTTTCCTAGCATTCCCACAATAGCATTCCTATGAATGATCATCCACAACATTCCCACCATTACATTTTATAGCGAGATCACTCCTTAATCATTTCTTAATTCGCAAAACCCTAACTAGTGTTTCTGCTATCCCATCTACACCCCATGTTCCCACAGCTACAAAGCACCATAGGAATGTGACCTATCCTTTACCCCTCTTGGTCAACCTTTCCTTATTCCCATGTTGACCCACTCTTAAAACTACCCTTCCTTGCGAGACCGCATTCCTGTTAAATGGAACACATTCTAGCTTGCAAAATAAATAACCTGCATAACAATCCAAGAAAATTTGCGTTCTCGCAATAACTGCTTGCCAAATTCGCAATCTCATGAGAATGACTTCTGATATCTACGTTCACCCCTACCCTCTAGATGTTTTTGTGGTATCATAGTCCTGCCAATCCCTAGCATGATCTCACCAGATTCATACTTGTAGGAATGCTATAAATTAAACTACATAAATCATAGAGAAAAGTTTTTTGACTCTACCACTCGGTTTGGTGTCCATCACACCCATACTTGCTATACCACATCTGCCTGATGCTCTAGTCATCCCTATGTAGCCATCATGTTGTCCAACTTAGAGCTCCAAACATGAATACCTTGCTGTTAGTATAAGAGTAAACAACCCTTTCTACCCCTCCTACCCCCCTTATAGACCCCCTTGTGGTGCCATATTTTCCTCTATGACCCCTTTAGCAACCATCTTTTCATCTTGCCATGTTATTTTTGCAATTTAATTTCCATTTTAACACTCCTTTGGTCCTTATACATCCTCCTACTCACATTGGCTTGTTATAACTTTTCAATAAGTCACCGAGCTTTGTTTTCTCTCCCCACTGCCTTTTTGAGGGGGCACCACACAATTCATTCTCTCCCCTTCTACTTGAGATTGGGGTAACCATGTTGCTTTAAAAATCTTCTTTGCATCGTTTATATTCGAATTTCTTTGAACTAACGTTGTCCCAACACTATGTTAAAGAGGGGAAAAAATGTAGACACCTAAATCTGATTACACCATTATGTAATCATATTTAGTCATCTTCTAGGACATTATGAATTAAATATTTTATTAGTTAATTAATTAATCATTATCCCCTAGTTAATTAATTAATTTAATTAACTATAATCCAATTGTTAAAATCAAATGATAACCCAAAATCAATGTATCAATTAAATCCCCATTCCCTTATTAAATTAAATAAATGCCAAAATCTATTTAATTTAATCCCACATCCCCTTTTATTGAAAAAATCATTTGATAAATCATCCTAAACCCCTAAACCATCCCTAAACTATATCATTACCCCTAGTTCAACCCATTCACCCTTACTAACCTCACTTGGCAACTAACTAACCCATCACATCAAAGCTAAGCCACTTACCTCCTAACTTCCTTTCTATGCTAAGCCTAATTCCCCCCCTAAACATGTGCACAATTTTAAGCAATGGTTAAGACTTCCTAACCTAAGTGAAAGTCAATAGTCTCCCTTATGCTCTTCCATTCCCATCCAAGAGCATTAATGAATCTTACATGCCATAAATGCCCTTAAATGCCTCTTACATCCCTCTTACACACTCCTCCCTTATAACTCTCTTTGACCATCCATTTTCCCATCCCCTCACACTCATCTTCCTTGTGACAAGTGTCACTCCCTGATTGGCTCCAAACAAGCACAATCCATGTGCTTTCCTTATAGAGCATCCTAGCCCTTCCTCACCATTCTTCCATCCTTACATCCTGATCCTCCATTTCACTACCCCTTGGCTTATAAATAAAGCCCTCTCCCCTCAAATATATATCATCTCCTAATGCAAACTTATAATGCAATATTGACCACTACAACACAACCATTTCACACCCTTACCATGTTAAAATCCATCTTCACCTTCATTGTTGAATATTTTACCCATCCCCATGCATAACCACTCATGAATTGAAGCGTGAACCTATTGGAGCACACATCCATCCATATCAAGACACATCGACATCATCATAGGCTACAAATTTGAGGAGCTTACCATTCTTGGTCTGCTTTCCTCCATGATGTTTGTTTCTATCTTATTCTAAATGTTAGTTTATTTTGTATGTGAATGCTTTGTTAATTACTAAAATAGGTGATATAGTGCTCACTTGTGGAGTAGTCTCCTTTTGCGTACAAGCTTGTTCCACTTATGTTTCAATCCTTTTAGGGTCCTTATTTATCTCTCCCTCTTCCAATTCCTGGCTTTGTGAAGGTGGAGACATAGTTATAATGTCCTTCTTAGGTGGAGGAGTAGACCCTAATTGGCCAAGAGGAGAGAAAGTGTTGATGTACGTGGGCACCAAAGCCTAAGTTTTTGTAAACACACATTCTCCATGTTTTACCCTTAGTGTTTCCCTTATAATCCCTCCTTCCATATATTCTCTATCTAGAAAGAAGTTTAAATCAGACAAGTCAAATGTATCAAAATCATCCTTGATGGTGGTCTCTATCCATTCCCCATTCTCCTGATCAATGGAGTCTTCAACCACAATGGGTTGCTCTTGTGTTGAGGGAGGGGTCTATGTTTGGCTTCCCCTCCTCTCCTCTTTAGCTACTTTAGCTAACTAGATCCTTCAATTAAGAGGTATATGTTCCTCTTCTTTTGCTTCTTTTTTAGACTCCTTGAGTATGGTCTCAAGAATGATAAGAGAGACACTATATTTCTTTTTTCTCAACATCTTGCGTATCTAACTGACTATCACGATGGATGTCCTTTTCTTCTTAGTAGCCCAGGTTCTAGGTGAAGCCCTTTGCTTGAGTGGCTTCTCTTGTTCTTGAGCTTGCTGACTATGTAGAATTCCTCTTACTTTTCTTGGTCTTCTTCTCATGGTAGTAGTAGGCAACATCTCTTTCATGCCTGTAGACTATCTTTGGGTGCACTAGGGTGGCAGAAGACCAAGTAAGAGCTGCTACTTTTACCCATTTTCCCTTCTTTGGGCATCTAGGAGCCTTTAGTACTTTCTTTTCAAGCAATGGATCCAACAGGAAAGGTTTAGTGACCCAATCCGTAGTCAACTTAATAATGTGTCTAGCGTGATGCATTAGATCATCATTCTCCTTACAACGCACCTTGCTGTTCATAATGGATTTGTCAATGAGCCTTCAGTGCTAGCTTTTCTAGCAATGGATCCAATAGGAAAGGTGTAGTGACCCAATCCATAGTCAACTTAATAATATGTCTAGTGTGATGCATTAGATCAACATTCTCCTTATAATGCACCTTGACGTTCATAATGGATTTGTCAATGACTTTGTCCTTGTTATACAAGGGGTCTAGGATCTCCAGAGAATTTTTTCCCACACCTTGTTTAAGATCTGTAGCCCTAATACCTTTTCTACCAAGCTAAGGTCCATTATGAGCTAATCCTTGATCTTGACCTCATAGTCATCTACACAATTGATCCAACAATATTCTATAGAGGAATAAGTTACATACACCTTGCTTATAATATGCTAGAACACACTAAGATTGTCAAAGTTGAGGTGAACAATAGGAAAGTCCTATAGTAATCTTCCCATTCTATATCGAAAGTGAAAATATCCTATTTCTTCTTGACCTCATATGGTTCTATGGTGGTGGGCCATGCCCAGGACTTCTGAATCTTTTTACGGATCCTATCATATGTGAAACTAAGCTACCTGAAATCTCCAACAATATGAGCTTATCCAATAGATATCAAGGGATCTTCTTGGGGTGTAACACTGAGCCAACTACTTGAATGTATGTGATGTTGGAATTATAGATGGAGTAACTGAGAGGCGGGGGGGGGGGGGGGGGTGGTGAATCAGTTACCACAAAAACCAATTCACAGATCTCTTAGATGTCAAACAAGTTACTTACTGCTGTCACTCGGTAAACATTCACAAAGATTAACATGCATGCAAAAGTAAATAACATGAACACAAGAGACACCAGATTTAACGTGGAAACCCAATATGGGAAAAACCACCAAGTAACTAGCTACCAATTTTCACTCTTCTGAAGTGAGCCCTATTAGCAGCCAACACTGTTAAAGGTTACAAAACACACTGTTAGGTGTGAACCTGTTAGAGGATTTAATCACCCTGCTAGGAGTGGCCTTGCTAGAGGTCTTTAGAACAATTCAACTGAACTGTCCACCTTGTTAGAGGATTTACAAAATGGCTATTAAACCAACTCTGTTAAGAGATTTAGGAAATATTGTTACAATGGTGAGAAAGTAACAATAAGTGACCTGAATAAGATGCAACTAAACTTTGCTGATGCAAATCTCTACTTTGCTTCAATAGATCCTTGCTAATCAAATACAACTGTGCTTCTCCTCAGGATATCTAATCCTTCTTCAAAATTTGCTTACACTGCCTCTTCACACAATCAGCTCATTGCATACTTGTTACTTTTAGTTAGAATCCACAACTTGACCTTTTATTTATACATTACAAATTGTCAAGTCCGCTCAATTACAAGTTACATTTACCAATAAACCATACATTGGTCGGCTACAAATATTACATTAAACAAATAAACTTTATTTCCCAAAACAATGAAATCCTTCATTGGCCAACCCTACTCGGTAAACACTGCTCTAGAAACAATTTCCTGAGTTAACCATCTCAACTTGGTTAATAATGCAAATTCTATGAAATCCTTTGGCTGCTGAGTGAACTCGGTAAGAACTGAATCTCCTTTGTTGACCATGAGAGCTCAGTAAGAACTATTCTCTGCCATATTTTCCTTTGATGACTGAGTAAGCTTGATAGACACTGAATTTCCTTTGCTAACCTTGAAAGCTTAGTAACAACTGTCTGCACAAGGTAAAGTCTGAGAACACTCGGTAGACACTATAAATCTTCATTGCTAACCTTCTGGGCTCGGTAGACTCTATCTTATAACTGATATGACATTTGTGTAATGTCAAAGACAACACACAATTGAACAATTGTATCCAACATGTGAGTGCATGAAACTATATAAAGTAGGCACCTATATTTTTGACCCTTGAGATTACTTCTACATACATTATGTTTGAATAATCTCCTTCTAATAACTTGATTACTACAAAGATAAAGGTATCATTCATGATCATATACTTGGGACTTCCCTCCTTCAGCTTCTTCTTGACTAGCTAAGGATACACTATGTATGCCTATGCACCACTCCCTAATGGGATCCCCTTGCTTGTCAGTCTTGGATACTCTGCCTTAATGGAAAGCAAGTATATGACATAAGAGGTTATGTAAAACCTGGGGTCTTTCTTTACTAGTTGCAACTACTCATCAAGGGATTTACTAAGAAGACCGCCCCAATCAATTGTCTTGGTCCTTGTTCTTATCATCTTGATAAGGTGGATCATCCATCTCTCCAAGTCCCTAGTTGTCGATAGTTCCATTACTTTGTTTAGTAGAATGATGCAATATCCAATGTCTAAAATCATATAGGCTATGATAATTTCCACTTTTCCAACCTTCTTCCCCTTAAGAGTTTTATCTATCAAGTAATTGTCCTGTGCTATCTTGTCAGTCTCTTGCTTGTGCTTCTTGTACCAATTGAGTGTTGTGTAGAAAGAGATGTTGTAGTACTGATTTACAATAGGGAGGTAGAAGACCTTTTCAATTTTATCTAGTTAGATGTCCAAAACAATATCTCCCATGATGTTCTTTACCACCCTCTCATTGGGGACATAATTCTGAGTCAAAGCTACAACGAGCTCAGAAGATTACATTGATGTTGGTTGGGATGTTGCATTTATTAGGCCATTCTAAATTATTCCTGACACAAACTACGACCTCTCATGAGGCTTGTTGCATAGGAAGAGGAACTCGTTCGAGTTCATGTGCACAAGTTTTGTATCTTTGATCTTTGATTGTAAGTTCACAAACCTGGACTTGTGTGGGACCTCTTTATAAGTGAAAGCCACTAACTTTAGTGAGATCTTTTCTACTACTGGTGATAAATATGCCATGATAATGTACATAAAAAAAATAGATGTCAGTAAGCCACATGTGTTTAGAAAGTACAAAGACTGTAGATGACTTAGAAAATAAGGCGAAAAATGCCTTAAACTTAGACCAACTGGTTAGAAAGGCGCAAAAACTAGAATTTGTGCACTTGTAAACATGCACAAGTGTGCTTTGTGTTCCTTTGGATTTGGCTTCAGTATGGGGAAGGTGGACACCTTACACACTTTGCACACCTTTGTAGGTGTTTATAGTGCACAACACGCACAATAGAGATGGTGTTGCTTGTAGAAGTAGGAAGGTGGATAGACTACACACCTTGTGCACATGCACATGTGTGTAATGTGCACATATGCACAATTGTTGAGCCTTACCATGTGATGTATGGAATATGGGAATACTGTGGAGCTTGTAGAGATCGAAGGGTGCACATGTCCACACTTCTAGAGGGAACTAATAACAATGACCTCATTAGGGCCCCTTTGAAGTATTTATAGGCAACATATGACACACAATACAAGGAATTGGGCACCTGTGCAAGTTCGCAAGGTGCCCAACTTCCCACTTGGTACAACTTCATGGGGAGAGATCTATTTGTGCACTTGACACATGTGCACAATTGTGCAAATGCCCAAGGTGCACACTTTGTTATGAAAAAATATTACCAACTTTTAGCTACCAAAGATAGACAATGCTAGCTTTTCCTGACTATCAGACCTAGATATGGACTTCTATTTAGTGAGGTGTCTTAGAAGACACCCTATTCTGAAGAGAAAATTCCCATGACCTAAAAGGAAAAGGGGGTCCCCACTTCCATAGCATAAAATGGGGCGTGTCTTGGAACCACAATAAATAGCTCTAACAAAAAGAAGAAATGACAAAGGCATTTTTATACTAGCAAGTAATCTAAAACTTGTGTCAAGTTGTATTCTTATTTTAGATATTATGGGAGGTTATAGATAATCTTAACCAAGAACTCAAACTTTTAACTTTCATGCCCAGTGTGTGTTGAATGTCTTAAATTTTTTTTTTGATGTGCAAGTGTCGATCACCACAAGTATGCAATACCATGGAACTAATCCTCTACTACCTAGAAAGAGTTTCAGAATTCCCCTTGAACCAACTCTCAATAATTTGCATGTTTAGATGTGAGAACCCATTTGGAGGTCTCTTAATGGGACATTTGTTACTTGTTGTTTTGCATTTTGGTGATCTGATTGACAACTTCATAGAGTTCACATGTTTCCACTTGATTCTTCCTTGAAGTTTGTTTATTGGTGAGCTAGAGATTATGTTGTGCCATTCTCACTTAATCCTTTGCATTCCCTCTTGTGACAAGTGTTGGAGTTCCATATTTTCACACTATTCTTTATTTTTTCTTTTGTATGTGCCTTGACAAAGATTAGACTATGCGGTCAAGGTATTTGGTGGTCTTCACTTTGAAGCTTTTTCACCATGAATCTGGTGTTCCTCTTTTAAAAAACTTTGGGAGACTCACATGCCAATAGGTGATTTTGATAAGTCCATGGGGAAAAGCTCTGCTCATACCAAATAGTTCAAATTGCTTATAGCTATTGTCCATTCGGATTGAGAGCAACTAGGATTATCTTTCTAAATGAGTGAAGTATTGAGAACAATCAATTTAGAATCTAAGTTGGTGGATGGAAAAATTTCATTGCTTGTATATGACATCCACATGTAGGTTTATACAAGAAACAAAGTTATTCAATTGCTTTGGACCAAGAAATACCTCTTCTAGGAATCAGTGCCAACTTGGGATTGTCAACTTACTCGGGACAATCTCTCAACAACACACCGACTCCTTGATTTAAAAGACACAAATAAAAACTCACCATATGACCTTTAAATAACGACTCAAAATTATAAATTTTTTTTAGGCTTCGAAATAATGTAGGAGGAAGTGACCATTGACTGGAAACGAGACCAATTCTCCTTCTAAATTACCCAGCCTGAAAGTATTTTCTCCCAAGATCTTTGCAATTTGATAAGGACCAATCCAAAAGAACTGAAACTTGGTATGACTGCCTAGTTTTTCTTTTGCCTTATCCCACATGAGGACACATCTAGAGATCCTGAATGCTTTGAAGGTCACTCTTTTGTCAAACTGACATTTGACAATAGCTTGATGTTTTTCCATGTGTTTTAATGCCATAGTTCTCTTTTCATTCAATTCCAAAAGGTTCATCAATCTGACCTGTACTCTGTCTTCATCTTCAATAAACCCTCTCATGAACTTCAAGACATGTATTTTTAGATTTGTAGGAAACACAAGTTCTTGACCATAGACCAATAAATAGGGAGATTTGTCAAGAGAATTGTTGACTCTGAATCTATTAGTCCATAGTGCATATTTCATCTATGTGTGCCAATCCTTTGGGTTTTCGTCCAACAAGCATTTTTCCATAGTGATCAAGTTTTTATTTATGGACTTAACAACTTCATTTCCTTGTGGCTAGTAGTTAGAAGAGAACTTGATGATTATCTGATTGTCTAAGTCCCATTGCATCGGAATCAATGATGCAAAAGAGGTTCTATTATCACATACCAAAAAGAAGGGCATTCCAACCTTGTGACAATGTGTTCTTTGAGGAAACTAGTGATAAATTGTGTAGTGCAATGCTGAAATGTTTGAATCTCTATCTATTCACAACAATAATTTGTGGTTGTGAGAATGTGTTTATGCCCTATTGAAGAAGGTGGGTTCATGGGTTTAGTAAAATCAAGCTCCTAGTTGGCGAAGGGACGTACCTAATGCACTGGTCACAATGGCATTGCAAGGTTGCTTTCTCGGTTTGCACTTTTCTGACATACATAACAAGACCAATTATGCTCTTGTGTATCTTTGAAAAACATAGGAAAATAGTATCCCGATCTTAAAATTTGATGCACTGTAGCCTCTATCAAGCCATGTCCATTACCATATTTGTCATGGAACTATTCCAAGACCTCTTTCACTTGATTGTGGTTTAGACATTTAAAGTATATGCCTTCATAATTATTTTGGTATAGGCTCCTATCCTTCAACATGTATGATGCACATTTCCTCCTTAGAGCTCTGCACTAGAGCTTTCATCCCTTTAGGGTACCTTTTTTGTAATGAATGATAGACTATATCTTCATACCAAATATTTGAAATGACAGTTCCATAGGTATAGGCATATGTAATGATCCCCTTTTCTTATTCAATATTAATGATTAATTTGGTTAGACCTTGGCCTTAGAATAGTTTCATGCGTTGGATTTCGAAGTTGAACTCCTATAGTATAGCCATCCATTTTCCTCTTCTTTCTCCCAAATCATTTTGCATCAGTAGTGACTTGACAACGGGGTTAGGTACCATAACATAGATCTTGCTTCGTAGGATAGTGTCTAAATTCCTTCACAACCTTTACCAAGGCAAAGGATTGGGTAGTCAAATTTGGGTTGTTGAGCTTGGGATTCTTCAAGGGACAACTCATGAAGGTTATGGGTCTTTTTCTTCTAGGTTAATATGCTAGCATATGAATGTTTTGAAGTGAAGGAATGCGCTTTGAATGGAAACTCGTAGTCTAGGCTTACAAGCACTCACATAATAGAAATTGCAACTTTGATGTCTTCAAAGGCCTTCTCAAGCTCAGGTGTCTAGCCAATTTTGACATTCTTCTAGAGCATGCCATTGAGAGGACACACTATTTTAGAAAAACCACTAATGAATTATTAGACCAAGTTGATCTTCCTGAAGAAAGACTTCAACTCTTATCTATTGTTTGGGGGAAACAATTTGAGAATCACCTCGACTCTTTCTGGATCAATAGAGTTATCAATTTATGATTTTATGTGTCCAAGTAATTTCCCTTTTGTGACTCCAAATGAACACTTCTTAGAATTGAGAGAAATTCAATACTTGTGACATCTATTCAATACTTGCTTTAGATCAGTAATGTGATCAACTCATTCTTTGAAAACACCATGAGATCATCCATGTAGATGACTATGCATTTGTTTACCAAGCCTTTGAATGCTTCATTCACAACCCTTTGAAATGTGGCTCCAACATTAATCAATCCAAAAGGTATGCATTTGTCTGCAAATGTACCCCATTTAGTTGTGAAAGCAGTTTTTAATCTATCTTCCTCTTGAACCATCACTTGGTTATAGCCAGAGTAACCATCCAAAAATGATATCATCTTAGGCCAATTCACAATTTGAAACACCTCATCAAGTGATGGTAGTGGATAAGTATCCTTTTGTGATGATCAGATTAAGGTTTCTAAAATCCACACACAACCTAACTTCTCTGCTCTTCTTACGTATGAGCACCAAGATGGTGACTCAAGTGGAATAGTAGATTAGAAAAATGATCTTAGCATCCAATACTATTTGGACCTCTTACATGATTAGAGGCTCGATGATTGGATTGAAAGGCCTTTGTCTTTGAGGGAAAGACTTCACATCTAGTTTGAGAGGTATATCATGCATGATTATATCTAGATCATATGTTTTGAGGTCCTTATAACTTCATGCAATGACCTCTTTGTACTCATCCAAAAGTTGTATCATTTCTTTCCTTTAATGTTTAGTACAAACCTTTCCAATCTTTACCATTTGGGGATCTTCAGCAGAACCCAAATTGTATGGATTGCAATCATCATTTCCCTCCTCAAGGGGAGGCCTCCTTTGTTGTGTAGACCCATCTTTATCAAATATTTGCTCAAGTTCAACCATCCCTCTAGGAATGGTGTTTGTTTTCAAGTTAAAAACTCCATCTTCATCTTTAACCTCTTTCTTTTCCTTAGCTTATTCTGGTTCATCATCTATCATCTTCCCTTCAAACATTCCACAACTCATGAAAAATTCCAAGATGTGTGGACCATCTTGAAAAACTTGGAAGATTGTTATATTATTAGGGATTGAAGGGGTTGCAACCAATTCTAAAAAATATATCTTAAGTCTAGTTCAATTCATTAGTTGTAATGCACTAGCTGAATGACAACATGGGTACTCAAATTCTAAATGACTTTCTTGGTGAAGGCAATAAAAACCAGGTAGTAGGAGTATGTTTGGATCAACATCTTCTTTGAGTTACTGCATATTAGATATCATACCATCCATAAATTATTTGAACATTTGATCACTTAGTGAAAAAATTGTATTTGTTCTACAGGTCTACCCTCGTATGTTTCTTGTAGATCAAATGTCAATAGGTGGTATGATCCTAGGTTGGATTGGTGAAAAAGAACCTTATTGGAAGCATTGTATTTAGTGACCATTGTCTTTAACTTGAGCTCTACATCGACCTTGATTTCGTTATTCAATCCTTTCCATGGAAGCCAAAGTTGAGAACCATCCTCTTAAGTACTTAGTCCACTCTCTGCTCAAGATTATCCCGTACATTTTAGGGATCTCCACCACATGTATCTCAATTACAACCTAGATTCTTGGGTTTGTTGTGATTTATATGTGCACATCTTTCAATATGTCAACAACCTTGACTTTTGTCTTATCCAGCTTTATTATCACTCTTTTCGTGGGCTAGGGTGTCACTCCTACCCTTTGAGAAATTGAGAGTGGCATGACATTGTAGCTAGCATTTGAATCTATCAAACAGTTGTGTAAGTTTCTCCCAAAAATTTGGAGACTTAGTAAAAAGGGAGACACTTCTATTTTACCTTCAAACATAATGTGCATAGCATCATCCATGTTAACATTTGTAGTGGGCATTTTTTATGCATTGGGGGTTGGTGTAGACTTTGTATGGTCCAAAGTCTTTATAAGAGATTCCCTTTGACTAGGGAAACTCTATTACATATCAAACATGGAGATGTTGTGCTTCACTTTCTATTGCACTGTATTTTTCTAAGGACTATGTAGGACTTCTCAACACTTTAGGAGGATTATTGAATGTACACACCCCTTTGATGGTGCTCATGGAGATATTGGGTTATTGCTTACCTGAGGATTTGGAGACACATGTTATGATCCTGGAGGGATACCATTAGTCAATGGTTCTCTCTAGATGCGCAAGTTATATGTGTTCCTATTATTGTTGCAAAAAGAGAGAATTTCTATTGCTTCTGGCTCAACTTGATGATAGAAGGAGAACACAAATTCCTCATTCATTGAGTTCTCATCCTTACTAGGGGGTGTATCGTAGGGATCTAACACCATTGTGTTGAACTAGGTGAAAGATGTGTTTTGCATCTTGGGGATGCTAATTTTGACTATTGCTATCATCATAGTAGTAATTATCTTTGATGTTTTCAGTATTTCCATTAGGTCCAACAAAGTGTGCCTGTACAAATCTTATAGGGTTAGCATTATCGGTGAGAATGCTACCATTATTGGGATGAGTGTTCCACTGTTGGTTTAGCCTTGTCACCCTAGTCATTCTATCTTCTACATTATAGTTGTTTCCACCATTGTTGTTGTTATTGTAGGAACCATAATTTCTATTGAGTTTTGCACGTAGCTTTTTTTTTTTGAGTAGCAGCTGGGCGTTGGTAGTTTTGGTTTTGTCCCTAAGACAATTTCATCCTTGTCAACTTGTTGGAGAGTTGTGACATCATTTTCTTCATGAATTTGAATTCATTATCCATTCTATTGTTCTTAGGTTCCATTGGTGGAGTTCTTTTCTATTAAAAAGACATTGTTTTATGGGGCTTGTACCTTGGATATGTAAGAGTTGCAGGTGGAGAAGCAACAAATTGTTGCATAGGAATAGTGTTAAGTGGTTTATATTGAGGCATAACCAGTCATGGTCCTATCAGATATTGTGGTATTACATTTGCAGTGTTTTTCAACAAGGGGACCACCATGGTTCCCCCTCCATTGGGGTTGTCTTGCTTTGTGAAGGTGACCACTTCCTAGAAGACTCTCTTGAGAGTATCAATGCTTGTAGTGGGAAAACTTCTTAGGAAAATTGTTGTGAGCTGATCCATGGAGTTAAGACATATTTGTATCACAAATTTCAGTGGAACTGTATAAGGGGACTCCATCTTTTGATACATCATATAAAAAAAATGGTTAAACCTTGAGATATTCTCATGGGGGTCCCTCTTAATGGTTAGGAATTGTTGGTGTACAATAGTTGGATTGATGAAAGCCTTGAAATGGTCCAAGAACATACTCTCAAAAGATTCCCAATCTATGATACATGTGAGTGGTAGATTTACATACCAATGAAATCTCATTTTACCCAAGTATAACAAAACAAATAGACAACCACATCCTCTTGTTGAATTTTCTTTCTGTTGCAAATTTCCTTGAAAACTTGGACATGCTCTTCTACTATCGTTGTCTCTTCATAAAGGTACCTTGGAGAGAATTTCTCAGGAGTTTTAGAAGGGTCATGAAGCTAACCTTGTAGGCCAGTAGGTGAATTCTTTGCGCTACCCAAGAAAGCCATTGGTGGTGGAGGTGGCTGATTCTTTTGATGGGGAGGTGTTGGTTGTGTAGAAACAAGGGACTATAAAGTGGATGCTAGTAGTATGAAAGGTAGTGGAGTACGAATTTTGGGAATCACTTTATCACTGTGAGACTTGCAGAAATGGTCAAGTTCCAAGAACTCATGTTTGTCAGGTGATGATCATACTACTCATTGCAAGGGGGGTAGTGGATCAATTTTACTAGCTTTCCCAAAGTTTTAAATTGGCTTCATGTCCTCTTTCTAGTGCCACTTCTATTAAGCTTCATAATTGCATGATGACAGAAACGAAAATTCATGAGAAAATCTCTGTTGTAAATTCAATAGAATATCAACCTTAAGGTTCTGGGAGGTTGTTTTTCAACCAACTTGGTAACTCACTTGAAGATAAATGTTCATGTTTAACAAGGAGGCCTTTGCTATTTCGGTGAAGTACAATCTATAACTCTGTGACACTTAGAAATATTTAGTGAAAAAATATATTTTTTGTATATTTCAATTTTATGTGATGCATGCAAGTCTAAACTAATATGAATTTCTAACTTAACCAAAGTTTTGTGAAAAGAAAATTACAAAGAGATAAGGTAACGAGAAAATAAGAAAATTATTGAAAATAAAATCTAAACATACATAAGCCATAGAGGCAATGTGTCGGTGAATTAAATCTTTGAAGTAGATGCTAGGAAACCATCAAAGCAACCATAATCTCCTTGATGCAATCATTAATAGAAATTTTTAAGATAGTATGATTTTTAATAACTCATCAAATCATGCAGCCATAGATGTGCACATACATGAGACAAATTTTTGTGAATGTATGTATAGAAATACCCTCTCAAATTCACCACAAAAAGGTATTATGCGACTAATTGTGATAAAATCTTATAATACTAAAATCACACAAGCATTCAAAAAATCATAATACCATTAGCTCCTTTTTTATTTATGAACTATTAATTCACAAAGAGTACACACATTCCAATAAGAATCACTACACATAGAATGAGAGCAACAATAGCATACTTTATTGCATAAAATATTGGCCTTGAATACATGTTATATTGTTGTATTTATAGTGACCCCTCTCCTTCATGTGAATTTTAGAGCTAGGATTTTTACCATGCAATGAGTATCCTAACACTATTAAAATAAAGAAAAATATATAGAAACTGACCCCTAACATGATGCTAAGTAGGCCTGCACACTTATTTTCATCAATCAAATGGTGCATGGGCCTTTACATGACTCAAAACTATAAACAGAAGAAAAATTTAGAAGAGAGACATCTCTGAGTGGTAGCTAGAGAATATGAGCCTTTTAAAAAATTTAACTTGACCTGCTCGATGCATATGTATTAGTTAACCACTGCCAAGCTAAAAAATGTTGTATCGGTGCATGAAAATGCCAAATATAGAAAATAGCAATTAATTGTGAACACAACTGTAAGTGGTTTGATACTGTTGCATCGATGAAGCTATGAAGTTGCACACTTGCAGGGTTGCAGACCTGTGAAGTTGTAGAACTTTTTGGAGCCAAAATTGCAAAATTCATTCTAAGTCAAAAAATCAATTTTGAGCATATGTGATTTGTTCCCCTTCATCCAACATGATGTTTGGATATGTTGCCTTGAACTTGTCTATAGTGATCATGATATTTGAAGGATTTCATAAATCTAGGGCTTCATATTTAGCCCTCACCTTGCCATAATAGGCATAGACTTCCTAGCATATTTTGTCAAAACTAGCCACTCCTTCTATTTAATCCACTAAGTGCCTTCTCATCTTTGAAAAATCTTCTAAGGTCATCCTTAGAAGATATTGCCTTGAAGGTGGCTCAAAATTGTTGTCTAACCACCTTTAAAGAACACAAGGTCCTTCAAGAGTCATCATAAAAAAATTCTACACTGGCCCTAGTATATAGCTTATCTGCTTCTATGATCTTGGCTTGCACCTTATGTTGCATATCCTGGATGTCATTAAACATTAGAAGCCCAAATTGGTTTCTAGCTTCATTCTTCTCAATCAGTCATTAAATTTTTCTAATTCCTCAAGAGTGAAAATGGACGAAAACATCTTGTATCTTTTCCCTTTTATAATCTGAACCTTCTCTAGATCCTTTGACCATGATTCAATTTTGTTAGCTAGTCTGAACTCCCTATCAATCACGTCTCCTAACTGTTGTGTTCTTTCTTATATGTTGTGTAGTAGTGACATGTTTACTTTTATGTACTCTTTTCCTTTCTCTTCAAAATTGTGCCTCCATCTGTAGTAGGCATCCAAAAATAAATCCCTAGGTGGTGCTACTACTACATTGTACCAATATTTTTGACCAAAGTCCATTTTGGCTTTTGAATTTTTTTTTTTTTTTTGATCTCAAAAAGGTCAAAATTTTCATGAAACTTAAAATTTAGTGTCGAAATTTCAATGTTACTTAAGTTTACCATCCAAATTTCAATGAAACCATTTGATTTTTACCTTTATCCCAATTTGTTCGAAAGTTTGATGAACATGAGTTATAAACAAGAAAAAGTGAAAAATTAAACTCATTTTTCACATCACCAAAGTGCTTGTGGGCGGAGGAGGGATTGGGTAACATCACATTTTTCTGATAAGTAATCACAACCATCAACATTTGCTGAGTTGGGAGAATGGAAGGGAAACTAAAAGTCATTAAATTTTGATTGATTGCGTGCTAACTTCTGCACCCACCTAAATTTTCCATTCATTCATTCATTTAGGATTAAGTAGTAAATATAGATTTTGTCTCTTATTGTGCCCTTGTTATCTATGTCCCTATAGTAATCTTTTTCGATGGAAAAGGATGAAACAAAAAAGGAAAATGAAGGGTCGTGTATACACAATGTAGTACAAGTGGCTTAGGTTGTGCATTAGTAGATCTTGTAGAGTATGTTTTATTTGCGCGTTATCCACTGACCATAAAATTTAAGGGGCATTAGCATAGGTAGAATACCTTACCAAAGCTCATCGATCCATCAATAGATCCAACAACTAGGCAAAGATAGCAGCAAGAGTTTTTTATGATGATTCAACCTTACCATTCTATAGGGGACTAGTCATTTCTGACCTAGTTGTTGATCTAGTCAGTGGAGCAACATAAGGCGATTCAGTTGAGCAAGAAGTAGAAGCAACACCAACTATCTCCTCCCACCTAGCTCATATAGTTATAGGGTCCTCTACATGCATCGATCCTATATTTTGAGTTAAGGTACAATGTGCCCACTCTAAAGATGAGATAGGTCCATCTATTCATCAACTAGGTTTGGGCCTCTCGATATCTGGTAGTCCCCTAAGGGCCAGTGGGAGTAGCAATAGGGTAGGCTAGTCAATAGTAGTTGCAGTAGTAATAGTTATAGTACTAACTATATCATACTATACTCATGTAAAGTAATTTTACCACCCTTGAACAATCTCTTTCTCTACAACATATGAAAAATTCAATTATCATCTTTTAAGGTTCAAATGAGCATATAACACTATCCATCCTTGTGGTTGACCCAAGACTCTCATCCCCTCTTCAAATTGAAAATAGTAAATTGAAAGGTTCCAAAAAACACCTGAAGAAGATACCTAATAATGGATTAAGCTAATACTGTAAATATAGGCTTTATATAATTTCTAATAGAATTACCCTTAGTGGGTTCAAATGCGAATTATTCATATCATTCCATCGATACATTGTAATGGGCCAACTAATGTGGCTAGTAATATGGGTGGAAACATGTCAACACCAACTCTTTTTGTGATAGAAGAGACAATAAAATTGAAGATTTTGAAGATTTTCCTCTACTAGAAACTGCAAATTCATGGCTTCTCGTAGTGGATATATGGATGCTTTGAATGATTGTATTATAAATTATTTTCATTTACTATAAGTTAAAGATTAAAAGGCTTCTCTTATATAATATATTCATTTTAAGTTCTTTTAGGTGTATGCTGCATGGTATGTGTCTAGAGTTTTGGCATATTCCCAAAGACTCAAAAAATAATGCAAATCATGATTACTCTTACTATGTAAAACTTCTTTTTTTTATTCACTTTCTACAATGTAAAATTTTCTTTTTGTTTTGATTCATTTTCTACATTGTGTAATGTTTTTCCTTTTTAGTGTTTGTTGTCATGTGCTACAAGTAGTCTAGCTGAAATAGAGTATTGGTGGCAAGCATAAGGGGACATTGCTAGTGTATCTAGGTTATTCTTCCAATATTTTCATTAGGCATGGACTCCAACTATGAAAATGCAATCCTTGTTTTCAATAATATGCATAAATGATATCATCTTTTAGAGAATATATTGTTGGTTTCTATGTAATGTACTTGGCTTTATCGTATAATCATGCTCAATGTTTAGTTGAGTGTGTGGATGCAAGTTTCCTCAAAAAGTGACTAATTGAAGATAATCTATTTGGATTAAAATGTGGTACTTTATCATCTATCTCACTCAACCTTGTGTTATGCTACGAGTATTATGTGGACCTATGCACCTATATCTTAGCTAGTTAACTCTAGATTCCCAAGCCTTATGATAACCCATGAAACATGTGTGTGTCAGTGTTCATTTATACACTAATCCTCATCTAAATATTTTTCCCAAGTTATATAACTTATTATACAATGACTAGTTTCTTTGTTTAAAACTTTAGGTTCTAGGTCCTTGTAAAACTTGGTAGTGCTTAATGGTTATCATTAAACTTTTGTAAAGAGTTTCGAGTCCCTTCAAAAGTTGCTTTTACCATAAACTAAAACATATTATACAATGAAAGCAACTACATTTAGGTTTGCAAATTAGAAAAGGTCAATAACCAAGAGAACAATATACATCTTCTACACTTTAAACCTACCAATATTAATAGTGTACTTAATTTTTTTAAAAAAATATGTTAAAATAATTGACTAGAATGATTCCTTAAATGGGTATGAGTATGTAATTTAATTCAACTAGTATACTTTATTGAGGATTACTTATATTCAAGTCACGAATATCTAAGTTTAGGTAGCTAGAAGAAATATGCAACTATAGTTAAGATAATTGTAAATACCTAGAGTTATATTCATTTTTAATTTGTGACAACATTGTTAACTTAGTTATTATACATTATGTATAGTCTTTTAGGCTTTGAATAGTCATTGAATCATAGTAGCCTTAGTAGTATAATATCATGAACTGGGATTAAAACTACATTAAATAAGTGACCATCCATTAAACTTAATTCAATGCATAAACCTACCTTCAAATAATAAATAATAGAAATAAAATCATATTTAAAGAAATCAATAAATCATATGGAATCAATTGCATTAAATTGAAACTAGCTCTCCTTTGTCCTTCTCTTATTAAAGTTGTAATGTTGGATTTAGAATTAATGATACCAATTCGGCGTGTGATCACACAAATATTCAATGGCTGTGCTTAGAAAAAATGAGAAATCAAGGATGATTATATAGAATTTAAGATTTCATTGGGCAACTCATATTAAAAGATTCTTACAAATAGTGGATGAGCAAGAATTGAAACGACTATTTGATGGCGATGATAATAAGGTTGAATTGGTCACTTGATTTCAAAATTTTGTGTTGACTGAGATAATATCAATGCAAATATGTTTCTTGACTTCAATAGGTTAGATGAAATAAATAGATAAGTTCTTGGAAATTGACTAAGTACATGATAAGGATTGATTAAATTGATTGATTAGTTTGACTAAGAGTGAGTGAAAATTAGCAGCATGGAAGTAGAAGACTTAATTAGCATTGAATAATAAAATTAATTATTACATGTTAAAGAAAAATGTAATTATTTTTAGAAGAAGTAAATTTTTCTATATTAAATAAAAAATGCAAATGGTACATCAATTAAAACTTAAAGAAAATAAAAAATTGACTGAGTATCTAACATTGATTGGAAGGTGTCGATAATCCTAAGTACTACTAGCAATTGTTATGTCTTGTGTAGTTAACATACATAATATTTATGTACAAAGGATATATCATCTTAAATGCATCAAAAAAGAAGAAGGATTCCATCTGCTATAAGGGATCAATCCCATGCTCCAATAACATTATTGTCATATTCTACATCATCAATATTGTTAGGTGGTTCTGTACATGGTGATTCACATACTCAAGGAACATTAGTGTTGAAGGTGCATAAAATATACTAGATCCGAATGTCTATGGTGATGCTTTTCTTACACATGTATGCAAAAAAAGATATCTACGATGATGCTTTTCTTACACATGTATGCACCGAGGTGAGGGAATACATTTGAGATAGGCAATAAGATTCATCTTCATCTTTGATATGTGCCTCTCCACATATCCGATCCCATCCCATTTTCCCACCTCTCGTAACACCCATACAAGAAGTCAACACAACATCTCCCCACAATACATATCAGATTTTACAAAAGGTTAAGTGGGCATCTGGAAAATTGGGTAGGCTTCCTTAGCCTATATGGGAAGAGAATTAAATAATGGAGGCTCTTAACTTTGATTATAGTCATGATAAGGGTGATGGACAATTGCCTTATGGATTCAAGTTCCATCACATTGATGAAGATCTCATAATGCATTATCTCATGAGAAAGGTTTTACATAACATTTTTATAGGAAGGGCCATTGTTGAAGTGACATTCGAACTTGATGTGGTGTTCTGACCATAGGCTCTTCACTTTCTCCTCTTTACATACACATAAATCAATGATAAAGACAAACTAGGGGGATGCACAATGGAAGATTTTGTTGAGTTGGGGGAATTGAAGGGAAACTAAAGTTATTAAGTTTTAGTTGATTAAGTTATAAACTATGCCCCTACCTAGATTTTCTAGTCATTCATTCATTTAGGATCATTGGAAGAGAAAAATTCCTCAGCTTTTGTGTGAGATGCAAAAGTGTCTACCATCAACTTTTTTCAATGCACAAGAACACTATCTCATACATCTAGTTGAGCAAATTGAATTGTGTGGACTTGTACCAACTAGGTCAATGTGGATAGTTGTGAGGCACTTGAAGTTTTGAAGGGCTTGGTTTGACAAAGAGCACGTCCTAAAGGTTCCATGCTAGAGGGATATATGGTATACCAGAACATGGTGTACATTAGTGAATATTTTTCCAAGTTTGCAGCAAAGATCCATGTAGATCGCATGTGCGATCCCAACTCCTTTAATAGATTCGAAGGAGAGTAGTTGATGGGGAAAGGTAGATTGATGAAAGTGAGATGTAAGATGTTATTATAGTTAATTAATTCTTATCCATCATCAATATAAGTTATTTCTAACTAGTCTATTTATTTTATATAGTTGCTCATGAGTGGGATTCACTCTATTTGTCTATTGCAAACAATCTTTTATTGGATGATGGTATGGATTGAATGATCTCAACAAAATGGTCACTCATTGACATGGGAAGGTGTTGCTTCATTGGTTAAAGAAGCTCATTGTAATAAAGATTCCAATGTTATGCCAATGGTAATTGATCTAGCAAATGGTTTAAGAGGTACAAAGGTATGTATAAGTTAATTTATTGTGACCCATATGTTTATTATCAACTCATGGATGGATGCATAATTTTGACATGTTTGAAAAATTATATGTCAAGCACCACAAAGCTATGTATTACAATAGTCATAAATTTTGCATAAAAAAGATGGATGACACAAAGAGAACTTGTGATTCTTAGATAACTGCAGTCTTTGAGGTCACTAATATTTCGTCTAGAAACAACATGCATCCTCAACAATCTCAAAATATTTACTATGGCATTTTGGATGATATAATTGAGTGTGACTTCAATTCCTTCAAATTAGTTCTATTCATTGTCAAATGGTACAGGCTATGATTGAATCAAAATGATCCTAATAGAACTGTTATTGAACATTATAGTATATTTACAATAATTTATGTAAGGTCATTTGAGCCACTTAGAAATTAACCTTATGTTATTCAAAACCAATATGAGCTAGTGTTTTACTTTGGCGTTCCACATAAATTCAGTTGGTCATTTTTTGTTAGACACAATCCAAGAGGAAGACTGGTAAAGTATAATGTGATTGAAGAAGAAGACACTGAAGAAGTGGAAGACGAAGTAGATGAAGATGATGGCAAAGATGAAGAAGGAGATGATGATGATGATGATGGCAAAGATGTTCATGATGATGGTGATGGAATTGATGATGATGGTGGTGGTGATGATGATGGTGATGGTGATGATGATGATGGTGGTGGTGGTGATGGTGATGGTGATGGTGATGGTGATAGTGATGACGACGATGACGATGACGATAATGGTCATAGTGATGATGATGATGATGATGGCGATAATGATGATGAGATGGATGAAGAAGATGATCAATGAAAATGTATTAGGTATGATCGATAAAATGTAAGAGGTATTGATATATTCATTTAAAATTTATTTACTTTTTAATAAGTTATCATGATTCATATATTACGATGCTCAAATATGTGTTACGATGCTCAATTCTTGGTGCTGATTACTTATAATATATATTTTGTAGAGGCAACGAATTAAAAAATATACAATGATTATGATGTATGCATATTGTTCATGTTATGTTCTATGTAATTTGTAGCATAAGTATCATGTAATTTGTAACAAACTTAAGATAAATGATTTACATATGTAGGAAACTATACCCCTTTGACAAGGATCCTACACAATGACATGGATCGAGAGGTATACGTTTATTACATGCTTGCTTTCTCTTTACCTTCAACATTAACTTTAGGCCAACTTCATTAATATTAGTGGTGTAGAAGCACCTTGGGGAAGGGCAAATCCCTAAAATTTTTTTGGCTTGTAAATGGTCTAGCCAACAATTTGATGAATATGGACTAATGATGAAGTCCCATAGCATGTCTAGAAGATGTAAATAGATAGAGTGAAGTCCTAATCATGAACTTAGAAGATAGGACCTAAGTATGACTATAAGGAGAAATTTGGTCAAGGAGGACAAATATGGAAAAATACCATAGAATGGGGTAAGGAGTGATTTGGAGTGGTTTTTAGGTGTTCTTGAAACATTCTATGAGGTTTGAAATCAAACCAGACTAGTTTAGAAGGTCAAGAAAACATATTGCCAAAAATTTTCAAATTGCTCATTAACAACTTTGCAATTTTTGCAAAGTTGTAATGACAATTTTTGCATTTTTCTAGGGAAAGGAAAAGGGAGAGTTTGTAATTCAACCCAAGGGTTTGAGTGGCTGACGAAAGGGGTATATAAGCATCATCCAACTCATTGATAGGGGTTGGTTATGTGAATGTACGAATAGTCCATGAAAGAACAAGAAATCACTGACATGAAACAAGGTTTTTGATTGGAAGTTTTTTTTTTGCATTGATTTGCTCACTGTTGTGAATGGAATAGATGGTTGAGGTCATCTAGTGGCTTTGTGAAACCTTGATTTGGTCTTCAACATTCATTTTATTAGGTTTTAAAACTTATTTTGTTTCATCATTCCTGTTGGTTAGATTTCATAGGGCTGGACTAAAATGGCAAAAAACTTGAGTTCCCATAGTTAAAAACTTATGACCTTTGGGAATCAAATAATGACCTACATACATAATGTAAATATCAATTTTGGTGGTTGTAGGAGTTAGTTTGCTATTATTGCAAGTGAGCCCTAGGCAAGCTAGTGAAAGCTTGGCAAGGCACAATGATGCTTGCAAATGAGTTCTAGTATGAATAGTGGATTGGCATGTGCCAATCTTGTTTAGGAAATGGTAGAGTAGTGTGTTAGGTGCCTAAAAACTATAGGAAAAGGTCTAATGCATATTTTAGGTCATCTTTTAAGTTGAATTGCTATCATTGCCATTGAAACCCTTAAAAGTAGGGTTTTCTAAAAAACACTGTATGAACACAATGGAGGCCTAAGACTTATAAATTCCTTAAGCCTAGGTCAATTGGAAACAAATTATAGAAGGAATAAATAGGGAGTTTTAATATTTTTAACAAGTTATTGAAGAACCCTTGTTTTTAGGAGGGCTGATTAGGGCTCTTTGGGCTACAAGGCCAAATAGAGCAAGAATGGGTTTTGGGTGTGTGAGACCCAACAAGATGGTGCATAATGACTTAGAATGTATCAAGAACCTCATGAGGAAGGTATAAGCTTGATTTTTCCTTGCTGGGAGCATTTGGTGGACTTTTGGCTTGATAGGTCAAAAAGGTGCATAGTTGGGATTTTGGAGTTAGAGGGGTGAAAATTGAATTGATTGGTGAGTTTCTTGGTGGAAGGGGATCATGAGAGAATTCTCTAGATTAGGGTTAAAGAAGAGACCCTTAGAAGTCTAAGAGGTATCCTTGGTAGATAAAAAAGGCTCTATGAAGAAGAAGCTCCCCATCAAAGTGGTATTAGAGCCATAAGATTAAAGCTTGTGGTGATACATTGTTTTCTACTGAATCAAGTGGGGCTACGAAGATGGTGACCAATATAGAATTGGCCAAAGAGGTAGATGAATAAAAGAAGATCATGGATGAGAAAACTAGGTTTCTAGATGATGCTATAGAAGAGATGAAGGAAAAATTGAATGAAATGGAAGAGACAACTCTAGCAAAGGGAGATGAAGACACCATCACTAGTAAGGGAAAGAAGAAGGTATACTTGGAAGATGAGATTCCTGAACTCAATCCTCCACTTGGTGAGCAAGAACCATTCATCAAGGCCCTGAAAGCATTTGGATGGAAGAGTCTTGAGAATATTCCAATATTCTATGGGAAGATGGATACAAAAGTAGTCCTAGAATGGATTGAGAGAATTGAAAATCATTTTGAACGTGAAGGGATAACAAAGGTTCAAAAGGTAAAGGTGGCAAAGTCAAAATTGAAAGGACATGTGAACTAACTTAGTGGAAGTTTGTGCAAGAGGAAGGAGAGAGTGAAGGAAATAAACCAATAGCCAACTGGAAGGTTATGGTAGCAAAGATAAATGATATCTATTTATCAGAGGATTATGAGATCCAACTTCACGAGAAAAGGTAGAATCTCAAACAAAAGGATCTTGATGTGGCTTCCTACACTGAAGAGTTCCAAAAACTAGCTCTGAGGTCAAGGGTACAATAGGTAGAAAGAATCAAGGTGGCAAGATATCTAAATGGCCTTAAGTGGTCTATCCAAGATGATCTATGTTTGTTCAGTCTCACTACTTTGCATAGCTATTTCCAAATGTCTCAAAAGGTGGAAGACAAGTTGAGAAAGAAGAATGACTCAAGCTCTAAAGGTAGAGGGAGGGGTAAAGATTTTAGAGGCAACTTAAGGGGTGGTCCTAGTGGAAGGACCAATTATCAAAGGAGCTATGTAGAGTCCAAATGGATTGAGTAGACCAGTGAGACCAGTCAAAGGGGAGGATCCAACAGATGAAGAGGTTCCAATAATATTGGTAGAGGAAGATGTGGGAATAACAGTAGGGGTTCACATTTTAGCAACATGAAATATTACCAATGTGGAAAGATAGGGCATCTTTCCTATAAGTGTCCAGAGAAGGCATTGACATCATATCATGAGAAGAAAATAACCTATGTACAAGAAGATGACAGCTAGAAAACAGCCGAGGTAGAACTTGAACTAGAAAAGGGTGAGAATTTAATGTTGAGAAGAGTGTTGGTTAAGGAACCTATGAAGGAAGAAGCTAAAAAAAGGAGGGCCTTTTTCAGGACTACATCTAAGGTACTTGGAAAGGTATGTAAAGTGACCATAGACTCAGGGTCTATTGATAATGTGATATCAAAAGAAGTAGTGCATGAGCTTGGTTTGAAAAAAATTAGACATGTGTGTCCTTATAGGGTAACTTGGTTGAATAAAGGGAAGAATATATTAGTGAATGAACAAGTATGGGTGGACAACACCATTGGAAAATACCAAGACAAAATCCTATGTGATGTACTTCCAACGGATGCTTGCCACCTGATGTTAGGAAGACCTTGGTAGTATGATAGAGAGGCAGTGAACCATGGGAAGGTAAAAAAAAATTCCTTCAAGAAAGATGGAGTCACCTATAGAATAAAGTCCTTATTAGAGGAAGACAATGTGGAAAAGGCTACTTCTAGTACCATGTTGATGAGTGGGTTAGAGTTCCTTAAGGACCTAAAGGAAGGTGAAGGAGTTGGATATGCTATCATTGTGAAGCCAAAGGAAGAGGAGGTATCAATAGAAGTACCTATACCTACAAAAGTAAAATAACTACTAGATTAGTTCAAGGATATCATATGTGATGGAGCACCACCAACATTACCACCAAAGAAAGCCATAAGTGATCAAATTGACTTCATATTAGGTGCATCTTTACCAAATAAGGCTGCATACTAGATGACACCAGAGAAGAACAAGGAGATAACAAGGCAAGTCCAAGAGTTGCTTGATCAGGGGCTGATTAGGGAGAAAATTAGTCCATGTGCAGTCCCAATTGTCCTAGCCCCTAAAAAGGGAGGTAAGTGAAGAATGTTTTGTCATGCCCCAAACTTTGAAGGCAAAAACACACACAATTTTTTTTTGAATAACTAATAATTAAACATGCTCTAAGTTTGAAATGATTGATAATAGAAGCTTTAGTACAAGTTCTCTACATTACGTCTTAAGATTATAACATGAGAACGATCACATCGTTAAGATTTTGAAAACTTTTGTTACTAGATTGATATCAATCTTAAGTTATGCTATTTAAGAATTAAACATATCAAAAGATATTAACAATGCAAGTTACACTTAACTTTTGACTAAAAGATAAAGGAAACAACCCAACATTTTCTATTTGTTTTAACATATGCTAACGTAATGAAACAAGATAATAGTTTCATAATGAATTTGCTAAAACCTTAAATGTTTAAAATTTATACTAAATATATTAAAACAGATAACCTAAAACCAACTCACAATTAAACAACATAGTTATCAACTAACTTAATAATTAAATGATTTTAAAATAATTTCAACGTAATACTAACTTAAAACTTTATTAAATTAAACTAAGTACACTTTAACAAATTAGAATATCATTTTAAAACTAACAATTTAAAATTATTAATAAATAACAATATATAAAAAGAAACTAACTAAACTATCATGCTAAAATAAAATAACTAAAAAATTTAAACTAATTAACTAATTACATTCTGAAATTTATCAACTAAAAAAAAACAATTTTAATAGACTTAAATTAATATAAAATCTAATTAACATTTATTAAATAACTAAATTAACTAAATACTAACCTAGCTAATCTAATACTAAATTATATTCTAAATTCTAACTACATTCAAATTGAAAAAAACAATTAAATCATACACTACTAACCACTAACCCTCCTATCCTAAGACCTTACCTACACCCTAGCCTCTAACATCCACTTGACCACAAGTCAAGTGGATGTGACCCCTCCCTACTCCTCTCCCTAGGCCCCACGCAATCCCAAACCTGCACATCCAAGAGCAGGTACGTAGGGGAAACAAGGACTAAAGTTTTTTTTAAACAAGCAAAAATTATTAACAACAAAATCATCCCCAAACTAAACCAACGTCCAAATACAATGTCATATCATGACATAACTCTCTCTCTACTCCACTTGCCATGCAGCCCGAGGTAAGGAAAACGTAGCCCAAGAGGGGGCACGTGAACAAAGGTGAGCAAGGAGGGGTTAAGGAAATGAAGGTGGCCATTCAAATTTCCTTTCCCAACATTAATGCCACCTTTCCCACAACTGGCCGCTAGGAATGGAGGAGGATGGGGATGGGACAAGGTGGCAGGGTGACATCACTCACCCATCCCATCCACTATGACATGAGGCAGACACTAAAGACCTTTTTAAGGCAAGCTTAAACTGACATGCAAGGCCAAGGAGAGCAATAAAAACATAAAGTTTTATAGGTGAAGAGAAGATATTTAGATATTGACTTTATTTAAAAATGTACATATTTATATATTCAGAATTATGCACCCAAGAGATTTTACATAATATTTATTTTGTTTCTTTATTCACTAAGGAAGGAATCTGAGCAAGAATATGCTTTGTGGTTTGGAAGCAATGAATTCTTTCCCCATGTATTTTCCAGAGAGTTTTTACTCCTGGGAGTGCATATTTTTTTTTTTTGAAGCATAATTTTAACAAGGCATGGTCATGCCATTTTATGCATTTCATTTATGTTACTAGAGATTTGAATAATTCTATTATTAACATTCTTCCTTAATACAAGTATTCCAATGCAAAGGAGTACATTAGGTATAGTTTCTCAATCTCTAGTCTAAACATGTATGTTTTATATTGGTTCTTCAAGGACATGGTAAGAGTTCTAAGTTCTGATCATTATTATTATTGATTTCAAGAATACAACCTCTCAGCCCAATTGATCATATTTGAAGAACTTAGAAGGTGGATGATACTATACACATAATTAAAAAAACAAAAAGGTGGTGGATTATCCTCATTTGAATTTGATTATAACCATCATGAAATTTGTCAAGAAATGAAATATATTTGATCTCGTAATATAGGGTTTGCTCTTGATAGATCTCATCACAATACTTATACATCATAATTGAAACTCACTATATCAATTCAACTCTTCATTATCGTAATTAAAACTTGAACATTCATAAACCATGACATTATCTATGATTCTATTCTCCCATTTATATATATGCAAATTAATTTATTCTATTTTGATGAGCACTCTTACAACTGAACATTATGATCAAATATTATGAGAACCAAATACACTCAACCATTATTTTATTGGCTAACCTGATTCAAAGGCTCAGCCGGGAAAGAATCAGGAAGAAAACCCAGCTTCGTTGCCATATACAATAAGGTTTAAAAATACAATTTACAATAGGATCTCAATCCTCGTTTTCAACAATTTTATCAAATTTTCTTCATGATCAAATCAAGGAGTTTGTAATATTTTCTGAATCTCATTTTAAGAACCATGGAGGATACCAATAACTGATCGGGTGACAACCAAGCAGAACCAAAAGAACATCAAGCATGCATAGTCACACATGGTTTCCACAATAAGATTCACAATGAATCAAGACTAGGGAGAGGTGGATTCTTCCAACTGGAGAAGTCAAGCACAACACCAAATTCAGATGCCCAATCGGGGCCAATAACCAAGAACTTTCATTCTTCCATTTAAACTTGCAATACTCATACCAAGTTTGTGCTGATGGGTAGGGGCCCATAACACCCTACCCTTTATCCCTCTTCTCATCCTGAGAAGAGACTCTACACAGGTTGGAGTCCAACTAAACAGACCTCTCCCAAAATTGGTCACTTCTGCCCTCTCCTAGGGTGAGTAATACCAAAACACCCATGCAAGGAAACTCAAAATTGCAAACATAAACAAGAAAGGAAAACAACCAAAATAACAAGGTTTACAAATCTTCCCAACATACCCACAACCATACAATAGTAAAACAACAACAAGGTAACAAGAACATGAAACAAAACATAAAAACTGAATAAGGGAGATGGGAGTTTCCTACCTTCACAAAGAGGTAATGGCAATGAACCAATTCGAGTAGAGTATCCCTCCTTCCTTCAAGCTTCAAGAAATCTTCTCTAAATGTAGAGATTGGGTAACCAAAAACCACTAGACCAAGGGAGGCCTCTAAATAAGCCTCCAACTCAACCACCCAAAAAGGAGCAATAATTATTTCCACCCACTAGCCACACTAGAAACTCCTAACTCAACCTACACTATGGTTAAACCCTAAAAGGAGGTGGGGTAAGACAACTCATGACAACCACTTGCAATTTTCGCACAAAGGCAAAAAGGGACTTTTTGAGTGCCCTCAAAAGTCAAAGCTAGGGGCTTAGGGGTTGGAAAAGATCCCTAACCCATACCCATACCCTTTAGTTAGAATAAAAACATGTTAAAAGCCTTAGGAAAGAGGTTTAGAGACAAAATAAAATCTAGGAATACAATAGGTCCATCTAACAACTCTAACTAGCAAAAATAAGCACATAACCATTTTACGAGTGTCAAGCAACACTGAAAGAACATAATTACGAACAATAGGGTTTCCAAATTTTTGCACATGGAGATCAGTTTTGTTCCTCCGTAGGGTTTCTCGGCTAAATATCTACACACTCATTGCACACATCAGTAGTCCCGTAAAATCACATGTATATAAACGTATATGTATCAGAAATTTTCATAATTTAAAACATACATTAATAAAGTTTCTTCTCCCTTCATAATTCTTAACCATTCGAAATATCTTAAATCAAATCTCAATCCTACATCTACTGATTTTGTCAACATACATATACATGAACATTAAATGACAATCATCAAATATATCTGGAAATATCATCACACAACATGAAATAATAAAATATGTTCTAAGCATCAGATAATGTCTCGACATCTCGAGTCGCGGATAACAAAAATAAGAGTAATGTATCACTATGCTACGATGGGTCGGGGCGAGGCCTCACATGTTTATAGATTCTAGGGAAATCAATAGAATTAAAATTAGATATAGATTCCCTATTCCTAGGATAGAGGATCTAATGGACTATCTTAGTGGAGCTAGATACTTTTCTAACATTGATCTTAAGAGTGGTTATTGTCAAATAAGGATGAAAGAGGGTGATGAATGGAAGTTTGCATTTAATACTACTGAGGGTCTTTGTGAGTGGTTGGTAATGCCATTTGGTCTTACCAATGCACCAAACACCTTCATGAGAGTTATGAATGAAGTTTTAAAGGATTATATAAGAGTGTTTGTAGTTATGTACCTAGATGACATCCTCATCTTTAGTAAGACAAAAGAGGAGCACATGAAGCACTTAGAAATGGCATTGAGGAAACTTCAAGAGGAGAAGTTGATAGTGAACCTTGAGAAGAGTGAATTCATGAAAGAAGAGCTAGTGTACTTAGGATTTGTATTTTCCCAAGGAAGTCTAAAAATGGATAAGAGTAAGGTAGAGGCAATCTCGAGTTGGTTTACTCCTAGATCGACTACTGAGGTCAGAAGTTTCCATGGCCTAGCACAATTCTATAGGAAGTTTGTAAGGAAGTTTAGTGAAATTTGTGCACCTATGAATGATACCATCAAGGGAGACATGAAGACAAAATTCAAATGGACTAAAACTGCAGATGAGAGTTTTGAAAGGCTAAAGAAGGAGGTGGAAATCCAACCAGTATTGGTCTTGCCAATTTTTGAGAAATCATTTGTGGTAGAGTTTGATCCTAGAAACATAGTAGTTGGGGTAGTATTAAGCTAAGAGGGGAGGCCTATTGCATTTTTTAGTGAGAGACTTAATGAAACCAAAACAAGGTATTCAACAAATGACTTGGAGCTATATGCCTTAGTCCAAGCCCTTAAGAAGTGGAGGCATTACTTATTGCCTAAGGAGTTTGTTATCTTCACTGACAACCAAGCACTAAGTTTCATTAATTCACATGAGAAGCTTAGTCTAAGGCATATTAAATGGATGAAATTCCTACAATCCTACACCTTTACAATCAAACATAAGAAGGGCACCAATAACAAGGTAGCAGATGCTTTAAGTAGGAGATTGTTGACAGTTCAAGAAGTCAAGTTGCAAAGCATAGGGATAGAGGGATTTAAGGACATGTATGGTGAAGACACTAATTTCTTAGAGTCATAAAAGGCATGCATTAATTTTGAAAACCATTTTCATAGTTATTTTTATGAATATACATTGCATAATGGTTTATTGTTTAAGGGTCAACAATTGTGTATCCCAAGGGGATCCATGAGGGAGAATCTCACTCTAGAAAAAACACAATGGAAGCATGAATGAGAATTTTGGCCTTAACAAGACTATAGATCTAGTAGAAAGGTTTTACTATTAGCCCAAGATGCAAAGAGATGTGAGGAGATATGTAGGGCAATGTGGCATATGTCAGAAGGCAAATGACACCTCATCTAATGCAGGACTTTTCCAACCACTACACATTCCTAATAGGCCTTGGGAGTGCATAAGCATGGATTTAATAGTAGGTTTACCTAGGACTAAGACAATATTAGACAATGTGTTTGTGGTAGGTGATAGGTTCAACAAAATGAGCCATTTCATACCATACAAAACAACTCATGATGCTAGCAATATAGCTAGCCTATTTTTCAAGGAGGTGGTTAGAATTCATGGGTTACCAATGAGTATAGTTGCTGATAGAGATATCAAATTTATGGGGCATTTTTGGAAGACCTTATGGAAAAGATTGGGTACAAACTTGGCTCATGGTTTTGCCTACCATCCCCAAATAGATGGGTAGACAAAGGTCATTAACAGGGTCCCAGGAAACCTATTAAGATGTATTACTAAAGAATATGGGAATAGTTGAGAATAAGTCATTCCTCGGGTAGAGTTTGCCTATAATGATAGCAAAAATAAAACAACTAGATTAACCCCTTTTCAAATAGTGCATGGGAAACATCTAAGGGGCATAATGGAGTTGAGGGAACTACCATCACATGACACCATTAGTGGACATACAAAGGATTTTGTTTAGTCCATGAAGGAGATACATGACTAGGTTAAAAAGACCTTGATGGAGGAAAATCCAAGGTTGAAGGAAAAGAAGGATGAAGGGAGGATAGAACTCCATGTAGGAGATTTGGTCATGGTTTGTTTGAATAAAGCTAGACTATAGAAAGGCATCCCAAGCAAGTTGCAAATGAAGAGGATTGGACCATATAAGGTGCTAGAGAAGTATGGTTCTATTGCCTACAAAGTTGACTTACCTAAATACATGCCCATCTCTCCCATTTTTAATGTCAAAGACTTGATACCTCACAAGGGGCCAGATGGATGAAGTGAAGTATTAGGAAAAGCTAGCCAAAGACATATCAGACTCTTAGGTACCTTAAAGGAAGCAACCACAAGTGGATAATATATTGGACTCTAGGGTGAATAAGAGAACAAGGAACAAAGTTTACAAGAAATATCTGGTAAAATGGAAAGATACCCATGAAGCTGAAGCAACTTGGATTTCGTAGAGTGACTTCAAGAAGCATGGCATCATCAAGGATTCCTCTCAACATGGGTACCTTAGTCTTCTTCTTATAGGGAGAGTATGGTGCAAGAGCAACTTGGGGAAGGGCAAATATGTAAAGCAATTTTGGCTCTTAAATGGTCTAACCAACCATTTGATGAATAAGGACTAATGATGTTCAGTCCCATGGTTTGTCTAGGACATGTAAATAGATAGAGGTGAAGTCCCAATCATGAACTTAGAAGATAGGACCTAAGTATGACTATAAGGCAAAATTTGGTCAAGGTGGCAAAATATGGAAAATACCTTAGAATGGGGTAAGGTGTGATTTGGAGTGGTATTTAGGTGTTCTTGGAACATTCTAGGAGGTTTGAAATTAAATTGGACTAGTTTAGAAGGCCAAGATATCGTATTGCCAAAAATTGTCAAATTGCTCATTGATAACTTTACAATTTTTGCAAAGTTGCAATGACAATTTTTGCATTTTTCTAGGAAAAGGCAAAGGGAGAGTTTGTAACTAGACCCAATGGTCTACATGGTTAGGGAAAGGGGTATATAAGCATCATCCAACTCATTGATAGGGGTTGGTTATGTGAAAATATGAACAGTTCATGAAAGAACAAGAAATTGTTGATAGGAAACAAAGTTTTTGATTGGAAGTTTTTTCTTTTCATTGATTTGATCATTTTTGTGAATGGAATAGATGGTTGAGGTGATGTTGTGACTTTGTGAAACCTTTAATTGGTCTTTAGCATTCAATTTATTAGGTGTTAAAAATCATTTTGTTTCATCATTCCTACTGGTTAGATTTGACAAGGCTACACTAAAATGGAAATAAACTTGAGTTCCTACGGTTGAAAACCTATGACCTTTGGGAATCAAGTAATGGCATGTGTACATTATGTAAATATCAATTTTGGCGGTTATAGGAGTCATTTTTCTATTATTGCAAGCAAGCCCTAAGCAAGCTAGTGAAAGCCTTGCAAGGCGCCATGATGCTTGCAAGTGAGTTCTAGTATGAATAGTAGATTTCAATATGTTAATCTTGGTTGGGAAATGGTAGATTAGTGTGTTAGGTGTCCACGAACTAGAGGAGAAGGTCTAATGCAGAGTTTAGGTCATCTTTTAAGTTGGATTTCTATCATTGCCATTGAAACCCTTCAAAGTAGGGTTTTCTAAAAAAAACATTGTACAAACACCATGGAGACCTGAGACCTACAAAATACTTGAACCTAGGTCAATTGGAAACCAAGTCTAAAAGGAATCAATAGGGCTTGTTAAGAGTTTTAACAAGTTATTGCTGAGCCCTTGTTTTTAGGAGGGCTAATTGGGACTCTTTGGGCTATAAGGCCAAACAAAGCAAGAATGGGTATTGGGTGTGTGAAACCGAACAAGATGGTGTAGAATGACTTGGAATGTGTCAAGAACCTCATGAGGAAGGTTCAAACTTGGTTTTTCCTTGTTGGGAGCATTTGGTGGACTTTTGGCTTGATAGGCCAAAAAGGTGCATAGTTAGGATTTTAGAGTTAGAAGAGTGAAAACTAAATTGATTGGTGAGTTTCTTAGTGGAAGGGGATTAGGATAGAGTCCTATAGGTTAGGGTTAGAGAAGAGACCCTAATAAGGCTAAGAGGTATCCTTGGTAGAGGAAAAAGGTTCTAAGAAGAAGAAGCTCCCCATCAATTAGCCTCATTTTATAGTAAAATAACTCACTCCTTCAATTGCATGTCTTCATTTGATGGGCTATAGGTACCACCAAATAGGTATCTGTCAGATTTGTCTTCCTTGAGTGAGGAAAATGCAGGAATAAAAAAGGATAGTAAGACATATAGTAGGTCTACAAAATAGAGACGTGCTAGAAGTCAAAAGATTAGAAGAAAATTCAATAAATGCCTGTGTTAATTTTTAGGTGATAATTTACCATCCTTTCCTAGAGTAGACCGTGTTAGGATTGTTGGAGACATATCATTGGTGATGGCCAAGAAAGATATGATTCCCTTAAAATTTTGTAAGCTTTCGGGTACTTTAAAATCATAACTATTTAGAGTGTAATTGTAGTTTACTTATTCATAACTCATTTTTTACTAATGATCCCATGATGATTTTGGGGGAAATGATATATTTTATGAAACTCTTTATGATTTAACATTGAAGATATTTGGGCTCATACTACATAAAAGGTACATAGCTTCATATAATTGGTAGATTATTTTTTTGTTCATCCATTTGTTGTAATATATTCAAGGTACATAGCTTGAACTCATTTTTTAATCTAACAATTTTTTTTTTTGTTAAAAGGTGGAATGATCAAGGTCCTAAATTAAAAGACCATCTCATAAAATCTCTAGAGGATCTCTTTGGTCAAAATATTTTTAAAAGAGCCCAAATTCTTCAAAAAGCTTGTAAACATCTAAATACTATGAGAGACCAATACATAAGGGATCTAAAGGTCAATCCAAAGTACGAGTGTCCACCTATGGTTCCAGAGATGGAGTGGAATGAAATCATTGAAGATGCAAAAGAGATGATACTCAAAGATAAAGAAATTAAACCACCAGCTAACAAAAATAGGTGTGTGGTAGTATTAATGTAATTATGCACAAATTAGTGATCTTTATATTTATATAATCTAAGATATTTAAAAGTTTACATATATAGGCTGTATGAAATATCAAACGCTACACAAACTAGAAAAGATAAGGTTGGCCAACACCATCTTGGCTCTAGTGGATATATGAAACTTCAAGCACGACTTGTAAGTAGTAACAAATGAAATTTTATATCAATTTTTTATACTACTTTAAAAATAAGAAATACATTCAATATTGATGATATTGTGCAAAAAATGTAGGGTTTTGAATTTAATCTAGCACCCACAGATGAGGAGAAACAAATTGGCTTCAAGAAAAGCTATAAAGCAATGTTTTCCCACTACCGCATAGATTCTAGTGGCCAAAGAGATCTAGAAGATTTTGGTGCATCGATTTAGACATAGGTAAATAGGCCTAATGAATAAAAAATCAAATTGAGAACTTCATGAGAAATAATCTATTTGAACAATGATAATAATGCACATTTCACTAAAGCCTTCTACTCTCGACATAGATCCTATCATGATGAAGGCCTTGCTGTGCATCACAGTGATAGAGGTATATATTCAATTTCTATTGAAAATTAATTATGTAATTATTAATAAAATTTAACATCTTTAATTTCTATTGGTGTAACCTTTATGTGAAATTTTTTTAGTATGTAGAACGTCATGGTGATAGAGTCAAGCATGATGTTAGTGTTGAGCATGTTGAGGTTGGGGATGAACAAAATGTGATATAGATGATGTGGCACTATTAGGTAAAGAAAAATCCCTATTATGTTCTTTAGATTAATGAAATACTTATAACATTTAAAAAAAATATTTATAATTAAACCCATTTTTTTTTCTTATTGCAAGGGTGCATCATCCTTGTGCTCGAAAAAATAAGAGGAAGCATCATGTCATAAGATTAGAACCACAAAGGTTAGATGAGAATGCTGAAGATAGTCATGATGAACCTATTAGCCTTTATCTTTGACAAACGTCAAAGAAAAAAACAAAAGAAGAAATGATTGTTAGAAACCTTGTTTGATGATAAATGTTGCTTACTAATGAATTTTATGTCATGTTATTGAATATTGTTATGTGATTATAATGATTGATGTGTTCTCGAATTATTGTTGAATGTTTTTACGTATTAATGAATTGTATGTTGTGTTAATGAATGTTATGTAATTATAATGATTGAATTTTATAGTTCTTAAATGAATGAATGAATGAAATATTTTCTTAGATGTTAATGGGGAATTTAGAATGATTGTGGGGTGGGGGGAGGGGGAGGCCAAATGAGCTTCCACCTTCATATAGTTGGCCTTGTTAAGTAGAGAATATTAAAGGATTCTCGAAACCAAGTGAAGCTCAAACTAAACCTATCAAAACTAAATACCAGTATATGGTCCCATTATTGAGTAGTTGGAGAACTTCACCATAGTCACTAACGACTGTCATTTCTTCCATTTTAATATAGATGTGTCTATGATGTTTGTTGCTGCAAACTCCATATCTTTTCCACTATAGTTTCATCACATGTCTACACTATTAGTTATTATCGCTACATTTCCATAATGAACACAATCATCTCTTTTGTGATAAATCATTGCTGCATATTATTCTTCATATGACATGACTGCAACTTATGATTTTTTCTTCAATACCGAATCAATTTATGCTTTTCATATCAATGTGGATAGATAATTTATTCCTTGATTTTTCTTGTATTGCTTCTTGCTCCCAAAAATACTCATACTAATTATTTCTGTGTATGTTTTTGATATGTTCATTCTTGATGATAATTGGTTTTGATTAGATAAACTGGTTTTATAGGGATCCTGAAACCCAATAGTTAAAACATATAAGGCTGATAATAAGCGTGAAAGCCCAGCCAAAAAAGTATAAGTTCAGAGGCTGATAATAAGCATAAAGCCCAGCCAAAAAGTAGAGTTCTGACAAAAGACTAGGAAAAAAGACAAGTAAAACCACGGCCTAAAGCTAGACCAAAAGCCAAAAGACAAAGAAAAACAAAAGAACAGGTAAGAGTTATTCCTTGCTCTTTCGCTCCAGCTCTTGCATAACTTGAGTAGCCTCAAAGGCCAGTTGGTTCTCCTCCGCTTCTAGCTGTTGCACCCTTTGGTCCCCTTGGTCCTGATTAGGAATGGTGTTGTCCTTTGTGGAGTCATCTTCCCTTTTGGCTTCATCCCTATCTTTTCCTTCCTCATCATCCTGCATTTCTCTGTCTTTGATCCAGCCCGTAAGAGAGATGATGTTGTTGTTAATGGAGCTTAACAAGGAGAACATCTTATTTACAAGGTTGTGATTGTAGTTCTCCAGGTTGTGTATCCTTCTTTCTGCCAAACGAAGCCTGTCAGCCAAATCCATCCTCCTGTTAGCATCCATCCCTTTCCTTGTTGCCTCAATATGTCTCACCTGTTCTTTGACCTTCTCTAGCTCGTGGAAAAGCCATTTGATTGATCTAAAATTCTCAATCATACTGTTACGAGCATTTTTCAAGAGGTTCATCCCTATCTCCCTAGATCTATCCAAAATAGCCACTGTCACCGAGTCAATGAGTTCTTCTAGCCATTGTTCCTCTTGATTTTCCATGAGGATTTGGGGATTCATGGCCTCCCTGAAGATGCCCATCTTCAAAGTCTTGACATTAAAGTTTATCCAAGCTTTCCTCCTATCATTAACTTGCACTTCCCCTTCCGCATACCCTGCATTCTCCTCTTTCTTTTCGTCAGGTTGGGCTTGGAGGTGGACAGGAGATAGGGGCAGCACGGGCGCCTCCTCAAACTGAGAGCGCACTTCCTCCAAACTCTCCCTCTTGCATTTCTTCCTTCCACTTTCATCCTTAATTTCCTCCTGCGTCTCCTTAACCACCTCCTTAGACTCCGAATCCTCCTCATCATCACTGACTCCCTCCTCATCCTTCTCAGGAGGCTTCTGCCCAAGATCCCTAGGGCTTTTTCTGCTAGGGGTAATGGGGGAGGGTAATTTTTTAGCTTGGTGAGTTGCTAATTTCCTTGAAGAAGAGATCCCTCCTTCCTTAGAGCCAAGGCTTTGAATTTCATCCAAGTCAGAGGAGTAACTAGAGCTACCAGACTCCACCTTCTCTGCCTAAGGGGGAGTGATGCTTATAGTCTGAGCCTTAAAGTGCTCATGGATAAGCAGCAACAACCCCTTGTGTAGAGCTAGGTTAACTATATTCATTCTAATGATAATTGTTACTTGTTTACATTCTAATCTATTCATTCATAAGTTCTTGCTAGATTCATTTTGTAAGTGTTTACTCTCACCATTTTATTTTCCATTAGTTTCTTCTATAACAATATATTCTTTATATGTTAACTATCATATGATCATCTTCTTCTTTACAAAATGATTTACCTTTTACTCAATCCAATTTATTTAACAACACCTACAATATTTCCAACGCTCTTCTAGAACAATTTTTACATTTATTACAATGATATCTTCATACCTTTGACATCAACAACTATACTTTCATCAACAATAATATGACAAAAACTAAGGAAGGCTCTAATATGGTAGAAATAAGTATAATGGTATGGTAGACATATTTATGTATGAACTATATTGGAATCAATAAGTAATGCAATGATAGATTTTGTATGAACTATATTGGAATTAATAAAATAAAGCATTTCCTTCGTGTTGCATGGTATTTTAAGTGATTTATCTATTATGGATTTTAGTTGATAGTGTATAATGGTATGATAGATAAAAGTACCAGTAATAGTTAAAGCAAACATTCTTGGTAGAAATCATCAACAAGGATAATGAGGCTAAAATGCTTGCATCATTGACTGAGATAATGTTATGTAGATAAAAAAAAAACAAAGAAAATTCCATTACTTGAAGAAATTTGGATGTTGTAAGGCTGATTTTTGACAAAATAGATCTCAATATTTTCCACTGTTATAGGAAAGTGAATCGATTGAGATGAAGAATGCATGTTATTTAATAAATTTTTTGTAGGAACATCTACTGTTTGATATGATTTATGTAGGTAACACATATACAGTGTTGTTAACATGTTCATATTGAAGGCATATTAAAAGATGATATGTTTTGGGTAATGCCATTATGCCAAATTGTCCTTGTGAAGTGATATATACTTGTAGGATCTAAGCAATTTTTTTTATTAGTTTAGAGTTCATACACTTTTCCTTCATGGAGGTAATTGTGATCATTTTACAAAGTGTTATATGTCCTTTTCTTATGACCATTTGGTTGGGCTATTACTTTTTGGCTATGAGTCCTTTGATAGTATTTTTTTACATGGACTTGATGATTCTTTCACCATTGTTGTATTTGTCTCTTTTTAGTAATAGATCTCTATTTTTATTTATAAAAATTGCCTTGCATGCTCCTCCAAGGGACAAAGCTCTTCAAGTATATCATGAAGGCACATGCCAAACAATATCTCATTTTTATGCCGAGTGCCCAATACGCCACTATTATTATTTGGCATGCCTTCTAGCTCTAAATTAAGATTCTTTTGATTGATGTTGAGTGGGGCATTGGGCACTTTAAATCTAGCCCTAAATTAAGTTTATTTTGATCAATGTTGAGTGGGGCACTGAGAAATTTAAATTAAATGATACTTTGGATTTTGTCTAACATTCAATACTTAATGCTAGTTTTTCTCTTTTTTTCTCCTTTGCAAGTTCATTGTTGGTGGTTTCTTTGTTATTGTCTAATGATGTGATCATTTAATTAAATAGGTGGGCAAAGATGAATTGATAGAATATGGTGCAAAGGACATTAGTTGATATTCAATGGCAATGAAGAATGAAACAATATCAATGAATGACAAAGATCAAATGCATAATACGTAAGACTTGTTAAAATAAAGGGGGTTTATAGGCATTGACCTTTTTTTAGTGTTTACATTTAGCCTCACATCGATAAAATGCTATTTTGAGAATTTTTTCAAAGAAAAATTATAATATTATGCCTGAGTGGACCAAATTAATGGAGATAGTGTTAACTAAAAATGTTAGGTACCGATGGAGGCAGACGAGTGTGGGGGGTGAATAAGTACTAACATATTGCATTACAACTTTCTAACTCCACCTAGGAATCTAACTGTTTTAGGCCATGCATCTAGGTCTAGCCTCTTGTCTAAAACACCTAACCCTGCAACAAAATACTTGTTTGTTCACACCTTGACACCTTAATTTTGGGCATCCCAACTTTCTAACTCCACCTATATTTGCATGCTTTTGCACCTCCAATGTATATATATTTGCAAGAATGTGCATATAATTGTATGTGTGTTTTCAAAAAATCAATTTTGTGCATATCCCATACTGATGGTTTTCCAAGAGACCACATTTATTTGAGGCATTCTATAAAATGGTTCACATGTCTTGGCCATGTGATTTCAATAGGAATGTAGTAGTAAATAAATTGACAAAACTAAATTTTTAATGGTAACTATTTGGAGTAGGGTGAATTGAAGGTTTTGTTTGACTTGTATTTCAATAGGAGTGTAGTAGTAAATATGGTGGTAGTTTTAGATGTTAACTATGTCAATCTCTTGGTTTCAGGCAATGTAGAAGGAAGCCCTAGTTTAATATGCAATATCAATTGATATGCATATGACATTAGGTGGAATTGAAAAATGTAACATGTTTTTTTTTTTCATATAGGTCACTAATTAGGTATTTTAAGTTATAGACCATCACAAACATTGTAATTTTGACTCTTATAGGCGAGGGTAATGTCCTCAGCATGCAAAAAAATCAAGAATTTTTATTTTCTGCCTTGCTTAGGACATTATCTTGGCCTTAGCAGCCAGTGTTCTAACATTCACGATGCTCTATAAATTTTAAAAAACTTATAGACCTATTAAAATAATGTAAATGTGGTACATTTTTTTAGCTCCTTGTTGTCCATGCATATGGAACATAGTTGCACGTGCATTCTCGATTTAGAATGGTTGAATCTTATTTTGGATGGGAGGGAGAGAAGCCAAAGACATAAAGGACATGCACCAGAAGATGGAAAAATAATGTCACTTTAGAGGTCTGGAACCTTTTTTTGTTATATTTTGTCACACATATCCACATGTAATCAATTTCCTTAAAAATCATATTTGAATTATTAAACTTTGCTTTGTGGGCAGATGAAAGTAAGATGCATTAGTGTGGAAAATACAATACACAATGTGCCAATGTCTTTGGTAATTCTAGAGGGGATTTACAAGGATATTCTCCCTAAATAACCAACTTGAGGAAAGACCAATCTTTTGAAAGAGCATGATGTTAGCCAGAATAGAGTGAGTGCAAACATAGTCATCACAGATCCAAACACACTTAGAACAAAAAAACCTTGCAGAATTTAATATTTAAAAAATACCATCTAGAATAGAAGTAGAATATATGGAACACATTTCATCAACTAGATATTTGTATAATGAAAGAAGTAACTAAAAATGTGGGCATAGATAGGAATTGTATAATGTATGTGTGTATAAGATTTATAAAAGTCAAAGAAAGACAAAGGTAGATAAAGATATATACTGATGTAGTTGGAGATAATAAGGACAAGATAGATGTATACGCTTGATCTTGATAATATCAATATACAAGAGTTGTATTTATTATGCTATGTCTACCGAATGTTCCACGATTTCATGTTTTATAAATTACAAGTGTTTGTCTAGATTAAATTCTTACTTATTTTGTATAATTGGGGTATAAATAGAGAAGAAAAAAATTACTTGAACTCACAAACTTTGATCTATGTTCCCCAAATAAGAAACATGTCTAGGAAATGTGTGAAGGTAGATAATGTTAAATTTGAAAAAGTGTGATGAAAATAACAACCATGATAACCGTGAATTTTGGTAAGTGTATCAAGGATGTTATGATTTAAAAAATTGAATTATAGCCAAAATTATTGGAAAGGATCTTGCATTACTGAGTGTATCAAAGGAGCCCAAACTGAAGTCATCAACACAAGTGATGTAAAACAAAAAAGGAAAAGCATAGCTATATTAATTTTTTTTCTTCCGTACATCAACATCACTAGATTATCCCAACTCCCATATAATAATATCTCACATATCATCAATTTCCAATATAATTCAATGTTGTTTCTTCCAATAGACATTAAGAAACTTTTTACAATATTACTCCTAACATAAAGGTTCAAAAAATGTTCTACTTCTTTAAAAATAACTTTAACATATATAGACTTTGAAAAACTTGGGTTAATCTTTGATCAAATTATATGTTCTACGTTTTGTCTTTGCGCTATGATGGATTTTTGCTCATATAAATTGATCAAATCCTCTCCTTACTTTGTTGGCACATTTTAAAGGCAACATGCTCCATTAGTAAGAGCTTAGTGTTCATTCAGATAGAAAATACACCCCAATTGCCTTCATTTATTTGGGTGTTGGTTCTTAAATTAACATAGATTGTGATGCAAATAAAACACATGACTTGGGATAATAAGTCTTAATGTTTCCAATTTGTCATTATTAATGACTAGTAATAAAATCTTCCATACTTATCTCTATATCTATGTCTCTCCACGCGATCTCTACAACCCATATATCAAATTTTACAAAATGGTAGATTGGAGATGATTAAATAATTCCTTTTCTTTTATAATGCTTGTGTGGAGATTGCAGTAAAGATTCAATAATGGCATCATTTCTTATGTGTTACAAGCATGATAGAAATGGCATACAACTGCCTTTCAAATTGAGCCTTTATCGTAATGGTCAAGAGCTCATGACACACAATTTATTGAGAAAGATTTTAGACTACATTTTCAAAGGCTAGGTGTGGAAAAATTTGTGGCATGTTATAGTCTTCTCCACTTAATGTTTTTTATGTTAGTTTTCCGATGTACTTAGTGGATTTCTATAGACTATATATCCAATCAAGCATCATACATTACAATGAGAATGGGTCTGAATCATGACACTGTATCATTGATCAACATCCCCTCAATTCACACTCAACTCTTCCTTTTGACCCAAGGCTTCCCCAAAAACATCCATCCATTTGAGTACATGTCTCATTTGAAGAACTCTTTAAATGCAAGTCAATATTCATCTATCAATGTTCTTCCAATACAAGGCTTTCATCAAAATTTCAATGACCTTTCATTGATCTTTTGATGACGTTTTCTGTCGATGACATGACAACGTCATAAGAATCTCCTATGATTTTGTCAAATTTTTGATAGTGTTACATAGAGATTTTGATGGGGCTTGCCATCGATGGCATGGAAGCCTCATCAAAACTCACTGGAAATTGTTGCAGTTTCAATGTCATTTGGTAGATATTTTGACACTTGTGAGGTGAAATCAAATCATGCTTGACATCGCCTCCTACTAGATATTGGGCTCATTTTTGAAAATATCGTTCGTAAATAAATAGATAGCCCTATCTTCCATCTTGACAATATTTTAACGACTAGATGCTTCAACCATAATTGTAGAAAAATTGACCAACCCTCATTAAAAAATAGGTCCAAATTTACTAGTGTGTGAGTAGAGATCATTTATCAATGGTAGCCTTCCAAACAACCTCTAGGTTAGCTTGATCCATGGGACCCACTACCTCTTTTGCATAATCTCACAAAACTTCATTTTGTTTCCTCAAAACTTGAATATCCTCTTCATCCCCATATAGTTAGTAGGACACATGCTTCAAACCCATAGTGGTCATCACCTTTCTTGCATCCTTGGTGAGCTTCTTTGTAATGCCCCACTCAGAGATCCTTGGAACAAGGATAAAACATGCACTGAATAATTTCTTTTTTTATAAGTTATTGAACAACAACGTAAAGTAACGAAGTGCAAGAGTGAATCATCAATAAAGGTGATAAGAATAGGGAACATGGCAAGACTCACATGTTCACCTACACCAACGAAAGTCTTACAACTACTTCCAAAGATCCCCAAGCACAAAACCATAACATAAACAAGAAAATAGTTGCGACCAACAATGGTCATACATAGGATGAGGACTCAAGTAACCATCACTCATCTACTAGAAACCATACTGAAAGACAAATACTCACTCTTGAAATTTGGCTAAGTCTGAAATCCTAAAACCTTGGAATTTTCTAGAATCTTTATCTTAACTTGTAGAGGTCTGGAACCTATCTCAAATGAATTGTCACATATATTAAAACATATCTTAAGTATAAGGAATTAAATTAAATATATGTCAACTTATAATTAAACTATATATTTTAAACCCCACAGAAAATCTATTTTGAACTAGGAAGGTGTAAAACCTATTAGGTTGTCCAAAACCAACTTTCAAACTTACCTTGACAATGCCAAAATGCTCACTGTTTCTCATGCAAGGAAAAACTGGTTTCCAACTTCGCATGAGGATTTTCATTGCCTTGCACAGGGCTTTGCATCACTTCGTTGAGCTTTCACATCACATCGCATGAGGAAGTACCTTCTTCGCACAAGACTTTGTTTTTTCGTACAAGGAAGTACTTTCTCGCATGAGGAAGAATGTACATCCATGCGAGACAATACATTCTCGCATGAGAAACTACCCTTCCCATGTGAGGAATGCCAACAAGACAACATCGAGGCAAGAAGAAAATGCATAAAAAACATGAAACCTCCACACTAGGGAGTATCGAATTCATGTAGAGGAGTGATCACTTGAGAGCATAAAAGAGACCAAATAACACTAACATCTAATCCATCATATCTAATATAATCATGCATAAATAAACATCACAATGAACATACATGAGCATACATCAAATATTACAAGAAGGAAAACACAACAGTGAAGCTTCCAAACTAACAACAACAATACTCATTTCCTCCCATCCATAAGAGCATCATGAGACCCTAAAGTCTCTAGCCATCCCTTGAGCATAACATCCCTACTTGACAACTAGATAGTTAGAGCTATCTTGTGAGGGTGTTACTACTCTACATAATAACATCATAAGAATAAGAAGATCTAATATGCTAACACTACAATATTTGGGGTCAAATTGCGACAATAATTTGTGACAGTGGTGTAATTTGTGGTCATTTTCATTTTTTTTTGTAATTTTCCCCAACACCATTGCAATACCGACGTCCACATCATAATTGTGATGCCCTCATGAGCATAAAACAAAATAAAGAAACATGAAAATAATTTTCCATTTGTTTTGATTTTGAAGAGATGTGCACAAAAGAGGTTAAGTGACTTACCTCAAGATCCTGCACAAAAATAATGCAGACAATGAAAAATGGGCCGAGTTTGCAAGAAATTTTACAAAAATGTATCATAGCAGATATTTTTAGAAAGAAACAAGCAATAACCAGTTAAATGGGTCTAGTAGCTATTAGCTGGGTTGATATATATGTATATTTAATAGGGTTATGGCTTCTCTAAGGGAATAAGCCCCATGATTATGCATATGTGCTTGGTGCATTTTGTTCCTATGATATATCTCTACATTTTGTTGTAGTGCTCTTGCTCTGTGATTTGGTTGCCATGCTCTTGTGATCTCTAAGTTTTGTTGCTGTGCCCTTGCTCTACAATTCCATTGTTGTGTTGTGCCCTTGCTCTATAATATCATTGCCATGCTCTAGCTCTACAATTTTCTTTAAGGGTTGTAAATGTTGGTTTATTTTCCTTTTAAATATGTCTCTTTATATCTCCTTTTGAATATGTATATTTAGAGATCTCTTTTAAGGTGCTTATTACATCTCAGCTACACATCATAAAAATTGATCCAATTGGATACATATTCCAAAATCCAAAAAAAAAATTCACTCAACCCATGCTAAGTGACTTACCCCAAGATCCTCCACAAAAATAATGCAGACCAGGAAAATGGGTAGAGTTCACAAGAAATTTTACAAAAAGATATCATAGAAAATATTTTTAAAAAGAAATTAGCCATAACCAGTTAAATGGATCTAGTTGTTGATTAGCTGGTTTGATTACATATTCTTGTAGAAGTGTCATCAGATTAGGTACAATAAAATGAACAATTAGTTGTTCCCAACTAGCAGGATCAAATACAATTTTCCAAGGTGATAAATTGCACATGCAAGGAATTGAAGAATGAATTCAATGAATATTTGAGTGTAAGGAGTTGAAGAAGCAAGTTCTACTTTTGTGTAAATGCCATAATCACAAGGCTCATTCCTTTGCATAAGCCTCTACCACAATGACATTACCTCTAAACCATGAAAATGATGTTGAAGTGGGTCCCAACCTTGAAACACTCTTATAAGAATTTGATACTTGGGATCATCGTAGGGAGATTGTGACAATACTTGAAACACTCTTATAAGAATTTGAGATTTGGACTGTTGATTCTCAAAGACACTTGCAAGTGATTGCAATGTCATAGTAGCTACCACAACACTTTCCTGGATTCTATCTAGTGGCTCCCATAATATCCTCTATGTTTTCTAATTGTTGTTTCTACTGTGTAGTCTCTTTCTAAAGCCACTACTTCTAATTCTCTTTCTAAAGCCGCTCCTTCTCCTTTGCTCCCATGCCTTAAATTTTGATGATCAAATTTTTACTATCTGCATTTACCTTATTTGAAATCAACTTCACAGTGTGTTGTAACTCTGGCATAGGTGTTTGATCATCGTTAGCTTTCATTTCAACATTCAAATTTTTAAGATTAGTCAACACCCTCACTTGAACACCTCTCATGTCAAACACTTTTTGTACTATTTCAATACCATGTTCTTGCTTCTAAGCTAACAGTTCTTCAGATGCATTTTCTTGTAAAACATTAATTTTGTTGAACAATTGTAAATTCTTAGAAAGTGCATTGTTATTTTAATGTATGTATGTATATATGTATGCATGTATATATGTATCTCTACATCTCATTACCATACCCTTGTGATATCTGTATATGTATGTATAAACATATGTATATGTATATATGTGTATATATATACATACACACACATATGTGTATGTATGTATATATACACATACATATTCATAAAAAGAAGCTTCTCTAATCACCTACTGGTGGAAATATAAAGAGATACATGTTTAGAAGGAAAAGAAAATAACATTTACATAGGTACCTCTTCTCCCCTTGAAAAAATTTGCAAAGAAAGCACTACTACATTTGGGCCCGAACACTAGAAATTATTACCGCCGTCATAAATTGTCATCATAATTTGACCCCAAATATTGTAGTGCTGCAAAGGGTACAAAGATCACAAGGTTACAACACAAAAATCAAATCGTAGAGCAAGGGAATAAAGATCACAAGGGCACAAAAATGAAATGCAGAGATCACAAAGGAATGACAATGAAATGTAGAGATCACAAGGGCATGACAACAAAATCTTAGATCTCTACTGATCTCTACCAAGGGCACGACAACAAAATGTAGAGATCATAAGGGAACACCAACAAAATGCAGTGATCAAAAGGGCACGACAATAAAATCTCCACCAACATTTAGAGATCTCTACCCTCATTTGAAGCTCTATACCCTCTTTTGCATGTAACTCTCCACAATTAAAACAAATGGGGAATGATTTATGTCATTTTTTTTAATATCTAAAATAAAACTCACATTGTGTTGTAACTTTGGCATAGGTGTTTGATCCATGATAGCTTTGATTTCAACACTGTTCTGTTCTGCATCTTCATGAATTTTTCTAAATCTCCCTAATAAAGATATGAAAATATCTTTCTCCCATTCAACTAGAGGATGTTTTTCATTTACTCTCTCCCTCATTGACATCAATGCCAAAGATCTCATTGTGTCAATTTACTGCTTCAATTTATAACTAGCTCAAGTGTCCAAAGACAGTATTCAATACCAAATACCAAGAGTCCTTAATGACTCAGTTCACTATAAGGGTTTCATAATAGATGAAGATAGTCACACCATTGTCTTTCTCAAGGATATGATATCTATTTTGAAGACTACTTATTCCATCATGAAATATATTTTAATTGTCAACCTAGGGACGTAGGACTTAAAATGGGTCAGCACAGTATGTGCACTAAGTTCCTTTAAGAGTCTTAACACCTATGCTATAGGAAAGTAAAATGCATAAACAAAATCTATACTACAATGAAAAAATAGTAAACACACTTGGACTAATAAAAAATAACTGTAGAAAACTTTGGAAAATTAATTCTAAAGTAGTTAACAACTCAAACATCCACCATGATAATTTTTTGCAAGTGTTGGAGGAACTTTCATAGTAACAATGCTATAGGATTGACATAGTAACACTATCTTGAAAATAGGAAATTGCAAGAAATGAATCTACTCTACCTAAATCTATTCCACCTCCCAAGTGGGCCACCTTGGTTGGCTTCAACTAACTAATAACACAACAGGTATTCCAAATTTACTCTCTCATTTAAATCCTTCTTTGATAACATCACCGAATAATTCAAAGAACAGAAAAGAGTAACTTCCGAATCTTAAACTAGCATTGTCTATTCTCTCTCTCTCTCTCTCTCTCTCTACTCAAGACGATTCAAAAATCCATTAAATAGAGGATTGGATACTTATTAAAAACATGACATAACATTGTGAACAAACATCACCAGAAAAGAAGGAAGAACATCAACCATGACATAGAACATTTATTAAGCAACATAATAACAGCTCATAGGAAATATAGCAAGTTAGGTCTTCCTGAATTTTCTGGAACAATAACTCCTTTGCAAGCACAACTTATCCATAGGAACTAAATTGTGCTTCCTTTGCCATGACAGGTCTCCATCATCTTCTTCCTTTAATGTAATAATCACCACTCTTTTTGCACTACTATTCATTTCCTGAAAATTAGAAATAACTGAAACACATATGCAAGATAACATTCCTACTCTTCTTTAGATATTAGAACATAGCTTAAAATATTTATATGAAATACTATATTCTATGTATAATATAAAGAAAAGTATTCCATACACACTACCCATAGGTTTAATAAGTTCTAGGTGTCTCTAGCATAAGTTCACAAGATATTTAAACAAATGTTTTGGAAATGTTTTTAGACAAAGCACAAAAAGTAAGTCTAAACTATAAAAACTATATCAAAATTGAGACATTAATATGCCTCATCATTTGCCCCCCACTATGCAAATGCTTGTCCTTAAGAATTATACTTGTTTTCCATTGCTCTAAAATCTCCCATTGTAGTTTGCCCTTGCTTCCCACTTTTGAAAGTGTAGAAGAATCCTCTGGTGTGCTTCCAATGTTCACCTAGGTGTTCCTCAACAAATGGATCTAGTCTGGTAACATTATTATCATAAAGAGGCCAATGAAGGGTAGGAGGCTGAAAAGTCAATGGTATCCATAATTCTTTTCTGATTTGTCTTCCCAATTGTAGATACTTAGCCACCCTATCAACATCTGCCTCATAATTGACAAGGCTATGTGGTTTTGCCTTTTTGAAGGCTTCTGGAAATCGATTCCATTGGTTCCTAAGCCCTGCAATAGCTCTTTTCTATGTAAAGTTTGGAAGTGTTTGGTATTCTTTATACACCTTTTCTCTTTCTGCAAACACTTTCTCTCTAATCTCTAGTTTTAGTCTTCCACAGGTTAATCTGAACCAATCTCTTGGAAGATCATTAGGCTTACGTGATTCAGCCTGTAGTGGTAATGGTTCATATTTCTCAAGATCTCTATAGGTATCCAACTACCTATCATAATTTGTCTCATGTGCATCCAAGACATTAAAGCTCTGAGGTGAACATATCCTATGTAAAGTAAAGGGTTCCACTCCATCTCATGTGGAATTATGAAATTATGTAAGTATAGTTCACACAACAATTTTTTTTTCCATGAAGGCAAAGTCTGATATATCTTGTAAAAATGTTTAGCATTTTTAAATTCATAATCAACATCCCTTATTGTCATCATCAATTGAAATAGTAGGAATTGTTCCTTTAGACAAAGGGAATACACCTTGGGTGGTGGCCTACAATCCATCACTTGGTTAGCTAACTTTAAAGCTTTATTCATTTGTTGTTTCTATTTCTCAAGTTTCTCTTTTAGTGACTTAATTTCCTCATCTCTATCAAATATTTCTTTTTGCATTTGGCTCCTTTCTTGTTTCCATAAGGCTTTTTGAAAAATTAAATGATTGTATAGACCAAATAATACAGATTAAACTATTGATGAAGAGGATTCTTGAGCCATAGATTTCTTCTTTTGCTCCTTAGCAACTTGCTGAAAGTAATGGGTATACCAATAGGACTTATAAGGTATAAGAGAAACATTAGAATATTCAGGGAATGGTAGCATGTTAGGTTGATCATTGTTAGGGGATTTTTCTGGAACAACAGTGGGGTTTGATTCACACATTTCCTTACTCCCCTATGGTCTTTCATTAACAGGCTCATTTTCATTTGTTTCCATATTTTGGGGTTCCAATGCATAGGAGAGTCATCTGGAATATTTTCAACTACTGATTCTATATGAGACTTTGTGATTGGGGCATTTAGGTATTTAGTGGAAATTGGGGATACTCAACCTCGCATACAAGGGCTTCTACACATAGGAACCTCTTTAGCTTTGACCATTTTGTAGTTCCGCTTTGGTTTAGGCATAACTGGACTAGATGCTACAAGAGTAGTTGCTACAAGAATAGACCTTTTTCTCTTCGTTACTTTAACAGAAGGGTTTTGGGCTTCCTTTTTAAGATTAGGGCTCTCTTTACCAACCTTACGCTTGCCTTTCTCTCTTGAAGAGCTAGGTATATCACCTTCTGAAATAGGCTCAATAGGTTTATCAGAAGAGGGTAATGTTGGTTCTTTTTCTATTTCAGCTGAATTTCCTTCCTTATTCCCAAAATTTTGTGGAATAGGGTTGGCTTGAGGTTGCAAGGTTTTAAATTCAATAAAATTCGGCCATGACATTGTAAGGAAACTTGTGTGGAAACAACTTCCTACACTAATCTCTTAAGGAAAGTATTGTGTGAATTCTTTTAAATCCTTACAATTTCAGATTCACTTTTGGTAGAACAATAATATTGCAATCAACCATGAATACAAAAAATAGATAGAGAAATAATAACACATAAACACAAAGATATTTTGGTGGGGAAAAATCTTTCGGTAAAACAACCCCACCCCTCCAAAACTTGCACAATGTATTATCTTCAACTCAAAAGTTACAACACACTTATAGTGCAAGCTCTTTCAGGACATGGAAGACTTATCCAATAGCTACCAACAATACACTGCACACTCACTCCTTCACTATCTACAACCCTCAAAGTGCTTATATAATGCACTTTTCATTATTAGAGCATCTTCCAAAGATAGCTCTTATGCATCATAGGAATCCATCGTAACCGTTTCAGTCATGATTTCCTTACACACAATTAAATCTTCCAAAGATAGTTCTTACATGTCATAACCATTTTTAGTCATGATCTCCTTATACACAATTAAATATTCCAAATATAGCTCTTATGTGTTATAGGAATCCGTCATAGGAATTTGTCATAGGAATCTATCATAATTCAAGATGCCAACACATGCAAGTGGAGTGACACATCAACATGCTAACTAGACATGTACACTCACACTTAATTATATTATTTGCAAAAAAATACATTTACAAAAAAAAAAAAGAATAGGAATTATCCAAGGTTGAGACACCTTATTCCTATGCCCACTAGTTTCATCAATGCATCTACAAAATTCTTTATTTATCTATCTTTTTCAAATTTACCTTTCCATCTTCCACCATATCTCTCACAGAGTGAAACTACACATCAATATGCTTCGTTCTAGCATGGAAAGTTGGATTCTTTGCAAGGAAAATAGCACTCTAACTATCACAACAAATAGTAATCTATCCTACATCAACACCAATATCAGAACACAATCTCCTAAGCCAAATGGCTTTCTTACAAGCATAAGTGGTAGCCATGTACTCAACTTCTGTAGTGGACAAAGCAACCACAGGTTATCGCTTACTCATCCAACTGATGACACCACCAAACATAGTGAACACATAAGCACTGGTGCATCTCCTGCCCAATCTGAATCCACAAACCCATGAATACAAACTAAATGCAAAGCTTTAGAAGAGTTACCATGATAACAAATGGAGCAATCTGATGTACCCCTCAAATATCTGAATAATCACTTAACTGCATCCCAATGTACTCATCCAGGACTAGCCATAAACTGGCTCAAAACTCCCACTGCTTGGGCAATGTCTGGTCTAGTATAGACCATAGCATACATAAGATTGCCAACTGCACTAGCATAAGATACTTTACTCATGTCCTCCACCTCATTAGGATATTTTAGACAATCATCTATAGATAAATTTGTTCCCATTGAAATAGGAACACACAATGGTCTACAATTTTCCATGCTGAACCTTTCCAACACAGACTTCACATACTTACTCTGACTCAACCAAATTTTTCTGTTAGACCAATCTCTACTAATTTCCATACCCAAGATGTACCTTGCTGTGGCAAGATCTTTCATCTCAAACTGTGATGACAACTGAGATTTAAAATAAAAAATCATACCCTTACCCTTGCTAAATAGCAACATATCATCAACATATAATGCAACAATAAGAAGACAATCATTTTTAACTCTGAAGTAAACACAATGATCTAATTTCAATCTTACAAATCCAATTGACAACACAAAGGCATCAAACTTAAGGTACCACATCCTAGGAGATTGTTTCAAACCATATAAAGATTTCTTTAATCTACAAACCAAAGATTCTTTACCTTTAATAATGTAGTGCTTAGGCTGTGACATATAAATCTCTTCCTCCAAATCACCATGAAGGAAAGTTGTCTTCACATCCATTTGTTCGATCTCTAGATCATATGATGCAGCAAGAGATAAAAAAAATCTAATGGATGTCAACTTTGCAACATGAGAGATTCCACCATAATCTATTCTCTCTACCTATGAGTACCCCTTCACAACCAATATAGCTTTGTACCTTTCAACACTACCATCTACACACAATTTCTTCTTGAACACCCATTTACTACCAATAGTTTTTTGTCCTTTAGGAAAAGGTACAAGGTCCCAAGTTTTTTTTTATTCAATGAAGCCATCTCATCATCCATGGCCTTAATCTAGGAACCTGCATCTTCCATATCCAAAGCCTCTTTCACAAATCTAGGCTCATCAGTGTTAGTAATCAAAGAAAAGGCACAACTAGAATCTAACATAGAATAACCAAACCTTTCTGGCTACTTCCTCACTCTCATGGATCTCCTCAAGGGCCGAGGTTGAGGTTGTTCTTCATCTTCTTCTGAACTATCAGAGCTTCTAGAGCTCTCCTCATCATTAGACCCAACATGGTCTTTCTATTCAGTCTTCTCAAGGGTAGGAGGCAACTAAAAAATATCTTCTTTTATTTTCATCTGGTTATAGCACAACAGGAGAAGATGTTAGCTCTCTAAAAATAACATTTCTGCTATACAACACCTTACTAGTCACAGGGTCCCAAAGCTTGTATCCTTAAATACCAACACCGTATCCATTGAAAACACATTTGACAACTTTTTTTTCCAACTTAGATCTTTTCTCCTTTGGAACATGTGCATAAGCTTCACAATGAAAAACATGAAGATATCTAACTGAAGGCTTCTTACCAGACCACACCTCCATGGGTGTCTTACCAACAAGAGCTGATGTAGGAGATCTATTAACTAGATAGCAAGCAATGGCCACAACTTTAGCCCAAAACTTTTGTTCAAGACCAACTCCACTAAGCATACTCCTAGCCTTCTTCATTAGTGTCCTATTTATTCTTTTTGCAACTCCATTTTGTTGTTGGGTACAAGGAATTGTCTTATGCCTCTCATACCTCATTTTTTACAGAACTATTCAAACTCTACTGAGCAAAACTCACCACAATTGTCAGTTCTCACACACTTAATCTTCTTACTAGAGTCTGATTCTCTACAGGGGCTTTAAATTCCTTGAATTGACTAAAGACTTGTGTCTTACTTTTGAGGAAATAAATCCATGCCCTTCTACTATAATCATCTATGAAAGATACAAAAAATATAAAATTGGAGATTGAAGGAACTTTTATAGGACCAAATACATCAAAATGAATAATATCCAAAACATCAGAAGATTTGTGAGAACTAGAGTAAAATTGAACACGATTTTGTTTACTATAGACACAATGTTCGCAGAAGTCAAACTCAAGATTATAGTCATTTAACCCCTCAATGAGGTTCTTGTTCTTTAGGGTTTTGAGACCCTTCTCACCAATGTGGCCAAATCTCATATGTCACAATGTTGTCTTTTCTGCAAGAAGCTTTCCTTCCAATGTGTTTACACCCTTAGGTACACATGCTACACTACCATCAGAACCAATAACCATAGTCTTCTTTACTGCTTCTTTAGATGGTGGGGATGAAATGATAGTTGCTCTCTTCTTTAAAATAGAATAACTATTGCATTGAGAAATGCATGCATCAAGTTGAAATAGAGTACCTCTCTTAGTACCCTTAGCAAGCACCATAGATCCTCTCATCATCTTACATCCATATTTTGAAAAAACAACTTGCACACCTACATTATTCAACATATTTATAGATAATAGGTTTCATGCCAAACCTAGGATGTGCATTACCCTATTGATTCCCTTTACTCATTCATCAAGGAGTCTAATAGTGACTCATCCTTGTCCAACTATCTTTAGGTGAGAATCATCACCCAAGTACACATTTTCACCATTGAAAACTTCATACTTTAAGAACTAGCTTTGATGAGAGGTCATGTGGAAAGAAGCACCCGAGTCTATCAACCACACATCATCAGATGTTTGTGCTGCCAAGGCTACAATGACAGCTTCACCATCTTCTTGAGATTTTTCTAAACTTGAATCTAAGGCCTTCTTCTTCTTCTTTGACTCTTTACAGTCTTTATGGAATTTCCCAATCTTATCACAGTTCCAACATTTTTCCTTGGACTTTCTAGGAGTCTTTGATTTTCCACTGGATCTAGATCTAACCTTTCTAGACTTGTTGTCATTTTGCGTGCCTCTATCATTGGATCTACTGTGAACAACAAGAGCTTCCTTAGCTAAATCTAATGACGTTCTCCTCATCTCCTCAAATAGCAATGAAGATGCCACATCATCCATTTTGAAAGTGACTAAATTAATTTCAAGAGCCATCACAAGATGGTCCCTTGAATCCAATAAAGAACATAACAGGGTCATACATCAATCCTCCTCCTCTATCTTGACACCAGATGATGCCAACTATGCAATCAGTAAATTAAAAGCATTTAGATGATCTATAATAGATCCTTCTTCCTCCATTCTTAGAGAATACAACTTCTTCCTCATGAACAACTTGTTCACTAGAGATTTGGCCTAATACACAGACCCAAGTTGTGTCCACAAACTGTTTGTGGTCTTCTCATCAAGAAAATTTAGGAGAACTGAATCAACTAGATAGAGTCTAATGAGACCCTTAGCTTTTTGATCCTTGAGATCCTAATCTTCTTGAGATATTATTGCAAGTCTCACATCAAGTAAGGTCACCTCCCATACATCATGATCTTCAAGCAAGTCTTCCATCTTGAGTTTCCACAACTCAAAATTATTGCCATTAAATTTCTCCACCTCCATTTTTCTATATGATGAACTAGCCATCTCAATCTACAAATAAGCTTTAGAATTCTCTACACAAAACTCCCACTCAACTTGAGATTAGCTCAAAAAATCCTACCTTACAACTAGGATCAAAAGTTGATCAAGCTCTGATACCACTTATAAGGAAACTCAGGTGTAGAAACAACTTCCTACACTAATCTCTTAGGGAAAGTATTGTGCAATTTCTTTTAAATCCTTATAATTTCAAATTCACTTTCAGTAGAACAACAATATTGCAATCAACCATGAATATAGAAAATAAATAGAGAAATAATAACACATTAACACAAAGATATGCCAGTGGGGAAAAACCTTTTGGTAAAACAACTCCACCCCTCCAAAACTTGCACAATGTATTATCTTCAACTCAAATGTTACAACACACTTATAGTCCAAGCTCTTTTAGGACATGGAAGACTTATCCAATAGCTACCAATAATACACTACACAATCACTCCTTTACTATCTACAACCCTCAAAGTGCTTATATAATGCACTTTCTATTATTAGAGCATCTTCCAAAGATAGCTTTTACACATCATAGGAATCTATCATAATCGTTTCAGTCATGATTTTCTTACACACAATTAAATTTTCCAAATAAAATTCTTACGCATCATAGGAATCTATTATAATCATTTTTAGTCATGATCTCCTTACACACAATTAAATATTCCAAAGATAGCTCTTATGCGTCATAGGAATCCATCATAGAAATCTATCATAATTCAAGATTTCGACGCATGCAAGTGGAGTGATACATCAACATGCCAACTAGACATGTACACTCACACTTAATTACATTGTTTACAAAAAAATACATTTACAAAACAAATAATAAGAATAGGAATAATCCAAGGTTGAGACACCTTATTCCTAATAGATACAGGGGATGAATCCCTAAGAGATCTTTCAACTAAAAGTTTAATGAGGGCATGATGAGAAATAGAATTTGCATTTCCTTTTTGAGTTTCCTCAGCACTAATACACATCATGTTATAAAGGAAATTAGGGACATTAACTTGAATGTTATGTCTTTTACAAATGAGCAACTTAAAATGGTGAGCATGCAAGTTTGAAAACTTTCCTTCATAGGTCAAATACCTGATAATATGGGTTGCCAATTTTGGATATGGAGCTAGAAGAGAAAGTCTTTTACACCCTTTCTTTGAAATGTCCAATTGAGGGTCACCTGGCCGAAAGAACTGTGCCTGTGACGACCTAACATTATGTTCATTTGGATAATGCTCCCCATTTGCTGGTAGTCCTTTGACTTCTGCTATCCGCTCCTCAGTAGCAATCACTCTTAATCCCCATACTATAGCTTCCCCTTCATCAAATGTTCTCATAAACTCTGTTGCTACTTCTTCATTGAGCTCAATTAACTGCAAGAAGTAGCCAAGCCATCCACAAGCATGAAATCGCCGGATTGCTTCTACATCTGCAACTAAAATACTATGAACAATTGGCTCATACCTTCACAACTATCCTCCCATCTTCAAAATGCTTAATCGATTTTTTTTAATTCTCACCACCCTAATAAATTTTATCCCCTTTAACACTTATGCAAATACCCTTGTCTTAAGAATTTCAAATTGATTTTTCTAAGAAATGCTGATACCTTATTCTTTTAACAAGACTCCGTTATGTTTGACATGTAAAATAATGATGTAATTAATTATGAAGGAAATCAAGGTTTAACTAGAAGTGTTGTCATCATAAATCATAATCCTTTTTCAGTCATGTCAATCACAAAAGATCTTTCCCAAAATCATAATGAAAAGGTATGGCAAATATGTGAGGCCTCACCCCGACCCATCGTAGCATAGTGATACATTACCCTTATTTTGTTATTCACGACTCGAGATGTCGAGACATTATCTGATGCTTAGAACATATTTTATTATTTCTTGTTGTGTGATGTTATTTTCAGATATATTTGATGATTGTCATATAATGTTTCATGTATATGTATGTTGATGAAATCAGTAAAGGTAGGATCGAGGCTTTGATTTAAGATATTTTAAATGGTTAAGAATTAAGTAGGATAAAGAAATCCTTATTGATGTATGTTTTAATTTATGTGAATTTTTGAATACGTATACATTTATGTACATATGATTTTACGGGACTACTGGTGTGTGCAATGAGTGTGCAGATATTTAGCCAAAAAACCCTACAAAGGAACATAACTGATCTCCATGTGCTAAATTTGAAAACCTTGTTGTTCGTAATTCACATTTTTGTATTGTGAGAAGTATGTATGCATCTTCCTTGTTCAGTGGATGGTAATGTTCATAATTATGTTCTTTCAGTGTCGCTTGACACTCGTAAAATGTTTATGTGCGTCGGTGTGCTGTTAGGGTTAATTGTTTAATCTTTGGACCAAGTTGGTTTAAGTTAGAATAGTAAGTTGGACCTATTTTTATTCCTAGATTTTATTTGACTCTAAACCTCTTCTTAAGGCTTTAAAACTTGTTTTTTTTCTAACCATAGGGTATGGGTATGGGTTAGGGGTCTTTTCCAACCCCTAAGCCCCTTGCTTTGACTTTTGAGGTCACTCAAAAAGTCCCTTTTTGCCTTTGTGCGAAAATTGATCATGGGTATCTTGAGTTACCTCACCTCATCTCCACTTGGGGTTTAACCATAGTGTTGGTTGAGTTAGGAGTTTCTAGGGTGGCTAGTGGGTGGAAATAGTTATTGCTCCTTTTGGGTGGTTGAGTTGGAGGCTTATTTGGAGGCCTTCCTTGGACTGGGGGGTGGTTACCCAATCTCTGCTTTTGGAAAAGATTTTCTTGAAGCTTGAAGAAGGAAAGGGATACTCTACTCAAACTTGTTCATTGCCATTACCTCTTTGTGAAGGTAGGAAATTCTCATCTCCCTTATTTAGATTTTATGTTTGGTTTCATGTTCATGTTATCTTGTTGTTGCTTCACTGTTGTATGGTTGTGGGTATGTGGGAAGATTTGAAAACCATGTCTTTTTGGTTGTTTTCCTTCATTGTTTATGTTTGCATTTTTTTTTTTTTGTGAGTTTTCCTTACATGGGTGTTTTGGTATTACTCACCCTTGGAGAGGGCAGAAGTGACCAATTTTGGGAAAGGTCTGTTTAGTTGGACTCCAACCTGTGTAGAGTCTCTTCTCAGGATGAGAAGAGGGATAAAGGGTAGGGTGTTATGGGCCCTTTACCATCAGCACAAACCTGGTATGAGTATGGCAAGTTTAAATGGAAGAACGAAAGTTCTTGGTTATTAGCCCCGATTGGGCATCTAAATGGGTATTGTGCTTGACTTCTCCTGTTGGAAGAATCCACCTTTCCCTAGTCTTGATTCATTGTGAATCTTATTGTGTAAACCATGTATGATTATGCATGCTTGATGTTCTTTTGGTTCTGCTTGGTTGTCACCCGATCAGATATTGGTTTCCTCCATAGTTCTTGAAATGAGATTCAGAAAACATTACAAACTCCTTGATTATGATCATGAAGAAAATCTGATAAAGTTATTGAAAATTGGGATTGAGATCCTATTGTAAATTGTATTTTTAAACCTTATTGTATATGGCAACGAAGCCGGGTTTTCTTCCTGATTCTTTCCCGACTGAGCCTTTGAATCAGGTTAGCCAATAAAGTAATGGTTGAGTGTATTTGGTTCTCATAATATTTGATCATAATGTTCAGTTGTATGAGTGCTCATCAAAATAGAATAAATAAATTTGCATATATATAGATGGGAGAATAGAATCATAGATAATGTCTTGATTTATGAATGTTCAAGTTTTAATTACGATAATGAAGAGTTGAATTGATATAGTGAGTTTCAATTATGATGTATAAGTATTATGATGAGATCAATCAAGAGCAAACCCTATATTACGAAATCAAAGATATTTCATTTCTTGATAAATTTCATGGTGGTTATAATCAAATTTGAATGAGAATAATCCACCAGTTTTAAAAAAAAAAATTATGTGTATAATATCATTCACCTCCTAAGTTCTTCAAATATGATCAATTGGACTGAGAGGTTGCATTCTTGAAACCAATAAGAATAATAATCAGAATTTAGAACTCATACCATGTCCTTGAAGAATCAATATAAAACATACATGTTTAAATAAGAGATTGAGAGACTATACCTAATGTACTCCTTTGCATTGGAATACTTGTATTAAGGAAGAATGTTAATAATAGATTTATTCTAATCCTTAGTGACATAAATGAAAGGCATAAAATGTCATGTCCATGCCTTGTTAAAATTTTGCTTCAAAAAAAAAAAATATGCACTCCCAGGAGTAAAAACTCTCTGGAAAATACATGAGGAGAAATTTCTTTCCTTCCAAGACCACAGAGCATATTCTTGCTCAGATTCCTTTCTAAATGAAATAAGAAACAAATAAATATTATGTTAATCTCATGGGTGCATAATTTCGAATACATAAATAGGTATATTTTAAAAAAAAAGGTTAACATCATAATATCTTTCCTTTTACCCATAAAACTTTATGTATTCATTGCCCTCCTTGGTCTTGGACGTCAGTTAGCCTTGTTTTAAAAAGGTTTTAGTGTCTGTCCCAAGTCAAAGTGGATGGGATGGGAGGGTGACATCATCCTGCCACCTTGTCCCATCCCCATTCTTCTCCATTCCTAGCGGCCAATTGGGGAAGATGACATTTATGTGAGAAAGGAAATTGAGGTGGTCACTTTCATTCCTTAAAACTCCCTTGCTCACCTCTGTTCACGTGCCCACCTCTTGGGTTGCATTTTCCTTACCTTGGGCTGCGTGGCAAGTGGGGTGGAGAAAGCTATGTCATGACATGACATTAGACTTGGACGTTGGCTTAGCTTTGGGGTGGTATTTGATGTTGCAAGTTAATGCTTGTTTGAAACTTAAATTTCATTCCCCCCTACGTACCTTCTCCTTGATGTGCAGGTTTGGGGTTGGGTGGGGCCTAGAGAGAGGTGTAGGGAGGGGTCAGATCCACTTGACTTGTAGTCAAGTGGATGTTAGGGGCTAGGGTGTAGGTAAGATCTTAGGGCAGGAGGGTTAGTGGTTAGGTGTTAGTTAGTAGGTAGGCTTAGTTAGTAGTATTTGATTTAATTGTATTTCAGTTTAAATGTAGTTAGAAATTTAGAATATGATTTAGTATTAATTTAGATGGTTTAGTATCTATTAGTTGGTTGTTTAATTAGTATAGTTTACCTTTGTTTTTTTTTTTGTTATTTAAATTTTGTTTTAACTTATTAGTTTAGTCTAGTTTCTTTTCTATATACTGTTATTTTAATAGTTAGTTTCAATGAAACTTTAAATTGTTAAAGTATAATTAGTTAATTTAATAAAGTTTTAAGGTTATTCTATGTTTTGATTAAGGACTCCTTGTGTCGATTGTTAATAATTTTTAGTGACTTAGTTATGGGTTAATTTTATAAGTACTAATTTAGTTAGTTTTAATTTTAAATGTACTCTTACTGTTTTAACCATTAAATAGTTTAAATTTATCGATTAATTGGCTATTTAAATAAGTTTTAATGTAGGTTTGATTCATTTGATATTGCAAGAAATTTGAGATCCGAATTCATGCACATTGTTATCTATGTAAGTTTTATTGCATATCATTATAAGCTAATATAATATCATAATTTTATCGAGATTAATCTAATAATGAAAGTTTTAAAATTTTAATGATGTTATCATCCTCATGTTTAAAACCTTAGGATTGAAATGTAAAGAACCTGTACTAAAGCTTCTATCTCAATCATATCAAACTTAGAGCATGTTGAATTTTAAATCAAAATTTTTTTTGTTGTGTTCTTGCCCTCATAGTTTGGGCATGACAAAATACAAAGGGATTTTAAAAATTAAAATCAGATTGCCACCGAAGTACAACCTATAATATGGACATGACTAAGGTGATGTGGAGATGATAGTTGGAAATTAATACACTTTCTCAGCCCCCACTAAATTTTGACAAGTTTCCACACTTCAAAATTTTGGCACAGCAATGAGAAACTGGCTTAAGGCTTAAATGATACATTTAATGTAGTATTATATATAAATATTGAAATGATGCACTAAAAATGAATAAAGAGTAAAAAAATTTTGTACTTGAAATTTGAGAGTGTACTTCTTTATGCAAACTAATGAGGTGGTGATGTTTGATGATTTTACAAAAAGGTGCTGATAGTATGGTTTATTGAAATCAGTAAAAATAGAATTGATGGGTGACGTGGAGTGTGAGTGGATGATAGATAAAGAAATGAGATGAGTTGATATGAAGAAAAGGAAAAATGAGTGAAAGAATGTACCTCATATTAAATGAGATTTTATTATGAGTGTTTGTTTGAGGGTATGTTATGGCACTGCTGTAGGAAGAAGGTTTTCACCTTCTGCTATAAGAACTATGTCAACTGGGAAATTGTATAGTTAGAAATGATGAAGGAACTCATCTTTGGTTTGTGGTTTATCATAGAGGCACAACCTATGGCCGTTTACAAGTAATTTAAACTAGACAAGATCAATGGTTATCAGATGGACTGCTCCATTGTCAAATACATACTGAATTTCATAAGGCCCTAGCCATTGAGTCTAAAACTTCCCTGGATTCTCTTTGAAACAAGAATCATATAGGAGGGCCCAATCTCCCACTTGGAATTGTTTATTACTCATATGTGCATCATGCCACTTCTTTTACTACTACTAAATGATCTCCATTCTTTCTAATGCTATCTTACACATTTCATCTAGTGAGTTCAAGTGGAGAATTCTCTATTGTTTTGCTGCATGAAGACTCATGTTCAATTCCAAAGTAGTGCGCAGGGTTTTATGTTCAAATTCAATAGGCAACATTGTTGCTTTACCATAAACAAGTTCAAATGGAGTAAATACAAATGGTTGTCTTCCATGTAGTTCAATATGCCCATTCAACTTCAGATAATTTGTTGCTCCAATCCTTCCTATGTTAGAATGATTTCAATTTCTCTGTTAGTGACCTTGGCTTGCCCATATGCCTGAGGGTGATATGGACTAGATTTTTGGTGCCTTATGTTGTATTCTTTCATAATTTTCGTGATCAAGCTTGATGTAAACTGAACACCTTGATCTGTTACAAGTTCTCTGGGAACTCCATAGCGTGTGAATATATTTTCATATAAGAATTTAGCTACTTTTTCATCTTTTGCATTTTCATGGCCCTGACTTTCACCCATTTAGTTAAATAATCTGTGCATGCCAAGATGTAGGATTTACCATTTGATGGTGGGTCAAATGGACCTATAAAGTCCATACCCCACTTATTAAAGGGTGTTACAATAATCTATGGATTGAGTGGCATCTCATCTGACTTGGTTGGTTGGCCTATCCTTTGGCATTTGTCACCACAGAGTGGCATCTTATTTGACTTGGTTGGTTGGCCTATCCTCTGGCATTTGCCACACTTGATGGTATAATTTGCTGCATCCTTATGTAATGTTGGCCAATAATATCTAGTAGTAAGTACCTTTAGTGCTATTCTCTTTCCTGCAAAATGGTCTCTACATGGTTAATTGTGATAGGCATGCAGTATGTCATATATCTCATCCTCTCTGACACATCTTCTCATGACCTAATCTAGTCTAGTATAAAAGAGATTGTTATCTATCCATGACTAATGAAAACTTTTCTCTACTAACTTCCTTTTGTCCTTATAAGAGAAGTGTGGGGGAATTCTATTTGCAGCCAAATAGTTTTCTATGTCTACATACTATGGTGTATGAGTTGCTATGTGGAACAAGTGCTCATCTGGGAAGGTATCTTCAATTAGAGTTGGATCTTCATCAATAATGTGTAGTCTAGAAAAATAATAAGAAACTATGTTGGACTTGACTAGCTTATCAATAATGGTAATATTGAACTCCTGCAACAATAAGAGCCATCTTGACAATCTATCCATTATGGCAGGTCTATTCATTAAGCACCTTATAGCTGAGTGGTTAGTAGGAACAAAAATAGGATATCCAATTACATAATGTCTGAATTTGTTCAATGCATAGACTATAACTAAAAGTTCTTTTTTAGTTCTTGTGTAATTTAGTTCAGGACCATGAAGGCTTTTACTAATATAGTAGATGACATTTTCAAGATTAGCTGGCTTTTATCCTAATACAACACCTAAAACATAGTCTGATGCATCAGTATGGATATGAATGGAATTGACCAATCAAGTCCCTTTAAAACTAGTGCCGTAGTGAGGAGTTTTTTAAGTTGTAGGAAGGTTTCATGACATGTGAGTGTCCAATTGAATTTAGCTTCTTTAGTCAATAGTGTATACAAGGGACTAGCTATTTTACTAAAATTTTTAATGAAACACATATAATAGCTAGCATGACCTAAAAAAAATCTTATTACCTCTATCTTAGTAGGATCCACTTGTATTCCTGTAGCTGATGTAAAATGACCAAGCACCACTCCTTCCTGCATGAGCATGAAAATTTTCTCACCATCAAGTGATAGATTATGTTATTTGCATCAGACAAGAACCTTTTCTAGATCCATCAAGGTGTCCTCAAAGGTGACTCCAAACACTATGAAATCATCCATGTATATTTCCATGCAGTCATGCGATATATCAACAAAAATGATGATCACATCTCTTTGAAATGTCTTAGGAGCATTACAAAGGCCAAATGGCAAGATAGAATATGCAAAAGTACCCCATGGGCATGTAAATGTGGTTTTATCTTGATTTTTAGGAGCTATACTTATCTAATTATAACCACTATTCCCATCTAGGAAAGAAAAATATTTCTTACTAGCCAAAGTGTCCAGAAATTGATCAATGAAGGGTAAAGGAAAGTGATCCTTCTTGGTTTCCCTATTCAATTCTTTGTAATCTACACAAATCCTCCATTTCCCTCCCATTTTAGGCACTATGATCAGAGGTGAGACCCATCTACTATCAGATCTAGGGTATATAAAACTAGCATCAAGCAACTTTTGCAGTTCAATTTTAACTATTTCTCTGAGTGCTGGATTAATCCTCCTCTGGGGTTGACAGAGTGGTAGGAACCCTTCATTGATATATATTCTATGAGTGCATAATGTAGGACTTAACACTTTCATATCCCCATAATCCCATGCAAAATCCTTTTCATGTTTTTGAAGTTCTATTAACTATTTCATATGTTTGGGAGGTAGCTTGTGATTGACATGGAGATTATGACCTTTTGACAACTCAAAAATAGTTGTGAGATCAACCATAACAACTTCAGAGATTGCACTTGTATCTAGTTCACATGGTAAAAGCTAATGGATAATATCTGGTTCCTTAGGAAAAAACAATTCTCATTAAATTCCTCACATGTAGTTAGTTCCAACACAGAACTATTAGATACATCTTTTTCTACTGCACAAGTATTATTAAGAATACTCTAAATTGCTAAATCCTCTTCTTGTAGCTTCAGAAAAAAACTATCTATGTAACATCATAAGCTGTGCTATAGAGTTTAACTCTTCTTCTCCATCCCCTAAATCTGGCCATATAGATGTACTTAAATCTAGTTGTGGTTGTGTTGGAGGATACAAAACAAATTTCTTTGTTGCCTATCCATCTGATATGGTCACACTCCCTGACCTACAACTTATATTTGCTTCAAATGTAGCTAACCATGGTCATCCTAAAATGATAGGGTAACTAGATAAATTTGCTTTTGGAGACAAAATCATGAAATCTGTAGAATACTCTAGAGAGTCTAGGGTTACTACTATGTCTTCTATCATCCCATCAGGAGTGACAGTAGAACTATCTGCAAGCTACAGAATTATTGGGGCAGCTCTTAACCTTTCTATATTCAGATTTTTCATAGTATCCTTAGTCATAATATTTATAGAAACACTAAGATCAATCAAAGAATTTTTAACAGACTAGCCATTTATAATCACATTCACAACTGGCCTTCCTAGATCAGAGTATTTAGGAATAATCAATTTTCCTAACATAATGTCAGCCAATTGTCCTACAACATGGACTGTAGTTGGGTCCTTTTTCTTTCTCCTAGGATTTTTCAAATAGGCCTCTCTAATGGCTTTTCCATAAATAGGAACATCTTTAATGGCTTGGAATAAAGGAATTTGAACATGCATGTTCTTTAACTGATCAATGATGTCAAAGGATTGTTCCTTTGTTTGTGCGGATATACTTTGTATGAGCTTTTGTGCAAAAGGAGGTTCAACTGTTGCTTGAGTTTGAGCTAAACTACTTACATTGGTTGGATCAACCACTTGTGGCTGAGAAGTTGTAGGTTATGATGCTATAGGAGTATCTAGTATTTTAGTTTTGAGAGGTAGTTTAGGCACTGGCTGGGTTGTACCAGATCTCAAATGTATATTTGCAACATTTAGAGCATAAGCAGGGTATTGCTGAGCATCAACAAAATACATGGGTTGTTGTGGCTACTGGTTATTTTGATTTAGCTAAGGCTGTATAGGCAACTGAGTCTACTTTTCAAGTCCAGAACTTGCAGGTGGTGGCATTAGTGCAGGTTGTTAAACTAGAGGTGGTAATTGTGGATTACCAATATTTTAGTTAGGCCATTGCTGAGGTCCTCTCCATTAGTTTGTAGATTGCCAATTCCCTTGGGGTGGTTGCTATTGGTTCTACTAATTCTACCATTGATTATTTTGTTGGTTAGACCATTAGTTGTTTTGCTAGTTTAGCTAGGAAGGTTGGAAATTTTGAGGCCATTGAGGCTATTGTGGATTATTTTGCCAAGCATTATTCTAATTAGGTTGACTATATTATGGAGGACCTTGGGTACTACAATTTTGCCATTGATTACCATATAGATTTGAATTTTGTAAAGGGTCTTAAGGCATACCTTGACATGAGGCCCATGGCTGGCATTGAGAAACAAAGAATACTTGCTTATCCTCTCCTTCTATCTTGATGTACTCAGTTGGAAGATGTTGGTTCTTCATGCTAGTGACCAATTTGCATTGACAATCTTTCTTTCGCTTCTAGCAGTGAGAACAATACTTAGCTAATTATGCATCAACCTCTACATGCTTCTTCTTTGTAGTCATTATGTCGAGATGTGTTGCGACATCATTTATGATGTCTTGCTTAAAATTTGAGAGTAGATTAGATATCTTGAGCTTTGAAATACCCTGACTAATTCCTTTAGTGTCTATGGTCCAGTGTCCTCTACGTTTCTTCACAGTTGACCTTGAGTAGGTAAGACAAATTTTCTTGAGGTCATCCCAAGAAGATTGATTTACATCACCACTAGCCATCATGACTAGTACTTCTAGACAATTATCATTCACCCCTCTCAAGAAGACTAGTTTTTGTGTATCGTTTGCCAATACATGCTGGGGGTTCTTCTGCAGTGTATACAAGAAATGTGAAACATAGTCTTCCAATGTTTCATCCTCCTTTGTGATATTCTAAAGATATCATCTCCTCTTGAATCATTTTCCTTGCAAGAATCTTTGTATTTCTCTAGAAAAAGAGTTTACATGTCATCCAAAGTACCTGCTGCATTGGCTGCTAAACCCATGAACCATCATAAAGCTAATTCTTTCAGTGTTGCTGGAAACAACTTCAGCTTATGGGCATCAGTGTTATAGTCAAAGCTACAATAGAGTATGTCAACCTCAAACAACAAAGTATCAAGATCTTTAGTTGCAAGGCCATAGAACTTTGGAAGAGCAACTGTAGGTATATTTTTGAGATTAGCATTGGTGATGAGACTTGGGAGAGGAAATGGAAAAGTAAGTTGTGCCATTATTGGAGGTATTTGATTATGGGGTTGTTGAAAAGGAACATTGGGTATTGGATTGTTAACAATAGGTGGATTTGGAGCAGCACTATCAAAGAAACTAGCCAAAATTTAAGCAAAAGGTTGAAGAGCACTTGTATCTAAAGGTTCTTCTCTAGAGGATGATTCTATAGGAAAAACATGGCTTGCATCCTCAAAAGGCAACTCAGCTTCTTCTTCAATTTCTTCATTCAGATTAACAGACTCTCGTGGAAGAAATCTCCCATATTCATCTTGTTTTCTTCCTCTTCAATGCATGAAATTGAATTGGTGACTTGTTAATAAAGCCCACATCTTTGCAGTTTTTAGCTAACAAACTATTTTGAAAATAAAGGACTCATAAAGGTTCCTAGTTTGACACGATCCCTGCCAACGATGCCAAAAATGTAAGGGTTTCATAATAAATGAAGATAATCACACCATTTTCTTTCTCAAGGATACCATATCTAATCTCAAGACTACCTATTCCATCATGAAATACATTTGAATTGTCAACCCAAGGATGTAGGACTTGAAATGGGTCAGCACAGTATGTGCACTAAGTTCCTTTAAGAGTCTTAACACCTAGGAAAGTAAAATGCATAAAAAAAATCTATACTACTACGAAAAAATAGTAAACACACTTGGACTAACAACACATAACTATAAAAAACTTCAAAAAATGAATTCTAAACTAGTTAACAACTTAAACATGCACCATGATCATTTTTCACAAGTGTTGCAGGAACTTTCACAGTAACAATGCTGTAGGATTGGTACAGTAAATCTATCTTGAAAATAGGAAATTGTAGGAAATGAATGCACTCTACCTAAGTCTATTCCACATCCCAAGTGGGTCCCCTTGGTTGGCTTCAACTAACTAAGAACACAAAAAGTATTCCAAAATTACTCTCTCATTAAAATCCTTCTTTGATTACATCATTGAATAATTCATGAGGAATAGAAAAGAGTAGCTTCCAAATCTTAAACTAGAATTGTCTATTTTTTCTCTCTCTACTCATGACAATCCAAAAATCCATTATATAGGGGATTGGATGTTTATTAAAAACATGACATAAAATCCATGAACAAAGATTGCCAGAAAAGAAGGTAGAATGTCAACTATGACATAGAAAATTGATTAAGAAACAAAATAACAACTTGTAGGAAATATAGCAATTCGGGTCTTCCTAAATTTTCTGGAACAATAACTCCTCTATAGCCATGGCTTATCCACAAGAATTGAACTATGCTTCCTTTGGCATGATCATTCTCCATCATCTTCTTTCTTTAATGCAATAATCACCACCATTTTTGCACCACTTTTCATTTCTTTAAAGTTAGAAACATCTGGAACACATATGCCAGATAACATTCCTACTTTTCTTCAGATATTAGAATATAGCTTAAAATATTTTTATGAAATACTACATTCTATGTATAATATAAAGAAAAGTATATCATACACACTACCCATAGGTTTAATAAATTCTAGTTGTCTTTGGCATTAATTCACAAGATATTTAAACAAATGTTTTGGAAACGTTTTTAGACAAAGCACAAAAAGTAAGTCCAAACTATAAAAACTATATCAAAATTGAGACATTAATATGCCTCATCACTCATCATAGATACTCCCGCATATGGGAAGCATCAACATTTAGCCCAGTCTAACAATAGTGCTATGTGCTATTGGACTGATGCACTCTCTACATCATCTACTCAGAAGTAGGCAAGGGCATAACCCCAAGCATACCTCATAAGTACTCAAATGTATCTTTAGGTAAGGGATTCATAAAGATATCTACAATCTAATATTTAGTACTCACATATTCCAATCTAATATCTTTTTCTACGAACTTCTCTCTCAAGACATGATACTTAATAGATACATGCTTAGTCTTAGAATTCAACACATGATTATTAGACATAATTATTATACTTATGTTATCATAGTATATGATAATAGGTTCTATAAAATTAGTCTCAATATCCTTCAACATCTATTTCATCCACATGAATTGATTACAATTATTTACTACTACTACGTACTCTACCTAAACTGTACTCTATGAAATACAATCTTGTTTCTTGCTTAGCCAAGAAACCAATCCCCCTCCAAGGAAAAATGCTCCACCACTAGTGCTCTTTTTGTCATCCATACTACCAGCCCATTCTACATCAGTATATGCACATAGAGTGAAATAAATTGATCTATCATACCATATTCCATAATCAGATGTTCCTTTCAAATATCTGGATACCCTCTTTACTACTATATAATGATACTCCTTAGGATTGGCTTGAAATCTAGCTACAATCCCAATTGCATTCACTTTATCTGGTTTGGTGTGAGTTAGATACTGAAAACCTCCAATCATGGATTTGTACTTCTTTTTCTCAACTGGAGGCATCTCATCCTTGATAGATAACTTGTGACCAATTATCATAGGTGTACCAGTAGAATTATAACTTTCTAATCCAAATCTTTTCAACAATTTTTTCAAGTACTTAGCTTGTGAAATGAAAATTCCATCACTATTTTGCACAATCTACAACCCTAGGAAAATCTTTATTTCTCCTATCATTCTCATCTCAAACTCATTCTTCATTTCTTTACCAAACTTATCAGTTGCTTCATCATTACCTCCAAATTTCATGTCATTAACAAATATTTCTATTATGAACAAACCATTCTAAATTTCTCTCAAATACAAGTTACTATTTGCTATACCCTTAACCAATCCAAGTTTTGTTAAATACTTATCCAACCTTGCATACCAAGTTCTAGGTGTATTGCTTGCTTCACTCTATCTTTCTTTAGTTTGCATACCATATCTTTGTCTTATGTCAGAGGGAAACCACCAAATTTCTCAATGTATACCTCTTTCTTCAAGTTCTCCTTTTAGGAAAGATGATTTAACATCCGTCTGATATACTTTGAACTTCTAATTTGTTTCACAAGCAAAGGACACTCTTACTAATTCTATTCTGGCTATAGGGGTATATGCATGTTAGAAACAATTGTCCACCAAGATAACTATTGGGGGGGCGGGGGGGGGGGTTGAATCAGTTATCAAACAATTATTATTTTTATCTTCTTTAAACAAACTTAACCATTCAATCAAAGTAAACAAAGACCATAATAAAATGCACATAGACAATTACACTAGATATGTTGACTAGGAAAACCCTTGATCAGAGGAAAAACCCCAGTAGGAATGATGCCCACAAGATGATGTACTAATATAAATATTCTTTTTTAGAGGATGGAACTCATTAGGAGTCTATTACAACATTTAGTACATAGAGTCCCTATTAGGGGACGTTGAATCCTTGCTAGGAGATTCTAGCCCTATTAAGAGTTGTGGTACAATGTATGCAAGATAAGTCCACTGCCCAAACATGCAATTTCAATTACAAGAAGAGCTCACTGCTCAAACATGTAATTTACTATTATGTTCTTCTTTCCTTTGTTCTGTCAACCAAACCAATCACTGTTAGACCTTGTAGACTAGGGCATAAATCTCAGATCCAAATATAAAACCTCGGATCACTTAGCAAAACCTCGGCAATGAAGATTCCTTCATTTTTGCACTACTCTGCTCAACTTCACATTTCACTCTTTCTCTACTTATAATTTCTTTGTATCAATACAATTCATTTCATGTCTCATACCTCATGATAAAGGAAAATGTCCTTCCTTTATATCGAGTCCTCAAAAAAATTCCCTAACTCAGCTATTAGAGCTTCTCAATTAAGTATTATAGGACCACATTGAGAACACGTTACACTTAGTGATAACATTAATCTTTCACCTTGCAACTTGAATATGTTTTTGTACACACAATATTATGATGAATGAACTTAGCCATGTCATCATCAACATGTCTTCTCCATGTCCTCAACCTCAATTCTCATAATATCAACTCTTCTAAGAGATATGACAAGTTTACTAGAACACACTTTTGTAAACTCTATCTTAGAATAGACATCACCAAAACTTACATAACTTCTTCTAGAATTATCATTTCTTCTTTTGATGTTAATTTCATATACTAGACACTCAAAAGTATCTCCCATAACCTCAGATAATTAGAATACTCAACTGGCCATTTGTACCAACTTGATCTTTCCATTGTTCTTTTATCAGATACCACAAAAAACTACTATGTTGACATCAATGACAAACTCAGTCATGAATGTAACACATATCATAATAGTAACATATCTACAATATTTCCCATAGGAATATCATTAGCACTCATGCTTGCAACAATATTCCCCTTTGGCATTGATGGCAACATAGATGAAAAACATCTAGTTCCAAGAATACTAACAAAAGACTATTCATCTTTTCAAATCCTCTTCATCAATCATTCTCCCCCATTTATATACATCAATGTAATTTCTATCAAACTATCATTACATGCTATGCTTATGTCGAGCATACTATTTTTCCATGCTATTTTTCATGGCAAACTTTTTCCCCATTGACATCAATGTCAAAGGTTTTAGCAACCAACTTTACTGCATCAAACTTTGTAACAACTAATTCTTACTTAGCTCGGGTGTCAAAAGAAACAGTTCAAAACAACATCCAACAAGAGTCCTAGATAAATCTGTCCATTATAGATACTCTCCCATACATGAAGCATCAAAATTCAGTCTAGACAACAATGGTGCTCTATTACATTGGACTGATGCACTCTTGCATCTTCTACTCTGATGTAGGAAGGGGCATAACCCCAAGCATAGCTTGCATCTCTTTGGAAAGAGGCTTAGTGAATATATCTACAATCTTCTCTCTAGTGCTTACATATTCCAATCTGATTTCCTTTTCTATAACTTTCTCTCTCAACATATGATACTTAATAGAAATGTGCTTGCTTTTAGAATGCAACACTAGATTTTTAGACATATTTACCATACTTGTGTTGTCACAATGCATGCCAACAAGTTTATTGATTTCTATCCTTATATCCTTTAGCATCCGCTTCATCCAAATGACTTGATTGCAATTATTTGCTACTCTAACATACTTTGCTTCCACTATACTTTGTGATGCACAATCCTACTTCTTGCTTAACCAAGAATCCAATATTCCTTCAAGAAAGAAGGCTCCACCACTGGTGCTTTTTATGTCATCCATACTACCTACCTGATTTACATCAATATAAGTACCTAGAGTGAAATCATTAGATCTGTCATACTACGATCCAAACTTAGATGTTCCTTTTAGATATCTAAATATCCTTTTGATTGCTATATATTTTGATTCTTTGGGATCATCTTGGAATCTTGCAACAATTCCAACTACATTTGTTATATCCAGCCTTGTGTGAGTTAAATTTTGCAATCTTTCAATCATAGATCTATACTTTTTCTTCTCAACAGTAGGTGTCTCATCCTTTGTATATAACTTGTGTCTAGTTACCATAGGTGTTCCAATGGGTTTGCATATTTTCAAACCAAACCTTTTTAGTAAATCCTTCAAGTACTTAGTTTGAGAAATAAAGATCCCTTCTTTATTCTATACAATCTACAATCCTAAGAAATATTTCATCTCTTCTATCATACTCATTTCAAATTCTTTCTTCATCTCCTTAGAAAATTTCTGACTTTCTTCATCATTTCCTCCAAATATGATATCATCATCAAATATTACCAAAATCATCAAACCATCATTAATTTATTTCCAATATAGATTACTATCTGCCATACTTTTGCTATATCCAAGTTTTGTCAAATGTTTGTCCAACCTTGCATACCAGGTTTTGGGTGCTTGCTTCAATCCATACAATGCTTTCCTTAATTTGCATACTATGTCCTTGTCATCTATCAAAGGACATCTTTCAAGCTACTCAATGTATACTTCTTCAAATTCTCCATTCACAAATGATGACTTGGTATCCATCTAATATACTTTAAATTTTTTGTATGTTGCATAGGCTAAGAATAATCTTACTACTTCTATACTAGCCAATGGAGCATAAGTCTCCTCATAATCGATCCCTTCTTGTTGTGAGTAACCTTTACATACCAATCTTGCTTTGTTTCTTACAACTTAACCTTGTTCATTCATTTTGTTTCTGAATACCCATTTAGTTCCTATCACATTCTTGTCTGCTAGTCTGGGGACCAATTCCCATGTCTTATTCTTTACTATCTAATCTAATTCCTCTTTAATAGCTTGTTTCCAATAATCATCTTTACATGCTTCATCTACATTCTTAGGCTTAACTTGAGATATCAAGCATAGTTCTTCATTTACTCTACTTCTTGTCATCACACCTTTGTCTTTGCTTCTGATGATCTTCTTGGATGGGTGATTCTTTATCATATTTTTTCCTAAAGTAGGAGTTGTTATCTCAACTATGGGCTCTACTAAAGGTTTTGAGCTTTGTTCCTGCCTTGGTTCTCATTCATTCTGTAAATTATTGTTAATCTCAAGAAATACCTCATTATTCCTTGGCTTTGTAACAACATCATCATCTGAATCTAATAAACTATTCTCTCTTATATCCTAAATTTTTTAAATTTTCTGACATTTTCACTTTCTATAATAGTCTTAGTTCTCTGATTATAAAATATATAAGCCTTTCCTTTCAATGAATAACCAAGAAACATACCTTCATCACTTCTAGCATCAAACTTACCAATATCATCATCTCTTTTGATATAACACTTACTCCCAAATTTTTTGAAATACTTAACTTTAGGTGAGTGACCAAACCACAATTCATAAGGGGTCTTGTTTGTGTCTTTCCTGGCTTGCACTTTGTTCATAGTGTAGATTGCAGTATTTACAGCTTCCCTCCAATTTTTTTTGGATACATCATTCTCTACTAACATAGCTCTTGTAGCTTCTTTAACTGACTTGTTCCCTCTCTCTACAATGCCATTTTATTTAGGGGTTCTTGGAGCTGATAATTGTCTTTTAATTCTATTTTCTTCACAAAACATGTTAAACTCATTTGAAGTAAATTCTCTTCCTCTATTTGATATTAAAAAATTAATCTTCATATCAGATTCATTCTCAATTCTATTGTTGAATATCTTGAACTTATCAAATGCTTCATATTTCTCTTTAAGAAATGCAAGCCACATCATTTTAGAAAATTCATCAACTAGACTCATAAAATACCTTTCACCATGGAATTCTTTAGTCTTTGTAGGGCCCCTGAGATCTGTGTGTACAATCTCCAACTTCACTATAGTGGTAAACTTCTTACTGGGAAAAGAAGTTCTATTATGCTTAGCCAAAACACACTCCTTGAAAATTGTGTTTTTAGGCTTTATAGTCTTTGGCAAATCTCTAATTGCAAACATTCTACTAGTTAGGGATAACTTTAAGAAACCCCCCTTTGGAAAGAAGTATAAAATTTTGGTGAATCAAACATTAGTTTAGTGGGAAAAAATTAATTTGTATTGGCGAATTTATTTTTTCAAGTAGGAAAAAATTTAATTTTATTGGCTATTTTTTCAATCATATGAAAATTCTATAAAATCTTGGCGAATATTTTGTTATTAATGAAAATGATGGACAAAGGTACATATACCTAAAAACCAAGATATTATTACTATTATTATATGGAGCCTAATTAGTTATCTAATTTGAAGGTTAATTTTATCCCACTTTTATCATTAAAAATTCCCTTCAAATTATTTAATTGTGGTTTGGAGGCAACACCCCTATTATTTATGACCATTGGATGATCTTAAATCATGGCTTGAATCCTATTTTAGGCTATAATTTTAAAAGGATACAAAGTTTTAAGAAATTTCCAAAAATAAAGACAAGTGTCCCCATTCAAATCTATTTTGGGCCAAAGTGTGAAAGGATAAAAAGTTTCATGGAAAGTCTCTAGAATAAAGACACGTGTCAAATCTACATACTTAACCTATAACCTAACATCACTTTTGATCAAATATTGACAAATATAACCATTGATTAAGACAAGACATGGAAATTGTAGACAAAAATATTCAATTTATCACGTGGAAAAATTAGATTCTATTGGCGAAGTCATCACTAAAATACAAATACTTCTAATTATTAGTGGTGATTGGCTTAAGCGTGGGACCAAATTTTCCTAAAGTGTAGGCAACATGACCATCCCAAAAGTGTAAAATAATTAGCCAAATTTGGGGTCCCTGATGAGTGAGATTAGCCAATTGGAAAATATTAGCCACTAAAGTTTTCTTTGCTACTAATATTCACAATACTATCAAAGTTTATAGTACAAAATATCTTATGCCATAACCAACTGTCATCTACCTTTGCAACCAAACATGTCATTTCAGTAAGATTCAACTAAAATACATTACCTCTAGATCTGGTTCTTGTTCAAATTACCTTTCCAACTTTGTCTTTGATCATGCATTTATTTTTTGTGAATTGCAATTGATAACCCTTGTCCACTAATTGTCCAATACTCAAAAGATTGTTCTTTAAACCATCAACAAAGTATACATCCTCAGTGTTAGCTTTACCATCAAGAGTTATAGATCAAATACCTTTAACTTGGCATGCTACATTGTTTCCAACTCTGAAAATGCCTCCATCCTGACTGTTGAAGTTAACAAACTTGTTCATATCACCAATCATATGATGTGAACAACTAGTGTCAATCAATCAATCAGACTTCTTCTCAACCTGTGCTACCAAAGCTACTTTTTCTGGACTTTCTTCTTTAATTGCCACAAACCCTATTTCATCATCACTAGCACTTACTGCTTGTTCATCAAAATCATTATCTTCATTTGCATACAAACACTCTTTGTCTTTTCTAGGTTTGTATTTTCCCTTATAATTTTTCTCCCTTTTAGGACACTTAGATGCATAATGACCATATTCATCACAAGTCTAGCATTTAAAAATTTTCTTACCTCCTTTTTCTCTTTTTACTAGAAGTGCTAATCACTCTTTAATCTTTCCGTCCTCCTCAAATCTATTGTTGCTAGAAAAATCTCCTTTAGCACTTGTGCTCCTTGACAGACTAGGTTGAGTATCCAGGGCACTGAAAGCTATCTCTATTTTGGTCAATTCTCTAGACTGTCTAAGCTCATTCTCAACTACTTCAAGTCTTCCAAGAAATGACTCCTTTGTGAAATCTTTGGTACAAGATATCAACAACTATATCATCTAAACTGTTGACTTAAATAGTGGTGTTAGAGTCTTCAATATCTTTCATATAACCTCATTATCTTCTTTGGTTCCTCGTTGAGCTTTGATAACTGCAGTAATTTCTGATATCCTACCTATGTATGTTCTTATAGATTCATCTTCCATCATTTTAGCATCTTGAAATGAAAAAATCCAACTTTGTAGTTTCAACTTCTTAGAATGTGCATCTCCTTCAAAACTGTTTTCCAAAGCTTTCCAAATCAAATTTGAAGGAGCAAGTGATTTTACCTAATTGTACTCAATTTTAGGAAGTGCAGTCAATAGTGCTTTTCTAGCTCTCATGTTGCACATAAAAATATCTCTTTCTGCCTCGATACAAGTTTCCAAATCCTTTTCAGTAATGATTGTCTTTGCTGATATTTTCAAGATCTAATATCCTAGACCCATACACAACAAATACGTCTTCATCTTTTCCTTCCAACTATCATAATTTGTTCCATCAAACTTTGAACTATCTTTCCTAAACATATTTTCCATGGATCTCCCAAAGTTGGATCTTTCCTAAACTTTATCTTTAAGGATACAATGCTCTAATAACAATTGTTAGAAATAATAGTCCACCAAGGTATTTGAGGGGGGGGGGGGGATGAATTAGTTACCAATAATTAAAACATTTATTTTCTTTAGAGAAACTTAACCATTCAACCAAAGTAAAAAATAATGATAATAAAATGCACATAGACAATTACACTAGATATGTTGACTTGGAAAACTCTTGATTAGAGGGAAAACCCTGGTGGAAATGATGCCCACAAAAAAATATTCCTTGTTAGAGGATGGACCCTATTAGGAGTCTATTACAATATTTAGTACATAGAGTCCCTGTTAGGAGTCTTTGAATCCCTATTAGGAGATTCTAACCCTATTAAGAGTTGTAGTACAATGCATGCAAGATGAGCCCACTACCCAAATATACAATTTTAACTACAAGAAGAGCTCACTGCTCAAACATGTAATTTACTATTATGTTCTTCTTTCCTTTGTTCTATCAACTAAATCAATTACTGTCAGACCTTTTAGACTAGGTCATGAAGTTTAGATCCAAATATCAAACCTTGAATCACTTAGCAAAACCTTGGCAATGAAGTTTCCTTCACTTCTCCATTGCTCTTCTCAACTTTGCATTTTGTTCTTTCTCTTCTTACAATCTCTTCATATCAATAAAATTCATGTCATGTCTCACATCTCATTATAAAGGAAAATATCCTTCCTTTATACCGAGTCCTCAAAAAAATTTCTTGAGTCAATTGTTAGATCTTCTCAATTAATTATTATAGGACCACATTAAGAACACGTTACACTTAGCGATAACATTAATCTTCCACCTTGCAACTTGAATATCTTTCTATACATACAATATTATGATGAGAGAACTTAGACATGTCATCATCAACATGTCTTCTTCATGTCTTCAACCTTTATTCTCTAAATATTACCTTTGCTAAGAGATATAACAAGTTTACCAGAACATGCCTCTGTAAACTCTATCTCAAGATAGACATCACCAAAACTTACATATCTTCTTCTAGACTTATCATTTCTTCTTTCATCATTAACTACATATGTTAGATACTCAGAAGTGTCTCCCATAACCTTGGATAGTTAGAATACTCAACTGGCTATTCATACCAACTTGATCTTTCCACTATTCTTTTGTTAGATACCACAAGAAATTACTATGTTGACATCAATGAAAAACTCAGTCATGAATGTAACATATCTATAATACTCCCCCATAGGAATATCATTAGCATTCATGCTTGTAAAAATGTCTGCTCATAGTTTATTCCTTCTTGCTGTAAATATCCTTTGTACACAAGTCTAGTCTTATTTTTTACAACTTTTTCTTGCTCATTCATCTTCTTTGATATACTTCTGCTAGGAGTTTTTAACTCAACTCTTTCTACTACTATAGGCTTAGATCTTTGTTCTTTAATCTAATTCCCATTCTACAAATCATTGTTAGTTTCAATTATGTCTTCCACATTTTCATGGTTATCCCTTTGACCAACAATAGTTACCAAAGCTATCTCTTCTATTACTTCATCTTTCTTAACCAATTCATTCAAGAATCTTTTTGTACTTTCTTTAAATTCTTCATCTTCTTCAGAAAGTGATATCTTTCTGGTTTTTCATACTCTCTTAGGACATCTAGATTATAAATGACTGAATTCTTTACATGTCCAACAAACAAAAAAATTCATACCTCCTGGCTCTCTTTCCATAAGAAAGTCAATACTTTCTTTGATCTTCATGTCTTCTTTAGATCTAGATTTGTCTTTTCATATGCTTCTATTATTTTGTATGAAACAAAAAGATTTGAGATCTAGAAACTTGATACTTAGTTCTTTACACATTCTTGATGTCTCACCAAGAAGCTCCATCTTCTGGGTGTCAAAATTTCCTCTATCAAACTTAGGACTATCCTTTCTAAAATGGCGCACCACTAATCTCCCAAAGTTGTTAAGTTTTTCCTTCAAGGACCTGATGCTCCGATACTAATTGTTAGAATATATAGTCCATCAATATAAATGAGGGGAGGTGGGGGGGTGTGGGGTGAATTAGTTATACAACTAATATCACAATTATCAACCTTACTAAACTTTAATCACATGAGAAATATAATCAAAAACCACAACACGAAACTCATGCACAATAATACCATATATGTTAACTAGGGAAACCCTTGACTAGATGTAAAACCCCAGTGGGGATGATACCCACAAGATATATAAATATCACTTGTTAGATGATTCCTGTTAGGAGTCTATAACACCATTCAGTACATATCAGTCCCTGTTAGGAGACTTTGAATCCCTATTAGGAGATTTCAATACTATTAGGAGTTGTGCCAATACTTTTAGGAGTTATAGAAGATAGATGGACCCACTATCCAAATAGCTTTAGGGGAAAGACCAATGAATCCATTGTTCAAATAATTTTTGTTGACAATTGGCTAATTATGATATGTAATTCTTGTCATTAATGGCAACACATGTACATGTTGATAGGAAGCCTTAGAAATAAAGATACTTAGTGTTTGGTTATCAAAAAATTGTCAAAGTATAGAATTTGGTTTACAACAGTGTATTGTTTTATTTATAACATGTTGCAGATGTAATATTATGACAAGCAAAGTTACATGGAGATAGTATACATGTTGGTGATGACATGTGTAACCTCAAAATTTTGTACAAAACAAAGTTAATCATGTTTTGATAAAGTGAGACAATAGGATTGAAGGAAAGAATTATTTTGGTTGCAAAACAATTACTTGTCCAATTAGGGTTGACATTCTACATGTTTACTCTAACTTGGAAAAGTGAATTGTGGTCTTAGTTGACCCGGTAGTATTTTATGTAAAGGCATGATATTTATGCATAGGACTTCTTGCCATAAGAAGTGTGCTTATGATTATGGAATTGTGAATTGCAAAGTGAGCAAAATTTTGTGAAAGCAATATATGCGAAGTTTTGTATGAACTAGCTAGTGATCCAAGATCAAGCTAAAGATCAGAGATCAGTGAAGGAAGGAAAATAATAGTAGATTACTTGATTGAGTAGTGAGCTCTTCATGTAGTTGAAATTGCATGTTTGGGTAGTGGGATTATCTTGCATACATTACACTACAACTCCTAATAGGGTTGAAATTTCCTAACAAGGATTCAAAGTCTCCTAATAGGGACTGTTATACTAAATTTTCTCATTGACTCCTAACAACGTCCATCCTCTAACAAGGAACATATGTATCAATATATTATCTAGTGGATATCATCCCCACTGGGGTTTTCCCTTCCCTAGTTAGCAAAATATGGTGTTATGAGTTATCTTTGTGCATTGTTACTATTACTATCCAACATTACTTTATTGCTTTGTTATGCATGGTTTAAAGTAAGTAATAATATCTAGTTGGTGACTAAAGTTTCTAGATTACTGATTCATCCCCCCTCTCAGTAATCCCTATTTCTAACAATTGGTATCAGAGCATAGTTACTTTGAAGAGGCTTAATGAATTAAGTAAGATCCCTATGGATATGGAACACTTGATGAAGAACCTCAAAGAAGCTCTTGAACAAATTGATCTCCTTACTAAAGAAAGAGATAAGCTAAAGGACATATATGAAGACTCCAAAATATACATTGATCAGTTGAAAGAAAAGATTGATCATTTGAAATCCAAGTCTGAATCTACTGAATCTGGAACTACTGATGATGACTATTCAAAGTTGAAGACAAAGTACAAAATATTGAAGCATGAATTAAAGATTACAAATCTAAAGTTGACTTTGAGAAATGATCCTAGAAAGGTTGAATATGATTTGAAGACATAAAATGCAGATCTGAGAGAAAGTCTGGCCAAGAAAACATCTGAGAACATTGAAAGAAGATCATGAAGAATTCCATAAGTACAATACTATTGTGAAAGGTGAACTGACACAATGCAAACTATAGCTTGAGAAACTTTTTTCTAGTAGAGAAAAGCTTGATGATTCTATGTCTATATAGAGACCTTCTTATGACAAGACTAGTCTTGGTTATTTAATTAACATGTCTACAAAGAAACCTGAGATTAGATCAAATCTAAAAGAAAAAGACAAATTTTATGATAAGATTGAGTCAAGTCAATATTCAAAGAAACCTAAAGAAATTGGGCAAATCAAGGAAGTTGAAATCTTGGATGAACCAAAGCAAGTGGAAACTCCTAAGGAAACCAAGTATGAATTTAGTGGTAAGTGCTTTTTATGTAATGAAATAGGTCATATGAAAAGAGATTGTACTAATAAGTCATTCAATCATGTTAAGGACTTTTATTATCATAATTGTCATGGTATGGGTCATAATGCAATTGATTGTAGGAAACCTAAGTATGATATGATAATAGTAGAATGTCTAGAAATACTAACCCTATAGATGGAAGAAGATCTAATGAAAGGACATCGAGAGAAAGAAGATATCCTAGGACACATTTCTCAGAATTGTCATGCACCTGATGTTCAATAGAATCCTAGAAGCAGGAGCACCTATATGTCAGTTATGCAATAACTTTGTAAACACAACAAGGTACTATAGTGTGGATAGAAACTTCAGAGATAGAAGGAACAATGGAAGAAACTTCAAGAACAGAAGGAATGATGGAAGGAACTTTGGAAATGATGGAAGGAACCAAGAAAGGAAGTCCAAAACTAGCATAAGCAATAAAGAACAAAGAAACATTGTTAGTGAAATTCAACAAGAACTTAATGAAGCATTTATGAAAGGAACAAATATCTCAAAAGAAAAGTTAGATGATGACGAGATAGAAAGATAGAAGGCAATTGTTGAATTTGATTCAATAAGGTTGACTTAAGCTTGTTCATAGCATTAGAATTTGAGAACATCAGTCAGAGACCAAATTAGAGGTAGAAAAGTTGGGAAATGGTGTATCCACTTGTGTTTAGGTGGTACCTAAGCTCACTTGTGATTTGGAGCTCATATAAACAAGTTATGAAGAAATTCAAATTTACTGATATTACAGTAAGAGTTGAATCTGAAAGATGAAAAGTACATTTTTGCAGAGAATTTTATGATGCAAAGTTTTGAGGATGATTTTCATGATGGAAGGAGGCTATAGTAAACCTTAGGTGACATTTAAAGATTAGACAAATGATTCTGGATAAGTTATTTAATTACAGAATGCAAATGATAGTTTTTTCATATTTGCAAAGTATGCAATTAAGGTAGTTTCAAGTTGATGCATAAATGGAGTACACAATTGATTTTAGTTCATTGCAAACATATTCAAAGTGAAGATTATTCTAAAGAGACTTTTCAAAGAAATTTCGAAGCAAACCCTATTTTTGGAAAGAGGTATTTTATCATTTTTTTGCAAAAGTTGTTTGGTAAAAGATATTGTTGATAAGAATTATGGACATGTCAGTTGTTCACAATGTTGAGAATGAGGATTAACCTGAGTATAAGGTAGTTTCCATAAAACCTAGTGACGAAAACCCTAACTTTGCGTTGTCTATCACTCTAAACAACATAGTCTATTTGGAAGTTGTAGAAAACTATTTGAATTACAAGTTTTAAGTCAATTGGTAGTGAGCATATGAATAAGGATATGGAATTGTTCTTTAACCATGACACGAAAGTGAAGGCTAGATTTGAACATTCAAGTAAATCGGACTTGTTTAAGTATCATTTTTACCATAAACTAGATACAAATGAATGGACTCAAATCATATTGCGTAGGATTCATGATGGAAAATTTTGGATGCAAGATAATGTAGTAGACATCTCAACTGATTTTATTCATGATGTAATTGGTCTTAGCAAACAAGGCAGTGTACCCATAGGAGAGAAATTGATTAAGAAAAAAGTAGAAAGTTACACTAAGTTAGTTTACTATGGGAAGGCTATGATAATCAACTCCATCAAGTAGGATGATGTGAGATTTCTTAGTAGAATAATAGTTTATTTAGTTTTTGCAAGTTCTAAGATAGATAAACTTTCAACAGGATTTATATGCACAACTTACAATATTTGTCTTGAGAAAGAACAAGTGAATTTGAGTGAAATTCTAAGAATGCAATTCTTGGAGAATCTTGAAAAGATTAAGAGGACAAAGAATGGTGTATTTAAATTCCAATCATTGATAAATCATATATTCTTTCATAGGCTAAAGAGATTTCCCTACTTGTCAGTAATAGATATAATGAGTAGTGACAGATGCACTATGGAGAAGATATCAGAGGTATGCAAAAGACACTTGCAGACAAGGTATTGGATAGTGGAAATTTTATTATGAGAAAATTCTAAAATGAGATGAAATAGAAGTTTAAAATCTCACCTAAAATTGTGGATAGGTTCAAGGAAGACATATATATTTTAGTTGATATTGACTATACATACATTCAAGTAGTAGAACCTCAAGAAACATTTTTGGATCCTTTGAGCTATGAGTTGAGTGATGATGTTGCAGTTGGCTACATTGATCTATCATTGAATTTTGATAGAGATAAAGATAAGTATAGATTTGGCATGTATGATGAGATCACACAACATGCTTATCAAGCAACCTTGGAGAAGACATCTCACAAGAAGGTTGAGTCAATAATGAAGAAGGCATTATTTGAGGCCAGAATGACAAAGAGTGAATTTGAGGTCATGAGACAGACAATTAAGTAAGATGTATTGAACATACAACCCTTGCCAGTTTCAATTGCTGAGACAACTTTGGGATAGAGTATACCATATGCATGAATATCCGATGTTCAACCCAATGAACACAATAGAAAATTAGAGAGACTGGCTAAAGTAGTGTCAACAAAGACTAAGAGAGTCAAATAGATGGCTACAAGACCTAGCAAGCAGTAGAAAGCATTATTGATAATTGAATCCAATAGTGATGAAGAGGTTGAGGAATAGGGAACTAACCAAGAAAAAAAGGAAATTTCACCTAAGCAAGCAATAGGCAAAGCTTGGCAACCCTGGAAGTCAAAGATTGAGAAGATTAATATAGCTATTGCAAATGAGGGAAACTTTGTTAAGATGAACAAGTTTTATGATCTTTATAATAATTTTGAGAAGGATTAGATTGATATATCTACTATAAGACATATCATTACAAATGATCTAAGTATGAAGGATATAAAAGGAGTAGTGAACCAAAAAGTCTATGAGAGACTCATAGAGAAGAAGACTCCAACAAGAGAAGAAGACGTTGAACTTCAAAAGTCTATGCTAAGGACAATCTACAAGACTAATGATGAAGATGAGATAAAGAGATTGGTGAATAACCTCACACCACACTTGAGAAATAAGTTGAGGCCATTCTTATTTATGGTTGGTGAGAAGGATAAATTGAGGAAGGCGACCATAGTAGCTATCAACCATATGTTGTTAGAATCATAGACAACAACTCCTCTAGCTCCTAGAAACATAAAAGTATCAGTTAGTGGTGATACTATGAAGATTGATCAAACCAATATTACAATCAACATTGATGATACCGATCCATTTGGTGATTCTAAACCAAATGTATCTAATAGTGAAGATGTTGAAGAGAACTTGAAAAAAATTGAGGAAAAGAGGCTAATAGAAATTGAAAAGCAGAAGATAGAGGAAGCCAAGCATCAATTGCTTGAGGATGAAAGAAAAAGAAAGGAAGATGAAGATAATAGGAGAATTGTAGAAGAAGAAATGAAAAAGAAAATAGAGGAAGAAGATAGGAAAAATAAAATAGAGGAAGAAGAGAGGAAAAGATTAGAAGAGAAGAAACAAAGAGAGAAAAAGGAAAGGAAAGAAGAGGAAGAGAGGAAAGCTAAGGAAGCAACAAAGAAATAGAGAGAGGATGAGACTAAACCATTTAGTTTATCCACTCCACTCTCTCTTACTAGTTTATAGCCACTGATGATGATGATCAGACTGATATGATTTTATCCTTATCCAAAATCCTACAGAAAAATAAGACAGTGAAGAGTTTGTAGAGATCATTGATGGAAGTGACTAACATATTGCATAGTACTTTGACAGTATAACATACTTAGTCAGATCCAAAACTTAGAGCATAAGTAGTTCTAAAGTGTTTCGATGAATAGTTTACAAATTCATTGAATGTTGTAGAGGCAAAAGCTCAAATTTCCCATGATGCTAATTTTTAAAGCACCATTTACCAGAAATCAAGAATGACTTAGTCAACCTTGATACATGCATCAAAGAAATTCAGAAATGTCAGCAAGAAGGGAAAGCTTTGTATGTTAAGTGTACCTTATCATACAAATTGACTAAGGACTTGGACAACTAGATAGAGGCAAAGATGAATGAGCTAGAGGCTTTATCTAGCCTAATCCAGTACCCATCTAGCAAAGTTGATGATTTTGAGAATCAACTTGCTAGTATTCACAGTGAGATCAGGAAACTAGAACTTTAGAAAGAGTAGATATTGAAGAGAACATCTAATTTCAAAGAATCTATTGCTCTAAAGTTATCATTTATTCAAAAGTAGCTAGAAGAATGTGTCAAGGCCAAAGACACATATACAAACTTTTTGTATTTAGATATCAATGTAGTTGAGATTGCATCATATGCATTATGTGTAATTCTCACATCAGCAGAGTCTACCAGAGAAGCATGGAACAAAGGTATGGACAATTTGAAGGCTATTTTTGATGATTGTATGAAGATTATTTCAGCTTAAAGGCAAGGACAATTAGTTTTGACTTTTTTGGATAGAATCTTGACATTTTGAGACCTTTGTCATTGATGTCAAAGGGGGAGTAATAGTAGAAGAAAATTGGAAAGAAAAAAATTTGGATAAGTAAAGGGGAGAGGTACATGTGTAGCATGAAGTATATTGTAAGGGGGAGCATATTTGTAAAGTTGTAATAGATGTAATCTTTATTTTGATAGTTTGTTTTTGTCACTTAGCCAATTTTCCCTATTTTCTTACCATCAATGCCAAAGGGGGAGATTGTTGAAAATTAGCTGATTGTGATACGTAATTATTGTCATTAATGAAAATGCATGAGGTACATGTTGATAGGAAACTTTAGAAATAAAGATACTCAATGTTTGGTTATTAGAAAATTGTCTAAGTATAGAATTTGGTTTATAATAGTGTATTGTTTTGTTTATAACATGTTGTAGACATCATATTATGACAAGAAAAGTTACATGGAGATAGTACACATGTTGGTGATGATGTGTATAACCTTGGAAGTTTGTATGAACTATACGAAATAGAGTTAATCGTGTTTTGATGAAGTAGGATAACAGTATTGAAGGAAATAATTTTTTTGGTTGCAACACAATTACTTGTCCAATTAGGGCCGACATCCTAGATGTTTATTCTAACTTGGAAAAGTGAATTGCAGTCTTAACCAACCCAGTAGTATTTTATGTAAAGGCATGATATTTATGCAGAGGACTTCTTGTGATAACAAGTGTGCTTATGATTATGTAATTGTGAATTGCAAAGTGAGTGAACTTTTGTGAAAGTAACATGTGCAAAGTTTTATATGAACTATTAGGTGATCCAAGATCAAGATGAATATCAGAGATCAGTGAAGGAAGGAAAATAACAATATATTACTTGATTGAGCATTGAGCTCTTCATGTAGTTGAAATTGCATGTTTGGGTAGTGGGCTCATCTTGCATACATTACACTAGAACTCCTAACATGGATTCAAAGTCTCCTAATAGGGACTATTATACTAAATTTTCTCATTGACTCCTAACATGGTCTGTCCTCTAACAAAGGAACATATATATCAGTATATTATCTAGTGGGTGTCGTTCCTAGTAGGGTTTTCCCTAGTTAACAAAATATGGTGTAATGAGTTATCTTTATGCATTGTTATTGTTACTATTCAACATTAGTTTATTGATTTGTTATGCATGGTTTAAAGTAAGTAATAATATCTAGTTGGCGACTAAAGTTTGTAGGTTACTGATTCACCCCCCTCTCAATAATCCCTATTTCTAACAATAACTATAGGTTATAATCAAATAAATTGATTATTAGCAATTTGGTCTAGATAAATGATTAAATTAAATTAGCCAAAATGCTGAAAAGGGGGCTAATAGTCTAGATGACCATTTTTAGGTGATTACACTCCCAAAATAATAGAAATGAATACTACTACTCCTTCCTCTTTCTCTATTTTGTCAACCGAACTTTTTCTCCTTCTGATCTTGCAATTAGATCACAAATATTGCATTCGATAATCCCTTGGATCACTTAATCATGTTTGTCAAACACTCTGCTCCTTTTGGAACTTCGCATTCAATAAAATAATATCTTGTGCTACTACATTACAAACAAGGAAAACATCTTTCTTTTATACCATATATTCAAGATAATTCCTTGAGTCAGCCTTGAGGTTTTCCAAATTAATTATAATAAGATAATTAATTAATTTAACATTATAATAAAACTATCAGCTCACAATCTATGGAACTTCTCACATGTGTGACACTAGGGCTTGCACATTTGCTGATGTCATCATCATATTGTCTTATGTCACTAGCTGACCTTGCATCTCTAGATTATATTTATGTTAGAAGCTATAATTCACACATTAGAAACCACTTCTTAGGCACTCTATCTCTATACTTCTCTTTGTAAATCAAACATATATTTCATACATCTTCAACTCAGGTACTGCATATTGAATCTTAACATAAGGAAAATATATAGAACATGTCCATTAATGTGCATCACCATAAAATCAAAACATTGTTTGTACAACTAAGATCTTTGTATGTTGTTTTGTCAATCTTCATAGACTTATTGCTATGTTGACATCAATGAAAAACACAGTCATGAATGCAACATGTCAATCATGCTAACAATCTCCCCAAGTGTTCTAGAAATGTTTAGGATACTTCCCCAAAGGAATACCATCAACAGTCATTTTGACACTCAATATTTCTTGTGAGACTACCTTATGTTTGAGTGCTTATAGGGCTTAGAGGCCTTAATCCTTTTTGTGGGATTATAGGGTACAATTATGAACAAAACACTTACTAAGAACTCTAAGATAAAAGATACCCAAAACATCTTTGACAATATCGTTATCTTTGTGCAAGAAAGATCGTAGTGGTTTCTTGGATATCCTCATGAATAACTCGCCATATGTATTTCCTTAGATGCAAAGCATGAATATGACATTAGTAGAGCCTTGCGAATCAAGCATTTAATTCTCTCTTTATCCACAACATGCATAGTCCTCAGGCAAATATCAACCTATGGGAAAATTTTTTTTTTGACTAGCCAATTCCTTAGGTAGATAATGTCCTTGAAATATATTCAAATATATTATACCTATGGAAACCTATTGAACATACACATGGAATTGTTACATCATTAAGAAATCATACATCCCCATGCTTGTATTTTTCAAGGTTGATTACCTTTGCAAAATTATTTAAGACTATTGCCTTTACTACAACTTGTTGTTTGACAACTACCCACTAAAACCTTGAAAATAGATTTATAATTTACTTGAATTTTTCAAAATTTTGCCAAAATCTAAGTCAAAACATATTTTATACAAATCGTTGTATTATCGTGCACTTTTTCTTGTACACTAATTTACAACATAACTTGTTCTCCACATTTTTTCATACTACAAGCATGCACTTTTTGTTTAAGTATCTATAATCTATGATATGAACTCACATCAAAATAGTGTCAAAATTTAATTTGTTTTTTTACCCAAATTTTCATTTTTTCATCTTAGAAGCATTTTTCTAGCTAGGCCTGGTAGTTGTTTGTATGGGGCTTGCATTTCATTGTATGATCCAAAAAATCCTTACACAAGTTTGTAGCAAATTTTGAGTCTAGAGAGAAAAAATCCAGAATTACCCTCTATCAGACCTACTAATTTTCTATATTTGTGTGTATTCTTTTCTAGTTTAAAAATTCAACTTATATCAACCATTCTATAGAAAAACAAAATCAACTTTTAATGATCTTGAACTATGTATGACATTATCTAATATTTGTCATGTCTTCTTTTATCTATTGTATTGTTTAAATTGTTAGTGTGAGAATCACCATATTGATTATTTAACCATTACTTTAATTACTTGTACCTTGTTTGGCATCATACCTTCTTAATCTCTATCAAACACCTTCAATAAAAAATCAAATAGGATCTTGATAAGATTATTATACATTACTATTCAACTATAGATAAAAGTGATCTTCGATGCTTTTTCAAGCAAGAAGCTCATGCATATTTTTACAAGAAAGATAACATAAAGTTAAAAATCTAAATCAAATAGTAACCTTATCTTCTCATGAAAAATTGACATCATAATAATCACCTATTTCATGAACTTACTATTGGAAGTCTATTGGGAAAGAAAGATATTGAGAGGCGGAGGGGGGTGTGAATCGGGATCTATAAATTATTTTTCCCTTCAAACAATTATCAAACTGATATCTATCATCACTAATCCTTATCTCAATAATATCATATATCAAATAAACATATTCTGTAATGATGTATTAGATATAATATACTAATGACAACCATAAACATGAAAGTAAATAAAAAATACATAACACAGATTTGGTAACTTAGGAACCCTCCAAGGTGAAGGTAAAACTAGGATGTAGATGACAACCACAAATCTTCACTACTTCAATAATAAGGTTTTCCTATTAGGGCTATAATTTAGATCACTTTTGATGATCTACCCTATGAGGGGTCTATCATGTTTAGAGCTTATAGACTTATTCAATCTACCTCAATTAAAGGTTTTAAAACTTACAAAAAAGTAAGCACTCTTTTAGGAGATTTGCATAGGTCTATTAAGACCACTTTGTTAATAGATTTACCCTAATTCCATTTTTTAATATGTATTAGTACCTGATCCTTCAGTTAGCACTCTAAGACTTCATTACAGATCTCCTCTTTCCAAACTTTGATCCTTTCTCTGATCTGATAAAACTCTATTCTCCACTTCACTTCTCTTCTTGGCCACTCTTGTCTAATTCTCTTTTAGAATTTTTCTTTAAGCATCCAAAATTTTCTTCTTGTGCACTAAAAATAGGGTTTGGATCCTCCCTTTATAACCAATTAGAGAAGGTTCTAGATCAAGATCAATGATCTAGATTTCTCTCTTTTGCCACTTAAACCTTCCATTTTTATGATTGGTTAAATACCTTGCATAGGGATTAATGATCCATGCCAAAATGTGTAATCATCTCCTTAAACTACTCTTCAATCATTAAAACATGCATTAAGTCAGCCAAAATTAGTTTCCCTCAATTCCAAACAAATATGTCAACACTAGGTTGCTTGGCACATGAACACTCTGACACTCGGTCATGACCAATCATCATGTTATCCCTCAGGTTCTAACTTCTCATCATTTACTCTATAACTTGACATGAACCACTTTCTATTTCACTAAGCATGCATATGATTCTATTTCAATTGACATATATAGGAGTACTCAATGACCCTAGACTTGATATGCAATTAACAATTTCTTGGCTCAAACTAAATATGAATAAGTATAAATACATTGTTCAATCTTCATTAGATGGCTCAGTCACAGTGATGATCGACCAACTCTGTCATAGTAATCACTATGTGTTTGACACTAATAGACAAAAAATTGTAGGGATCAACAATCTCCTCCTTTGACATTAGTGGCAAAAACACTTTGTCATGATTCAACATTACATCCAAAATAGTACACCCCCTTAGAATATGACTTGATCTTCAAAATACTTGAATATATACAACTTATATACATGAGTTACATACTATGCGTATCCATTACACAATTTTCAAAGAGTCACACCTTTGATTATCTCCATTTCCCCTTTGATAGATATTCCCCCATACGTGTACACTTGTTTTTGTCACTCATGGTTGCTAGGGAGAAGGGGTTAAACCATACTTGTCCAAAAATGGTTTGTGAATCTGTATAAACATTGCTAGAGCATTATCCAAACTTGATCTAAAAGATTCCAAAACTAAAATTTTAATTTCTAGTTGAGCAGCTAGGTCAACTAGACTTTATGTAGTAGAGAGATGTGAATCTCTAATTTCTATCTCCTTTGCAAGAGATAACTCTCTTTACATCACCTCTAAATGAGGTATCAACATTGATTGAATGGAAATTTTTTTTTCTCTCATTCTACTATCCATGGCTTATAATTTAGCCAATCTCCCTTGAGTAAAAATCAATTAGTTAAAATCAATAGAGTTGGAGCTTGCATCCATGCTCAAATAATGTTTTGTAGATTTAAGATCTAACTACAATTTCTCAATCTGATCTTGAATGTCTTGTGTGAATCTCAGTACATCACACAATATGTTATACAAAATTTGAATATTCTTTACTACTCCTATATTATTTACAAGGTTAGAAAGTTCAACATACCTTATAGCAATTTTTGTTGACACTTTCTCCAAAACTTTCTTCTCAAAAATATTTTTAGACCAATGTAATAACTTCTCATTTACATCTATATCATCATTATTAATCTTCTCTACAATATGCACTAATTGGTCTATGATTGGAACTTTCCCATCAACATCTTTAATATTACAGGCATCAACAAAAATATCTTTTATTTCCTGTAGTATGTGTCTTTGTTGATGTCCCCCTCTCAATTTTTCTTGTTTGATCTTGCTGGCCAAGAGATATTGCAATATTTTCATTTTCTTTTAACTTATTTTATTAGTATCATTCTTTAGGAGCACTATAGCTTTATCCAACATTACAAGGTTTCCAAGTGACCTTGCCTTCTTCTTCTTCAACATTTTCTTTGTATGTGTGTTGCTGCTTGGAAATGCTAGCTGAAGAGAGTGCGGTGAAATATCAACACTTGACGTCTATGGTTATTTTGTTCCACTAGCATCATTTTCTACTAAAGAAAACTCCTTCTGAGTTATAATCGCCTATTTTTCAAGTGTACCACTTATCTTAGCTTTAAATTATGTAGAAGGTTCTATACTTGATACATCTCTTTCTCTATTTCCTTCTAGTGTTGACCATGTTCCTTGGTCAATGCATCACTTTTAGTCTTTGTCTCCTTAATTTCATTTGCAAGAGTTCCTGAGACTAGTTCTTGTAACTCACCAATATTAGAATTATCTACTTGTGCATTCTTCTCATTAGTCTAACCCTTTATGGTATGATCTACCTTAGTAGGCTTTTCACCTCTCTTCTCTTCAATTGTCCATGCACTTTGTTCCTCAACATCTATAATTAATGTCTTTTATTCCATTCATTACTATTGTTCATTGAAGTGAAAAACAAGAATAAATATTTCAATTATTGACACAGTTACTTGTTGCTCCATTCCTTGCTCTCCAATATTTGGATATTCTTTGATTTGAACAATAACTAGATTGGATGTATCAATCAAAGTATATTTGATATATTTTGGAGCTTTATCCCCTTGTTATCACTTGATAGACACTATCTTTTCTAGCTCAGTTGACACTTGAGTCACATTAGGAATAGTACTGTTAGGGTTTCATCCTCAATGATGACTGTCTCTATCTATTTTTCCTTATCTTGAAACATTTTCTCAAATGTCTCTACTAGTTGTTCAACATCATTATATAGATCTTTTGTATTATCCAATTCAACTTTCTCATCTTCCTTTTCCTCTTCTACTAGGGTTGGCATTAACCCAAATGCTTTCTTCCATACAAGTTTTCTTTCTTGTACTACCTCTTCAATTATATTCCTCAAAATTTTGTATGCTCTAGTTTTAGGTACAAATTTCTTTGTAAAATCCCTTAAGGCTATAGACATATGAGCCTTTCTTAAATTTGGAATTTTTTGGGCTAGAGTTGTTTCCCTTAGTTGTCTATCAGTAGTCAATGCCTATTTCCATTTAGAATCCATTTTATTATATAATTCCTTTGGTAGTTCTTTACTTAACTTGATGGGAGTATACTTAAAGTTTACCATCATATCCAAAACTACTTGTTCAAGCTTTTCTTTATCTCCTTTATCTAATGAATCATATTTAACATACTTAAATCTAGTAAGGCTTCCTAGACTTTGAATATTCTCACATACATTTTCTATATCCTAAGGAGGTTGTCTAGGTACAATCTAAAATTTACTCAGATCATTAGATTTTTTTCTTTTTCCTTCATCATTTTCTTCTTCATTATCAGGCTTCACAATAAGTTTCCTCCCCAGCCTCTTCTTTTGACCTTGCTTGGTCTCCTTTGCCTCTAGTTTCCTCTTCTTGGGAGACTTTCCCTTTGCTATCTTGGTGAAATTTATTTTTCCTTTCTCTAGCCTAGTAGTTGCAGGATATGTTGCCTTTGATCCTTCTCTTATCACTCTTCTTTGAGGTGTAGAGGAGGGTCGAGTAACCACTTTTGTCAAAATTTGGTTGACCTTTGATCAACAATTACAACCTTCTTGCCTTTAGGTTTCCAAGGCTTAGCAACCACTAATTATTTCCCTTAAGATTCATCTTCTTCACCATCTTCATTACTCTCATGATCTTCCTCTTCACCTTCTATAATTTTAGGGGTGTCTCTCTAAGTTTTCCTTCTAAATCTTGTATCATTTTCTTTCGCTTCTTGTCCATCTTAGGGACCTTTGTTTGCATCAACATCTTGATATTCATAGTTGCATATGTGTCAAATGACTCAACATTCTTGTCAATTTGTTTTGATAACAATGTTGTCACTACTGTAGACACTTCATCAAAATTAACTTTATATTGAATCGGTCTCAACCATGCAATCCTCAGCATAACAACTTGAGCATAGGTGTAGTTAGTATCCACCATGAAAAAAATGTGATCATAATAATGATAAAAAACCGAATTAGGTATTCTCATCCTATTTTTTATTTTTCTCTTAAATTCATGAAAATAACCATTCAAAATTGTCTCCTAATTTGTCAATGTAACCATTAATTTGCTTGGTTACAAGCCTAGTCTTGTCCCATACAACTTCACCAATGGTACAAAATGAATTTTATACATAAAAGAATATGTACAATATGAGTGAGCCAAACTTACATGAAGTGTTCTTTTCTTTTCTGATGGTCCCTAAATTCTCAGCTAGTTGGATCAACTATAACTTGAGAAAATCATAGTTATGATCCTTTTTGAAAGTATTATAACCCAAATCTATAGCTATGCAAGGTATGCTATTCAATTGACTTATAGAATTTGTGAGAAATCACTCAAACTACAAACTTGATAATAGCATCATCAATTGCATCAATTAATATCCTATGACCATTCTAATTTTCCTTGGTAAGCTCTTCAATCACATTTCTAGCTTGGCATGACATAGTCTTCACTCAATCTAGGTTAGGGTATCCACTGACTTGGTGATCTTCACTAGCCCATTTTCCAGCCACACCTTCATGTCATGTAGCCTACTCAAAATTATCTTGATCTACTCAAATTTTAAAACTTTAGGAAAGGCTAGTGTACAGGTAATCCCTTTCTTAGAAACCACTTTGTTTTCTTCCTTCAAAACTCCATTCTCACATAACTTGTCATAATCATTTCTTGGCTCAAAATCTCTAATTTTTTCAATCTTACACATATAGCAAGATCATACATCACGTACCATAATGACTTGTGGAGTAATAAATGATAACACACCAAACATGTCTCCATTCATCGTGATCTCAAGGTATTCCCTGAATTTTGATGGAGGGCACACATTATTACACACAATTTGGGCATTACTATCCTCGAATGCATCCTTCTTTCCATATATAGATGCAGAAGATGTCATTCAAAATTAGGGTTTCTAAGCTTCAAATGATTTCACAAAATAATGTACTGGGTTCCAATAAACTTTGCAAACTTACTCACTTTTGATAAGTGAGTCAAATTGTTCCAATGAGTATCACCTAGATCCAATGAGTGCTAAGTATTCCATTTATTCTCATGAGAGATGGATTCATTTTTAATCATTACTCATGAAATATGGGTCAATGAGTTTGACTCAAAAAATACGTAGTTAAATCCTAATAGTAATATCACAATTACTCACTTTTGTCGATGACACACACATGATCTTTGCAAACTTAGCACAAATTACTTTGGAATTTCCTTTGAATTACTCTATAAACTCTAAATCACTGGGTGAATAAATAAATGAACAAAAAATATACAATATACTCTCAAACAGTTAAAATACCCTAGTATTTAATATTCCATACATATAGTGGGTAGATATAAAAATGTATTACAACTGTCTTGACATCCATTAGACAACTCAACATTCATACTCCATTCACTAGCTCACTCACGATACCAACTCATTCATAACAACATTTATATTTCCAAACATAGCTCATTCAACATAGCAACTTCATTCATATTGTGACTCAGTCACAACTAACATCTATATTGATGCTCAACATTAGCTATGCTCCAACTTGGTATATGTGCACTTTGCTTGGTTCACACTCTAGAACTATCCTAATGCATCTCATCTTATGTAGATATGGACTTCACTACATAAAATATTGGGAAATAATGTATGGTAAATAATTTGAAATAAAATTCCTCACATACCTCTATTTTTTAAGTTTGAGGTAGTTTGATCACCTAATCCATTGGACTGGGTGATCTCTGTTTCATTGGTTCCACTATTGTTTCCTTCATCCTTCTTTCTCATGTTTGATTCTTCTCATTTCTTGTCTATTCTATATCAACTTTTCCTTTTCCTTTGTTTTGTTCATTGCTTAGTGCTAGCGCTAGGGTCCTACAATTTTTGCTCAAATATCCAATCTTATGACAACTATAACATAATATTCATCTAACTCTTGGATTTACCTCTTAAATGTGTCCTGATATAGCTTTCTACAATATGACCATATTCACCACAATAATGACAATTTTACCATGTTTTGTAATCCAAATTGTATAAGTTATCTTACTTAGGTGCATTTCCTTACTTCTTGGTTTTCCAGTTAAGTTTTTCCTTTGATCTACACTCTTGAGCTCTATGTCCATACTTCTGACAATTGTAGCAATAAACTTCAAATCTAGGTGTAACTAGTTTATTGTTGACTTTGGATATACACTCATGCTTGATGTCCTTGCTTCTCACAATTAAAACAATATCCATTAAACTTAGGCTTTGGGTTTTTCTTATCAGTCTTGTTTATGGTTTTATGTCCTAGTTTTTCACAAGTATAGCATGTATGCTTATTGTTCTTAGGCTTTGCATTTCTCTATTATCCACTCTTCAATGATTCTCCTTCCTCAGTAGATGTGTCATGGGGTCCTCATGGGTCCTCTTTGTGATCTTATGAGCTCTTCATAGTATGTCATAGATTCTTTGGATTTGTTCAACCTTTCAATAAGTTCCTTTTTAGATCTCAATTCATTCCTTAGAGGATCATTCTCAGATTTCATATTTGCAATCTCCACATCTTTCCTATTGAGTTCTTGATTTGCACTTAACAATTGGTTGAGCATATCAAATTGCTTGTGAGCGAGTTTTTTCACATCATAAATTCTTTCATCAAGTCTTGTGGCCATTTGTCTCTTGTCTTCATCAACCATTGTCTTGTCTTCCTCATCTTTCTTTTTATATTTATTTACTTAACATAGTCTTATTGATTGGATTTCATGCTCTCTCTTTAGTCCTTTTATCTCATCATTTAGTGTATTGTTCCTTTCCAATAGATCTTCTATTGTTGCATCACTTTCACTATAATTTCTATCATCAAGTAGTCCTTCAATGTCTTCTTCTTGATATTGAGTGTCATTCTATTGGATCACTAACCCCTTCCTTTTCTTTAAGGATTTTTTCAATTCCTCTCTTGCTACTTCAAGTTGCTACAGTGCAAGATGTATGCCAAGCTTTTGGTTTTCAATGATCTTTTCCAACTTATAAGTCTCTATCTCCAATCTCCAAGATCTTGACTCTCAAGTGGTTAGACTTCTGCTAGGAGAACTATGCTTTGATACCAATTGTTGGAATTCTATTGAGAAATAAAGATACTAAGGTGGGTGGGGCTAGAGGGGGTGAATGAAGATCTATAATTTTTATTATCATTGAACAATTATCAAATTGATATCTATCACCATTAACCCTTATCTCAATAATATCATATATAATATAAACATATTCTATAATGATGTATAAGGTTTGATCTACTAATCACAAGCATAAAAATGAAAGTAAATGATCAAAACATAACACAAAGATTTGGTAATCCAGAAACCCTCCAAGGTGAAGGTAAAACTAGGGTGGGGATGACACCCACAAATATTCACTATTACAGCTCTAAAGGGTGCCTGTTAGGGATACAATTTTGATCACTTTTGATGATCTACCTTATGAGGGGTATGCCCGATTAAGAGATTATAAACTTATTTATTCTACATTGATTAAAGGATTTAAAACTTACAAAAAAGTAAGCACTCTATTGGGAGATTTACATAGGCCTTTAAAACCCATATATTAAGAGATTTTCCCTGATTCACTTTGCTAGAATGTATTAGTACTTGGTCCTTTGGTTAGCACACTAATGCTTGATTACTGATCTCCTCTTTCCAAAATCTAATCCTTTCTCTGACCTGATAAAACTCTATTATGCACTTCATTGCTTTGATTAGTCACTCTTGTATGATTCTCTTTTAGAAATTTTCTTTAAGCATCCAAGCTTTGCTTCTCACACACACACACTCACCATACTAAAAATAGGGTTTGGATCCTCCTTTTATAACCAACTGGAGAAGGTTCTAGATCAAGATCAATGATCTGTATTTATCCCTTTTGCTTCTTAAACCTTCCATTTTTATGATTGGTTAAAACCCTTGTATAGTGATTAATGACTCATACCAAAATGTGTAAGCATCTCCTTAAATTACCCCTCAATCATTAAAACATGCATTAAGTTAGCCAAAAATGGTTTACCTTAGTGTTTGTGCAATTCAAACAAATATGTCAACACTGGCTTTCTTGACACATGAATACTCTAACACTCGGTCATGACTAATCTTCATGCTATCCCTTGGCTTTTGACTTCTCGACATTCACTATATAACTCAACATGAATTGCTTTCTATTTCACTCACTATGCATAGGATTCTATTTCACTCAATATATATAGGAGTACTTAACAACTATAGACTTGCTTGGAAATTAATAATTGCTCAGCTCAAACAAAATATGAAAAAGTCTAAATACATTGTTTGGCTATCATTAGATGGCTTGGTCATAGTGATGAGTGACCAACTCCCCTATAGGAATAACTATGTGTTTGACACTAATAGATAACAAATTGTAGGGATCAACACATACATACATATAATATGGTTCCATAACTATAAGAAATAATTAAATCACTTTTGTTATAACAATCCACAAATAGAATGTATTAGATAAAACTCTATTATCCACTAGAATGTATAAAAAAAGGTAAGAGAATGCGGAGTCTCAATGGTCCTCTAAACAACAAAAAATACTAAAATCCCTGGAAGCTCATTTAGTGACTCTTCTCTTGATCAAGAGGACATTGATAAATATAGAAATGGAAAGGACTTTAGAAAGATGATGGAGGAAAAGGAAATATGTTTCCTTAAAGTCTCTCAAGAAGAAACTAAAATAACTATCAACTTTAACATTGAAACTACCATAACTAAAGAATAAAAAATACCCATCTCTGTTCTCACCAAAAATCTGCATGTTTTACAAGCTCAAATGAAAGAGATGATGAAAGAGAAATAAATACATGTTATAGAGTACTCTTTAGACACAAATTGACCTTTTTTCTTTTGATAAGGATTTTCATATGCCTTCTTTTCCTATAAGAATTGAAATTCCCAAATTTGACAAATAGATGGGTAACTCAAATCCATAAGGCCATATCAAAGATTTATGTTCTCTTTGCACAAATTTTATGCATGATTAGACATACATAATGTGTCTCTTTCCTTTTAGTATGGGTGGACATGATATTGAGTATTTTTCTAAACTACCTATTCGAATAAAGACATTTTAAGAACTTGCTGAACTATTCTTGTGACAATATGCTTACAACATTAAATATTTAGTGACAATAATTGATATTTGTAACATTAAAAAAAAATTAGGATATTTTTTTAAACCTTTCTTCATAGATGGAGGAAGGTATTCTTTAGGTATCCAAAACATATTCCTAAAATTGAAAAGATGAACATATTGATAAACAACCTTATTCATGAAATTAATTACAACATCTAATTACAAGGACCACCTTCATTTGACAAAATGGTGAAAAGTGGTTTAAGAATTGAGGATGTACTTCTTAAGAAAGGAGAAATTTCACTATAAAAGGAAACTAAACATGGATGTAGAGCAGGAAAGGATAAGAAAAAATATTGGAACAAGAATTGAGATGTTGTAAATGATGTAGCTGTTGATGCTACAAATCCAAAACCCAAGTCAACTATCTTCAATCTTATCAACAGTATGCAAGAAACCAAATTTTCTCAAAATTATACACCAACACCCAATAATTGTGGATAAATTATGAGAAAAAGGCCTTGGGAACCTAGACCAAAGAATAATCTCACACCTTTAGAAGAGTCTCTTGAATCATCTTTAAAGACACTTCTTCAAAACAACATCATTACATTGCTAGATAATGTATGACCTTATGAACCAGAAGTGAAACCTAAATGCTCAAGAAATAATGATTATGGTGATTACCATAAAAATAAAGGTCATAAAATCAAAACTTGTATGAAACTAAAATATCTCATCCAATACTTTATTAGTAGAATTGACATTGTTGTGGATGGACACAACTCAAATCTTGATCATAAATGGTCTATAGAACCATTTCTAAAATATAAAAAGGATTAGTTTTATCTAAATATAAGAACAAGGCTAAGGTAAACTATACCTCCATAAATGATGATAACCTTATCAACATTATCAACCTATTTTCTCTTAATACTAAAATTTGATTATTGTTAATAAGAACAAATACTGTAAATCCAAAAATGCTGTAATGAGGTCCCAAGCTAACATAACTCTTAAAGGAGTTAGATCTTCATGTATGAATATAAAAAAATAAATCAAATGTAACTACTGACAAGACTTCAACATCCAAAAATTTGTCTTCATCCAATGCTATAAGTTACAATGTCATTTAATAATTGCAACACACCAACACATAAATCTTGATCTTTTTATTACTAAGAGTCTCATCCACTCACAAAATATTCTAAATAAATCCCTCACTAAATTAAATGTGCCTGAAGACTTATATTTGGAGTGGTTTCAATTTATGGTGAGCTACTTGACCTCATCAAATTACTTATCCTTTTCTAAAGGTGATGACATCTCATTGAGTCACCCACACAACCAACATTTTCATATTGAAGTTATAACCCATAAGTCTCATGTTAAACTTGTCTTGATAGATGAAGGGACTCATATAACTTATGAACTTACAATGTTATGAAACAACTAGGTTTCTTTGAATATGAAATTGATCCTTACAAGAATATTACTATCAAAGATTATGATTATGAAGAGTGATAATCTAAAGGTCTTCTTGTATTACTAATACAATATAGGATCTCTGGAGAGAAATGTGTTTTTTCAAGTACTTGATACTCCATTGGAATATATATTCTGTTGTTAATACCATAGACACATGAGATGCAAGTTTTACCTTTGAAATATTGTTAATGTGTCAAGTTTCTTTACAATGTAGTTGAGGTCACTATTCCTAATGATTCTAGTTATGGTTATAGTGATTTGAAATAATATTCTAATGTTTTTGTACCTCACACTAGGGAAGCTACTACAAATTTTGTTGTTAAGTTGAAAGAATTTGAGAAATCACTTGAAATAGAGGAAATAATATTGGGGGAGTACAAGCTAGATCATGTATTATCTTTGACATCTCTTCCCTAATATCCTTTCTATTATGCAAGACCATCTGAAGACATGAGACCATCTACATCCCAAGGTAATTTTATTCATGATGGTGATTTTTTACAATCAACTATTCATCTTAAGGAAGAAAACAAATAAATTTTTTTCCTTATGTGGTTATATAAAGGATAAGACGAGAATAGATAAGTCAAATATTATGAGATATTAGCTGAAAAGTATGGAAAGGCATATAAAATAATGCAATGTATAGGAAATAATAATGAAGGCTTGGTAAAATCCATAAAATTTGAGTTTAGGAATCTAAAAGAGAGAATAAGTCCAAACTTCAAAACAAAAAAAATTCTACTTTACCGGAAAAAAAGGTGTACCAGTCTTGAAAATCATGAGGATGAATCTAAAGAAGAAGACCCCTTTTCCAATTCTAGATGAACTCTCTTGCTTACTTCATGATAACTTGGAGCATCATTCACAAGTATACACAACTAAAAGAGAGAGTGAATATGAGGAAGATGCTCCAACATGTTAGATTACATCTAAATAACTGTCTAATATCTTAATAGGGAACCTTGAATACCAGGGAGAACTATATAGACCTAAATACTTTGAGAGGGACAAAGCTACACCATAAAATAAACAAGCTTCACTAGAAGAACCTAATCAAGAATAGATAGTGAAACCATATGAATAGATAGATGATGAAATCAATCAATTAAATGAGAAATCTTAACATAATGGCAAAGAAGGAGAATGGGTACCTATGACTTTAAGGGAGTATTTAAATTTACCTCCTTAAATTTAGATAGACCCTCATGAATATTAGTTTGATTCTTTATCTCAAGCAACTAAAGATAAAGAAATATATGTTGCCCATAGTTATGCACAAAAATTAAAAGTAGGAAAAGGATCTCTTTCTAGATCAGATGAGTTAAGACTCTAATAATCTAATGTATGCTTTATCGATGTTGTTAGGACTTGTAATAGTTTGAACACACTTATGCAAAATATTACTCTAGAAATTGATTTATTTGTCTAAGATTTTGATGATCTTACCATAAATGTATTTGAACTAACTGAGTCCCTATCCCTCATGCATCTTGAGCTAATAAAATGAAATTACAATGATCAATCTATTAAAGTTTATATATCCAACATGATTATGCTCTATCATGTTACCATAAAATCATTGAAATTGTAACATCTTCCACCAACAAACCAATTGTGAATATGATAGAGGTGGATATCAAATATCTTAGTCTCAAATATAAGAAAAAAAATTAAAAAATTTACGATGGTAAAAATAACATTGTGATAATTTCAGAATAAAAAATAGTAAAAATAAAAGATTTATTTGAAGATGAAAACCTCCTCGAGGCACCTGTGGATGAGATACTTGAAGCCTTTAAGAGTCACATCTATGATCATTCATTAGTACTAATAGAATCAACATATCCAATTAATATAGAAATTGAAGATTCACCAAATATCATACATATAGTTCTATCCTTATAACAGGAAAATAAAAACAATTCATAGATTTCTTTAAAGAGAAGAAGGTAAATTTTATATGGATATACTTAGATATGCTAAGTTTAGACACTGATTTAGTCATGCATCATTTGTCTATTGTACCAAGAGTCATATATATGAATCTAAATATAATAAAGATTCATTCTCATGTATAATTATTGATCAAATATGATCTAGAAAAGTTATTTAAAGAAGGATTCATAAGGGCTATAAACTATGCTGAGTGGATCTATAACTTAGTACTAGTATCAAAACTAAATAAATCAATTGGTGTATGCACAAATTTTAGGGATTTATATGAGGCATTTCTAAAAGATGACTTTTCACTCACAAACATTGATATGAAAATGGACATAACTAAAAGCTATGAGATGTACTCTTTAATAGATAGAATTAGAAGATTTGGAAGAGACGAATTTCACTTGTGCTTGGGGAATATTGTATTGGAATCTCATGTCCTTTGTCTTGAAAAATGCTAGAGAAATATATCAATATTCTATGATGACTATTTTCATGATATGATGCAAAGGACAATGTAAGACAATATAGATGTCCGTCTGGAAAAATCCATGCAATAGAGAACACATTTGGTAGATTTGAGCTTTACTTTATATCATATAGAACAATTTAGAATTAGGCTAAATCAAAAGAAGTGTGCATTGAGTTACATTTGGAAAACTCCAATCTATAATATGGTCCATCTCTCAACTATTACATAAATCACAACTTTTCACCAAAAAAATCCATAAGGAGACACATATAAATAGAACAAAGATCATGGTAAGAGCTTGAATAAGATAAAAGAGTAACTTTCTAGTCTACTAATTTTGATTCATCCTATGTAATGCTCTGCCTGAAGATCCTTAGAACAAGTATAAACATAAGCCAAGATTATTTAAAAAAAAAAAAAGTATGGATACACATGACATATGACATATGAGGATCACAAAGATCGCAACAGAAAACTAAAAAAACATCTAAACTCTAACTAATCTCCAAACACCACTATTGACCAAAACAACTAACCACAGAAGGACACAAATGATTTTGAATATGAAACATTCTAAAATCAAAGTGCAATTCCAAGGTATTCAAGAACATTGAAGAGGGTAGCCAAAAAACCTCCCAAAAACTTCCAATCAAACTAAAAAGTACCTACTATTCACTCAAACATGTTTTTCCAAAAACCTAGATGATTTTTTAATTCAACATTGTGCGATACTTTCCAATATTGTATGACCTTTGTAAAGAAGGAGTGAGATACTTTTAGGGTCTGGGTGACACTTCTTCTAAAGATGTGTGATACTTAAAAAGTATTATATGATCTTTTTCAATGGGAATGTGATACTTCAAAGTATCACAGAATAGTTTTCTTATGGGAATGTGATACTTTCTAGTATTGCATGATTCTTCTTCTTTGAGTGTGCGATACTTTAAAGTATCACCCAATGTTCACACATGGTCCCGCAAGGAAAGTAAGAAATTCTCCAAGCACAAACAAAGGGATACAACAAGAAGTTAGAACCTCCACACTTGGGAGTACCAGATCTATAGTCAAGGCATAGACACTCAAAAAAAATTACAATATGGAAACTTCATCTAACCATCTAACATAGTAGTGAAGGGAAAGAACTAAAAACAACATTGAAATGTACTAAAATGACAAGCTAAGTGCATGGTTTGTCCCAATTGTAATAGCATCATGAGACCTCAAAGACCCTAGCCATCCACCGTACATAACATCACAAACTACCAACTAGATAGTCAGAGTTGTCTTATAAGAACACCACTACTAAAGCGTAATAACATCATAAGAATTGGAAATCTAACATGCCAAACTAAAAGCAATAGATACTCCAAATAAGAAGATTACATCATCAAATCATATGATAAATATCATAATAAGGAGATGCATCAATACTAACATCATCTAAACATAATATATAAGCATTCTAAAGAAAGCACAAATCACAAGAAAGCATATTCCAGAACCCAAAGTATCAAGTGAAAATATCCAGCAATGGTCACACTAAGATAATAGATAGTCTTTGTACACTCGTCCCTGTATGTGTTAATTATGGCATGTTGATCAAATCCACTTCAACATAGTCATTATATGCAAAACTATCCTAGAATGAACATTGAACCATTCATTCAAAATAATTTGGCAAATCAACATGTTTCCTTCTAACTGTATGGATTTTTCTATTGCTCTCAGAATGAGAAGCCAACAACCATACCTCTAGTACGAAGGATTTTGTAAAGCTATATGAGAATGTAATATTAAATCTATATGAATTACAATTAAGCTAAGAAATAAAAGAGCATACTAATCTAAATGAATGCATATTAACATTAATATGAGATTATAATGCAAGAAATTAAGCTATGATGTATGAGAAAATGAGTAGATATTCCAACGTAAATTCAATGCAAATTCAATTCAACCTCTATAATGAGGAATTGAAGGCTCCTTAAATGTAATCCCAAGATTGATCAACGATCGAGATCAATTGGAATGAATGGTCAAGATTGAAGATGAGACTCAGTCAGAATGGAAAACTCCTTGTGTAGATGAAGTTAACTATTTCAGATTTGAGTGTGATGAAGAGTTAACTGATTCTCTTGTAAGTGTGAGAGAAAGTTAACTAATTTAATTCTATTTTGAGAGATAGTTCACTCAAAATTTCCATTTATCAACTGAAGAGAAGATTTGGAGAGAATATTTAATTTAATAAAATAGGATATGACCTCATAAATGCATATTTTTAATTAATTGAATAATTAAACTCAATAATTAACATAAGGACATTATCTTATTAAATTAAATACATATTTAATTCCTTTGTAAATTAGCTAAAGAAGTAATTTTAATTTAATCAAGGTATGAAGACTTATAATTAAATTAAACTTAATTAGTAGGTTTAATGTAGCTAATTTGAGTTGATACTTAGGAATTAAATAAAGAGTTGACTAATGCATATTAGGGTTTTCTACATCTGACACTTAGGTCAAGTAGTTATAATAAGGATCATTATTACCTAGCAAAATAAGACTTAGGAATGTTTGAATAGACAAAAATTGGTTAACATAGCAATGTGACAATTTTGGGGTATTACATTTGCCCCTCTTTGAATGAATGTGTGAGCAACACGTTCAATTCAAAGAAATCAAAAGTATGATGCATAGATCAAGAAATGAGATTGGTTTTGAAATTGATGGTACAAAGACCAATTGATAAGATTTTTAAGGTTATCTTCAGAATGAAGCTTAACCATAAGGGATCTAGATAGAACACCTAGATACCAAAATTAATAAGCTTTTTAAGGTTATCTCCATAATGAAGCTTAACGTTAGATGATCCAAATAGAACACCTAGATACTGAAATTGATAAGATTTTTAAGGTTATCTCCAAAATGAAGCTTAACCTTAGGGGATTTAGATAGAACACGTAGATACCAAAATTGATAAGCTTTTTAAGGTTATCTCCAAAACAAAGGTTAACCTTAGGAGATCTAGATAGAACACCTAGATACCGAGATTAATAAGACAAAGATTGTCAAACTTCACAAAATTGTTTCCAAAATGAGACTAAACTCTCAAGAGTTAGGGTTTAGATTGTCCTAATACCTATCCATTGAATAGTGATCAAAAGAAAAAACTTAGAATTATCCCTAGAACGAGGCTTAATTTACAACAAGAGTTAGGATTATCTCTAGAAAAATGCTTAAACCTTAGCATGAATTTGGAATTATCTCCAAAATGAAGCTTAATTCCCTAGAGTCCAAATAGAACATCTGAATACTAGTCCATAAAAGATAACAAGATCCAATTATGAGTCATAGAATCATCCCCAGAATGAGGCTTGATCCTCAGAAGTTGAGGTTTAGACTATCCTAATACCTATCCATCAAACTCTAACAAGAACTATTATAAGATTGATGAACTAATTAGAAGATAAGATAGATGATATAGATGCCAGATAAAAGGGAACAAGATGCCACAAATGATGAGGACATAAGATTTAGATTGAATTGAAGCCAGATTTGAAAAGATTCAATGATGTAATCATCCTACCTCCTCAAGAGAAAAGTCAAAAGATGACACACTAGAATAGTGATGCAGAGTAGTAGATTGATAGATACTAAAGAAATCAAAGATTTAGAAGAATATAGAACATATCAAAAAAATTTGAAGAAAATTTGGAGTCAATTTGGAGCAATTTGTTAGGATTAAACCATAGACAGAAATAAAAATTACATGCAAATATAAACAATATCAAAAAATAATAGATCACATAGAAAAGAACACAAGACACCAAGATTTAATATAGTTCATCCAATCCCTGGGCTATGTCCACCAAACAACAAGTTTGATATTATTGTTATCCAATGATTATAAACTAATTAAAATCTGTAATCCCTTATAGCTCAATACTACCGCAAGAACCAATTTTTGCATCACCACACTAAAATAATTCCTAACCCTAAGCCCTTTTGTACACGTATTTTTAGCTCTTTATGGTTATAATTAATAATTATATGTTGGCCCAAAAATCCTGATAAAATAAGGCCTAAAAATCTTGAACCCCACCAAGGAATTATGGAGTATGTACAATACTTCCCTAATCAGTCACCATAATCTAACAATCTCCCACTTGGAGATTGATCTTGTAACTATGGCGCTATTCCATGAGGCTCCCACTGGATCAAAGCACCCTAGACTCTGTTGTTCTTTTATTCAATGTCAGTCTAGAAGACCAATCAAAGCTAAAGAGGAGTTCAGCTTCTCCCTTATTACTATATTTGTAAAAATATCTACTGGATTGTCATCTGTATGTATCTTGTCTAGCTTTAACTATCCATCATCCAAAATTGATCAAATGAAATAGTACCACAAATGTATGTGTTTGGTATTTGAATGCGGAGCTGAATTCTTTGCAAGATGAATGACACTTTGAGTATCTATAAACTAATAATTATCCTTTTGAGGGTGTCCCACTTCTTCTAAGAAGAACTGAAGCCATACCATCTCCTTAGCTACCTCTGTAGTAGCAACATACTCTACCTTTGTAGTGGATAAAGCATTAACCTTCTATAACCTAGAAACTCAACTCATGGCTGCCCCACCAATAGTAAAGACATAACTTGTAGTTCTCCACTTGGTATCAATATCCCCTACCAAATTTGAGTCAACATAGCCTTGTGAATTAGTAATAGATCCCTCAAAGTATAAAAACTTACTGAATGTTCCTCTTAGATATCTGAGAATCCATTTAACTACATTCCAATGCTCAATTCTTGGATGACTCATATACCTACTAACCACTCTCACTGCATGTGCAATATCTGGCCTAGTACATACCATAACATACATCAAGCTTTCTACAACTAAAGCATTGGGTAACTTGGACGTCTTATCCTCCTCTTCCTGTGTCTTGGGACACATCTCCTTAGTCAACTTCAAATGACCAGGTAAAGGTGTGCTGACAGCTTTAGCATTCTTCATAGAGAAACATTACAACACCTTCTCAACATAATCAGCTTGAGATAGCGTCAATTTCTTGTTCTTCCTATCTTTACAAATCTTCATACCAAAGATTTGTTTTGATTCTCCCAAATCCTTCATAGAAAATGCATGTGCTAACTGATGTTTCAACCGCTTAATTTGATCCATGTTGGATCCAGCTACAAGCATATCATCAACATATAAACATAAAAGAATGTAGCTATCATCATCCAACCTCTTAAAGTAAATAAAATGATTTGAATGACATCTACTATATCCATGCTTGTGCATAAAATTATCAAATTTTAGATACCATTGCCGAGGTGCTTGCTTCAAGCCATATAAACTTTTTTTCAATTTGCACACTAAGTTCTCCTTACCTTTGACCTCAAATCCCTGTGGCTGAGCCATATATTACTCTTCATCCAAATCACCATTAAAGAAGGTTGTTTTAACATCAAGATGCTCTAAATAAAAATATTTAGTAGCCACAATACTTAAAATAGTATAGATAGAAGTCATTTTAGCAACAAGAGAGAATATCTCATCAAAATCAATTCTTTTTTTCTATGCAAATCTTTTAACAACTAACTTAGCTTTAAATATTTCCTTACCTCCATCCTCTTCTTTTAATTTGTAAACCCACTTATTTTGTAAAGCCCTTTTACCTGCAGGCAACTTGCATAAATCCCATGTCTTATTTTTTAGCAAAAAGTTCATTTCATTATTCATTGCAAACTCCCATTGAATCTTAGTATCCACCTACACAACATCATCATAACATTTAGGTTCACTAGCATCGGTCAGTAAAATAGAATGCAACGAGGGAGAAAATAAAATTTAGAGGTCTAATTAGCCTTGTTGACTATCTAACATTCACTACTGTGTGTGGTATTTGTTGTTGTGGTTGTTGCACATCATGAAGAATGACTAGAACATCATCTTTTACGGTATCATCCAACATTACATAATCATTTTCTTTCTTCTCATGTTGTTGCAACAGATATTTGTGAAACACATTCTCATTGAATATGACATCCTTACTTCTTACAATTTTATGATTTTCAAAATCCCAAAGCCTATAACCAAATTCATTAATGCCATATCCAACAAATACACATTTCTTTGACTTAACTTCCAACTTGGTTCTATTTTTAGAATTTATATGAGCAAATGTTTCACAACTGAAGGTTTTGAGAAAAGAATAACTCACCTTCTTACTAGTCCATGCTTCCTCTAGAATACCACAACCCAAAGGAGTAGAGGGACCTCTATTAATCAAATATATAGCAGTATTGATAGCCTATGCCTACATGTTTAAGGGCAAGCCAACATGCAACCTCATGCTCATTGCATGCTCCATTATAGTCTTGTTCATGCGTTCAACCACTTCATTTTTCTGTGGAGTCCTTGGAACAATTTTTTGTATATGAATACCATTAGTGGAGCAATAATCTTCAAATTCATGATTGCAATACTCACCACCATTATTAGATCTAGGACATTTTAATTTCTTACCAGTCTCATTTTTAACCAAGCATTTCCATTATTTAAAAGTTTGAAATGCATCAGATTTCTATCTAAGAAAATAAACCCATACTTTTCTAGTTGCATCATCAATAAATGTAACATAATAATGAGAGCCACCAAGGGAAGATACTTGAGCTAGTCCTCATACATCGGTATATACAAGCTCTAATTTCTCCTTTTTATTTTCCTTTCTATTTTCCATACTCACAACTTTCACAAAAATCCATATTAACACATTTCAGAGTAGGTAAAACTTTGTTTGAGTGAAGTAATTTCATACCTTTCTCACTCTTGTGCCCAAGTCTATTGTGCCACAACGTTGTATCAAAATCTACAACATCTATTTGTTCTCCCTACTCAACTACAACAACTGTTCCTGAACATTCATTTTTCTCTAAAACAATTAAAGTAGAAAGAACAATATGATCTGTACAAAGATATAAGGTGTCTACTTTCACACCATTTGCTACTACAATGGAACCTTTTGAAAACCTTTCAATTTTTATCATTAAAAGTAACTACACAACCCTCATCATTGAGTTTCCTTGCTGAAATTAAATTCTTACTTAGCCTTGGAACATGTCTTACCTCATGTAGTAGCCAATGATTCCCATTCTGCAACTTAACCTTAACTTTTCCCTTTCTAACAATCTGATAGGGTTCATTATCCCCCAAATAAACAAGTCCAAAATCTCCTTTGACATAATCAATGAAATAACCTCTATGAGGTGTAGTATGAAATGAAGTACCAAAATCTAAAACCCATGAATCATCAACACTTTATAAAGACACAAAAAAACACCCTCTTCAGATTTGTTACTTACCACATTTGTCTCTTGTCTACATCTGGTTTATCTCCTTCATTTTTCTTTCAAGTCCAACAATATTTTTTTTATGCCCTGGTTTCCCATAGCACCAGTAGTCATTTGGTCCTCTCGATTGAAACCTCCTCCCCTTTGACTTTCCTCTTGATTTCCCATGATATCTGGAATTACTTCCTCTCTCAATCATTTTGCCTCAACTTTGTGATTTCAAAGCACCTTCTGATGTAGATCCACCTAAGGTTTTCCTGTGAGTTTCTTCACTCAAAATAACACCGACCACATCATCATATTTTAGGGTACTAGATCTAGAAACAAAATTACTCACAGCCATTACCAAGCCATTCTAGCTTTTAGGCAAAGAACAAAAAATTAAGAGAGCCCTAATTTATTCATCAAAATTGATACCCACATAAGAGAATTGACTAGTAATAGTATTAAACTCATTTAAATGATCTGCAACAGATCCACCTTCTATCATTTCCATATTAAATAAACGCTTCATGAGAAATACCTTGTTTGAAGTGGAGGTCTTTTCATATAGTTTCACTAGGGTTTGCATCAACTTTTCTATTTTCTTTGCTTTTGTAATATTAAATGCCATTGATGGTGCCAAGCATAATCAAATGCTTCCAAGTGCCTTTCTATATAAAATATCCCAGTCACCATTTCACATAGATCTGTAATTCTTGGTTTCGTCTTCCAATGGCTTCTATAAAACCTTCTAATAAAGATAGTCTTCCATTTGCATCTTTCATAATTGAAAGTTCTACCCATTAAAATTGTCAACCCTTAACTTACCCTCATTTTCCATCACTCACACTCAATTGTGAGACTTTCCTATAGAGGATAACTGAAAAAACAACTTGGCTCTGATACTACTTGTTAGGATTAAACTATAGATAGAAATAACAATTACATGCAATTATATAAACAATATCAAAAAATAATAGATCACACAGAAAAGAACACAAGACACCAAGATTTAATGTGGTTCATCCAATCCTTGGGCTACGTCCACCGAAAAATAAGTCTGATATTATTATGATCCAGTGATTACAAACTAATTACAATCCATAATTCCTTATAGCTCAATACTACCACAAGATCTAATTTTTGCATTGCCACAATAAAATTATCCCTAAATCTAAGCCCTTTTATACAAGTATTTTTACCACTTTAGGGTTAAAATTAATAATTATGGAGTATGTATAGTACTTCCTTGATCAGTCACCATAATCTAAGACAATTTTGAGGTCCAAAAGACCAAGTTTGACCAAGATTGACTCGAGTTAAATTTTTCCAAATTTTAAAAAAAATTAAAGAAATTTTGATTTGAATAGATTCCAAAATGCACAAAGTATTAGAAAGATGGACTACACAAGCATTCGATCGCATTAGTCCCAAAACTTTAAAATATAATTTTGAGTTGTTTAAGTGTGTTAGATTTCAAATTCGATCTCAAAAATGAGTTCAAAGTAGCCAGATTAGCTAAAGAGTAATTTTTACGCCAATTAGAGCACTTTGAAAAAATTAGGTTAACACCTATATAAGGGCCCAAAGGGTCATTTTCAATTCATTTGTGCTTTTGTCTTATGTGGAGAAGAGAGGTCCGAGGAGAAAGATGGTGGTCCTTATGAATTAACACCAATTCAATTCTCTTTCGAGGATGTCTCTCCTTGCACAAGCCTAATCACCCTTCGCGTGAAGAAGTACCCGGCCTGCACTTCTTTTCTTGGTTTTATTTTTGGTTATATTTTTGTGTCTTCACTTGTCTTGTGCATTTATTTGATACTGATCATTTGCCTATTGTGTTCATATGTATAGGTTACCTTTCTCAATATTAGATTCATGTCCCATTACCCACCTTATGGAGCTTTGTTGCGATAGCTAGATGATGATGACATGGAACACATTGATAGGCTCAGGTTATCATATCTTTGCCAGATCCTAGCTTTTTTGGTGAATCACAACCTTTTGACTACACTAGTGGAGAATTTCCATTTGGAGATGAACACCTTCCATCTACCTCAAGGAGAGATGACCATCACCCTAGAGAACATCTACAGGATACTATGGATTCCATTCCATGGGGCCACAAGTTTTTTATGACACAATGCCATGGACAGGTATAGAGGCACTAATTACCTTTTTTTAGGAGGAATTGATCATGGGCAGAGCAATCACATGGGATGAGCTAGTTCACACATGTGGGCCCACACACAGATTACCAAAAGGTTTAGGTATATTCATCAACTACTTCTTGATGCTAGATAGAGGGCAATGTGGGTTATGGTGCAGATGGGGCCAGATGCTACAGATGATGTTAGAGACACCTGAGAGATATGAGTGGGGTTAGTATATGCTTGCCCACATGTTCCATGAGATGCATGAGATAGTTTATCACTAGAGGAAGAGCATGGATGTTGGGGTTTATGTTCCTTAGATATGGGCATGGGAGCACTTGCTAGTGATGAGACCCATTTTTGCAAATGAGAGGCAACCCATGGAGCCCTACATATGCAGCTATAGAGGCTAGTTGACCCAAGCAACTCTAAGGAAGACTAAGCAATGGAGAGAATGATTAGACAACCTGATAGCAATTGTGTGACAACCGTGGAGAGAGACTGAGAATTGGGATGATGCACCCCGAGAGCTAAGACACATGTTCACTTCTCGACCACTGATAGGTCACTCTATACCAATTGTCGAGAGATTCCTTCTAACTCACATATGGTAACAGTATGGGTGACCACATGATATATCACAAGAGTACTATTCATACATGTGACTAGCTAAGATTTGGACCATGGATGGCCCTCGAGTTTAGACCTACGTCGGTCAATGATTAATGTGTGCAACTTGGTTGCGGCATAGTGGGATTACCTAGAAAAGATGGGGGGATGAATCCCACATACCATGCTTATTTTGTGAGTCACCCCTTTCCACAGTTCATAGACCCAGTAGGGATGGCTAGACCTACTCAGCCAGTATAGGCACCACAGACACCACTGCAACAACCCTGATAGAAGAGAGTCAGGCATAGGACACACCAAGTATCTATTCCTCCTTAGTAAATGGGAGTAGACCTAGGTGTGGGTAGTAGTAGAGTAGGACAAAGATATCCTCAAGGTAAGATAGGTTCCCTAGGAGCCATTGGAGGAGACACACAGAGGCCTCACATAGAGAAGCTACCAACTAAGTAGCCAAAGGAGGGCCTAGGTGACAAGGAGATGCATGATCAACTTGCTCTAGGGGCTTAGGGAAGAGATATCTTAGCACATACCTAGGAGGTCATTAGGAGAGCGAGGGAGTGGGTGTGGACAATGTAGAAACAACTAGGAGAGCTTCATATAGGTTGTAGTGAGAGACACCCAGATTGCAGAGCGAGATCACAAGATCTATGAGTTGCAAGAGTAGCTAGGGTGAGAGGCATAGAGATCTAAGTAGAAACAAGATGAGATTTGACTGTAGTTAGCTAGAGAAACATGTTATTTTATGGCATATGTAGCAATAGTGGTAGATGAGGTAGAGAAATTACCTCAATTTTCCTAGTATGCATGAGAGTTAGGAGGTGCATGGTCTTCGATGACACTGGACATGTCTCCTCCTCCACCACCACTATTCGGGGGTGAGGGGGAAGGAGAGAGTTAGCTCTTGTTTATTCCAATTTTGATATATCTATGTATCGATTGGTATGCCAACATTTTTTTGTACCATTTTGAGATCGACAACACTCAAGTAGCATCCATTTTTGTATCAATGTGCACTTTTGACTTGATATCTAAACGAGATTTTTTGATTTGAGTATCATTTGCATGTGTCACCTTTTTGTCTTTTTGGTTTCTCATACCTAAGATGTTTATGCTATGATTATGAACATAAATTTGATTGTGATGTATGAATGTAGTGTAGATGAGATGGATGATGAAATTATGTATGAAATGAAAAATATGAAAGAACTAACATCTCATGCAACATTCCATTTTTGTTGATGGTGACATGTATTCAATGAGGATTGAAAGGACAAACCAAAGAAATAAATGCTTGTGTAGCCATGAAGAAGCATGATACTTTAAAGAATCCAACAATCCCTCATCACAAAGGATGCAAGAAAATTAGTCATCAAACCATGTGCTTATGGAATGCAGCCCTATGCTAGATGCAACCCTAGGTCACTTAGCATTTAGCTAAACCTCACATGTCATACAATTTCCACTAACATTTCAATTAAAGAAATATGAATATGACACATGTTCTAGTTTTATCAGGATTAAATGTAAGCATTCGAGGCATAAGAAGTTAGAATGACTAGAACATTTGTCCCTTTTAATGTAGTAAGAGAACATAAGCATCATAGCATAAATGCTAAGATGACCAAAATGTTTCTTGCATGAAAACACACCAAACACACAAGAGGTCCTTCTTATGCCTAGTAATCAATAAGTATTCTATACACAATGACCCTTGCATTCATAACTTGAGACATAATTGTACTAGATATACTTGCAGTGTCCTATACGTTCACTTAACAAGACGAGTATTGTAAAACTTTATGATCAATATACAACACAAAATAATTCGGAATCAAATAATGTCTCCACTTCTTAAAAGCTTGAACAATAGCATAAAATTCTTGATCTTACATAGAATACTTCCTTTTAGCATCATTCAACCTTTCACTAAAGAAAGAAATAGGTTTACCTTCTTGACTCAATACAATTCCTATTGCACTACCACTTACATCACATTCAACTTGAAATACCTCATTGAAATTACGTAAAGCCAATATAGGTAACTTAGTAACCTTTTGTTTCGAATTCTCAAAACTCTTATCAGCTCCATGTGTCCATTTGAATTCTCTTTTATCTCCCCTCATTGTCTCACTCATAGCATTACAAATAGAACTGAAATATCTTATGAACTTCCTGTAAAAACTAGCCAAATGATGAAATGATCTAACCTCACCTCCATTCTGAGGTGTAGGCCATTCCAAAATAGCTTTAACCTTCTTAGGATCCATCTTCAAATGATCAATTGAAATCACAAATCCCAAATACACAATCTCTTCTTGCATAAAAGAACACTTATTTAGATTAATCAACAACTTCTCCTTTTTCAGTCTCTACAATACTTGTCTAACATGCTCAAGATGTTCTTCCTTAGTCTTACTAAATATCAAAATGTCATCCAAATAAAAAATCACAAACTTACCTAAGAATCTTTTCAAAACTTTATTCATCAACCTCATGAAAGTACTAGGTGCATTATTCAAACCAAAAGGCATAACCAACCATTCATACAAACCATCTTTTGTCTTGAAAGTAGTTTTCCATTCATCACCTTCTCTGATTCTGATATGATGATAGCCACTCTTCAAATAAATTTATGTAAAATACTTTGCTCCACTCAAGCAATCCATTATGTCATCCATCCTCGGCATAGGAAACCTATATTTCATTGTGATCTTGTTAATAGCTCTAGAATTAGTAAACATTCTCTATTCTCCATTCTTTTTAGGTGCCAATACAATATGTACAACATATGGACTTGTTGGGCGTTCATTTTGCATGAGGTCAATAGAAAGAATCCATTGCATAATTCCTCTCTTGAAAAACAATTTTTTTTTAAGGATCCACTCCAAGGCTCAATATTTGTCTTGCGACGTACCAAAATCCACTCAATAGAGGAAAAATATGAGTGTTCACAAGGAGGCCTTTGCTAGTTCTTAAAAGACTCTTTTATCTTGGAATCAAAGTAAATTTGTTCAGTGTCTCAAAATATCACACCAAAAAAGAACAATATTTTTATATTTTATGTTTTTCAATGAATGCAACTCTAACAATGCAGCTACTATGAGATCCTATTATAACAGGGGGTTAGTAAAGAAAATAATGAAACTAAAAGAAAATAACATGAAATCAAAATGACTTGAAATCAAAATTCCTAGAACATAAGCAAATAACATGAAATCAAAATGACTTGAAATTAACATTCGATTTAACACATTAGTATAGGATGGATCCTTCATATAGGCAACATTGCGACATTCACTTTTAGACCTAAGATTCTTGGTAAGAACTATGGACTGAATGACTACTTGGTCATGAGGTCTCTTTTTGGTTGATTTTTTAAATTTTGTGTGTTAATGAAAGTCTTCTAGGGTGTGCCTTGATCTTCTATATTTTGGTCATACCTGAATGGCTATCATTGACTACAGATGTTTTTGTGGTATGATCTATTTTTTGAGGCTTTATGTTATATGTATTAGTTTCAAGTTATGTTAATGTGTTGTGCAATGGGGGCAATGGGTTAGCACACGTACCACCAAAGATTCCTAAAAGACTTTAGGTGTGCCTAGACCTCTCTGTTGCATATATGACATTTGATCCATCATCACTATGCAAACTACACTTATCGTCCTAAAGTCTCTATGGTTTTTGTGCATCTAGTCCACGCAAAAGAGTCATGTCATTTATGCTTCTATAGCATATAATGCATAAACTCATTTGTAAAATTAAAATAAGGTGTGCTCTCCATATGAACACAATAGAATCTCTTGATATCATGTAGTTAGAATGCATGTAGTATAGGATTTCATTTGAGTCATGCTTGAGACAAGGTCCTATTTATTTTCCCCCTCTAGTGCTATGCTACTGGGTTTCTGTGAGTGATAGTTTTGATAGATATTCATTCATCAGTTCATTAGGTTGCATTAACTTCTCATTATTACATTCATTCATTTTCCCTTGCATTAGTGTTCATTTGATTCATCTCATTTAGTGTTCATTAGGCATTTTTAATTCATTTTATTAGATTGCATTGGTTCATTCCATTAGTTGTATACATTCATTATAGTCATCAATCCAAGGGGCATATACATCATAATCACATCTCACATATATATAGTACATCCATACATGTAAAATAAAGCAATGCATACATAATTGCTAGAAACACCTACATCATCCACATGTTAGGCATCATGTACATATGCATACATCATACAAAACATCACATAGCATCACATCTTGCATCACAAACATTAGTATCCACATCATAAACATCATATGCATTACATAAATCCATACACATATAAAGTCATCAAATCATGTCATGTATATATCTCAAAAAATAGTGTCTATATAGTCCATATACAAATCATGTAGAATCATATAGTACAAATGCATCATCAAAACCTCACTGCATCTTCACATATCTATAAAAACAAATTGATCACTTGTACAAAATCAAGCCGCTGGCTGTGAAGGCCCAACCCACCCTGTATCCCCCCCTCGAGGAGGTCTCTGCTATCCTACAGACTACTCTAATCTGGCTCTACCACTCGAGATCCATGAGCTGGCCCCTCTTTCAAAAATTGACTATCACTGACCGGCAGGCACGACCTAAATATAAAGTGACCTATAATAGACTACCTTTGATATGGCTCGTGCCTCTGCTCGGCTAGCTACGATGGCCTTCTACATCACTAAGACAACTGCCCCAAGCTATAGCATCTATCTAGTTATGTCCCTCTGCTTGTGGTATCCATCTAGCTGCACCTGATGGGTGGCTTGCTCGGCCTGTAATGTGGCTACCTCCCCTTGGAGTCTGTCCAACTTTTCTTTCTCCTCCGCCCCTATATGGATACCCATCCTTTCATACTCCCCAGCATCCACCCATTCCTGTAGGGTTGCTAAGGCCTCCTGTGCATTGTCTCCCCCAGCCCTTTGCACCTACAACTCCACCTGTATGGCCCCTATGGCCTGCTCTAAGCTATCTTCTCATGCCTACTACACCTGTGCTATCCCTTGTAGCCGGGCTACCTCTGCACAGAGGCTATCCTACTCAGCCCTCACCATACCTGGGCCCTCTACTGGCCCCTATCTCTGTCCCCTTGCTGGAACTTGTACCTATACCTGTACCTATACCTACGATGGTGCATGTGGTAGTGCCTATACCTATGCCTAGGGCCCTATTTGTGGTGGTCCCTATACTGGTACTGGCCCTGAACCCCTCCTCGCACTAGCTCTATGCCTGTGAGGTCCCTGCTATGCACCCCATGTCAGAGGTGGCATCATAGCTACTTGTTCTCCATCCCCTGCATCGTCTCCGTCACCCCGTGCCTGCTTTGTTGGTGGAGGTGCCCTTGGCACTGTGAGTCTGACTCATTGGTGGGCTACCCACCATTGTGCATATGCTGGTGTGACACTTGCATCTCCCCTGTCCTATGCATGCACCCATGGTATTGTTGGCATTGATGCCCATCATATATGGGCCATCTGAAGGGTGGTCCCATGCCCCCATAGCCGACCACACTCTCGAGACACCACAAGATATAAGAATCTATCTAACACTGCATCTTGTGTCTTACCAAACTATCGTCACACTCGAGAGGGCATGTACTGCATGATCATGTGCATAGACCAACCAATGATGCAGTAGTTTGTCTATGTGTACAGGAGGTACATCTGATCCTCCATGTCATCCTCACCCCCTGCTACCAGTATCTACCCCCATCACTCTACCCCATCATATGGAGTCCACTTGAACATGATAATCTCATCTATGCACTGATGCTAGAAACTCACAGACTTTGTTGATGTATAGTGGATAAGAGGCCAATATCTGCAGGTGAATGGCTCCCCAAGCTACCTAGTTTCCTATCGAGTGATGGGCCATGTGACCCTAATGTGCTCCCATGACCAGACCATTAGTAGCATCAATCCTAGTCCTATAGTGTGTTGGGTCCAATATGCACACATTTTCAAATCATGATATAACTTGGTCAGGATCGTCTGTCCCTAGTAGTAGACCTCTCCCTCCTTCTGTAGCAGGGTGCTTAGTACTTGTGCCCAACTGATTAGCCACTCGTGTCTTGCATGATCTGGCAACATCTGCCATATCGATGAGGCTAGGTACATTGCTAGCCTTGGTGGCCTCTGCTCTAGAGCTCCTCTCCACGATAACCACGATCACTAGATGGGTAACCACTATCACCGTCTGTCGAAGCACTCCCTTAGGAATGGATCAGAACCCTCTAATACATACTTTGGGTATGTGCCTTTGATCGGCACTCGTAAGATCTGCTACACATCAAAGAGTGTGATTGTAGCCTCCCCCATTAGAAGATGGAAGCTTCTTGTCAATGTGTACCATCGCTCTATGAGCGTTGATAGCTATGCTAAGTGGGCCCTCAAGTTCGGCCACTAGTGAATGTGCTCTAGGCTACATAGTCACACGTGTTCCCAATCCACGTTTGTGAGTCTCTCCTGGATCATCATAGTCGGAGGGTACTACTTTGTTGACCTAAACACCACTATGTCCTCTTGCAGCATAGAAATGTAGAGAGTTAGTCTTTCTAGCCTACGACGTCCCTAGAATGGGGCATCTTCCTTGCCTCTTATTGATTTATCCCAATCGACGGAGCCGCTAATCAGCACAGAGACTGATCAGAAAAAATGCTAATATGTGCAGATGTTGATCAACATAGACAACCAACTTTTTGTCATCTGTGGAGATGACAAATTGTGCTCTGTCATCTCCGCTGGCCCTAACCTAATTTTCTATTTGCAAAGATGACAGGATGAAACCTGTCATCTTCACGTCATCTTTTCACCCTTTTGGCATCTTTGCAGATGACATGATGGATCATGTCGTCTCTATGTACACCAATATTGCTGCTTTGTCGTCTGCACAGACGATAGGGTGGAGATTTTTGTATCCACCTGGACCTCATTTTTGGTGCATTTATGGCATATTAAATGCACCTAACCTAGCCTAACCTACCAAAAGATGGAGAGGATTAGATGACTTACTAGTGGACCCATCTCGGCTGCTCACTGGTACTCTTGAACATGCTCAACAAGCTGTAATTGATCAATGGGGGCCATGTTTGCTCTGGATGCTCTTCTTGTGGTGTGACAATGATCTTCTTTAGGCCCCTTGGAGGCTTATATAGGCCCTCGCAGACCTCATTTGAGCCCATGTCTTTCTTGAGCCGTGTCCATTCCCTATTTATCCATAAGTCATGCAAATGTCATTTATTCCTATTTTTCTCTTTTTTCTTCTTTTCTTAAGACATTTTTGCGAAAATTGCCCAAAATTTATTTTTTGCACAATTTTCACGAGGGGGCACCTTCCTCCTCTATCGTCGCCATAGGACTCCCACCTTCTCTGGCACAACCTATATTTTTTTTATTTTTATATGATGTTGTTCCGACATCAAATCAAAGAGGGGCAAAATGTAGATGCTTAAAATTGTCCCTAAAGACTATATTAATTTATTAATATTGTCTGTGACATTGTAATTAATTATTAATTAATTAATTAGATTGCTCACATTCTTCTATTTATTTAATTAAATTATTTTAATTAAATGAGTTCAGTCTCCTAAATATTTAAATTTAATTTAAATATCCCTAGCCTTAATGTGTCAAATTAACTTAACACATGATCCTCCATCATCCCCTTTTTAAAATAATTTTTGTTTATTTAATCCTCACATCCTATTAATTCCTCTAAACCCATGATTAAATTAAATTTTATTTAATTTAATCTTAAGCCTAACCTAGAGCCTAGCCTATAACCATCATTTTCATCCTCTTAAGCCTACTTCTTCTCTAATCCCACTTAATCATTCTTGATCTCCTTCCTACTCCCCCTCATTAGCCTAAGAGTATGCTCACACATGTGTGAGATGTCATGCCTACACACTCCCCTTTGCACTCTTGTCTCCCACTCTTCTTCTCAAGTTTGATCACACATGTGTGAGCAAACTTTGAATTCTTGACCATTTGCATGGTTTGCATGTCACCTTATGTGGCACCTACATGGATGCCATCTCACCAAGCCCTCCCTCAAGCCTATAAATAGAGGCCTTGTCTCAAGCATTTGCATCCCTCATTATTGCATTATTATCATGCTGGTTTGAGATTTGAGTTTTTAGTTAAGTTTGCATGCGATTTTGAGTTTTCATAGTAGCTTTCATGGTAGTTTTCATTGTGATTTTTAGATGCATACTAACCATTTGGTAGCTGGTTTAGCTTTGCAAATGCATTGTTCATCTAGTTTATTTGTGCATTCTCATTTTCATTGCATTTACATATTAGTGTAGCTTGCATACTTGGTTAGCTTTCTTTATTGCATTTCATATCATCATCATCGAATACCTTCAAGTATGGCTTTCTCCATAGCCATTTCTTGAATTGTTCTTCATTTCATGTAGCTTAGGTGCATATTTCATCATTATTCTCATATTTGCACATCCATTCAAGAGATTCAATCACTTTGTTGTGTTTGGGAGAGCACACAAAACATACCCCCCATCTTAACACACCAACAAGGCCTCTCATGGGTGCCCTTGTTGAGCTGTAAAGGTGGCTAGAAGATTTGGTGTGTTGGCTACTTAGAGTTGCAAAACTCAAGCAAACATTAGTTAGCTAATGTTCTTTCATTCTTGATGAGTCTTTGATACATATTTGAGGTTTTTAACTAATGTTTGTTTGTTGATTCATGCTCTCAATAGATCACATTTTCTAGCACACAACATCATGTAATGGAGACTCAGGCTTGTTCAGGATCTCTGTAATATCACAAATGTCATCCTCTGAAGCACGAAACTAATGCTTGGCACTTATCATTATTTCCTTCCGAAACCATCTTGGGATGTGTCTCTCTACAACCTTATCTCTAGATGATGAAAGTGTGTGTTCAACTACCTCCTTCCCTTTATCACTATTGCTTGAGTCTCCTGCTATGAGGACTCTTCTTCTGTAGTCTCAGTCTCTGTAGATCTTGTAATTTGATCCTCAACATCCTAAGAAGGTTGCTGTGCATATTCTACTATCTGTGCCTCTTTTGATGCCTCATCAGTAACCCTTGGTTTTGGTTGTTTTTGTAATGATGGTTCCTTTTGAACATGTTCCTCTTCTAAACTCAGAGGTGGAGGAGTGACTGAACCCCAACTAACTCCATAACCATAGGCATGAAATCAAAATCTAAGATAGAGAGAAAATATTCACCTTGCTCCCTTTTCTCATTAACCCATTGCTGCACTTCATCCTTCAAAGAAGAGAGCTCTAATGGTTCTACTTGGGTGGATGGCAGGGTACTCATGGCACTCTTTCTTCTTTCCAATTCTGTGGCTTTTACCAACCGAGTTCTCCTTTGTAGAGGCACTTGTTCCTCCTCATTTGATTCTATTTCTTCCTTTGGAATGCTTTCAAGAACTGATGGATTAAGCACTAATCTCTTACTGACTCTTTGCCTCTTGTTCATCTTAACCTTGATCCTCTTTTGTCTCTTTGGAATAGTGGGAGAAGTAGACTCTTCTTTCATAGGAGGAATAGAGGTCTTTGGAATTTCTCCCTCTTCAGGTTGGCTTGGCAAAATAGGAGGCAACTAAGGTTCATCCTAGATTTAAGAGGCTCCAATACCTTGAGATTCTTGTGAGCTTTGTTCATGCTGCCAAGAGGACACATGTTCTATAACCTATTCTATCTGAATCATCTAAGGAGAGGTTCTCTTCCTCTTTCCCTTCATTTTAGGAGGGTGATAATATCCCATTGGGTGATCAAGTTGGTAGACAGTCTCCGGCCTAATAGGAGACTGGAGCGCAAAGATAGGAACTGTGACTTTCCTTCCCTTACCCCTTTCTGGGTGAGCATGTGCATGGAAGATTACAGTATCAGGAATTGGATCAAGTTGAAATGGTTTCTTTATCCAACTCTTTGTCATTTGAATGAAATGTCTCATTCAATGATTGATATCATCTCCTTCCTCTCTATCAACTTCTACACTTAGAATAGGTCTCTCACCAACTTTATCTATATTGAATAGGGGATCTAGTAGTTCCTTAGAGTCATGTAGCCTTATCTCATCAAGGATGGTCAAATGGAGAGTATTTTTTGCTAGCTACAAAGTCATCCTACAATAGTCTCTGATGTAGACATCGTAGTCATTTGTGGCATTCATCCAATGATCTTCAATGGTATACTCATGATAGAAATTCTTCCTAGTCAAGTTTTCCACTTTGCCCACATTGTCAAAATATGGTCAAGGAGAGTTGTACTCTTCAAGAGGATAGTTCTCCCATTCACATTCAAATGTCACAATATCCTATTTTCTCTTCACCTAATATGCTCCTATGACAAAAGGCCAATCCCAACAAGGTCTCCCTTGTTTTTTGATCCTCTCATAAGCTGACTCAATCTACTAGGATATTTCCATTAGGACCAACTTGTCACTTGGGTACCTCAGGAGTTTTTTTGGTTTGATAGATGCACCACCTACCCAAATATATGTAAATATCCTGAATTGGATGAAATATGCTCTGAGAGCTGTGATCGATGCCTTGGCTTCCTTAGACAATCTCTTCCCATAGTCCCCTTTGATAAATTGAATGATCGCAAAGATGAAAGCATCATTTATGATTCTCTACTCATTGCTTTGTGGTGAGAGCTTCTTCTTCACCAACTGAGGATAGACTATGTATGGCCAAGCATTGGGGTCCTACATACTGCATTACTTGTATAACCTGAGATAGTTTGTTTTCCTTGTTGCAAGTAGGTACACCACATAAGAAGTCATATAGAACTTCTTATTATCCTTTACCATCTTGTGTTGCTCACACAAGTGTTCACTAAGTGTGGTGGCCCAATCTAGTGGTATCTTTGTATGCCTGATGGTCTCAATGAAGTTGACCATGAACAGAGCGAGATGACCTACTGCAGGTAAGCCCATGACTCTGCTTAGGAGAATAATAGAGTATCCAATGTCATCCTTCATATATCCCCGAGTCATATCCACTTTGCTGATTGTCTTTCTCCGAGGTGAATTCTCAATGAAGTACAAGGAATGTATGATGTTGATGGCTTCTTGGTGATGATCTTTATACCATCTTTTAGCTACTTAATAGGAGAGTCAGATGAATTGATTGGCTCTAGGAAGATGGAAGACCCTCTCAATGTTGTCCAGACATAGATCTAAGACCACTTCTCCGGTGACACTCTTAACTACCCTTTCATCAAGAACGAAGTGTCGAGACAAGGTCATGACCAATTCAGTTGATTGTACTGACATAGGATGTGATGCTACATTCACTAATCTGGATCGGATCAATTTGGACACCAAGGTTGACCTTTATGTCAGATTGTTGCAAACTCTCAAGAATTCTTCCAAGTTTGTGTGTCTAAGGTTGATATCTTTGATCTTAGTGTACTCATCATGTAATCTCAACTTTGGGGGTATGCCTTGGAACTTGAAAACAACTGGTTTCACTGTTGCTCTAGATGTAGATGCCATTTGATCACATTACTTATGTATTACAAGAGAAGAAAATATCATTAGTCACTAGATAGCGAGAAAAGAAAACAAACCATATAAGAAAAAAATGTCCCCTTGGGGACTTATTTATTTATTTTATTTTTTGAATTAAAAAAAAAAAACCCTTTACAAAAACTATAATAAATTTTAAAAAAAGAAATTTAAAAAAAATGTAATGTGAGGGCATGAGTGTTGAGGCACGCACATGCTATAAGTAAAACCCATGTGTGTGAGCGGTACGTGTGGTGAGAGCACCAACACTACTGCAACATGGGCCGCGTGCTCGCATGCATGGCGCAAGCAGCAGCTAACATCACTATGGGGTAGGCTACCCATTGATGCACGTGAGACAATCAGCATCCGGTGCTACTGCAGTGCATTCTATGTGCTTGAGCACATGGTTTAAGTGGCAATCGGTGCCGTTGCAAGGCAGGCTGGGCACTTGTGCATGGTGCAAGTGGTGATTGGTGCTGCTACAAGGTGGGTCACGTGCTCACACATGTGGCACAAGCAGTGCTACTATACATTGGGCCGTGCGCTCATGCACATGGCATGAGCGGTGCTTAGTGCTACAACCCTCACACGCGTGGTGCGAGCAGTGCCTAGCACCATAACACAAGAGCATGAAAGAAGAAGGGGGGTGGAGTTTAGCTCTCCCTCCTCAAGTGCTTAGAGAGAAAAAAATGAGGAAGAAGGAGGGGAGGGACAGTTTTATAACCCACCTCCCCTCACATGCAAAAAACTATACATGTCGTGGCTTGATGTGGGTGAGGAGAGGGTTATATATATATATATATATATATATATATATATATATATATATATATATATATATATATATATTGAAACTTGCATCTCAACCTTTTCCATTTTTTGCTAATGTTTTTGTGTTTTTAACTTTTTTTCTTTTCGTAATTTTCTCATTTTAAAATTTTTTTGTATTTTTTGAAATTTTGACGCAAACTTATGAACAAATTTTCTTCTTCTAACTCTCGAATTGTGAGTTTGGGAATCAAAAAAAGTAGGGGGTCCCCATTCTTAGCAAGGAATGGGGCGTGTGTTGTGGACACAACAACAAATAGCCACAAAAAAAGAAAGAAATGACCAAGGCATTTCTTCATCAGCAAACATTCATCCAACATGTGTCAAACACCAACCAGTCTTTAAACATTTCGTGCGTCTTTCAGATGACTCTTCAATCAAAATCTTAGAATTTGAAACCCTCTAGCTCAGTGTGTGTGTTGTGTATTCATTCCCTTTGACGTGTCAGGATGTAGTCAATCAAATTTTTCTAACAACTTGAGATAATCTTCTGTTCCTCCCAGTCCATTCATTCAAAAACTCCACAAAGGCTTTTGTCAATCAATTGCTTGACTAGATGAGAGAATCAGTTCGAAGGCTCTTGGTGGGATGCCACGTTCTTTTGAATTTCTAACTTTTGAATAATTTCTTCATGTCATTCAAAATGTTACTTTTGATGGAACAATATTTTGAATATAAGATACTTTGTTTTGAGAATGTATATCCTTTTCCATTTTAGATCTTAGAATCCTTTAGACTTAACACCTTATTTTCTCTTTTTTTTTTTTTGGTATCCTGAGTACGCTTAGATGGTGTAGCCAAAACATCAGTGTCATTTCTTAGATTCGATCGCTTATGAACATCCTGTGCATTCCTCTTTTATAACTTTTTGAAAAATCTCACGCCAAACAATGATCTTTAGTAACCCTTCGAGGAGACCCCTCCTATTTGAATTAGTTAGAGTTTGGATCATTTCTTGTCATCTTCAACTTCAAACTGAATAATACCTAAAATGATCAAACCTTTAAATTTGCTAAGTGTTGAGAACTTGGTAGTCTAGGCCTCTAATTTTCAGACTAAAAATCTCTTGTTTTCACAAGAAATATCTGTCACTTGGTTGGTATGAAACACACAATTGTCTAAATGTTTTGACAAAGAAATACCTCTTCCTAAAATTGGAACCAAGAAGTGGTTAGTGAAATCTTAAGAGAAAATCTCAAGTACACCTTACCCGACTGATGCAACTTTTGAAAGGAAACACATGATTGAAAGCAAACACACAACATGAAAGCAAACACACTTACAAGAATGAAAATCTAAACTAAATGCAGAAATGAAATCTAACTAAATTTTTTTGGTCTTTTAGGCCTCAAAATAATGCTTTAGAAACTATCCATTTATAGACAAAGGAAGAAATTCCCCCTATAAGGAACTGAGCCTAAAAGTGTTTTCTCCTAGGATCTCCATGATTTGATAAGGACCCATCCATAAGCATTGAAACTTGGTATGACTACTCGACTTTTCTTTTGCCTTATCCCAGAGTAGAACAAGGTCAAAAATCCTAAATGATTTGATCATGGCCCTCTTGTTGAACCATCTTTTCAAAATAGCTTGATGTTTAGCCATGTGCTCCAATGAAACTATTTGTTTCTCGTCCATTTCTAAGAGATTCATCAATCTGATTTAAACTTTTTCAGCATCTTCAACATACCCACTCATGAATTCCAAAATTGGAATTCTGAGATTGAGTGGGAACACTAGTTCTTGTCCATAAACAAGAAAATATGGAGAAGTCCCCAAGAAATTTTTGGCTCTCACTCGATCTGTCTATAGGGCATATTTCAGTTGTGTATGCCAATCCATAGGATTCTCCTTCAACAATTGTTTTATTATTGTAATCAAGTTCTTATTTGTAGATTCTGCTACCCCATTTCCTTGCAGGTAGTAATTTAAAGAGAACTTGATAATGACTTTATTTTCAAATGCCTATTGGTTCAAGAATGTAGATGCAAAAGCAGATCCGTTATCACACACACAGGCGAAAGGCATTCCAAATCTAGTAACAATGTGTTCTTCCAAAAAGTCATTCACCACCTTAGCAGTGCAATTTTTTGAATGTCTCTGCCTCTGTCCATCATGTACAATAATCTATAGTTGTAAGGATGAATGCATGTCCAGTTGATGAGGGTGGATTGAGTGGACCTATGAAATCTAGTCCCCACTTTGCGAAGGAGCGCACCTCATACACTGATTGTAGGGGCATTGCTGAGTGCCTTTCTTTGTTAGCACTTGTTTGACATATATGGAAAGAACACACATGCTCAAAAGTATCCTTGAATATCGAGGGCCAAAAATAACTTGATCTTAAAATCATATGAGTTGTCACTTCTGCTGAACCATGCCTTGTACCATACTTGTCATGGAAATGTTCCAAAATATCCTTAGCTTCTTCACATCCTAAGTATTTTAGATAGATCCCTTTGTAGTTCCTTTTATACAACTTGTTATCAAGTAACATGTAAGACTCACATTTCATCTTAAGTCCCCTATGTTGTGAACTATTCATCCATTTGGGGCATTTGTCTTATAAGAAATAATAAACACTATCTTGGTACCATACATCTATCACCAGACCTTGGTTGATATCAACTTGTGATACAACCATCTTCTTTTGATCATCTTCATCTGTCTCATTATCGAACTTGAATTCCTTTTCATCTCCATCTTGGTTATCAGCTATGATTTTTGACAACCCTTGACCTCTAACTAATCTCATAGATTGAATCTTGAGATTAAATTTTTGAAGTATGGCCATCCACTTTCCTCTCCTTTCACCAAGTTCATTTTGCATCAAAAGCATCTTTACTGCTACATTAGGAACAATTGCATACACCTTACTTCTAAGTATGTAGTGATGGAACTTCTTTAATGCATTGATCAACGCAAAGGACTGTTTATCAAGGTTTGGATATTTCAACTCTGCATTCTTCAAAGGGCAACTCATAAAAGCAATTGGTCGCTCATCTTCCTTCTCTTTTTTTTGTGTTAGGATCCCTACACAAGAATGTTCAGAAGCAAAGGAATAGATCTTGAAAAGTAGCTCGTAATCTAAACTTACCAAAACTAGGGCTATGGAAATAGCAACCTTAATATCTTTGAAATATTTCTTTATTTCTAGTACCCATTCTGTCTTATCTCCCTTTTTGAGTAAATCATTGAGAGGATAGACTATCTCTGCAAATCCACTTATGAATTTTCATACAAAGTTTATCCTTCTGAAGAAAGACTTCAATTCCTTCCGACTGTGCAGAGGTGCTAACTTTAAAATAGACTCAACTCTATCTAGATCAATGGAGATTCTAGCTTTAGAAATGACATGTCCTAGAAGCTTTCCTTTAGTCACGCCAAATGAACATTTCTTGGGATTGAGGGATATGCCATATTTATGACATCTATTGAATACCTACCTTAGATCAGCAATATGGGTACTTCAATCTTTTGAAAAGATAGTCAAGTCATCCATGTAGATCACTATACACTTTTTTATCAATCCTTTGAAAGCTTCATCCATTTCTCGTTGAAATGTAGCTCCTACATTAATCAATCTGAAAGGCATCCTTCTATAAGAAAAAGTTTCCCACTTGGTTGTGAAAGTAGTCTTTAGCCTATCTTCTTCATCAACCATCACCTAATTATATCCCAAGTAACCATCCAAGAATGACATCATTTTTGAACCATTAACAATTTGCAATACTTCATACAGTAAGGGTAGAGGGTAGTTATCCTTCTGAGATGCTAGATTCAAGTTACGAAAGTCAACACAAAGATGAATCTCTCTATCTTCTTCTGCACGGGAACCAAAGTGGCCACCCATGTGGAATGGCAGATAGGAAATATGATCTTAGCATCTAGTAACTTTTTTTACTTTGTTCATGATCAATGGTTCAATGAGAGGATTTATTGGTCTTTGTCTTTGTCAAAATGGCTTTGCATTGGGTTTTAGTAGGATGTCATGTGTGATAATCTTAGGATCATAAGTCTTCAACTCTTCATATCTCCAAGAAATGACATCCTTATACTTGGTGAGTAATTTGGGCATGTCCTCTTTTTCCTGTTGGTTACACACTTTTCCTATTTGTACCATTCTTGGTTCTTCATCAGTACCCAAATTGTACGAATCACATTCTTCGATTCCCTTTTCTTGAGTTTCCCTTCTATTAAGTACTGATTCATCATGATCAAAGATGCATTCAAGTTCAACCACCCCTTTCAGAATAGTGTTAGTTTTTAAATTCAAAATCCCATCTTCATCTTCGAGTCCATCATCTTTAGGTCTGTCATCTAATGTATCATCAATTTCTTGTCCCTCAAAATGATGACTATGTGTGATAAAATCAAGTATATGTTGATCATCTTGAAAGACCTGAAAGTTTGTGATATTATCAAGGATGGATGGAATAGTGACCAATTCTACTAAAAATCTTTTCAACTTAGTTTTTTCAACTAGTTGTAATACACTAGCTGAGATGGCAAGAGCATCTACTACCATGTTCTTTCTTCTTGGAATGGACTTGATGTTTAAGGCCTCAAAGCCATCCAATATGTCCCATACCCTTTTCCTGTAAGCAAGTAATCTTTTGTTGTTGCAAGAATATATGGATTTTACTTTTCGAATGACCAATTGGGAATCCCCCTCGATTTTAAGAGCTGTGACTCCTTTTTCAAGTGCAAAGAGGAGTCCTTGGATTAACACCTCATATTTTGCACCATTGTTAGTACATCTAAATTGCAATCAATAAGAAACATAGAAAGATCTACCTTTTGGGTTGATTAATTTGATACCTACACCGGCTCCCATCTTGCACCTAGAACCATCAAAGCAGAGTGTCCAAATTACATTTTCCTTGGGTTTTCTGACTTTATGCTTATTTGTCCTTAATTTCTCTTTCACTTGAGAATTGAATGATTGTTTCTTAGGAACCCATTGTAGCTTTCCTTGTGTAGGACTTGATGAGTCCCCTTCATAACTTGTAGATAGAGGAAGTGTGTTTTTTTCTTGTTTATCTTGAATTTCCCCTATCAGCTCTTTGATTTTCTCAACTTTAGGTTCAGGATGAATAACTAACGAAGTCCATCCTTTACCTTTCAAATATCGTCTTCTACTTTAAACTTTAATCATCCCTGGAGGAGGAGAAGACAAACCTCCACCATCTAAAGAGGTATCACTGCATGATACATTTAGATCTTCACTTTCTTCTTCAATCTTTTCAACAAGGTGGGATGAGTTCATATAATTTTGACTTTCTATGAGTTCATCTATTGAAGTCTTTGTATCCTTGTTTTTCATCATGTGGGTCAATACCTTTGCAACCACTTCTTGACAAGATGAACATTCAAATTCAGAGTGACTAACTTTGTGTAATCGAAAAAATCCCATAAGGAGGAGGATGCTAGGGTTGGCTTCTTCTCCTAAACATTGTAAATTAGTCACCATACTATCTATGAATTGTGTTACGATTTCACTTTTGGGTACTGGCACCTTAGGTTCTTCGCTCTGATCTTGAGGTGTATTGTTTGGAACCATATTCAATACCATCACTTTGTACGAACCCAAATCTAATTGTAAGAATGATATCTCATTCAGGGCATTGTAATCTGTAATCATTGTTTTCAATTTGGGCTTAGCATCTATCTTTATTTGATTGTTCAATCCTTTCCATGGCAACCATAGGTGAGTGAAGTCTATAGAGAAGCATCCTCAGAGACATTTTGTCCATTCTCTACTTAGAAGTAATCCATATGTCTCTAAGTTATCAACCACATGTATGTCAATAATATCTTGGATCTGAGGATCAAGTATTAACTATATTCGCACATCTTTCACTACTCCAATGACTTTTACCTCTATTTTATCCAACTGTATCACCACTCGATTAGAGGTTTGAAGAATAACTCCTACCCTTTGGGCTATTGATAATGGCATTACATTACATGAAGCTCCTAAATCAATGAGGAAATTGTGAAGATTCTTCCCATATATCCTTATGCTCAACAAAAATGGGGGTACCTCAACTTTATCCTTGAACATAGTGAGCATCGCTTCTGCAACATTTACTTGTTGTGGCACTATCTTTTGAGGGATAACATTCATATTGTGGGAAACCTTTGTATTATCCAATGTCTTCATGAGTGCCTCTCTTTGTTTTGGACAATTCTGTAACATGTTGAACATGGACATATTGGCTTTAGTTTTCTTTAGATCTTCTACTGAATTATACTTCTCAGTAGACAAAGCAAGATTCTTTCATATTGTTGGTATGTTCACTTGATTCTGATAATATTGTCCTCCCTGGACTAGTCTTACTAGTGGCAGATTGTTACTTTCTCTTGGATCAAGTAGAGTTGGTTTCAAACCTAGAGAATCCCATGCATCAAGGGATCCTTTCTATTTCTGAGGTTGTATGTATTTCAATTGTTATTTCAGAAGGCAAACATCTTGTCATGTTGAAGGTCTGATTCTTGGCAAAATGGGAATGAGAATTCCTCATTTGCTTGTTGTTCCACTTGTATATTTTGTGTAGAATCATAAGATTCCAATAGCATCGCATTGAATTTAACAGAAGGAGGACTGTTGTTTACTTGTGAGTTTTGATTCACGTCTTGATTACCATTGTAGTATGAACCATCGTTACTAGGCACATTTTGGCTATCATCATACTGATTGATATGAGCATATTGAGTGTTTTTGTTATTTTTATTAGTAGGAATACTTCCATTATCCAATCGACTATTCCATTGTCAATTTTGTGTGGGGCCCAATTACCGTTGCACCAAAAGCCATGACTGTTAGTGAACATGGAACACAATGTAATTAACCACCTGTGGGCAGGGGAGCGCATCGCATCACCCAACAATCTCCCCCTCGACGCGCATACCAAAAGCTTACGCAAGTCGGGAAGGCACCGGGGAGATTTGAACCCATGACCAGGCCAAAACCAAGCTTTGATACCAATTTGAGCAAAACTAAACATCCAGGAAGATAACCAAGACCAGAGAAACCATACAAATCATAACCTGTATCATGTCCTTCTACACACACCTCTAGATGTAAAGTGTGCAAGTATGATCTCCTCCATAAAACCCCAACAAGAAGCCTCAACAACACCCAAACCATACCATATAGCTAATCATGGATGTAAGCCTCTCACAAGAAGATCAAACTCAATAAACCATTCCTAAACCAAGGAATAACCATTCCTAATCCAAGGAATATGCCCAATATAAAACCATCTCCCAAACTCAAACAACATAACAACATATGCAAATGGAGATAACCAATGCTAAACCATCTCTCAAATGAATCCTCCAGAACTAACTCATGTACCATAGCTCAAGATCCATATCCATGAAAGACAAGCATAAATATAATGCAACTGAGAGAAACAATGGGCTATACCTCTCAAGTAGCAAACCGCCGAGTAGACCAAGAGTGGGGAATGAGAATGCTCATCAAGATACCCAAGTCTCCAACCAAGACTCATCTAAGAACAATCTCCTCTCAAGTCCATATCAGGTGACTGCCCCTCAGACTTCCTGCTGAAACCATCAATCGTCCCAACAAATACTTCTCTAATCCAAGAGAAATCAGCGTCACCACCGTCTCGAAGTATCCATGAGCACCTGTAACCAATCAATCCATGACAACTCCAAATGCAACATAGCAATATCATGAAGTATCCAGCTTATGATCAGTGTACTCAATACCAAGAAACTAAACCAAGATCAATGTCAAAGTTCCAACCATGGCCTCAGGAACATAAACCTGACAACATGATTTTACCATCTCAACTAAAGAGATAACATGCTCCATATGAACATACCATAACATGTCACAACTCTAAACGTGTATCAAGAGTATACCATGACATAATAATGAAACCATCCTCACACCAAGGATAACATGCCAAATAAAAGCATAAACCACACCTTTGCCAAGAACCCTGTGAGTCCTCAAGATGCAACCATCTCCACACACCATGAAGATAACCAAGAACTCCATGAGTCCTCAAGATCTAACCATCTTCAAACACCATGAAGATAACAAGTGCACCATGCAAATGTCAAAGACGCTTCTGCAGCAATAGGATCTAAGACAAACCTCCAACATCTGCAAACACTCAATAAATATATCAATGCCAAAAACTCCCACTCAACTGTGGTACCAAGTCACCTATGGCATCATAAAATCCATCCTCTCCAAACCAAGAAGATATAAACCAAACCAGGAACTAATCTTGCACTGTCACCCCATCACTGTCACAAGCTCCCACTAAACTGTGTATCCAAGCTATCCATGACATCATGATGAAAACCTATCCTCTAACCATGAGAATCAACCAAGGCATCAAACTATCAAAGAACTCAAAGTGCACATCATGAGCTCCTCAAAAGAAACCAAATAACCATGATCCTCAACCAAGAAGATATACCACCATAACTATATCAGAAATCCAAGCTAATAAACATCAAGGATGTACCTGTATAACCAATCATGCCATGCCAAAATCTATGACACCATGATCACATCCATGAACTGAGCATCTGGCTCTCAATATGTCCAACCTATCAGCATAGTCAACCATAATCTTCCACCATGACTGTACTTGGTAACAACATCTCATCCCTTCTACATGAATAAAATTAGCAAATCATGTGATTTAGGGCATAGACAACCCAAATCCAAGCCACCAATTTGAATATGCATCAATAATGAAAGATCAATGGGCAAAGACAACCCATAACCAAGCTATAAATGCAACCTGTAAGTATAGACCGCTTACAACACTGCACAACTTGTAGACCCAACAAGTCATCATGCATATCCAAACTAAACATTGATAACCATATCATCATGAGACCAAACTGAAATATGAACTGAGTATACAATGACATCAAAAACTTAAATCTCCAATGCCATAAACTCACAATGTTACCATAGTCAAAATATATCAATAAACTATTCAGATCAATATATCAACAAATAAAGCATGCCAAACCTACACCAAATCTAAACCAATGTGTAGAGCTCTCCAAGAGCTTTCCGTTGACTACTCGAAGTCCAAAATCTGACTCCGTATGCCCAAGTTATGCCCTAATCCGTGCTCAAAATAAAAAAATCTGACTTTAGGGCTCTTAAAACCTAACAAAATTTTAAAATCATAGAACTAAACCTACACCATATTGTAGTACTCTGAATTATCTTTCCAACGCCTATAAGAACTTTGAAATCCGATATTCTGAGAGAAAGTTATGGCCGTTTTACTAAGATAGTCTTTTTACCATTTTCAGTATGATTTTTCATTTTTAATTTTTTTCAGTGACGAAAATTCTGACGGGATTAAATTTGACGGCCATCATGGGCTGAAACTAAAAAACTCTTTCATTTTCTCTGAACATGGCCAAACTAGGGCATATTATATATCAAAATTTATGAAAATGTCGACCCAGATCCAATGGTGAGGTCTGTTTTTACCCAGGAGGTCATTTCTGCAAGCTACCCCCAAAACTCTCATTTAAATGAAACATCTGAAAAATTCCTTTTCTCCAACAATTTCACATGCCCAAACTTTTAACATCCCATCATAACAAAAAATCTGAAAAATCCTCAGATCTGCAATAAATCATTCATATATCTTGCCCTTTTCTTTTATCCTCTCATGCATTCCCATGGATTCAATCTAGGGTTACAATAATAAAACCATAGCTCTAATACCACTTGTAAGGAAACTTGACAACAAAGAATATAACCATTTTCACATAACCCATAATAAATCTAAAATAATCACGAAATTATAATCCACATGCAAGAGAATAGACAACATACCCACAAAATATGACACAAGATATACCCTGGGAAACCCTCATTGAGGGAAAAACCTAGCCTCTAAAAGCATCCATCACCATGTATTATTCCGCAAAAATACTATTGCCATACAACCATGGAAGCCTTCATGGCCATAGCCACAACCGAGAAAACTATGTGAACAAGCATGAATCCACACATCCGATGCCATGCTTTCAACCTTCACAAATGCTCCCTTGGCTAACCTGTCAAGCCTTGTCCCGCTCGACTCTTGCCTTTTGTCTTCTCCTTGTCACTCTCTTTCTACAACAATTACCCTTGTGGCTGCTTATATAGTAGCAAGTCCCACAAAACCACCAAGTGGTATTACATAAACCATGTGCTACCTAACCCACTGACCCCACATTTAATATTGGGCATTTAATTCTTTTCCCCAATATTAAATAATTACATAAAATATTTTCACAATGTTACAATACAACTCATCAAGAATATTCCATGGGAATCTTTACATATTGCACATCCATCTAGGTACAACATTACATAATAAAAATAAAATAATAAAATAACAATATTATGCAATGTGTGCAACACCCATTATGTCAACATTTTGCCTTTGGAATCCATTGTTACAATCAGGAGGATTGAAGTTGTTTCCTTTGACATAGTTTCCTGCATTGTTGTTGTTATTGTTATTGTTGAAGTTCCTGTTGTAATTCTGACCAAAATTGTTGTTGTAGAGGCTAGCATTGTTTCTTTGGAAGTTGTTATTTTTTCTATATGAGAGAGGCTATATTTAAGCACCAAGTCTCAATGTAGGTAGAAGCTGAGAATCTAACACAGGATTTGTCCCTATTACAAGAGTTGCTTGACATAAAGATTGATGTTTCCATTAGCCATGGCATCCCAAGGTCAAGAAAAGAGCCATTTCACCACTAGAATTGGTAGAATTCAAGAAGGAGATCTTAGAGAAATTAGAGCATGAAATAAAAACTATATGCAGATTAATGACAAAGGTGATTGAAAAGTATACACGTACCTAAAAGATTTACATGTTGAATCCTAGGTGGATCCAAATAAGAAATTGGTGGATATTAGGTAGATGAAGTCAAAATTCCTTAAATTCATTGAGGAAACCATCTTCCAAGATTCAAAGATTCAAGAGCTCACTATAATCGACAGTACTCTGAGGACAACATTTGACAAGCTCCAATCCAAGACCACCATAGTGAGGGAATTGATAGGAGATCATGACTATTAGGTGTTTAAAGTTGATAAGATCTTCATTCCAAGTGCCAAGGAGATAAATAAAGATATCAATGCCATGAAAGAACACAAGGCTAAGTCTATAACACCTAAGAAGAAGAACCAACATGGATAGAAGCAGTGTATTCTCTTGATGATTCCTCTTTAGTATAAATTTTGACATTTGTCTTCCTCTCTCTTCTTTTCTCTATTTATTATAGCCATATATGGAAATTCTCCTCACATGTATGAGTTTTGTAATGGATTACTGATAGTCAATCCTAATTTTGGGCTATGCCATTCAAACTAGCTCTAAACTATAATAAAAAATTATAACTGGCCAAATCTCAAGAGGGCCTATAAATGTAACTTTCAAAGATGAATATAGGATTGAAAATTTTTGGTGTGGACAAATCCCTATAGCTGTGAGTATTGAGTGAGACTTTGTGGTTGCACTAATATTTTGTTGTTCATGTTAGTTTAGTTGTGTAGTGCATGGAAATGAAAATTAACTATTGATGAATTTGTTGGTTGATAATAAACTTTGTGTTGTTATTTTTCTTACAATTGGTAATACAAAGTATTGCTCTCATTTACATTATTATTTCATTTCCCTTGTTTTTTATAAGTTAGATTCTCTTTGCAGCTTCATTTCTATGTGAGGAGTTGGGATATAGTTAATGCAAAGTTGTTAAGTGAAAGGTAATCTGATTATTTCTATAAGCTTGATAGCTTGGTCAATTTGTGTGTTATCGTCTTGTTTATGTTTCTACCTCCCCTACAGTTTACATTTTCTAGTATAGCCTTGCACATAGAAGTTAGAGTAGATTCCATATTAGGAGTTAGAATAGGAGAGTTAATGGAGGCTTACATGCATTCATAGTTGTGAATTTTGTGTGCTAACATCACCATCATTTTGCCTAAGTTACTTGAAGCTTTGGGTAACTTACTTATTTTCTCTTCTTCTCTTTGGTTAAGAGCATATGCTACAAATCCCATCACCTACTAAAGGCAACATTTATTCTAAATATTTTCTCTCAAGGGAGATGTACCTTTCAATTTAAAGGACAATGATTTAACACATACACTAACCCAATCTATTAATTTTATCTTGTTCTTCCCCCATATTGGGCACATAAAGAGTTAAGGTATAAGCCAAACCCAAGAAGAAAAATTGTTAACCGACATTTTTTGGTGACTCTAATGGAGATGGATTGTAAAATAATCTCTAGTCCCTATATTTCAAGTTACATAAGCATCTCCATCCAAGTCATACAGTGTGCATACAATATTACAATAGTTTTAGGAAGTCTTGGAATGCAATAGTTTAGCACTCTCACATCTTATATTTTATTTGAGTCACATGCATTAGGCCATGAGGAAAGGTGGTGCTTCCCCATGAAGGCCCAATCCTAGTTGTACAACTCAACCTTGGTTTCTAAGATGAATAAGAAGACATTGTGAATAAATTGAACATGCTTGCTTGGAGGAAAAGAAAATAATTGAATGAGTATAGAAAAGTAAGTTTTGTGCTTGAGAGAGAAGAGGCCAAAGTTGAGTATTGGGAAAGGTTGCTTCAACAACTAAGGCTAAGGCAAGCCTAAAGTACCTAGTTGAGAAGAGGTTGATTCATCTTGGATCTGAAGTATACTAAGAATGTGAAAGAACATAAAGAAGTCGATTCAGTCTATGAAGAGCTAAGGAAAGCTAACTTTCCTATCCTAGAGGACCCTTTGAGAAGTGAAAGGATCTATTCCAAATATCTTGCATTAGAGTACATGAGAAGAGCTCTACTCCCACCTATCAATCCTTCTTGGTAGAGACAAAGCAAGTCCTTTTCTCCCCTAGTTTTTAGTACACAACTTCCATCAAATTGTAACGCTCTAACTCTACACAAAGTTGTCACACCATCAAGTGTTACTTTCCTCCCTATACCTATCATTCTACCAGAAACCATGGTAGTACCTTGGGTTAATGTTGTTGGCCCTCTTTACCTCATAGAAAATAATATCTTACCAAGAGCTTCAAGGAAGAACTTCCCAAATTTTAGTGGAGATGGGAAAGTTTTAGTTGATGAACATATTGTTATATTCTTTACAACTTGTAGTGTTGTGTATTTACATCATGAGGACGCCGCTATGTGTATCTTCATTGAAACATTAGTTGAAGGTGTAGTTGATTGGTTTGAACATCTACCAATTGGATGCATCACCACATGGGATGACATGCATACACATTTTGAAGCACATTTCAAGAGAATTGAAGATAAATATGCTTTGCTTTCATATTTAACATAGATCAAGAAGGATCTTGTCATACCAGTGAGGAATTTCATAGCTAGATTCAATAAGTTGGTTAATCACATATTTGTTGCTAGTAGGCAAATTGTTGGCAACCAAAAGACATTCTTTATAAGATTTATGCCTCTTGATATAAATTTACAATTGAGGAGAGCTCATGTAGCTAACATATAAGCTACTCAGACCATGGTGATAGAACTAGTGGGTGACCTCATAGAAGCTAGTAAATGTAAAAGAGAAATTCAATTAGGACCATCTACTAGCAACACCTCCAGTAGTACTATTAGTTTAGACGCGATGCTAAAAAAGTTTTCAAATGAAATGATAGCCTTTAAGAGGCAAATTGAAATGCCTAGTCCTTCATTTCAACAATCATACTAGCATATACCAAGAAAGCTTCATGAAGGAAAGGTGTTGCAACAACCACTAGTTCAACATAGGTTAGCCATAGAGGTTGCTTCCAAGAAGGGAAATATGTGTCTTTCACCTAACCACAAACCATGATGGAAAATCTTGTCCTAAAATGACAAGATTCACATAGATGAGAACTACTAAGGAGCTATTTGTAGAATTTTCTAAAAGTGAAGATGATTCTACTCCTAATGGAAACTCTAGAAACTACTTCTTGGAGTATGAATTTGATTCAGAGAAATGTGGAGATTGATCTATCGAGTATGAATTTGATTAAGAGAAACGTGGAGATTGATTTTCCACTCCTAATGGAGTGCACATGATAGTGATGACTAGAAGCTAAAAGAACAAAAATCCCATGACTTTACTCCAGGTTTGAAGTAGTGCATCTTCTACTTCTCCTACTTTAGCTAGAAACTCTAACCCTTCTACTTCAAGAGGAGAGCAAAGTGGTAAGTCTAAAAACTCATTTGATAACACTTAGTATTGTAAAGATACCCACATTTAGATTTATCCTTTATATTATTTGAAGTCCAATCCTTCTAAGTTGAAGAAGTTAGTTGATTATTGTAAAGGAGATAGTAGGGATAAAGCTAATGGTAATATAAATGTTACTGTGAATGATGATGAGAATGCAAAAGTTAGTGCTAGTATGAGCCCATCTCTTGAAGTGGAACCAATCTTGCTTGTATTGTTTAAAGAAGAAGATTCCTCTATTTTAGTGACCTCCCCTGGCTAGAAACCCAATCAATTTTATGTGTCATCATTCATCAATGGTCATAGGCTAAGTAATTGTATAATAGATTTAGAGATCATAGCATTCATAGCATTCATGTTGTCGTTAGCGAACTGTAATGTCCCCTTTTTAACATTCATAGCATGATGTTGTTGTTAGACTATTTCCCCATGGTCCCGTAGGCTAACTAGGACATTAAAGGGGCTTAGAGGCCATTTGGCCTAGATAGTTTCAGTTACAGGTCTTTCTCAGGGGTTTTGAGGCAACTTTGGGCATACTTACTATTTATAGTAAGTCATCTTGGGCATGGGTGGACATCCAGTGGCAATGGTATGTCGATGGTAATTGTTTAAAATAGGTAAGAAGACTTGTTTATCGTTAATAAGATTTTTTTTGCATTGATAAAGCTATTTTATAAAGTTAAATTTAAATATTTAACTTTATTAATGCATAGACTTTAGTTTGTGAAAAATATTTAAATTAAAAGAGTCCCCTTTATTTTATAACACATTGGAGACATAAGTTACATAAAGGGAGTTATGTTTTATTCCACATTGAGAAAACGAAGGATGGAGCTCTTGTGAGAACACTATAAAAGAAATGGAAGAGCTTCTTTTAAGCATGGTTGGAAATATCAAAGAAATTGGAGAATTTTCTAGAGGTTATGTCTCAATAGTTTGAAGGACGAAATCCCTTCAAGCTGAAAATTTTGACGCCATTGAAAGATATGGTCTTGAGATTCAACAGGGTAGCAATTCGAAAAAGAAGTTCGAAAAAGCGGAATCGAAAAAGCAGGCGAAAAAAGCAGAGTCGAAAAAGAAAGCAAAAAAAGTGGAACTGAAAAAGTAGGTGGAAAAAGTGGAATCAAAAAAGCAAGAAAAAAAGTGGAACCGAAAAAGCAGGCTGAAAAAGAAGTTCGAAAACGTAAAGCAGAAGGGGCAGCATTAAAGGAAAATTATTATAGCCATCTACAACCAGGTTCCCTTGTTAGTATTGTTTTTTTTAGGGTATTATAAGTTTTAGCTATAAGTGTGCATTATACCAGCATTATCATTTTGGTAATCCATGTAAATGCCAAAGTCTTGGCCATATTTCATGAGCATTGTATTAGAAATTCCATTGCAAATTAATAAGATAATAGTTGTTGGTGTCATTTAAGCAATACAATATCATTATTTATCAGCTAGATAGTTTGCATACCAACTGTTTGCAAAAATGCCAGTTGGTTGTAGGTGTTCTTTTCTCATGCTTAGATCATAATATATGCACTAAATATTGTCAAAATTAGGAGCACACTCATGTTAGGTCATTGTGTAGTTCATTGTAATCTTCTATCACTAGATTCTCATTGATGCAAATTGGAAAAAAGTCATTTAAAGAAAGCTAAAATACTATATCAGCCATATGTCTCTTGCATGTGAATTGTTTGACAAAATTCTTTGAGCCTTCAATCAACATCTTTGAGAGCAGATTTGAGGAGGGTTATTACAGTGGTATCAGAGCTTTCTTGCAAAGTGTTTGACGAAATGTCAAACAACTGAAGTATAGAGATTTTTGGTGTTTGAAGAAATTATAACCTATTGGGGTCATTACAGTGGTATTAGAGCTTGCTTGCAAAGTGTTTGACGAAATGTCAAACCACTGAAGTATAAAGATTTTTTGTGTTTGAAGAAGTTATAACCTATTGGGGTTATTACAGTGGTATTAGAGCTATAAGTCCTGCCATCTTGTGGAGGTCTTATAGGGAATTTGGATTAGCCAGAGAGAGAAAAATGTTTGACAAAATGAATGCCGGTCTAGATCAGGGAAAGGAAAGATTCTTACAATTATTAGACACCTTAGCACAGGGACAACGATCATCAGAGCAAAGAGCACAGGAACAGAGTTAGAGATTTGAGCTTATGATGCAGATGATGGCTTGTCAAATGGGGTTGAATGCTAATGTGGGTGGAGGAAATAATCAGAATGGTAATAATCGAGATGGGGCACATAATGGAGGCAAACAAGTTGGGAACAATTTCGATCATGCACCCTAGAAAACTAGGATAGTGAGTTCGCGGCCCATGATTCCCATATTTCCTCCTAAAGCTCCAGAGCAGCCCATACCAGAGCCCCAAATCACTGATATACAGGACCAGCTAAGGAGAGATTGGGAAGCTGAAGGTCCAGATTTTATTGCTGCAATTACCTTTAGGGAGTATATAGATGTGCGGATGAAGCATATGCCATGTGGACATGACATGAACTAGAGCTATGAGCTATGGAAGAAAGTAGGGAAACTTCAATTACCATATTATGATGGCTCGGGGAAGTCTACAGCAAGAGCTTGGGTTCAAAGGCTTGACACATATTTTCAAATGGACCCTATGCCTGAGGAAGAAGCTATTAAGTATGCAGCAATTCACCTGGATGGGTTAGCACACAAGTGGTGGCATCATGGTATGGTCACTATGGGTCATGCACACATTACCTCCTATGTGGAGTTTAAGGAGAGACTGATTGAACATTTTGATAGGCCTAAGGATTGTACCTTCCTTATGATAGGCATAAATTTGTATGAGGAGTTTAACAAACATGCTGATTCAATATAGGGAGACATTAGCACATCTTCAGGTAATAGTTTATTTGCATCATCTTCATAGGTAGAAGGGGTTACAGATGTGCAGGTTGAGCCAAAAGGTGATATCACAGGCACACCGGATTGTGTGATTGACACAGATAGTGATTCCAATACAGTTGGGCTAGATGAAGTTACAATAGTTGAGGATACTATCATGTTTGAGGATAGTACAGTTGATCAGAAAGTGAGCATTCAGGACTTTGCAAAAAATGAGTATCAAGCACAGTTGGATGCTTCTTCACATGAGATAGAGGAGAGACAGAAAGGAGTCACAACAAGTTCTTCTTGTGATGACTTACAATAGATCAAGGAAGATGCAGTGAAGAAGGAGGAGAAGGAGATTGATTGGCTTTTTCATCAGCTGGAGGTTACTCAAAATTCCTTGGTGTGTACTCAGTTGGCTCTCCAGGATTCTGAGAGACACGTAGACGAGCTTTGTCTTGAGGTGATTTCAGTTCGGGAGTTAGCGCGTATAATAGGGACTCAATTTTCTTTTATAGTGGAGTCACATGATGATGATATGAGTATGTCTAGCATTCACACTCCGAGTTCAAAGATTGTAGACAGGCGTGTGAAGTCAGTTGGTATTGTTCACATTACTCAGGTGAGAAGTTTACTTGAATTGCCAGCTGGTTTCCGTTCATGGATTAGATGTTGGGATCCTTATCTTAGTACTTGGGATCATTTTGACCAGAGATATCTATCATTCCTTGGTAGTAGTATCTATTGCACCATCATGGACTTGATTAGTAGTTTTCCAGGTGTAGTTCTCATCCATGTTAGCAACTTGTTTGATGTTGGATTTAGTTTTTACACACCTATGTTGGGCATTGTTCATATATCCAGTCGACCATTCTTGTTGGAATGGGTTGATGATCTCTCAGATATGATAGATTCTACAGAAGAGTCCTAGGATTTGAGTATTACAAATGATAGCTATTCTGAGGTTACTCCTTTGGACAGTGTACCAGGGATAGAGTATAGAAGTTCGACCAGTCGGCACAATCATGTGTCTAGTCAGCTGAGAGTTGGCGAGCGAGACATTTCTATCACTTGCGAGCATTTCGATGTTGCTCGTCAGTTGTTAGAAATTTATGGATGGGGTTCTCCTACTAGTAATAAGCAGGGAGGCAGTTATCTTTCCTTGACAGAGATCCACTCTTTATGGAAGGCTATTCGAATTTTGAGATAGAACTATATGCAGTTGGTAGCCGACAGAGATTATCTTATGGAGTGGGGGAGTACAGCATACGAAGCATTATTGGCCAAGGAAGATGAGGTGAGTGAGCTTACTCAGCAGCTCGAGGTGACTTCTAAGATTCTTGAGAGTACACAGTTGGCTTTCGAGGAGTCATAGTTTCATTTGGCTAAGGTGACCATGGAGTTAGAGTGACTTCAATCTTTACCAGATTCTGTACAATCATGAACTGTGGTGTCTAGTGATCTGCGGATGTCCATGGTCGAGGTTGATAGAGGTAGTGGAGATGAGGATATATCTATCCACGACACTACTATTGGCATATTTGGTCCATTTCCACTGGTGGTAGGTTCAACTGAGTTGGGCGCTGCAGTTGAGCATTGTGATATGTTTGACTTGGAGGGCACAAAGACTAGTGATGTTGTTGTTGATTCTACACTCTTGGCTATATCATCCTCTGACTTAGCTAATGATCAGTCACAGTTGGTCATATCACGTCTACAAGATGAGTCTTTGATTGATATTGGTTCTTTTTATCGGCATTATACTAAAGGATATGTTCATCGATTTTCTTTTGATCTATGTGTTGAGGAGTTGATGGTAGACAGGTTTGGACTAGGCTCTCATTTTTGCTATCTATCGTGTAATGACTATTCACCATCAGCAGTGCATGGGTGTTATGGTTATGAGATAGTGGCCGGTAATCTATAGAGTTGTGTTAACTACAACAGATGTACAGTGTGTGGATTCTCTGTATTTGGTGCAGTTTCATGTGGGAGTGGTCAGTATTGTAGCAGAGTTGGAGTGTGCATTCCACATAACACGGTGGGTTGTGTGGATGGTGTTTATTATGTTAACAGTTTGGGTGATCTACTCCACTTGGGGTCTAATGTTTTGAGAGTTTGTGCCTCATGGGTTCCTGACTATGGCAGTAGTAGATTTGGAGTTCAGTTGCACTGTGATTCATGATTCATTTATGGATTCCTCTTGGTTAATTTTCACAGGTTGTTGCAGGAGCCTATGTTGACTGACAACACTATAGTTCATGACTAAATTTGGGATCTAGGTGGATTGATTGGGTTTTTGTTCGACCATTGCTTGGGGACAAGCAATTTTGGGAAGGGCGGACTGTAATGTCCCCTTTTTAGCATTCATAGCATCATGTTTTCGTTAGCCTATTTCCCCACGGTCCTGTAGGCTAACTAGGACATTAAAGGGGCTTAGAGGCCATTTGGCCTAGATAGTTTCAGTTGCAGGTCTTTTTGAGGGGTTTTGAGGCAACTTTGGGCATACTTACTATTTATAGTAAGTCATCTTGGGCATGGGTGGACATCCAGTGGCAACGGTATATCGATGGTAATTGTTTAAAATTGGCAAGAAGACTTGTTTATCATTGATAAGATTTGTTTTGCATTGATAAAGCTATTTTATAAAGTTAAATTTAAATATTTAACTTTATTAATGCATAGACTATAGTTTGTGAGAAATATTTAAATTAAAAGAGTCCCCTTTATTTTATAACACATTAGAGACATAAGTTACATAAAAGGAGTTATGTTTTATCCCACATTGAGAAAACAAAGGATGGAGCTCTTGTGAGAACACTATAAAAGAAATGGAAGAGCTTCTTTTAAGCATGGTTGGAAATATCAAAGAAATTGGAGAATTTTCTGGAGGTTATGTCTCAATAGTTTGAAGGATGAAATCTCTTCAAGGTGAAAATCTTGACGCCATTAAAAGATATGGTCTTGAGATTCAACAGGGTAGCAATTCGAAAAAGCAGAAATGAAAAAGCAATCCGAAAAAGGGGAATTGAAAAAGTAGGCAGAAAAAGTGGAATCGAAAAAGCAAGCAAAAAAAGTGGAACTAAAAAAGCAGGTGGAAAAAGCGAAATCGAAAAGCAAGCGAGAAAAGCGGAACTGAAAAAGCAGGCCGAAAAAGCAGTTCAAAAAAGTAAAGCAGAAGGGGTAGCATTGAAAGAAAATTATTACAACCATCTACAACCAGGTTCCCTTGTTAATATTTTTTTTTTTAGGGTATTATAAGTTTAAGCTATAAGTGTGCATTATACCAGCATTGTCATTTTGGTAATCCATGTAAATGCCAAAGTCTTGGCCATATTTCATGAGCATTGTATTAGAAATTTCATTGCAAATTAATAAGATAATAGTTGTTGGTGTCATTTAAGCAATACAATATCATTATTTATCAGTTAGATAGTTTGCATACCAACTGTTTGCAAAAATGCCAGTTGGCTGTAGGTTTCTTTTCTCATGCTTAGATCATAATATATACACTGAATATTGTCAAAATTAGGAGCACACTCATGTTAGGTCATTGTGTAGTTCATTGTAATCTTCTATCACTAGATTCTCATTGATGCAAATTGGAAAAAAGTCATTTAAAGCAAGCTAAAATACTATATCAGTCATATGTCTCTTGCATGTGAATTGTTTGACAAAATTCTTTGAGCCTTCAATCAGCATCTTTGAGAGCAGATTTGAGGAGGGTTATTACAGTGGTATCAGAGCTTTCTTGCAAAGTGCTTGACGAAATGTCAAACAACTAAAGTATAGATATTTTTGGTGTTTGAAGAAATTATAACCTATTGGGGTCATTACAGTGGTATCAAAGCTTGCTTTCAAAGTGTTTGACGAAATGTCAAACCACTGAAGTATAAAGATTTTTGGTGTTTGAAGAAGTTATAACCTATTGGGGTTATTACAAACAGGGAGGAAAAGTTCTGGAGGAAAAAATCTCGAATCTCATGGCTTAAGGATGGAGACCGGAACACAAATTTCTTTCATCTCTCCACCCTAAAACATAGGGCTAACAATAGGATCTCTAGAATTAGGAAGGGGCAGGTGTTGTTGTCTGAAGATGTTGTTATCTCGGCTGAAGTGGTCTCTTTCTTCTCTTCTCTTCTCTTCAAGGACCCCCTATTTTCCAAGGTGGATCAGGAAGATATCATCTCTTCTATTCCTTAGATTATTCAACCCCACCATAATAAACTTCTCTATGCTATTCCTAATGCTTTGGAAGTTAGAGAAGCCCTTTTCTCCCTACCTGGTGATAAATCACCTAGTCCAAATGGGTTTCCTACCTTTTTCTTCAAAATGTACTGGCCGATGGTCATGGGGGATGTGGTAAAGGTAGTTCAGGAGCTCTTTGAAGCTATAAGTATTCTTAAGGAGATTAATTCTACCTTCTTGTTTCTCATCCGTAAATCCCCAAGGGCTGACTCTTCTGACCACTTTAGGCCCATCAGTTTATGCAACTCTTTCTACAAGATTATCTCTAAAGTTCTCACTTCCAGAATGCTTAAAATCCTGCATCTAATCATTTCACAACAACAATCGAGTTTTATTCTTGGGAGACAAATCTTGGACTCGGTGCTGATGGTTCATGAGGTTATTCATTCTTTAGAAGCTTCCAAGCGGGAAGGTATGTTGCTCAAACTGGATCTTTCAAAAGCCTATGATCGAGTGGACTGGTCCTTTCTTGGAAAGGTCCTTCAGGCCTTTGGTTTTGACAATAAAGTGTGTAAACTCATTTCTCAATTGGTGTCTACCTCCTCTCTTGCTGTTCTGATTAATGGAGCCCCCTCTAAGTTCTTTAAACCTTCTAGAGGTCTCAAGTAGGGAGACCCCCTATCACCTATCCTCTTCATTATTTTAGCTGACTGCATTGGGAGGCTTATTGAACGTAAAAAGTCTGATGGAAGTCTTATAGGGATTAAGCCTTCTTTGATAAATGACGCCTTCACTCACCACTAATTTGTGGATGACACTATAATGGGGGGGAAGCTTCTGTGAAAGAAGCTAAGACTTTAAAAGAGGTTCTTGATACTTATTCCAGAGGAACCGGTCAGCTGATTAACTAGAACAAAAGCTCGACCTTCTTTGTTAACACCCCTGAAGTAAGACAAAGGAAAATTGCCAGAATCCTTGGTTGTGGGGTGGGCTCTCTCCCTTCATCCTATCTAGGACTCCCCTTGGGCTCTTCTCCCCTTGACTCTTTCTGGAATGGTATTCTAGACAGATTCAAAAAGAAGATGGTTGGTTGGAAAGGTGCCTCTCTTAGCCAAGCTGGGAAATGTCTACTGGTCAAATCCACTCTTCAGAACCTTCCCATTTATGCTCTGATCCTTTTTGGAATTCCTGTGAAATTTGCAGAGAAAATGGAGAAAATCCAAAGAGACTTTCTATGGACTAGACTTGAAGGAAAGAAAAGGTACCCTCTTGTTCCCTGGGAGAAGGTCTACCTCCCTAAGAGGTATGGAGGTCTGGACATCAGAAAGCTTACCCATCTCAATAAGGCACTTCTTGCAAAACAAATCGGGCATATCTTCAATAACACTGGTGAATGGAGAGACATTCTGGTAAATAAATACCTTAGAAGACCCTCTCTTCATTTTAATTTATTCAATGAGGAAATCCCTAAAGGGTTGACTATTTGGAATGGTATCTTGAAGGCCAAGGACCTGGCTAAGGCTAGGGTCTCTTGGAAACTAGGCAATGGGGAGGATATTCAGTTTTGGTCTGACAGGTGGTTATGTCAAGGCCCACTTTCTAGCAACCCAGTTTTTGAGAGGTGAGTGCAAGAATGCACGAAGCTATATGGGTTTAAAGTAAGCAATTATAGGGTTGGTCAGGAATGGAGAGACCTTTCCCTCATTTTTGAGGACTTGAAACCAATAATGACTATGCTTAATGCTTTGATCCCTAGTAGTAATAAGGATGAGATGGTCTAGAGGGATAATCCCAATGGAAGTTATTCTATTGCTTTTGGCTACAACTCTCTCTGGGGTTTAAAGGAGAAACCCCCTTGGGTGAATGCCTGGCTCATGGGCCTCACTCCTAAGATCAACATATTTTATTGGCTGGCCCTTCAGAACAAAATTCTAATGCAAGACAACCTCATGAAGAGAGGCCATGTTATGCCCAGTAGATGCCCACTCTATAAAAACTAGTCTGAGTTGGGAAATCATATCTTCATTCAGTGTGACTTTGCTAGGGAGGTGTGGAATTCTCTTAATTAGGAAATGGAGATTCTTTGGTGCTGGCCAAATAACCTTATCAACTTTTTCAGTCATTGGAAAAGCCTCTGTAAAATTGCAGGTCGGCAGGATAATTATCCCTGGTTTTTGCCTCACTTCTGTTGGAGTATCTGGAAGGAAAGGAACAAAAGAATTTTCAGGGACAGAGAGGAGTTGGCTATAATTTTGGGAAGGAAGATTTTGAAAAATATAAAAGATAACCTTCAAGTGATGAAGGAGGGGGAAGTTGATATAGGGGACAGGAAGATGGTTAAAGAAAAAGACAGGGATCCCAAAAGACAGGATGCTAGATGGATTCTACCCCCGGAAGGATGGTCAAAAGCCAACTTTGATGGCGCTTCTAAGGGCAACCCTGGCCCCTCTGGAAGCGGTGGAATTATAAGAAATAGTTTTGGGGAGGGGATTGCGACCTTTGCTCTCCCGCTTGGAACCCAGACCAACCATTTGGCCGAAGCCAGAGCCGCGTGCAGTGTGGTAAAGCTGGCTTTTGAAGCTGGAGTTTCTAAACTTTGGCTTGAAGGGGACTCCAAAAACATAATTAACAATATTAATGGTATCTCCCCTCCCTCATGTTGATTGCAAACATAATTGATGAGACATGTGCCACCCTCACAAAATTTGAGAAGGTCCACATCACTCATGCGTTTAGAGAGGCAAACCTAGTTGCTGACTGGTTCGCTAACAAAGGGGTGGGAGCAAAAAAAGAGATGATCTGGCATTTCGGAAAAGATATTCTGATGGCGGCTAAGTCACTAATCAAGCTGGAGAAAATGCACAGAAGTACGGGTCAATCTAACTATAATCATGTTTAATAAAGAAAGAATGGATGTTGGTACGAGCAATAATATGTTTCTTGGTTTTTGTAATCTCAAGGAATTTTCTATCTTTTCGACACATTGGGAGGATCGTTATCATCTTCACTCGCTATTGTATCAGAGAGGCAAGTGATCACGAACCCAATAATAGAAACAGAGCCATAATCTTGGCTGGAAAAAAATTGTAAAGATTGGGGCTCATGAGAATTGTTGAAGAAAAAACAGACGTCATGATTGGAGAACGGAGCAGAAAGGAGCCAGCGAGTGAAGTGGAGAAGTTGAAGAATATGGGCAAAGTCTGGAAAAAATTGGAAAAGGGCGGGGTTGCAAATTTTTCGAGAAACTCCATGGTTTTGACCCTGAGGTCATCAACAACATGGTGAACTCATGGAACAATGGAAAGGTCAAGGTGAACGGGGTTTCTTTCCAAATCATAAAGGAGGTGGTTGCGGAGGTCACTGGTATCCCTATGGAGGGATTCAAATTCTACAGGGACAAGAAACTTTCGTCCAATGCTGTCAAGGAGTTCGTGATAATTTTTGCAGAGATGAACAAGCTGGAAAAGAAAGAGTCTTTCTATGTGACGGAGACTATAAAGAAGCTCTGGAGGTATGTTTTATATGCTCTCATTGATTATGTTACCTTGGACCCTAGGTTTGATCGGGTCAGAACTCACCATTTTGTGATTTTAAATCATTTTTTCCATAAGAAAAGAATTTCCATTCCCTTTTACCTTCTCACTTCTATGAACAAGGAAATCTCTAGTTTCAAGAAGAAAGCCACTGCTAACCCTGCTTTGCATGAGGGATTATTGCTCCTCATCCATGAGCATTTCAAAGCTCAGTCTATATGCAAGAAAAGTCCTCAACTTGAGGATGTTGACAAAGGTAGCTCCATCTTTTCTTTTGACTCTGATGACATTGAGAGCATTAGCTCGAAGGAGGAGAATGTTTCCTCAGGAAAGAAGAAAAAAGGTCAAGCTAGGAAACTATCCACTACTACAACTCCTAGCAGGAAAAGCCCTAGGGATCACGACCAAGCTCAAGCAAAAGAGGGTAATGCTAAGGAGGGGGAGGAAATAGATACGGAAGATTCTGACAAAGTGTTGGAGGAGGAGTCGAAAGAGGAGAAACCTGGGAAAAAATGGAAGAGGGAGGTTGTGAGAGTTGAGGAGACTAGAAATCAGAGGACGGATGCTATTCCTCTTCCCCTCTCCCCTGTCTAGTCTCAGCCTCCTTCGGAGGAAAAAGAGAATGTCATCACTAGTGAGAACAAGGGGGAAGTGTAGGTCAAAAATAGGATAAAGGCCTAGAAAAATTTCAATGTGAGGATTGATACAAAGGGGATTTTTAGGGAAGCTATGAACCCTCAGATCCTGGAGGACAACCTGGAGCAGCCTAGGCTCAATGAGCTCATAGACCCAGCTATCTTGGCCATCTTGAACAATGCAAGGGAGACTGGAATGAACCTTCTGAATAATGCCCGTAGTAGTATGATTGACAACTTCAGATCAATCAAATGGCTCTTCCATGAGCTGGAGGAAGTTAGAGAAAGGGTAACCCAGATGGAAAGTATTAAGAATAAGACAGGTAAAGACAGCCATGAGGACCAAGAAAATAGAGAAAGCTTAAATGAAAGGAGATTAAGAAATCTTGAAAACTACAACCACAACCTGGCTAGTCAGATGATTTCTCTCTTGAGTTTGATGAATGACAACATCCAATCCCTTGCTGGTAAACTTAAGGACAAGGGCTTGCTGGTGGAGGAGGGAGGACAGAACAGGGATAAGGCCAGGTCGGATGATGACAAGGCCACAATCAGTACACTCACCAGTATGGATCAGGACATGGAGAAGGTCTAGGATCAAATGGCAAAGGAGCAGCAAAAGATAGTCGAGGCAGCTCAGACTATGCAGGAAATGGAGAAGATAACTGAAGACTTGTTTTCTTGTCTTTTTTCTTTTCGTCTTCCTGGCTTTTGGCTTTTCGATAGGCTTTCTGTAGTCTATTTTAGTTAGTTTGTTTTATGGCCTTTCTGTGGACCTTTGTTTTGGGCTAGGCCTTTGAGCTTTTTTTCAGCTGTTGGACCTCTATTTTGGCTGGGATTCTTTGGCTTATTATCAGCTTTGTTTTTGTAAAACTTATGGGTTTTAGGATCCCTTAAAACCTGTTTATCTTATCAAAAACAATCTAACTAGTGCTTAGAGGGACTCCATCCATATTTTATTCATTAATTGGATGCACGAGCCCTCTACATGTCAAAAAAAAAAGAAACCATGAGAAAGAAAGTAGGAGGAAGCCATCAGTCAAAGTGGAAGTCCATGGAGGCACCAAAAATAGAAGCTGGCCCTTAACTAGGCATGCTGTCAAAGTTAACTTGCCATCAGAATGTGCTCCTGATGCATGGAAAGAGCTATTTTTGGAACTGACAGTTAATTGTTGGTGCACCTCTGAATTGCAAAGATGCAGACCTATGGAGCTACATGAAAATGTGGAGTTGCTGACCTCGACAGGGTCAAAATCTCAAAATTTTACTAAGTGTCAAAATTGAAATTCTGGCATCTGGGTTTTGTTCATCTTCATCCCAAAGCTATGTTTGGATATTTTCCCTTGAATTTCTTTATCATCTCAGTAATCTTAATTGCATCTAGAAGATCTAAAGCCTCATACTTGTCTTTGACCTTCTGTCTGTAGTTGTCCACCTTGATTCGAGTCTTTGCAAAATCTCCAAGTTTGGTGTGCAACTTTAATAGTGTTTCCTCTATCCTGGAGGCTTGTCTAATGTCTTCATCACTGGATTCTTCCTCTAAAGTCTTCTTGAAATTATCCACTACTACCTCAACTAGCAATAGCTTCTCTCATTTTTCATCTTCAAAAATGTCCAAGCATGCATCACTATACAACTTTTCTACTTCCAAAATTCGCTCTCGGGCTTGATCCTTGAGCCTATGTATCTCATCATGAAATGTTTCCATCACTTTATTCCCATCAACAATATTCTCTATCCAATCATCTATCATTTCAAGCTCTTCTCCAGTACATACATGAATCAAAATGCGATACCTTTGCCCTTTTATGGCTTGTAAAGTTTGTAAATCTTTGCTCCATTCCCGTACCTCATCGATGATACTGAAGTCCTGCCTCAAAATTGCCATGATCTTATCAATGTTCTCTTGCATAACATGCAACAAGTTTAAACTTCCTATGATTATAGTGACACCCTTATCCTCAAGGCTGTCTTTACATTCCTGACAAGCTTTCAAAAATAGATTGAGCCATACACCTTCCCCTTCTCTAAGAATGGTATTTAGAGTCTTCTCGGGGCGTTCAGGGTCAAGAGGACCAAAAACTTCGGCTAGATATCCCTTTAGGATCTCAAATTTCCTTCAAAGTGTTCTAATTTAAATCTCATCTTGTTTCATGTGCTTGAGAACCTCTTTGACTCCCATAGTCATCATTTATCAGGTTGTATCTCATGTAGGCTTTCCCAATATAATATCTTTCACTTCATAGTCCTTAAGACTAATAGCTCTACATTTGTAACTTCAGGAGGGTGAACCACTTGTGCAAATAAGTCCTAGTTTTGTATGGAAGTAGCAAACACAAATGATGTTGCATCATGTAATGGAGACTCAAGCATGTTCAGGATCTTTGCAATATCACAAATGTCATCCTCTGAAGCACAAAACTGATGCTTGACACTTCTCATTATTTCCTTCTGAAACCATCTTGGAATGTGTCTCTCTACAACTTTGGCTCTAGATGATGAAGGGGTGTGTTCAACTACCTCCTCCCCTTTATCACTCTTGCTCAGAGTCTCCTGCTATGAGGACTCTTCTTCTATAGTCTAGGTCTCTGTAGATCCTGTAATTTGATCCTCAACATCCTGAGAAGGTTGTTGTGCATATTCTACTATCTGCGCCTCTTTTGATGCCTCATCAATAATCCTTGGTTTTGGTTGCTCTTGTAATGATGGTTCCTTTTGAACATGTTCCTCTTCTGAACTTGGAGGTGGAGGAGTGACTAGACCCTTATCTACCACCGTGATCTATAGTGGAGATGGAGGAGTGAGATCAAGACCCCGTGTCTCTAGTGGCATCTACATCTAGTCTTGCTATTGGAGTTCACCTGTAGGGGTGTCTCTGATTTTATCCCCAACTAACTCAATACCCACAGGCATAAAATCAAAATATGGTATGGAGATAATATCTTCACCTTGCTCCCTTTGCTCATTGACCCATCGCTGCACTTCATCCTCCAAAGAAGAGAGCTCTAATGGTTCTACCTAGGTGGGTGATAGGGTACTCGTGGCACTCTTTCTTCTTTCCAACTCTATGGCTTTTTCCAACTAAGTTCTCCTTTATAGAGGCACTTGTTCCTCCTCCTCATCTGCTTCTATTTCTTCCTCATCTATTTCTTCCTCCAGAATGGTTTCAAGAACTGATGGATTAGGTACTAATCTCTTATTGACTCTTTGCCTCTTGTTGATCCTAACCTTGATCCTCTTTTGTCTCTTCAGAACTATAGGAGAAGCAGACTCTTCTTGCATAGGAGGAATAGAGGTCTATGAAATGTCTTCCTCTTTAGGTTGGCTTGGAAAAATAGGAGGCAACTGAGGTTCATCCTAGATTTGAGAGGCTCCAATAGCTTAGGATTCTTGTGAGCTTTGTTCATGCTGCCGAGAAGACACATGTTCTATAACCTGTTCTATCTGAATCCTTTGAGGAGAGGTTCTCTTCCTCTTTCCCTTCCTTTTAGGAGGGTGATAATATCCCACTGGGTGATCAAGTTGGTAGACTATCTCTGGCCTAATAGGAGATTGGAGCGCAAAGATAGGAACTATGACTTTCCTTCCCTTACCCCTTTCTGGGTGAGCATGTGCATGGAAGACTATAGTATCAGGATTTGGATCAAGTGGAAAGGATTTCTTAATCCAACTCTTTGTCATTCAAATGACATGTCTCACTCAATGATTGATATTATCTCCTTCCTCTCTATCAAATTCTGCATTCAGAATGGGTCTCTCACCAACTTTATCTGTATTGAATAGGGGATCCAGTAGTTCCTTGGAGTCCTATAGCCTTATCTCATCAGGGATGGTCAAATGGAGAGCCTTTTTTTCTAGATACAAAGTCATCCTACAATAGTCTTTGATGCAAACATCATGGTCATTTGTGGCATTCATCCAATGATCTTCAATGGTATCCTCATGATAGAAATCCTTCTTAGCTAGGTTTTCCACTTTGCCCACATTGTCAAAATATGGCTGAGGAGAGTTGTACTCTTCAAGAGGATAGTTCTCCCATTCCCATTCAAATGTTAGAATATCCTATTTTCTCTTCACTTGATATGCTCCTATGACAAAAGGCCAATCCCAACAAGGTCTCCATTGTTTTTTGATCCTCTCATAAGCTAACTCAATCTGTTGGGATATTTCCATTAGGACCAACTTGTCACTTCGGTACCTCAGGAGTTTCTTCAGATTGATAGATGCACCACCTACCTAGATATATGTAAATGTCTTGAACTGGATGAAATATGCTCTAAGAGCTGTGATCTATGCCTTGGCTACCTTAGACAATGTCTTCCCATAGTCCCCTTTGATGAATCAAATGATCACAAAGATGAAAGCATCATTTACAATTCTGTACTCCTCGCTCTATGGTGAGAGCTTCTTCTTCACAAATTGAGGATAGACTATGTATGGCCAAGCATTAGGGTCCTGCATACTACCTTTCTTGTATATCTCAGAATAGTTCATTGCCCTTGCTGCAAGTAGGTACACCACATAAGAAGTCATATAGAACTTCTTCTTATCCTTTACCATCCTTAGCTACTCACACAAGTTTTCACTAAGTGTGGTGGCCCAATCCAGTGGTATCTTTGCATGCCTAATGGTCTCAATGAAGTTGACCATGAATGGAGCAAGATGGCCTACTACAGGTAAGCCCATGACTCTACTTAAGAGAATAATAGAGTATCTGATGTCATCCTTCATATATCCCTGAGTCATATCCACTTTGTTGATTGTCTTTCCCCAAGGTGGCTTCTCAATGAAGTACAAGGAATGTATGATATCGATTGCTTCTTGGTGATGATCTTTATACCATCTTCCAGCTACTTCATAGGAGAGTGGGATGAACTGATCGACTCTAGGAAGATGGAAGAACCTCTTGATGTTTTTAGGATGTAGATCTAAGACCACTTCTATGGTGATTCTCTTGACTACCCCTTCATTAGGAACGAAGTGTTGAGAGAAGGTCATGACCAATTCAACTGATTGTACTAATATAGGATGTGACACTACATTCACTAGTCTAGTCGAATCAATGCAAAGACCAAGGTTGACCTTTGTGTCAGATAGTTGCAAACTCTCATGAATTCTCCCAAGTCTATGTGTTTGAGGTCATTATCTTTGATCTCAAATCTTGACTTTGGGGGTACACCTTGGAACTTGAAAACAATTGGTTTCACTTCTACTCTAGATGTAGACACCATCTAATCATGTTACCTGCACATTACGAGAGAAGAAAATATCATCAGTCACTAGATAGTTAGAAAAGAAAACAAATCATGTAAGAAAAAAATGTCCCCCTTGGGGACTTATTTATTTATTTAAATTTTTTTTAAAAATATTTTAAAACCCTTTACAAAAACAATAATAAATAAAAAGGAAGAAATTTTAAAACAATGTAATGTGCGAGCATGCCCACAATAAGTAAAACCCATGCGTACATGAGCGACATGCATGGTGAGAGTTCCCAGCACTGTCGCAGCACAAGCCATGCACATGAGTAGAAGCCAATGATACTATGGGCTAGGCCACACATTGGTGTGCTCAATGCAATCAAAAATTGGCATCGGTGCAGTGTGGGCTACACGCTCAAGCACATGGCACAAGCTACAACTGGTGCCGTTGCAAGGCAGACTGCATGCTCATGCGCATGGCACAAGCAATAGTTGGTGTCATTGCAAGTCAGGTCATGTGCTCACATGCACGGACTACCCTATAGTAGTAGCCTAGTGCCATGGCACAAGTCATAGCGCTTGCGCACGCAGTGCGAATGGTGCTCAGTGCCATAGCATGGGAGCATGAAAGGAGGGGGGTGTGAAGTTTACCTCTCACTCCTCAAGCACTTAGAGGGAAAAAAAATGAGGAAGAAAGAGGAGAGGGAGGGTTTTATAACCCTCCCCTCATGCGCAAAAAACTATACATGCCATGCCTTGATGTGCACACATGGGTGAGGGGAGGTTATATATATATATATATATATATATATATATAATTTTTTTGAAACTTGTGTCTCAACCTTTTCCATTTTTTGCTAATGTTTTTTTTTGTTTTTGACTTTTCTTTTTTTCTATTTTTGTAATTTTCTCATGTTTAAATTTTTTTGTATTTTTTGGAAATTTGACGCAAACTTATAAACACATATTCTTCTTTTGACTCTCGAATTGTGAGTCCAGGTGTCAAAAAAAGTAGGGGTTCCCTATTCCTAGTAAGGAATGGAGTGTGTGTTGTGGACACCACAATAGGACTCAAACTTTTTTTGATCAAACCTTTCTCCAACAACTCATACACTTGTCTGTTAAGTTCCCAATTCTCTATAGGTGTCAACCTATATGGTGCTGTGTTTAGTAAACTAGCTCCTGAAATCAGATCCATACAATGACTTATAATTCTCATTGGAGGTAAACCATTAGGTATATCCTCTACAAAAATCTCTTTATACTCATTGAACAATTCAACAATTTCTTCTAGTACTCCACTACCACAATCTGTTGTCACTCAGTTATTACCAACTTTTGCTACTCAGTCATTACTACCAACACCTGGTCCTCTAGGAACTATAGCAAAATAAAATTGATTCTTCTTTACTTCCTTTTCAAATTGCTTTCCATTAACCATGCAAAATTTTATTGATATACAACTAACCTCATTTAAATTTTCAATCAAAGGTAGCAATATTTGCTTCTTCCCATTTACCCAAAGAGTATGTTAATTCAATCTTCCATCATGTACAACATATCTATCATATTGCTAAGGTCTACCCAACAAAATATGACACCAATCTATAGGAATAATATCACACAATACTTCATCAAAGTAATATCCAATCTTGAACTTCACAATACATTGTTCACTTACCAATATCTTATGCTCATCTTTGATCCATGAAACATGATAGGATTTGGGATGTTTCAACCTCCACAACTACAACTTTGCAACCAGCTCTTCTGATGCTAAATTTGTAGAACTTTTGCTGTCAATGCTTACCTTGCAATATTTTCTAGCCATCTTACATCTTGTGTTTAAAAGACTCCTTCTAAGGATAGGTTCCTCATCACTTCCCTTATTACATAAGGTTCTTCTCACCATCAAATTTTCTCCAGCCTCAGGTTTACTTTGTGAACCCTCATTATCTCCTTGGATCACAACATTTCTATTACCTTGCCTATTTTTAGAAGATCTACATTCAAAAGATCTATGCCCTTCTTTACCACATCTGAAATAATTACCATGAAAAGCACCTCTTGAATAAGAATTACCTCTTCTTTGGTAAGAACTAGTAACTCCTTGGTAAGAATCACCACCTTTTCATTCAATCTTTCCTTTGTTATCATTCTTTCATTCAGATTTACCCTTATCTTGCACAAAATTATCAGATCTACCACCTTCTCCATAAGATCTACCTCTACCTCTCTAGAATCTACCACCTCTGCCTCTTTTTCTTTGTTTATGCTTCTTTGTCAAGATCTCCTTAGCCTACAAGGCATATTGGTATGGTTCCTCCACACTTTCCAGTTTCACAAAACTTATCTCATCTTGAATTTGAGATCTCAACCCATTTATGTACCTTGCAATTTTTCTCAACATCATCATCCACATGTCCAGATCTGATGTCCAATCTATAAAATTCCTCAATATATTCCTTCACACTCATATCTCTTTGCCTCAAATTTTTCATCTTTCTCAACAAGCTAACTTGGTAATCAATAGGAAGGAATTTTTTCTTTACCTTGTTTATTATCTTCACCCAAGTTCTAATTTTCTCCTTTCCTCTCCTTTGTTTATTAGTTTACAAATGCTCCCACCACAACAAGGCATGACCTTTCAAACTTGCAACTACAATCTTCACCTTTCTATTATCAAGAGTGTTTTCATACTCAAAGAACTTCTCTAATTTAGAAATCCAATCTAACATAGCATTGATGTCCAATTTTCTATCATAAGGAACAACTTCTATAGCAAGCGTTGAATTTACCCTAGACAACACTCTCAACAACCTTGCTTCATCTTGATCTTTTTTGGATTATAGATTAGGGTTTGGTGCTACCATTTCATCATCACTTACATCATCAAGATATGCTCCTCTCCTTTGGTCTATCTCTACAACATCTAATATGGCTGCAATTTGTCTCAATGTATCCAATATTGCATTATCAACATTTTTTCTACCTCGAACCATCTTTATAAATAAGGTTCTTATAAGATTGTAACCCTCTGCAAGTTATAGGTCAAATCCATAGATCTGCTACCCCACAACTAAATTCACTTAGGGCTCTACATGATCCAATCACAACAAGGATGAACCTCAAGCTCTAATACCACCTGACATAGGAAGAGGGAAATAATTATGGCCAAAGGCACACCCAGCTCTCCAAACCACCCTACATGAGTTAACATAGTGAAAAACACAACACAAGAAAAATGCCAAGGAGAGAGAGAACAAGATGTTTATGTATTCATCAGATAATCAGCATACATGCCTAGCTATAAGGCCTTCTAGACTACGGCCAAATAAAATAAAACTTTCAAATTCACGAACCAACTTCAAGTTCATACTTCCAAACACAAATTGCTTCCTTGAACCATTCTCTCTTCTCTTCCCCAAGACTCAATCCTATACTTCCTTAAATACTTGAGTGGCCACAGGTCAACCTATCATAAACTAAACTTTATATTAAATTCAAGCATGACCAAAAGTTGACTCACAATAACTACCTACACCAAAATTGAATGCAATAAAGGTTAGCCCAAACTAGAACCAGACTCAAATCACTTGACAAAATAAGACTCCGCAAAAAATTGGCATTTGGCACGAGCTCAACATCCAAAGAGTCATTTAGTAGCTATGAAAAACTTGAAATCCAAAGGATCACTCAATAGCTACTATGAGGTTGACATCCAAAGGAATCACTCAGCAACTACTACAAACTTGGCATCCAAAGGATTCACTCATCAACTACTATGAATTCAAAAACAACTGCAAAATTGGCACTCAATAATAACTAGAAGTCAGTACTAAATGGTAGAATGAACAAAAGTGCAGGATTACAAGGCAACCCAAGATGATCCTGCATCATCACAAGGGTACTTTTAAAAATAAAATAAAATAATTTTTTTTTGTATTTTTTGTTATATTTCTCTTCTCTTGTTTTTTTGTATTTTTTTGTATTTTTTTGATTTTTTATTTTTTTAGTATTACCAAGGTGCCTATTGCTAGGTTTTCACCAAGGTAATGATTTTTTTAGATTTTTTTTAGGACATTTAAGCATATATAGAGAGCTCTTGAAATTAGATTACCTTTAGAACTACTTCATATGGAGAGTGTTGATGGGCTCCTTGAGCACCTCTCCCTTGGCTATAGAAAGTTAGTAAGCACCAGATCTGAACACTATAGTGACTATATAAGGACCAAGCTAGTTGGGTTCAAAATTTTCTTTTTGTACCCATTGTTGTTAATTCTTAGGGTTTTCTCTTAGAACAAGATCACCTAGTTGGAAGTCACATGGCTTGACTTTCCTATTGTAGCTTTTAGACATATGCTGCTAATAGGCTCGAAGATGATCACATGCCACTTGTTGATGCTCATCTAACAATTTTAGCTCTTGAAGCTGAGATATTTTGTAGTCATCATTAGTAATGAGGCCCTTCATGGAGATTCTTAGAGTAGGAATCTCAACCTCAATGATAAGCACATCATCTGATCCATATACCAAAGCAAAGGGCATTGTACCTGTTGGAGTTTTGATACTTGTTATATAAGCCCATAAAGTCATATTAATCTAAAGGTGCCTATCCCTTCTAGATTTGTTGACTATATGATGCAAGATCTTAAGGATCACCTTGTTGGATGACTCCACTTGACCATTACCTTGGGGGAAATAAATAGAAGACCAATGTTGCATGATTCTAAACTTTTTGCACAACTCCTTAAGGTCCTTGTTTTTAAACTATTCTCCATTGTCAGTAATAATGTAGGAAGGTACACCATACCTGAATATGATGTAATTCATAATGAATAGAGCTGAAATTTTTCCATTTGCTATAGAGAGAGGGATTACCTCTACCCACATAGTGAAATAATCTGTAGCTGTAATGATGAACTTGTGTCCATTTGAAGAGGATGGATGAATCTAACCCACAAGATCAACGGCCCATTATTGGAATTACCACAACATGATAGATGGAATTAGCTCCTTGGCAAGAGTGTGAATCAGATTCCCATGGAGCTAGCATTGTTTTTGGGACTTGGCCTATTTGATTGCCTCTTGCTCCATATTTGGCCAATAGTAACCAACTCTAATAAGTTTATGAACTAGTGTCAAGCTGTTAGAGTGAGATCTACAAATAACCTCATGCACATTTGGACTCATCAGGTTCTAGACATCTAAGGAGTGTTCCATCGAGACCTCTCCTAAACAAGTCATCAATAATAATAACATACCATGAAGTATTGTGGATAAGGTGACATTTTTCATTCCAGGATAGACTGTCCAGAATTACTTGGTCACATAGATAGGAGTATATATGGTGGTAGCAAGATAAATTGTGCCCTATAATAGAACAGATCATCTGAGCTTTAGGGGAATTATAGATAGGGTAGAGTAACGTTTCCACTAGAAACTTGTGCCCAAGATTATTTTCTAGCATCTTTAACATGGAAGCAAGAGTAGCCATGGCATCAACCACTTTGTTGTCTACCCAAGGAACTTGTTGGAAAGTTATATGAGAAAAGTATTTCTTTAGGTCATCCACCATGTATTTATAGGGGATTAGTTTCTCATCCTTTTTATAATATACATCATTGACCTAGTTGATTATGAGCTAGGAATACAAAAGATGTTCAATTGATCCACTCTCCATTCAACTAAAATCTTGATGCCATTAATTAGAGCTTCATATTCTAGAATATTGTTTGTAGAAGGAAATAAAATCTTGTATGCCTTAGGTAGTGAATACCTCTATGGTGTTATGAATAGTATCCTAGCACTAGATCCTTGTTGTGTGAAGGAACCATCAAAGAACATCACCCAAGTTTGGTGTGTAAGCATTAGAATTGATTCATCAGGGAAGTAAAAATTTTAGCAGAAGAAGACTTTGCATTGGAGCCTTTGCTAACTAATCAACAATTGCTTGTCCTTTGATAGCCTTCCACTCAACATACTGAATGTCAAACTCACTTAGTATCATGACCCACTTAGCTAACCTTCCTGTTAGAGCAACCTTGCTAAGTAAGTATTCAATGGATCAATTTTAGCAACTAGTCATGTAGTATGAGCGAGCATGTAGTCTCTCAACTTTTGGGAAGCAAATATGACTGCCAAGCAAGCTTTCTCAATGATATTATAATTCATTTCATAAGAAATTAACATGTGACTCAAAAAGTAAATAGCTCTTTCCTCGTTGTCATTGTCTTCTTGAGCTAGCAAGATACCAAGAGATGTTTCTATTACTAAGATGTATAAAATGAGAGGCTTCCCATAGATAGGAGACATCAAGATTGGAAGATTAGCAAGGTATTGCTTTATTTGTGTGAGGCTTTCATCACAATCTTGGATCTAGTTGTATTTCACACCTTTACATAGAGTCTTAGTAAATGGTTGTGACCTGTCTACCAGTTGTGAGATGAATCATTGAATGGATTGAATTCTTCCTTGTAAGCCTCTCATCTAACTGATATTACAAGGTGGAGGCATGTCCATGATTGCTTGAACTTTCTTTGGATCAACCTCGATTCCTTTTGTAGACACAATGTAGCAAGTAGTTTCCCAGATGTTACACTAAATGCACATTTCTTGAGGCTGAGTCTCAGACTAAACTTCTCCATGCAATCTAACATAGGTCTCAAATCTTGAAGGTGGGTATTGTGTTTTGTTCTCTTAACCAGAGTATCATCCACATAGTTGTTCATTATTTTATGCACCATGTTGTGGAAAATTGTAACAATTTCCCTTTGATACGTGACACCAACATTTTGCAGACCAAATTGCATCATGTTCCAACAAAAAGTTCCCCATGTACAAGTGAAAGTAGTATTTTCCTAATCTTTTGGTACAATTTTGATCTTATTATAACCAGAAAACCCATCCATGAGTGAGTACATTTCATATCCTTCCATCATGTCCACTATCATATCAATGTTAGCTAGTGAAAAATCATCCTTTGGACATGCTATGTTTAGATCTCAGAAATCTGTACAGACTCTGATAGATTTTTCGTGCTTAGAGACCATAACAATGTTGGATATCCATTTAGTGTAATCAATAGAATGGATGAAACCAGCTTTTAGACGCTTTTCCAGTTCATCTTTGACAAGTAATGCAACATGAGATACATTTTCCTAAGTTTTTGTTGACTAGTTTAAATCTTGGCACAATAGATAAATGATGCATGATGAGGTCAAGATCCAAGCCTGGCATGTCTGAGTATGTCCATGCAAAATTTATTTCTCTTGGAAGAAGGCAATGAATTCCTCTTTTTCTTTTGGAGATAGTGACTGTGTGAGATGTATCATGCGAGGATGTTCTTCTATTCCCAAGTTGATTGGCTATGTTTTTTCTATCAACACTGATGATCTTTCCTGAAAATGACTAGGAAATGTATTAAATATCTCATATGTGAGTGCCTTAGAGAGGTTTTCACCTTTGGATATGTCTTTTGTTTTTAGTATTTTTGGTTTTGACACTACCACAATGTGGTTTTTACTGTCGAACCTTCTATTTATTTTCTTTTTGATTGTATGATTGGGATATTTGATGTTAGTTTTAGTCATATTGACACTTTGTTCACTGATGGAAGATGTTATAGGTTCAACAAAATTTAAGTAGCAGGAAAGAGCATAGTCATTCTAGAATGTAGGGACTTCATTAGATGCATTAGAATTCTATTCTATGAGCTCGAGATAGGTGAGTGAAAGAGATGTGATAGGTTTGATTGCATTTACAATATAATCATTAAATGCTTGTACAAGCAATTCAAGATCTAGAGGAGCTTCATCCACAAGTGTGTTCGAATATCTTTGAGCACTAACATCATTAATTGAAGACTTGAGGACATTAGCTAGATAAGACTCATCTAACCTAACCCTAGATGCTTTACCTACATCGCGCAAATTTTCATAGACGTGAACTTGATCTATATCTTTGTCTGTAGTTGCTTCTAAGAGAGAGTCAAGTTTGTACTCTTGAGAATCTATACTTCATGGAGACAGATTGTAGAATTCCCAAACAATGATATGAACAAATTCTCCTTCATCATCTAGATTTTTACAATGGCACTCAATGAGTAAAGCATGACTAGACTCTCCTTGTTCTTGTTGAACACGAGGAGAATCAACAATATCATCAAAAGAATCACTATCACCATCCATGGTACTAACATGTGGTACAAAGTCATTTGGTTTTATGAAGAATTTAGCAAGATCATCAAGAATTGGATAAGGCTAAGGATCCTCATTGTCAGCATTATCTTCATGGTCATCAAACTCAGCTTGTGACTCATTTTAAAATGAATTCTTGGGTTCTGGTATAAATTTGTTAATCCCTAGATGGAAGGGAATCTTCTTGAAGCCTAGACTAGATGTATCTTGATTCTTCCTAGCTATCACTTTGATAGGATCAACCAATCCATTTTTATTGCATCCAATAGGACTAGTCCGCTTGTAGCCAAAGTGTTTCATGAGTTTAAGACCTGGACCATACTTTTCAAGAGTAATTTCATGAGACAATTATGTGAGGTCAAATAGAGTTTCCTCTTTGTATATCCATGCAAAAATGGCTCTATTTTCATCTTCCTCCTTGAGAGGTACAGTATCTTTGACAAAGGTACCATTGTACTTAGTTTGATGTGTCAAAGATAGAACTAGTTCTATGTGATATTCACCCATTCTAGTTTATTTCAGCTTGAGTGACTCCTTGATTTGCTTCAGCTTGTTATCATGATGGTTTATAGATTCCCTATTAGCAAGTACAAAGTTTTTAGTAGATTTCAGAATGTTATAGGTATAGCTAGTACTTGTAGGTATGGCAACTTCATAGCTATGAAATAGAAACTGATGGTAAGTGGAAGGCACAACTCGCATCTCATGTATCCATGGTGTTCCTAGTAGTATGTTGTAAGCTAAGGGAATATCAAAGACCTAATAAGTGACATCCCTTTCTACAGAACCAATGTGGAGAGGCAACACCACAAGACCTAAATATTTTTCCTCAACTTCATCATATGTTGTGATAGTTATCTTGCAATGGGGATCAATGGACTCTTTAGAATAGTCCAATTGTCTAAGCAGAGCAGTAGAGACAATGTTAAAATGGTGTAGGAGCACCTAGGCAGGCTAAGTGTGAAACCTAGGTATTTCCTTATTTTTTTCTTGTAGTGATTCTAGCCACATCACTAGTCTAATAATAGTTCCTATGTGGTCCTTAGGTGTGTTTAGGAGACTTGGCAAGACCCAATGTGACCAAGTTGCTAAAAGTTGTCGACTACTGTCAACTAGGTGACTTAGGTCCAATAAAGGCTAAAATGGTCTAGAAAGGTTCCAATGGTTTTGAATAGTTTATTTGAAGTAATTTTATTTATATTATATGTCTACTTGGTCTTTGTTCCAAATTTGGAGGTCTAACTCCATGTAGAACAAACGTTGCTAAAATGTTGTCATGTTGTCATGACAACATTTTATTGCAAAAAGCAAGTTTTTGCATTTTTTGAGTTTGCAACATCCTAACTATTTAAAATAGTTATGGAACTGATGGAGGAGCTTTTAAAAAGATGAGGACAACCATTTTCATGGGTTGGACAAGTTGGTTTTTCATTTGTACGAATTGTGCAAGTATTTTGTTGCCGATTTTATGCATTTGAAGGCATTTTTAATAAAGGAGGATTCAATGGCCTGATTTTTGTGTTGAAAAAGTTCTGAAATATTTTTTTTCATCTTCTTGTAGTGTTGGTTTGATCATTTCAATTCATTTGTATTAGTTTAGAAAATCTTTTTGTTCTTGCCAAGTTGCTGATCTGAATAAGGTTGCACTTAGAAAATGGGATCTTAGGGCCTCTTCCCACCATTAGAAACCTCTAGTATTTTAGAAATTGGAACTAAGGTCCATTTAAATTATGTACCAGGAAGGAGAGCCCTTGAAAGCATAAGCAAGCATTTTTTAAGTGATGCCCTAGGCAAGCCAAATGCAACTTGGCTAGGAATCATAGTTGGAAAAATGAGCTATTGAGGGGATTGAGCATGCAAAAACCTCAATCTAGCCACACAGGGAGTAAGGAGAAGTTCTAACCTTGCTTCAGTCCAAGGGAGAGGTCTTGGAAGATTTTCCAAGGTGGTTTTCCATCCCAATAGCGATAAAGCACTTGAAATCCTCATTTTTGACCTAAAATTGTACTTTGGTTGTACAGATAGTTTGGGGTTGAACAATCATAAAATCTTGAAGTACTCCAAAAAGGGTATCCATAAATGTAATTTTTTTGTAGGTTTGTTAAGAAAATTTTCAAGAAATCTTGTTTCTGGCTATTTAGGAGGGCTAATTCCTAGTAGCCTTTTTGGAGCAATTTGGTGTATTTTCCATAGTAGATTGAATGCACCTATGAAATCAGGATTTTTTAGGGTCATGGATGTTAGAAGGAGTCTAAACAAACCCTAGATGAAGAACTAGTACCCTTGGAGCTATAGATGGACTTGAGGGTTAGTAGCGGACTGGAGTCGGCTAGTAAGAAATTTGATGTTACTTTGTTGGTGTGCCCCAATTGAAGGATTAGGATCTCTTGAGCAAGGTCCTAGTAATCATAGGGTGTGAAGAATCCCTAGTGGGTCTAGTGAATGACCTAAGGTAGCCCTGAGAGAGCTAGGGATTTGGAAGCAAGGTTGGGGTGTTACATCATAAAACTAGCTCCATTATCAATGAGCACACGACGAACATGTTTTTGCCTTAGTGAGGGCTTTGTCGAGAATCTACCTATGAGTAGGCAAGATTTTGAGTAGTTCAAAGATTGTGATTTGAGCATTTTTTCATTGTAACTAATCGAGAATACTATATCTAGTAGCCACAGAAGTTGTTACAAGTTTTATTCCTTTTCCAGATGGACCAACAAGAAGTTTGTATTTATGTTATTCTAGATTAGGAGAAGGTGCAAGGCCTTTGAGCACTAACTTGGCATAAGAACATGTAACAACATTAGCACAAGACTGTAGTGTTTTTTGTCAGATGTATTGGAAGTAGGGCCCCTTAAGATAAATGGTGTCTTAGGTTTAGTTTTGTCTTGTTTTCCCTTGGTGGTGATAATGTCACAATACACAACATCCACCAGTTCAACCATGTGGACTATCTCATCATCATCATTAGAGTATGTATAGTTGATCTTTTTATGAGATTTTTGTTTTGAGTTTTTTTCCTTTTTTATAAGAGAAGAATGACTCCTTGAAAGCCTCGTGATATGTGTTATTGTTATGTCCATCCACAACAATGTTATAATCATCAATTAGGTCTTGGACCTTGTGACACAAGTTGATGCAATTGCTAGTTTTGTGACCTTTGTTCTAGTGATATTCATAAAATGAATTTTTGTTCCACCATGGTGGTCATGGTTGTGGATCATAAGGATGAGAGTTATACAATAGAGAAATGAGATTGTTGTGTAGCAAGGTCTTGTAGACCACATCCAATGATTCACGAAGAGGTGTATATTCTCATTTTGGGTATGTGACCCAAGATGAGTTCTTTGGTTTGTTGCCAAATGTCTTGTTGTCAGAAGGAGGTTTCTCAACATTCTTTGATACTTTGAGATTGTTTGTAAGATTAAAAATTGCCTTAACAGGTTTAGGAGTAATGTTTTCAATAACTCCATCATGCACAACCTCTCAGTTTTTTGTTCACATACTTAGATTTGTCCTTATTGGAGGTTGATCCTTGTTTAATGTCCTATTAAAGGGAGAGTTCACCCTTTTTGACCATGAATTCCTCAATTCAAATAGCTTGCATGACCATGTCTTCAAAGGTGTGTGGACCTTGAAGTTGAACTCTATACCCAAAATTAGGTAGGAGATTATTTGTAAAGATATCAAGTTTTTCCATTTCAAGAATCTTCCATGAATATTTAGTCTAAAGTTATCTCCATCTCTGAAGGAATGTGAGGAAAGGTTCCCCAACTTTTTATTAAGGTTACACAAGTCTCATATGTTAACAAGGTGTTGTATATTGTGGGAGTACTATTGGACAAACATGCTAGCAATCTCATTAAACATTTTGATACTAGTAGGCAAGCATGAAAACCATTCCATAGCCTGAAACCTAGACTTCTTGGGAATAGATGCATGAGATATGTCTGATTATGCATAAATTTCATAGACAAGGTTCCAAATTCCCAAAAATGATCTCGGGGATTAGAAGTTCCAAAGTATTTATCATACTTAGGTAACTAAACTCCTCTTGGAAAAGGAGGCATGTCTATACTCTTGTCAAAAGTAAATGGACAAAGAGCATCTAAGGTGTATGTTTTTGTAGGTTTGTTCTTATCATGCATCATTTGGGCTAACTATTCTTGCATGATCTTCAATTGTTTTTGCAATTTAGACATTTTAGTTTCCTCTTCAGGTGTAATTATAGTTTCAATGTTAAAGGGATGAGGTAGCTTGGCTCCCCCTTGAGCAAGTTTGGGAAAGTATTTCTCTTTCTCTTTGTTAAGAAAGTCTACCATGACTTTCTAAAATGTTTTGTCCTTATGACATTTTTCAATATGTTCAAGAAGTATTTCTACCTCTTCTTCATTCTCATCAGTAAAGGTTCGTTATGTCTTTCATTCCTATGTTGATCTAGGTCTCTACTATGCTCCCCATGTTCTAGTTCTTGATCAACCATTTTAGGAATGTGATAAGTTTCAGTGTATGTTGGTTGGAAAGGTCCCCTAAACATGAAATTTAGCTATGTTATTTGGAGATGTATGACCTTTTCTAGTTTCAGGATGCTCTTGATACAAGGGGTTCCTAGTTTTTATAAGTTTATAGAAGACATTCTCTGAATATGAGGTGATCTGATAGGTGAAGGATATTATGAAGACTCCTCACTAGATGAACTAGAGATAGACTATGTATAAACTAAGAAGCAACCTCTACCACAATTACAACCCATAGCTCTACCTTGTCCCTCTACCATGATTACAACCCCTAGCTCTACCTAGTCTAAGTCTAAGGGGATAAAACATGTTTTTGCTTCTTGTTGCCATAGTCATAAACAAGGACCATACTAGAATGTAGTCTCAAAAAGGAAAGATAAGAGTGTTTTATACTTAGGTATGAGTCATATGAGTAATGGCTAGAACAACCAAAGATTATGACTATTGTGACACAAAGTATGACAAACACAAAAGGAGAAGGACTGAATAACTGAGAGAGAAGACTAGTTCATGTGTAGATCACAAGTTGTCAGCTAAGCAAGAAGTCATTCTTTGACACTATTTGTAGATAGAGAAGTAGAAAAATGTTGTAGATACAGATTAGACTTAGAGCATAGATAGCTCTGGTAGATAGTTCAATAGTTTTAAGAACAAGATTACACGCGAAGATTCCCAAGGAACTGGATGAAAAAGAACAAAGAACTCAGTGAATATTTAGAAAAGAAAATTTTGGATAGTTTTCTTGCATGAGGAATTGTACAAAGCCATGCGAGGATGTGCTAGATTGACAAAAAGATAGGATTTTGGTAAAAAAGACAGTGTTTCTGCAAGATCTCACATGGAGATTCACAAGGAGTCATGTGAGGACTTGGACAGAGCTATGCACTAAGGAAGTGTTGACAAGGTATATTTTCACGTAAAAATTCACAGAATTGGGTGCAAGATTCTAGACACATTGACTATTTTGACTAATTTTTAAGAGATTTTGCAAGTTTTAGATAGTTCTAGACATATTTTTGGTTGTGTTTATAGATTTCAAATAGGTGGAGAGATAGTTTTCAAGTTTTGGACAACATTTTGATTTTCAAAAAGACAATTTGTTTTCAGATAAACACGGGACACAAGCAATAGTCGTAAACAATCCAATTGAGGACAAAGAAGCTTGGAGGGATGGGGGAGTCTTGACCTTTAGTATTTTTGATAGATTTGGACAAGTTTAAGATTCAAAAAGACACACTCTATCCCTAAAACCAAAAATGGTAAAGAAGGAAAAACCTTTGTCTCACAACTTATGTGCATGTGTTCACCTCACATAGCTGTGTCACCCCATTAGAGGGTGCCCATGTATTTTGGTGTATTCTAAGGGCTCAATAACATATACATTGAATGAACAACCTTGTGTCAGGGTCAAGAGCATATACCACCTTCTAACACCCTAGTACAACCTATGGTGAGTATCTATAGGAGAGATTCTTCCCCCTCCTTGCACAAAGATTAAGTGTGTTAATCAACCACACTTCAATGTTTTCATTGTATGGAAAACCATCTAAGAATGAAAATTGAATCATTCATTCAAAATAATTTGGCAAATCAACCTATTGCCTTCTAACTAGCTAGATTTTTCTATTACTCTAAGAGCGAGAAGCTTGCAACTAGACCTCTAGTACAAAGGATTTTGTAAAGCTATATGAAAATGAAATATTAAATCTATATGAAAGGAAATTAAGCTAAGAAATAAAAGAGCATACTAATCTAAATGAATGCATATTAACACTACTATGAGATTGTAATGCAAGAAATTAAGCTATTGATGTATGAGCAAATGAGTAGATATTCTAGCATAAAATCGATGTAAATTCAATTCAACCTCTATAATGAGGAATTGAAGGATCCTTAAATAGAATCCCAAGATTGATCAATGGTCAAGATTGAAGATGAGACTCAGTTAGAATGGAAAATTCCTTGTGCAGATGAAGTTAACTATTTTAGATCTGAGTGTGATGGAGAGTTAACTGATTCTCTTCTGAGTGTGAGAGAAAATTAACTAATTTAATTTCATTTTGAGAGATAGTTCACTCAAAATTTCCATTTCTAAACTAAAGAGAAGATTTGGAGAGAATATTTAATTTAATAAAATAGGATATGACCTTATAAATGCATTTTTTTAATGAGCCAAATAATTAAACTCAATAATTAAAATAAGGACATTATCTTATTAAATTAAATACAAATTAAATTCCTTTGTAAATTAGCTAAAGAAGTAATTTTAATTTAATCAAAGTATGAATACCTATAATTAAATTAAACTTAATTAGTAGGTTTAATGTAGCTAATTTGAGTCGATACTTGGGAATTAAATAAAGAGTTGATTAATGCAGATTAGGGTTTTCTACATCTAACACTTAGGTCAAGTAGTAATAAGCAGGATCATTATTGCCTATTAAAATAGGACTTAGGAATTATTGAATAGACTAGAATTGGTTAACATGGAAATGTGCCAATTTTGGGGTATTACAGTCCCCAATAGTGGTATAGGTAGCTATGCCTCCCAACTACATGGAACCCATAGGTCCACTCTCATCATGTTGATCGAGATAATGATCCAACCATAAAAACACATAATGCACAATGTCCATGGCTAACACTAATGCCAGATAGTAATGATGACCAAAACCAAGATCAGAGATAATTTATAAACTACAAGTCTTGATCAGACACTTAATGGGCTACTATGAAGGGGCTAACGTTATGGCGAGTCACTTGGCATCATAGGGCCCAAGCTTAGATCATGCAGCTCAACTCCCCAACAAAATGCTCCCACACTAAATATTTTATTATCTTAAGTTTTATTACCACCTAATGTTTTATTCAGTTATCACTTATTTAAAACTTCCTCTACCAACACACTAGGAAATGGTCACTAGGTTGCGAGATAGAAGCCCCCTCCATATGATACCCTACCCTATCCATGCCCATCTAAGTATGAGTACCCATATGCATACATATTCCAAACCTGACCCCAAATAATCATAACTTCTAGCAAGTCCATAAAAGATTGGGCCTCATAAGTAACCTGACAAATGTATGCATACATGCTCATGTGTGGTGCACCACCATCAAGAAGATTATAACACAAGGATTGGATGAGAACACAAGAAAAATATCACTCAACTGAAAACAAGCTTAGGAGGATAGATACGATATGCATCCCAATGCAACAAAAAATACAACAATGATCTAGTTGGCATCGCAAAAGATGATCTAGGTCCAAGACCAATATCATTCCAAGAAAACTTGAGAAAACTAGGTGGCACACAAAATGAGGTAAAAACCCCAAAATTAAAAAACTTTGAAATCAAAACCATTTGCTCTTAGGGCACAAAAGCTTCAAAAATCCAATAAAATTTGGGTTTGGACACCATATGAAAAAATGAATAGCATAATGGTGTGAAACCCCAAACCCTCATCCGAGAAACTAGGAAAACTTTCATACCTGACCAACTAGGTAAAACCAACAAATAGAAAAAGAGGGGAACACTAGTTCTTAGCCTCCAAACAAATAGCTACTAGAAGCAAAACCAAAAATAGAGTTGGAACATGAAAGTAGGAAAGCCCTACCTAACAGCCAAAAGGGCTAAAATGGAAAACAACTAGGTAAAATAAATAATCCACAGATATGGCCGAAAATGATAGCAAAGCAAGGTCTCCCAAAGATAGATCCAACAAGTCCATCCTCACAAAGATCCCACACCTATAGCTCTCACAACAAATAGAAAACCATTACTCCAGAAAAGAATTTCAGAAAAAACTCTCAATTTTCCAAATTGCAAAAGTGAGAAGTGAGGAATTAAATTCCTCTTTCAATACTTATTCACTTTTCAAGTGAATAATTATTTAGGGTAAATATCCAGTTAAACTAGCTAGACTCCAAATTGACCCAAACAAAAATAGGCTATTCCAAGTAATTGGAATTCATCTATGGAAAAGATGCTAGAAATTAAAAATCAATTAAAAAAAACTTGAAAAGTTTGAAACCAAAATCATAGAAGGCCTTAACAACTTCGCAACAATGTGAAACTCTAAATTCATATACATGCTCACTAGTTGAACCATGTAATGCAAATGTGTTTGGATTTAACAAATTACTAGAAGGTTTAATTAAACATTTATATAAGATACAACAATCGTACAGGGACAACATTGGTAAAATTAATAGTTGAATCATTAACTCCATGTGCCACTGCCAGGGATATAAATCCTGCACAATAAAACACATGATCAAATGCAATTGCATATAATATCATAACTGCAGAAATAAATGCATTAAATACCTAATTTAACCATTTACTCAATGATACTGATATAATCCATTTACATCACTCACATTCACATAAAACATAATGAAGCAAGAATGAAGTAAATATCCATAGCATAAAATCCATCACATAATAGAATCAGAGATATGTCCAAATACTAGATAACCAGATATCATCATAGACCTACTTTCATATCAAAATGACATCAACATGAAAATATGATAAATTGAATAGCATAGTAGTATGACATCTATGATACTGAAATCAAAGTATAACATCTGACCCTCAGGTCATCTGAAATGAAACATAACAAGAGTATTAAGAATCTCTCAAATCAAGATATAACAAGGTTTAAACTATAAACATGAGAGGCACTACATCCTATTTAGGGGAGATCATATTAGAAAGTAAAGTCCACCAAGATAATTGAGAGGGTTGGGGATTGCAAGGTGGATGTCTTTTCATATTATATATGTTCTTGTTGTGAATATCCTTTGCATACCAATTTTTCTTTATTTCTTACAACCTCACTTTGTTCATTCATCTTGTTTCTGAAAAACCAATTAGTTTCTATAATATTTTTATCTTTGGCTATAAGAACTGATTCCCATGTCTCATTTTTCACAATTTGATCTAGTTCTTCCTTTATTTCTTGAATCCACTGATCATCCTTCAATTCCTTATCTACACTCTTTGGTTGTACTTAAAAAATCAAACACAAGTCTTCATGTACTTCATTTATCGTCATAACTCCTTTCTCTTTTCTTCCAATAATATTATTAGTATGGTGATTTTTTGTCAAATTCATGTTAGATGTAGGTGTTATTGACAACTCTTACTTCTTCTCTAGGCTTAGATCTTGGTTCTTCTCTATGTTCCACAACTTGAATATCATTCTATAAATCATTTTTAGTCTCAAAGAAAGTTTCATAATTTTCTATGATAAGCTTAGGATTAACTTCTTCATTAAAAATATAATCCAATATTCTTTCTTTGACTCCAAACTTTTCATCCACTTTTACATTTTTGCACTCAATAGTAGTAGTCTTAGTTATTTGATTATAACATCTATAAGTTTTGATTTTTTAATGAATAATTGAGGACCATACCTTCATCACTTCTTGCATCAAACTTACCAATGTCATCATCTCTCTTGATATAACATTTACTTCTAAAGATTCTCAAATGTTTCATTGATGATGTGTGTCCAAACCATAGTTCATAAGGTGTATTATCATACCTTTTCTGATCTTCACTTTGCTCATTATATATACTTCTATATTGACTACTCTCCAAAATTTCTTTAATATATCACTCTCAAACATCATGGCTCTTTTTGTTGAACTATTATAGACATATTTCTTCTTTTAGCAATTCCATTTTGCTCATGATTCTTACGTTCTCATAGCTATCTCTTAATATTGTTTACTTCACAAAATGTGTTAAACTCATTCAAGGTAAATTCTCCTCTAATCTTAAACATTTAATATTCACTCTATACTCATTCTCAACTCTAGTCTTAAATAATTTAAATTTCTCAAATGTTTCAGACATTTTTTAAGGAATGCTACCCACATAATCCTAGTAAAATCATCAACAAAAATCATGAAGTACCTTTCACCATAAAATATCCTTGTCCAAGTATGACCACTCAATTCTATATAAACAATATTCAATTTCAATGTTGTAGAGAACTTCTTGTTGGGAAGGGATCTTTCCTTCTGATTAGCCATAACACATTATTTGCACATAACATTAGTAGGCTTCACAGTTTTAGGTAAATCTCTAATAAAAAATGTACTACTAGCCTTCATAATATTATCAAAATTTATATGAAATTTTTCTATGCCACAACCATTCATTATCCACTTTTGCAACCAAACATATCATTTCTCTAGGGTTTTTCTAAACAATATTACCTATGGATCTTGTACGAGTGCCTATCTATTGGAAGAATGAATGCTGATGATGTTCCTATGGGGGAGTATTATAGATATTTTTCTATGATGATATGTTACATTCATGACTGAGTTTTTCATTGATGTCAACATTGTTGTTTTCTATGGTATCTGATAGAAGAACAGTGGAAAAATCAAGTTGGTATGGATGACTAGTTGAGTATTTTCACTATCCAAGGTTATAGGAGATACTTTTGAGTATCTACTATATACAGTTAATTTTGGATGAAGAAATGATAAGTCTAGAAGAGCTTATGTAAGTTTTGGTGATGTCTATTTTGAGATAGAGTTTACAGAGGCATGTTCTAGTAAACTTGCTATATCTCTTACTAGAGTTGCTATCTTAAGAATTGAGGTTGAGGATATGAAAAAGAGATTTTGGTGATGACTTGGATAAGTTTACTCATCAAAATATTATGCGTATAGAAAGATATTCAAGTTGTAAGGTAGAAGATTAATGTTATCGCTAAGTGTAACATGTTCTTAATGTGGTCCTATAGTGATTAATTGAGAAGGTCTAACAACCAACTCAAGGAATTGTCTTATGGACTCTATATAAAGGAAGGACATTTTTCTTTATCATATTGTAGAGATACATGACATGAAGAAGCGATTGTAAGCAATAAAGAGAGCAGAATGCAAAGTTGAGTAGAGTAGAGTAAAAGTAAATGAAACTTCATTGCCAAGCTTTTGCTAAGTGATTTGAGGTTTGATATTTGGATCTAAGGTGTCTGATATAGTCTACAAAGTCTAACACTATTTGGTTTAGTTGATAGAAAAAAGGAAAGAAGAACATAATAGTAAATTACATGTTTGAGCAGTGAGATCTTCTTTTCTTTGAAATTGCATGTCTGGGTAGTGGACTCTTCTTGCACACATTGTACTACAACTCCTAATAGGGTTGGAATCTCTTAACAGGGATTCAAAGTCTCCTAATAGGGACTCATATGCACTAAATTTTGTAACAGATTCCTAATAGGGTCCATCCTCTAGCAAGGAACTTATATATTAGTATATCATCTTGTGGGCAACATTTCCATTCGAGTTTTCTCTCTAATCAAGGGTTTCCCTAGTTAACATATCTGGTATAATTGTTTATGTGCATCTCATTATGGTTTTTTTTTACTTTGGTTGAATGGTTGAGTTTGTTTAAAGAAGTTAAATGTTTCAATTGTTGGATAACTTATTCATGTCCTCCCCCCCTCTCAGTTATCTTGGTGGACTATTGTTTCTAACACTATCAACTTACCATCTTTATCCTTGATAATGCATGTCTTCTTTGTGAATTGTAACTAATATCCCTTATCAACCAATTTTCCAACACAAAATAGGTTATGCCTTAATCCATGAACAAAGTAAAAATCATATTTGTTAGTCTTTCTAGAGTAATAGATCATATCCCCTTGATATGACAAGATGCATTGTTACCAACTTTGACAACTCCTCTGTTATGACTACTAAATTTAACAAATTTATTCATGCAACTAGTCATATGATGTGAACAACCACTAACTATGATGCAATTAGATTTATTTTCAACCTAAAAAACCAAGGATTTCTCTTCTTTGACTTCTTCTTTCATAGCTTCAAATCCTAACTCATCATCACTTTCACTCTAAACTCTTTCATTAGACTCATCATCTTCATTTGAATACAAGAAATCTCTAAGCCTTCTAGACTTGAAATTCTTCTTATACTTTTTCTCTCTTTTAGGAAACTTACAAGCATAATGACCAAATTTATTGTAAGTACAATATTCAAAGATTCTCTTACCATTTGGTTCTCTCCCCTTACAAGTAGGGAAATTCCTTCTTCAATACTTCTATCCTCCTTAGATCTGGATCTACTGCTACTATCATAGTCTCTGTTGGTTCTTTCACTTCTTGACAAGGAAGGGTGAACACTTAATGCACTAAAAAAAAATTCTTCTCTAGGAAAATCTCCATTATACTTCAAGCTCACTTCTGCTACTTCCAATCTTCTAAGAAGAGTCTCTCTAGTAAACTTCTTAGTGCAAGGTATCACTTCTCAATCATGTATGCTATCTTCTTGAATGGTGGCATCAAGTTTTCCAAGATCTTCCATATAATTTTGTCTTCATCTTTAAATCTATTACAAGACTTAATTCTTGCAATAATTTCTGATATTCTACCAATGTAGCTTCTTACACATTCATCTTCCATCATCTTAGCATCTTGAAAAAACATATCCAATTCTATAATTTGATTCTCTTAGCATTCTTATCACCTTCAAAAGTAGATTCTAAAGCTATCCAATTTTTTTGAGATGTTTCTAAGGATTTTACCAAACTGTATTCATTTTCAAGAAGAGTTGACAATAATGCTTCTCTAGAAAACATATTGCACATAAATAGATATCTTTCAACTTCACTACATCTTCAATTTTGTTTTCTTCCATAATCTTCTTTTCATTCTATGTCATCAACCAATATCTTGGACCCATGCACATTAGATGTGTCTCCATCTTCTCTTTCTAGCTATCATATTTAACTCACTCAAACTTAGGACTTTCTTTTTTGAAGTGACCCACCATTGATCTCCTTAAGTTCTAAACATTTAAGGACCTAATGCCCTAATATTAATTGTTAGAAAGTAAAATCCACCAAGATAACTAAGAGGGGGGGAGAGGGGAGGGGGGTGAACTAGACATTAGATCAATATAACTTTTATCAACCTTATTAAACTTTAAGTGTGTGAGCAACATAATCATCAACAGTAAGAAGATACACATACACAATAACACTAGATATGTTAACTAGGGAAACCCTTGATCAGAGGGAAAACCCTAGTGGGGATGGTACCCACAAAATAATGTACTAATATAAAAGTTCCTTGTAGGAGAATGGACCTTGTAAGGAGTTTTTGAATACATTCAATACATATCATTCCTTGTTAGAAGACTTTGAATCCCTATGAGGATATTCCAACCTTGTTAAGAGTTGTGGAAGGTAGATGGACCCACTGTCCAAACATCTTGTGGGGCAAGACCAAAAAAATCACTATTAGACTGGTCTCTATATTATTTTTTACAAAATAATATAATGTAGAATGACTTGAACTCCTTCTCTATCCTCTTGATCAAGCCAAACCTCTTCAGATCTCAATACCAAATCTTCAAAGTTACATTACACTGATCCCTTTGATTGCTTACACACATTTACCAACTTCAAATATTTCATTCACAATGAAAAAATCTACACTTATTTCATACATCACCATCAGTAAAATAACCTTCCTTTATACCATATCCTCAAAATAATTTATTGAGTCAACCTTGAGGCTTTTCCAAATAATTATATAGGACCTCATTAAGCTATTAAAATCATTACATCTTTTTGCAATTACAAAACATGGTCAACTCATAGTAAATACAAATTCTCATATGTGCAACCTTGAACCTCATGCACTTTTTGATGTCATCATTAGGGTAACTACTATTACTATCTAAATTTTCTCATCAAGATTCTATCCTTGTTAAGAGATATAATCCAAACATCAAAAACCATTTCTCAAGTATTCTCTCTACACACTATCTTATATAACTCTAGAATAAATCTTGCATGTCTTCGACTCTTTGCACACTTTTCCATGACATTAGGAAATAATGTAAAATATGTATGCAACTAGACTTGACCTCATCATCAATACATGGTCCATATGACCTTGTTCTTTATTTTTTACTCTACCAATCTTTGTAAAAACAATACTATGTTGACATCAATGATAAACACAGTCATGAATGTAACATGTCAATCGTGCTAACAATGTCTCGAATACTTAGTATACTACCCCAAAGGAATACCATCAACATTCATGCTAATAGGCTCCTGCTTTGGCATTGATGACAACATAGATGAAAAAACATCGAACCTCCAAGAATATCAAATCCAACTCTATTGTTGTTGCTCTCTTCTTTTCAAATCCTCTTCGTCAATCAAATATGAAATTCACAAGAATAGTTCTTTATCTGTGCTTCTTATTCTTACGTGGATGACATCAATTGTTCACAGTTCTCCCCCATTGATATAACTCAATGTGATCATCTTCCTTCAGTACATCTCTCCCCCATACATATATGGGTAAAAGTGCAGATTTGTGCCACCTTTTAGGATACCAAAACCTATTTTGGTCAAATTTCATTTCTCTACCAAAACTTTTTTTCTTTTTTCAAAAACTAAAAATACCCTTTTATAGATCTCAAATTCAATATGATCATTATATAAATTTTAGAGTGTTTTGATTAGTTATAATACGTTATAATTTCAAAACATTATAAGTTGATATTTTAATATTAGTGTAAACTAAGTTGTGTAATGTTTACCGAGTTTGAACTTGATGTGATGTAAATCTAGTGTTCATCGAGCCACTCAATGTTAACCAAGTGATTCAATTTATACTGAGCTTGAGGTGATAGTGTTTACCTAGATATGCTATGTGAATCAAGTGATTCAGTTTATATGCTGATTTTCATAGTATTCACCAAGTCACCAATGTAGATTGAGTTCAAGACTACTTGGAAGTGATCAGTATGGACCAATCTTCTACATCTACTAAGTGCTTGATGATGTTGAGCATTAACAGTGGATGTCGAGTATCAGAACCTCACCAAGTCAGTCTTCAAAGCCTGAGTTTCTACACTTTGGCTGACTTTGTAATATTTGTGTAAGCTTGTACTGTGGCCGACTTTGTAATTATGTAATTGGATTGATATATATATGCCGAGTTTCATAGTATCCACCAAGTCACCAGTGTAGATTGAGTTCAAGACTACTTTGAAGTGATCAATATGGACCAATCTTCTACATCTATCGAGTGCCTAATGATGTTGAGCATTAACAGTGGATGTTGAGTATCAGAACCTCACCGAGCCAGTCTTCAAAGCCTAAGTTTCTACACTTTGGCTGACTTTGTAATATTTGTGTAAACTTGTATTGTGGCCAACTTTGTAATTATGTAATTGGATTGATATATATGTAATGTATTGCATCACATTCAAAAAAATCATTAAAAAGTAATGTAATCATAAAAAAAGAGCAGAAGAGCAAATTAAAAAGGCTACAACAATATAAGGAGCAACAAAGATTCATATATCATAGCAAGGTGATTTGTACACTTAGAGGAATCTCATTTAGCAAACCAAGCTATAGATCAGAGATCAGCTAGTGTTCCATCCTAATAGGTGGATTAGTCAAATCCTTTAACAAGGTAGACCTAATAGTCTTTTATAAATCTCTTTACTGAGTGCATACTTCATTCTATGTTTGTAAATCCTTTTGCAAGGTGGACCTAGCAATCCTTATTGCTCCTAACAGGGCAGATCATCAGAACTGATCATTATAAGCCTTAACATGCCAACTTTATACCGTAGTACTAAAAATTTTGGGTATCATCCCCACCTTAGTTTTACTTTCTATTTGGAAGGTTTCTGGATCACCAATTCTTGTATTAAAGTGTTGTGTATGCTTTCATGTTTTTCAATTTCTCATGCATGAAGTTAGATCAAAATTCATATAAAGGATTAATTGCTAATTGGGATAAAAGTTTTAGAAGTTACTAATTCACCCCTCCCCTCTTAGTAACTTAGCTTGTCATAATATTTCCAACAATTGGTATCAAAGCTTTGTGGTTCTCAGTGAAAAGTATAATGGCTTAAGAAAAGATCAAAGACAATGGAGGTATTTAGACTTGACAAAGCTATTGATAATGAAAAGATAGATTTGGATTTGGCCATTGGAAAACTCAAGAAAGAAAAAGAGAAACTCTCCCAATCCTTGAAAAGAAGAAAAGATCTTGCAATCTAGATGAATGATTCACTCTACATTGAAGAAAGAATTGAAGACATCATTCCAAGAAATTTAGACAAAGTTGATGAAGAAATCAAAGAACTACTGGAAAAAAATAATACTCTTCAAGAAGAAGTAAGAAAACTAAGAAGAGAGCAAGAAATTTAGTCAGTGAGATTGTGTGAAGTCATGGAAGAGAAAAATAAGATAAGAGAAGAGATAGAAGGAAAGAACAATGAAATTCAGCACCTATCCCTTCAACAAGTAGACTTCATTGATCAACTCACAAATACAAATGAAGAAATCATGAACTTGAGATCAGAGAATGAAAGATTGTAGAATAATCTAAACATTGAAAAACAAACCAATGAAAGAATGTTGAAATCCCAAACAGACATGAATCAATTGAATGAATAAAGTCATTTCAAACAAAAAGGAAAAGCAATAATTGGATATCCAAAAAAAGGAGAATCATTGAAGCAAGGAGCTCAAAGGAACCAAAAACCTACTTGCAACCACTATGGTAGGTCATACTTCAAACAAATCTTGGAGCAATGGGAATGCAAAATTCAATGGAACATGCTACAATTGTAATCAACATGGTAATGGAGTAAATTAATGCAAAGAGAAACCAAAATTTGGAGGTAAATGTCACAAATGTAAGAAGCATGGGCACAAATCATCAGAATGTAAAACCAAGATTTTAAATCCAGTAGAACAAATTGTGAAAGCTATACTTGGTTGGGACTATAACACCTAATGCAGATGTCATTATTGTGAAGAATTTGGTACATTGAAATGAATTGTGTAAAACATCACATGAGGAAAATAGATACTACCAAAAGATGTTTTATCTATACAAAACTTGGTCACCTAGCCAAGAACTGTACGAATACTAGAAGAATAGAACATGAAAAGAAGGAGAAATTTGATAACATCAGAAAACAAATGAGACAACAATGGGTTCCAAAGTCTACCAAGAATGCAAGCCCTAGCAATGATGATCAAGTCACTCAAGAATTTGGTGACTCCACCATTTCAACTTGACTTCTTAGAGGAGAATTGGAACTAGGCTACCAAAGATGACATCTAAATAAGTTCCAGTTGATAGGACAAAAGATCCATATCATCATTCAAGATGCAAAGGGATCATTGAGTAAAAGGTACTAGTTACTACCGAGTTACCTTTCTTACCAAGTGAGGTTAGGTCATAGATTCTACCAAGCAAGGTCAGGAGTAACTAAAGCTTATGTAGTTACTGAATGATAAAAGACTTTACCAAGAAATCAATGCAAGAAAAGTGGATGATAGTCTATCAAATTCATCTAACTTTTGTACTAGGCATTTATGGAAAAATTTGATAAAAGGAGTGAAATTGAAGTCATTTTTACCATGAACTTTTGAGAGAAAATTGCATAGAGCAATCTTCAAGAGCATTCAAATGATTTAAGCGAATTGTTGCCAAAATTTTCAAATTCTCTCAAACTCTACCAAGTAAAGATGATAGGTACCAACAACAAACCAAAATCAGGATCAAACATGTTAATTCATGATGTAGAATGGAAGGCACTAGATTTCAAGCTCACTCTTGTAGTTGCTGAAACCCTAGACTGGAGTGGAGAATAGTTGCAAATACCTCCCAAGGTACTATTGATCAACGATATTCATTCTCATTTTAAATGTGTGATTCAAGATATTGGTACATTAGAAATGGATGAATGTTTAAAGGAGTTATGTGTTGATGGTATTTTTAAACCTAAGCACCAACATCTCAAAGCCAAAGGATTAACCCATATCCCCTGATTTCCAAGTGAAATGGATTAGGTTTATCCTTAGTCATGTGCATAATGGATAGCTATGTTTGGAGCAACCTATTTTGATTACCAAAAAAATGATCCACAAGATCATTGGTCTCTCTATGTTGGCTAAAGCAAAAAAAAAAAAAACCCTAGGTCGGGTCAAACTAGAGAAGAAAACCCTAGCTGAGTGGGATGGTAGGGGAACGAAGATTAGCAGTGTCACTGACATGGAGTTGAAGTTCAGTATTCATGTCATTGCACACAAGATCTACAGTTCAAGAAGGTTGAATAGTGTGTCATGTGAAGTAGTTGACTTGGTATGCAAGGTAGTCAAGAATAACCTATATCTTGACCTTGTTGAGCTACTGTTGAATCAATTCAATAAGAACATGGAGAGCATCAAGACATCAAAGAATAATCCATGTAAGTTTGGCTCTATACTGACATGCTTATTCTTTTATGTTTAGAAATTCTTTCCATCAAAAGACACTGTTGTTTGGAGGAAAGATGTGCTAGTACTCTATCAGATTAATGAATACATTGTTGAGATGGGAGAAAATCACACTAGTATTACGGATAACTATTTTTTATGCATTCAAAGAGAAAATGAATAATAGATACCAAATCCCTAAGAAACTAGTTGAAGATTATAAGGATGATTTATCTTTTATGGTGGATAGTGATAAGGTATACATTCAAGCAGTTAGGCCTAGAATTACATGGGTGAAACCTCTAGGATATGAGGTAAATATTGATGAAACTAAGGATATAATTGAGGCACTAAGAGATGAACTAGTTGACTCCAAGGCTGCATATTTTAGCACATGTGATGATGTTAAGACCTGAATAGAATTAGAGATAATGCTCCCTTAGGTAGTTAGCAAAGGCAAGAAAAGGATTGCCAAGTTGAAAACAAGTTCTATTCTCTTGTTAATCAAGGGAAAAGGTGAAGATGAAGAAGTAGAGGATGAAGAATCAGAGGATGAGGAACCACTAAAGAAAAAGGGAAAGGTAGTCATTACTAAGCCTACCAAAACATCCATTGTAGTATTTACTAGGAGATCCTCTAGAGAGAAAGCATACAAAGAAGGGGGAGACATAATTTTCAAAAGGTCTTCACCCACATTTGAGGAGAAGATGAAGGAATTGGAATCAGGTTTTGGGATAATAAATCTCAAAGCATTAAAATATGAGACCAGAACAACTGATGAGCAAAAGTAGATTGAAGATATTCTGATATCTAAAATAGGCAATTGGAAATACTCACCTAAGGAGCTCACTCAGCAAATTCCAGATGCTTTAATGAATAAAATAAAGCCAAGATGGGAATATGCAATGCAAACTACAAAGGATATTTGTTGATGTAAATAAGTATTTACTTATTACACTTTACTTAAGCTTACTTAGGTTAATGCATTATTTTATTATTATGCATCATTTTATTGTTTTTTAGGTGAGACACTTAGGAGTTTGCGTACTCTTATGAGTTGTCATATTGACAATAGTGGAGTAAGCAACTCTAATTCAGCACATGGTGTCTGCAATATTGGAGTTTGCATAATTAACTGAGTTGTCATGTAGACAACACAGTTATTTGCACTTTTAATTTAGCACATGGTGTCTACAACATAATTTTGTGTGCTACACCATTGTAAGATTATCCTATCATCATTGCACTTATTCATGTTCTTAATGGAGGATAATTCACTTTTGGTAGACATGTGCTTGGTTGTATGACTTGTCATGATGCTAACTCCTAAGCATTCTAGAAGCATTCCATAGGCCTTTATATTCAAGCTCTCCTAGTGTACAATTGTATCAATTCATATCAATCAAATATATTGAATGAATATTATATCATCATTCTAATCATACTCTTTTGGTCTACTATTGTGCTTGTGCTTGAGTTCCTTGGTCTTGGGTGATTTTTCCCTAAGGAAAATTCTTACATGGTATCAAAGCTCGAGGAGATTCTCTTCACATAGTCATTCAAGACCATTCTTGCTTCAACACCTCGAACAAGATCTGGAGAATCCTCAGAAATTGGGAGCATCTAGAGCCAAAACAAACCTTGTAATTGTGTTTGAAACATTGATTTGGTGAAATTTGACTATAATTTTGCCTACCCTAGGCCATAGTCAAAATTGAAGAAATTTTTTTACAAACTGAGAACCCAAAGGCTTGATTTGTGAAATTGGTATATGATCATTTTAGATCTATACATTTAATTTTTAGATTTGCATTTTTTTCATCTAGATCTCTACAAAAAAAATTTAACTCTACATTATTATTTGGAAAATTTTTGGCCATCAGGCCAGTTGGAGAGATTTTTGTAGGTGAAGATTGAAGCTTGTTGGTGGAAATTAGATATTTGCTCACATTTAGAAGGTCAAAAAAATCCCAAATTGGATTTTTTTCATCCAAATCAGACATTTGAGGCTAAATCTAGAGCCATTTCTTTTTTGGAGGTGTGACAATGGTGATTCAGGAAAAATAATTACAGCAGTAATTTTCAAATAGCGATATCTCCCTCATACGGACTCCTTTTTGTGAGCAATTTTTTTTTTTGTTTTGGAGTAGAATTGCATGATCTACACATTGGTGTAGGTGGTTTGAGATCTCTGTTCCTAAATTTTTCTACAACACGCAAATCCAAATTGTTTTGCAACATGCAAATCTCAATTTTTGCCACTTCAAATGCTTAGTATAGGCTCATCTGGACACATAATTAGGTTTTTTTTTTTTGAAAGTTCATAATTTTTTCTCTACTTTCCAAATCTACAATTAGATTATAGGTTTCCATGGACAGAAATACTACTTTTAGAAATAGGCCCTAAATTGGCATGTGGCTATCACACTAAGTGCCAAATCATACATTAAGGGGGTTGGTTGAATATTTCTACATTTTGGGGTGTGCTTACATTCCTTGATCTCATGGATGAGTTTTGTTTCACATGTTGGTTTGATATTAGACCTACATTGACAAAAAGAAACTATAAAAAATGAAGTGCTTTAGCCATTGATCATCTAAGAATCAAACATAAGGAAGTATTTCCTTATTTATGTTCCAACGAACTGATCTCTAACACTGAAAGATAGCCAACTATTAACAGACTCTTGGATATTATTATAATGAATATGAGTTTCGATCCTTGGCATGTCATTAAAATGCTCATTCACTCGTATGATATGTGGATAGCTCTTTGGAAAGAATATGGAGATCCCATAATTCCTCCTTTTCTAGATGACATTCTACCATTAACAGCTTAAGTATTGGTTCCTTCAACTCTAGATGAGATCACACCTCTTGATGCTCCTATTGATACTACTAATCCAGTTCTAGCCACAAATGCTCCTCATTTAGTGCAGTAGGAAACACTATGTCTTCCCACTTCAACTTCGTGGGATGACTTCCTTCCAGATATTGTAGGTATGTTTGTGGAGTCACACATTGAAGATGTGGGAGACATCATTGATACCATTCATCTTCTCTTTGTTGAGGAGACTACTTCATGCATTGTGGAAACTAATCATGACACTAGTAATAATGCTTCAATAGATTCAGATATGTGGGGTCCTATTGAAAAATACAGGGAGAGGTCATAGCATCAACAAATTCCACATGCACATATGGCCACAATGATAGGTCTAGAATAGCAAGGTACACCTAGTCTTCTAGTTCCAACATCAGGTCATGATGAATTCTTGATAGATATTTCAAGTTTGTTTATAGAGTCACACATAGCAGATTTGGGAGGCATCATTGATGATATACATCTTCTCTTTGATGAAGAAGATCCTTCGTCAATTATTTCTATGGCTCACTTTGACCCTCATGTCCATTCTCTACATGATTAGTCTTTATAGGTTGATGTGATTGTGGATCCTTATGTACAATAGTTATAGGAGGTCTCTTTATCATTTGAGGAGATACATGGTTCTTTAGGATAGGTTCTACATCCATCCTTGCTCAATCTACACATGTTCTTTTCAGTAGTATTGGAAGGGGCAACCATCAGCATCAACACAGGGATAGTTGAGCAGGTTTCAGAGACACCATTCATCATCGAGATTCTTTCTACACATAGGAGAAGCATCTCATTTGTACCTCTACCATTGTTTCTTCCAAAGGGGAGGAACATTATTCAACAACAATGGATCAACTTCTACATTGGAGTAGCTCTCACTAATTAGCACACTACATTTAGGGGGGGGACTACCTTGTCTCCTTCTTCTTCTCTTTATGGGGAGGACTTTTTCCTCTTATGGGGTTTTTTCCTTCTCATATTTCTCTCTTGTATATACTTGATGTATGTTGTAATGAGGGGGTCTTGATTACTCCATCCATCCATGCATCTTGTCTTTTCATCTCTCTTTTTGGGGGGAGGGTTTTTTCCATGAGGTTTTCCCTCTTTCTTTACTTTATGAGAGATTGCATTTCATTATGTACATGGGTACCTAACATGACCTAGTAGCTGGGACCCATTATGCATTTCATCTTAGCTTTCATAAGCTTAAGTGCATTCCCCTAAATTGCACTTAAGAGGGGGTGTTGGTGTAAATAAGTATTTACTTATTACACTTTACTTAAGTTTACTTAGGTTAATGCATTATTTTATTATTATGCATTATTTTATTATTATTTTAGGTGAGACACTTAGGAGTTTGCATACTCTTATGAGTTCTCATGTCGACAACACTAGAGTAAGAAACTCTAATTCAGCACATGGTGTCTACAATACTAGAGTTTTCATAATTAACTGAGTTGTCATGTAAACAACATAGTTAATTGCACTCCTAATTTAGCACATGGTGTCTACAATGTAATTTTGTGTGCTACACCATTGTAGGCTTATCCTCTCATCATTGCACTTACTCATGTGCTTAATAGAGGATAATCCACTTCTCGTGGACATGTGCTTGGTTGTATGACTTATCATGTAGCTAACTCCTAGGCATTCTAGAAGCATTCCATAGGCCTTTATATTTAGGCTCTCCTAGTGTACAATTGTATCAATTTATATAAATCAAATGTATTGAATGAATATTATATCGTCATTCTAATCATACTCTTTTGGTCTACTATTGTGCTTGTGCTTGAGTTACTTGGTCTTGAGTGATTTTTCCCTAAGGAAAATTCTTACAATATTCATGAGAAAACCCTAAGGAAACTTATGCCAAATTTGGCTAACAAGGAAGTGAAGGAATCTTTTAAAAAAAATGAAGAAAAACTAGCTTTAAGTTTCAACACTTGTCTTATTTTGTTAAATATAATAGAGTGTGTTGTGAAGAATGCAACAAATACATGGAAGAATATCTATACATGGAAGAATACCTATATTCTTCACAAACCAAGTCATTTTCCAATAAGTATAATTGAAAAAGATGATGATGATCAAGAAAAGGATGAAGAAAAGATGATGAAGAAGTAACACATTATGATAATGAGGATGGTGAAGAGGAACAAGAGCAAGAGGCTACTGAGGAAGGAACATAGGATGTTGAGGAAATAGACCAAGTTAAGATTGTTGTAGTAGTTATTGCTTCACTTCCTCACTCTCCAAGAAAAATAGTGACAACATCAAGCACAAAGACAATCTTAGTAGGATTGATTGTGTCTAGCACTGCAAGCACGGGTATCCAATCAATCTTTGCACCAATTCAGCTTAGCACATCATTGATTGAAGTGTTAATTTCTTTGTCTACCAAGCTACAGACTCTTCCCTCTTCAACAATTTTGGATACATCAATTTTGGCCTCAACAGGTATTTCTACAATAAGTGTAGTATCAATTTTTGTAGCGAGCCCCACTATTTCAACTATTGTTTCCATTCCAAGTTCACAAGCAATAAGTGCAAGGAAAGTTGAGACCGAGCCTCAATCGAGCATAAAATTTTTGGGTAAAGGTAAAGAAAAGGAGGAGGATGTAGATCTTAATGAGGAAATTGTGATTCCTAATTGGGATATTTCAAAACTCAATCCTAATCAAATGTAAACCTTTGGAGAATTACTCTAAAAGGAAGCCAAGCAATAGAGACTAAGAGAGGAAAGAGATAAAGAATTTAAAATTATTGAGAATGCCAAGAATATTTTGGTAGAGGCTATAGGTATAGAGGTTGATTCTTCTCAACCAATTTTGTATTAGTTGGCAGAAGCAGACCAGAAGTATAATGAAGATCTAGATGGACAAGACAAGTTATTATAGCAAGTAGAGAAATTTTTTGAGAATAAGGTCTTAGAACTTATTGCTCAAAAGGTTTCCATTTACCAAGTAGATATATCTACTATTTCGAGTTTTCTTGAAACTTCTTGTACTAATGTAACTTTACTTTTTGGTAAATTATGTGATATTCCAAGTTTCACAAAGGAAATAAAAGACAAATTGTCTTAAATTGATGAAGATCTTAAGGCAAGTGCTCAACAATTACAGCTTGACCTGAGTTCAAGCTCTGCCCATTTCAAAAAGATCAAATTTTTGAAAAGATATACAAGCAAAATTGCTCAAAGAAGAAGCTAGAATTAGATCTACTTTGGTAGGTATTTAGAATATGATTCTCCCTAACATGGATGCATTGCAGAAGCATATTGCATATTCCAAAACTCTCATGCATAATAATAATTTCTCTATTGTAGACCATATGATTGAACTATTAGCAAAAGTGCAGGTGGCATTGCACACATGTAGGGTCTTGCAAGACAAGACTTTGGCAATCATACTAAAGGTACATTTAGACTTCTTGTCTCATTTTGGCATTACTGTGTAAGTACATATAGTATAAATCTTTGGCATTAATGTCAAAGAAGATATAAGATGATATAAAGGGAAGAAACTATAAAAGTCATGAGGAAAAAGATGTAAAAAGATAGGGGGAGAAGATTGTAAGAAAAGTGTAAAGAAAATGTATATTGTATGTATAGTATAATGTATATTATACTTTGGAGGAAGCATTACCATGTAAAGAAATATATTCTTTACAAAATGAATTTTGAAAAATCTCAAAAATGGTATACTCTATAGAGTTGAAGATATAAGGTGATGGATAATTCAGTTTTGATTGATAAGTGTTTTTGTCACTAATGCCAAAGGGGGAGATTGTTGACATTCTAGTCATGTTTGTTATTAGTGACATACACTTATTTAGATTGTGATTTCATACCAAGCATATTGTACAGTTAACAATGTTAACCAAGTATTTCAGTTGCTACTAAGTCCTATGGATAGATTTTAGTTTGAACTGAGCAATTACTACAGAGTTAAAGATTAGCAGTGTAAACTGAGCATTACAATGTATGCCGAGTTTACTAGTGTAAATTGAGTTGTGTAATTTTTACTAAGTTTTTAGTTGATGTGATTTGAATCCAGTGTTGATTGAGCCACTCAGTGTTAACCAAGTGATTCAGTTTATACTGAGCTCAAGGTGATAGTGTTTACTAAGCTATGCAGTGTCAATCAAGTGATTTAGTTTATATATCAAGTTTTATAGTATTCACTGAGTCACCAGTGCAGACTAAGTTTAAGACTACTTAGAAGTGATCAGTATGGACCAAGCTTCTACATCTACTGAGTGCATGATGGTGTCGAGGACTGACAATGGACATTGAGTATCAGAACCTCACCAAGTTAGTCTTCAAAGCCCGAGTTTCTACACTTTGGCCAACTTTGTAATATTTGTGTAAACTTGGATTGTGGATGACTTTTTAATTATGTAATTGGATTGATATATATGTAATGTATTGTATCACATTCAAAAAAATCATAAGAAAGTAGTGTAATCATCAAAAAAGAGTAGAAGAGTGAATTACAAAGACTACAACAATATAAGGAGCAGCAAAGATTCATCTATCATAGCAAGGTGATTTGTACACTCAGAAGAATCCTATTCAGCAAACCAAGTTGTAGATTAGAGATTAGCTACTATTTCATCCTAATAGGTGGATCAGTCAAATCCTTTAACAATGTAGACCTAATAGTCTTATGTAAATCTCTTTATCGAGTGCATACTTCATTGTATGTGTGTAAATTTTTTTGCAAGGTGGACCTAGCAATCCTTATAGGTCCTAATAAGGTATATCATTATAATTGATCATTATAAAGCCTTAACAAGCCACCTTTATATTGCAGTACTAAAGCTTGTGGATATCATCCCCACCCTAGTTTTACTTTCTATTTGAAAGGTTTCTAGGTCACCAAATCTTGCGTTAAAGTGTTGTGTATACTTTCATATTTTTCAATTTCTCATGCATGAAGTTAGATCAAAATTCATATAAAGGATTAATTGCTAATTGAGATAAAAAACTTAGAGTTTATTGATTCACCCCTCCACTCCCAATAACTTAGCTTGTCATAATATTTCCAACAGTAACACATGGAAGCCTCACCCAACTGACAAATAATGAAAATAGAAGTACAAAATTGTATGCAATTATGTATATCATCATTAACAATAGTCTATAGTGGAGAAATTTTGAAGGATATTGTTGAAATGCATTAATCAAGAAAATCATGAGAAAATATTAAATGACATGCATTTAAGAGTATGTGGGGGGCACTATTGTATGTGTGAATTTGTGGGCCTCTAAACCTCACACACACTTCAATGTGGTCTTTACCTACATAATCATCCTGGACTGAACATGGGATAGTTCACCAAAGAGGTTTGACAGTGTGACCCATTGCCTTCTATGTAGAAGGATTTTGCCTATTTATGCTCTCAGAGTTGAGATGCAAACAACCAAACCATTATAGAATGAAGGGTTTAAATGGAATTAAGTCTATTTTGAATGCAAATTATTCTATATGAGATATGCAATTATTCTAAGAACATATAAAATAAACTAGATTATATGTATGCATACTAAAGCTATATGGTATTTAATCTAAGAAATGAAAGCTTATGGTAATAATGAGTGAGTGAGTGCACAATTCAGTAGAGATTCAATATCAACTCAATTCAACCTCCGTAATGAGGAATTATGAGTCCCTTAAATAGAATCCAGGAATGAATCAACAGTTAGGATCAACCTTGATGAATGGTTAGGATTAGATAGAAGATTTAGTTAAGATGAAAACTTCTTTGTGCAAGTGAAATGAACTATTTCAAATCTGAGTGTGATGAGTAGTTAACTAAACTTTTCATAAGTGTGACAGGGAGTTAACTAGATTGATTCCATTTTCGAGAAGTAGTTTACTCAGAGTTTCCATTTAGGACTGAAGAGAGAATTTTGAAGATATTATTCATTTTAATAGGTGAGTTATGACCTCACAAAATACCTTTTTCATTTAATTGAATAATCTAATTCAATTAATTAAAATGGGCATAATATTAAATTAAATATTTTAATTCCCTAGTACATTAGCCTTAAGATATAATTTAATTTAATTAAAGTATAAATACTTCAAATTAAATTAAATCTTAATCAATAGATTTAATGTGACTAATATGGGTCAATACTTTAGGAATTAAATAAAGGGTACGATGAATGCAGATTTAGGATTTTCTGCATTTGACAATTAAGTCAAGTAACGAGTAGCAAAATAAGAATTGCCTAGTGACATAGGACTTAGAATTAATTGAAATAGACCAGAATTGGTGATCATGGCATTGAGCCAATTTTGGGGTATTACATTTTTTCCCTCTTTGAATGAATGTGTGAGCAACATGTTCAATTCAAAGAAAATTAGAAAGTGTGGTGCACATATTAGAAAATAATATTGGTTCTGAAATTGATGTTTTGGAGACCAATTGATAAGCTTTTAAGGACCATCTCCAGAATGAAGCTTAATCCATAGGAATCCAAGTAGAACACCTAGATACTTGATATTGATAACATTTTAAAGATTATCTCTAGAACGGAGCTCAACCTTTAAGGATCTAGATAGAACACCTAGATACCTAAGAGTTGATAAGCATTTAAAAGACTATCTCTAGAATGAAGCTTAATCTTTAAGGATTTAGATAGAACACCTAGATACCTAAGAGTTGATAAGCATTTAAAAGACTATCTCTAGAATGGAGCTTAATCTTTAAGGATCCAGATAGAACACTTAGATACCTGAGAGTTGATAAGCATTTAAAAGACTATTTCCAGAATAGAGCTTAATTTTTAAGGATCTAGATAGAACACCTAGATACCTGAGAGTTGATAAGCATTTAAAAGACTATCTCCAAAATAAAGCTTAATCTTTAAGGATCTAGATAGAACACCTAGATACTTGAGAGTTGGTAAGCATTTAAAAGACTATCTCTAGAATGGAGCTTAATCTTTAAGGATCCAGATAGAACACCTAGATACCTAAGAGTTGATAAGCATTTAAAAGACTGTCTCCAGAATGGAGCTTAATCTTTAAGGATCTAGATAGAACACCTAGACACCTGAGAGTTGATAAGCATTTAAAAGACTATCTCCAAAATAGAACTTAATCTTTAAGGATCCAGATAGAACACTTAGATACCTAAGAGTTGATAAGCATTTAAAAGACTATCTCCAAAACAAAGCTTAATCTTTAAGGATCCAAATAGAACACCTAGATGCTTGAGAGTTGATAAGAATTTAAAAGACTATCTCTAGAATGGAGCTTAATCTTTTAGGATCTAGATAGAATACCTAGATACCTAAAATTGATAAAAGATAGCAAGATCAAAATTATGAGTCATAGAATCATCCCCAGAATGAGGCTTGATCCTCAGGAGTCAAGGTTCAGATTATACCGATACTTGTCAGATACTGATATTGATGACAAGATTAAATAGATAACAAAGATGTTAGACAGAGGGAAATAAGATGCCCCTAGCAATGAGATTCCCTAAGTGATAAGGACATAAGATGGGAGCAAGATGCCCCAAGCAATAAAGATTCAGATTGATTTGAATTTCAAGTTCAATGATGTAATCATCCTGCCCCCTCGAGAGTGAAATCAAAAGATGACACACCAAAAATATGATGTAAAGCAGTATGTGGAGATGATGTAGAGGAAAGACGAGATTCAACAAAATGTAGAAGAGATCAGAATGATTAGTAGAAGATTCAAAGTCAATTCAATGTGATTTGAAGGTCCAGAAGACCAAGTTTGACCAAAAGTTCACCAAAATTGACCATAGTTGACTTTTTCTAAAATAAAATTTGAAAACATGAATAATTTTGAGTTGAAAAGATTCCAAGAATCACAAAGCATCATAAAAATGGACTGCACAAGGATTCGATCACGTCAGTCCCAAAATTTTAAAATGTGTTTTTGAGCTACTTAGGTGTGTTAGATTTCAAATTTGATCTTGAAAATGGATTCAAAATGGTCAAATTAGCTAGGGATGATTTTTGCACAAATCAAAGCACTTTGAAAAATTAGGTCAAACCCTATATAAGGGTCCAATGGGGTCATTTTCAAATCATTTGAGCCTTTTGTCTTTAGTGAACAGGAGGTCTGAGAGGAAGATGGCAGTCAATGTGAGATATCATTGTTTCAAGCACTCTCGACGACACAAATGGTCAGTGGACTACGGATCACTAGTGAGTGGATGATAACCTTACTTCATACTTTTGTTTTCATGTATTTCAAGGTCATTTATTAAATTTTTAGCATGTTGTAGGAGGTCACCAATTGATTTTTGTGCGAGATCGTCCTTTCTCGCGTGAAGCCAATCTCTTCTCATACGAAGATTCACCAACCTTGTGTTTTTTGCATGCATCAGTGGGAATTCTCAAGTAAGAGATACCCACTTCTCACATGAGAAGCATGGGAATTTGGGTGAACTTTGCTCAGGTTGTCATCACCTTTTGCACGAGAATGTCTTTCTTCATGTGAGGACTTGATTTCTCATGCAAAGATGCACAATCTTGCATGAAGAAATGAATTCTTGCATGGAGAAATGCATCTTTGCACGAAAATTTGGTATAGCATGTAATTTAAAACTTTCATTTTTTATGTTTTAGCTTCGAGTTTTTGTTTATTTTGTCATCATTTTGAGTTTCCAAGTGAGTATTGATTGTTTGTGCATTGTTGTTGTTTGTGTGTATAGGAGGTATTCAATAATGTCATGTTTAGATCACATTATCCATCATATGGAGCTTTTTTGTAGAGCCTTGATGCTATAGACATGGCCCATATTGACAGATTGAGTCTTACTTATCTATGTGGGATCCTAGTAGTGCTGGTGAATCACAACCTATTGACAGCTTTGGTGGAGCATTTCCATTCGGAGATAAAGACCTTCCACCTACCCTAGGGAGAGATGACCATCACCCCTAAGGACATCTATAGGATTCTAAAAATCTCTTTTCATGGGCCGAGAGTGGCCTATGACACAATGCCCCGGGCAGGTACAGAGGCTTTGTATGCCATCTTCCAGAGACAGCTAGCTATTGGGCGAGCCATCACATGGGATGAGCTCATTCATACATATGGATAGATGCACAGTTTGGCTTTAGTTTTGGCAATATTCATAAGTTGTGTCTTGGTGCTAGATAGGGGATAGCACAAATTAGAGTGTGGATGGGGATCATGCTACAATGTATGCTTGATTCTCCTAAGTGATTCAGATGGGGCCAATGTATGTTGGCACACATGTTCTATGAGATGCACACAATCATGTATCATGAGTGGAAGAGCATGGCTATCAGAGTTTATGTTCTTCAAATCTAGGGATGGGAGCACTTGCCTATTACACGGCTCATTTTTTAGGATGCTCGTGAGCCCTCAGAGCCATACATATGTAGATATAGGGGGTAGATTACCCAAGAAAGCCTAGGTAAAATGAATCATTGGAGGACTCATCTCGATGACCTGTTCTCTATTGTATAGTAGCCTTGGCAAGAGACAGAGGATTGGGATGATGCTCCCAGGGAGCTAGGTTGGATGTTCTGCTTATGACTACTGGTGAGTAGGACCACACAGATCATTGAGTGGTTTTCCATCACATTGGTGTGTAGGCAGTATGGGAGGCAACCAGATATCTCCCAGGAGTATTATGCCTATGCAAGGGTATCCTAGGACTTGATGTGAGGATGGCTAATGAGATTAGATGCTAGGAGATCTATGATTGATGTACACAACCTAGTTGTGGCATAGTGGGACTACCTTTCAGAGGTATCAGATACATGGGTGACACTATCATATCAGGTGTATCTTATCAGTCACCCCTTATCACACTTCACAGATCCCCTGGGGGTAGTAGGATAGGCTCCCCAATAGGCACCAGTATGGGGACCTGTATAGTAGTAGTAGGCACCATAGTAGTAACAGCCATAGGGTCCACCATCACAGGTGAGATAGAGGGTGCGACAGGTCTAGATTCATGCATGGAATATGGGGTTAGACCTAGGTGTAGGAGGTAGTGGTGGAGAGTAGGATTGGTGACAGAGGCTAGGGATCAAGGAGTAGGCACTTGAGATGCTCAATGAGGAGATGTAGGAGTAGCCTGCTATAGGATCTTAGGATGCACTACAGTGACAAAGAGAGTCGATCTTCTAGGCCTCTCGATATATTGGAGAGATGAAAATATAGGTAGCAGTCAGGGATGCACAAATCTTTGAGTGAGATCAAGAGATTCAGAGGTTATGGGATCGAGTGCAGGCTATTGAACAGAGGGCCAAGGTTTTGCAGGACAAGGTCTGATTGCAGATGGCTCAAGCAGCCTATTATTTTGTAGCATACTCGACAATGGTGCCTAATGAGGCTCATTAGGTGCCTTGTTTCTCATAGTATACACAAGACTCCAGAGGTGCATGCCCACTAGTGATACCAAACATGTTGCCTCCTCCTCCTCCTACCAGAGGTGATGGTGCGAGTCAGAGTTAGTCACATGATATGATTACCACCAATCTTGATTCTAGCTATGTATAGATTGGTGTGCCAACACCATTTTGTATTATTTTTGTTTGATAGTGCTTGAGTGGCACTCACTTTTTTGTACTAACACACACACACACACACACACACACACACACACACATGAGAGTTTGAGCTGAGTAGCATTGTGTTCATGTCATTGTCATTGTTTTTCTTTTCCTTTGATGTACATGAGATGTTTATATGATGATTATGAGATGCAAATTTGATGTTTGATGTCATGTGATTTGATTATGTAATGTAAATGACATGAGTATATGGATGTAATGTACATGGAAATGAACTGACACCTCATGAAGTGTTGTATGTTTTTTTTTTATAGTGATAGGTGTCCCCTCAAATAGCATGTGAATATGAACCAAACGCTTGTGTAGCTATGGAGAATCCTAATATGTTTGAAGAGAACCACAATCCTGCCTCACAAAGGATGGAAACAGAGTTGTAATTGAATCGTATGCTTATGCAGGTGAAGTATGTAATGAAAGACTATGTTAAATGCAACCCTAGATCTGGTTACCAAGCCTCAACAATTTATCATCATTGAGCATAGAAAAATATCTTATATGTCCTACAGCCCCCACTGACAATGCAATCATGGAAATATGAATAGGACATAGGTTATAGGTTTGTCAAGATGAGATGTAAGCATTCGAGGCACAAGAAGCCAGAATGGCTAGAACATTCATCCCTTTTGATGTAGCAAGTTAACATAAGCATCAAAACATAAATGTTAGGATGACTAGAATGTTGCTTTCATGGCAGACACACCAAACACACGAGAGATCCATCTTATGCTAAGTATTCAGTAAGTATTTTGTCCACAACAACCCTTTCTTTTGTAACCTGAGACAAAATATGCTAGGTATACTCATAGTGACCCATTTATTCACTTAATAGGATGAGTATCAGTATATATTGTAGCATAAAAAGCTCACTCAAATAGACAAGGAGAAGAGCTAATGTTATTGACATATCCATATAAAAGGAGTCAAGGTACACCTGTCCATCCAATATGAGATGGAGGCTCTTATAGTGGACACTACTTTTATAGGAATAGGTTAACTAATTGGAACTAAACCGTAGATAGAAAGAAAAGAAAAGATCATGCCCCCAATTGTTACTTCTCTAGTCAGAAATGACATCACTGAGTTTCTCAAGGAGACATGATAAAGTGAAAATAAAACAAAAAAAGAAAGTGCTTAGCATATCCAAACAAGTATTTCATTTTGAACTCAATGTTTTTCATGGTCAAGTGTCAGTGTCCAAAACATGGATGAAAGAAATCTCTTCAATAGGATGACAATAGTAGGAAGACACAGTTAGAATGATTGGTGACTGAGGTCAAGGAGGAATCTTCAAGGTGAAGAACCTAAGAGGACTAAGTGACAATAGACAAACATAGCCAGGATGATTGGTGACTAACACAAGAGAGATCTTCCTTAAAGGAATCTTGAAATGTGACCTAAGCAATAGTAGGCAGACATAGCTAAAACAATTGGTGACTGTTGTGAAAGAGATTCCAGAAGGAGAATCTTGAAAAGAGTGACATTGGTGATAGTAAGCAAACACAACCAAAATGACTGATGATTGTCACAAAAGAGATTCTATGACACTGAAGGGGAATCTCAAAAAGAGTGAAACTGGCGATAGTAGGTAGACACAGCCAGAATGACTGGTGACTATTGCAAAAGAGATTCTATGACACTAAAGGGGAACATCCCTAAGTTGTGACAAGACTCAATCCATGGATACATGAGCAAAAAGAAGGAAAAGTAGTAAAGCAATTGTACAAAAAGCCAGAAGATGCATTGCGAGATGGAGCATTAGGAACATGAGGCACCTGTTTACTAGGTTTTCACCTTCTTGGAAGAACTTCTCTTTTTTTGCTACCATGATCCCTGTTTCTAGGTTTTTTGTTAGTTTGTGGTGATTGATCAGGAAAGTACTATACATACTTCATAAATTCTTTGGGGATCAAAATTTTTTTTGGGCTATGGCCAATGTTGTGGCCAACATGTTGTAACCCTAAAGTGGCATCAAATACTTGTATAAAAGGGCTTAGGGTTAGGTATTTTCATTAAGTTGTGATGCAAAATTGGTTCTTGTGGTAGTATTGAGCTGTAAGAGATTACGAATTGTAATTAGGTTGTAATCACTGGATTGTAATAAGATCAGACTTGCTATTTGGTGGACGTAGCCCAGGGATTGCGTGAACCACATTAAATCTTGGTGCCTTGTGTTCTTTTCTATGTGATCTATTATTTTTTGTTACTGGTTATATTTGCATCTAATTGTTATTTCTAGTCATGGTTTAATCCTAACAAGTGGTATTAGAGCCAGTTATCTTTCAATTATCCTCTACAAGAAAGTCTCACGGTTAAGTGGGAGTCTCATGGTTGAGTGGGAGCGATGGCAGATGAGGGTAAGCTGAGGGTTGATAGGGTTAATGGGCAGAACTTCCAGTTATGGAAGATGCAAATGGAAGACTATCTTTATTAAAAGGATTTATGGAAGCTGTTGGAAGGAAAAGCCAAGAATCAGGGATTTATGTCAAATGATGAATGGGATAGTTTGGATAGAAAGGCACTTGGAAGCATTCGGTTATGCCTAGTACCATCAGTGACATTTCATATTACAAAAGAAAAGATGACAGAAGAGTTGATGAAAACCCTAGCGACAGTGTACAAAAAGCCCTCTACTTCAAACAAGGTATTTCTCATGAAGCGTTTATAAAAATGGTAGAAGGTGGATTTGTTGTAGATCATTTAAATGAGTTTAATACTATTACTAGTTAGCTATCTTCTGTGGGTATCAATTTTGATGAAGAAATTAAGGCTCTCTTGATTTTGTGTTCTTTACCCGAAACTTGGAATGTCTTGGTAATGGCTATGATTAATTTTGTTCCTGGATCTAGTACCCTAAAATGTGAAGATGTGATTGATGTTGTTTTGAGTGAGAAAACGTGTAGGTAATTCTTAGGTGGATCTACATCAAGAAGTGCTTTGAATGCACAAAGTAGGGGTAGAACAAATGAGAGAGGAAGCAATTCCAAAAATCATGGAAAATCAAGAGGAAAGTCAAAGGTGAAGAGGTATCAATTGAGAGGACCGAATGAGTACTAGTACTGTGGGAAACCAGGTCATAAAAAGAAAGATTGCTGGAATTGAAATGAAAATGAAGGAGATAAATTAGATGGAGACAAGGAGGCAAATGCTGTAAGTAACAAATCCAAAGAGGATTCTTTGCTTCTATCTTTAGAAAGTATTGATGATTCATGTGTTTTAGATTCTAGTGCTTCATTTCATGCTACACCTCATAGAGGTTATTTCATTGATTATGTCCAAGGGGATTTTGGGGGATAATGAACCCTGTCAGATTGTTGGAAAGGGAAAAATTAAGATTAAGTTGCAGAATGAGAATCATTGGCTACTACATGAGGTAAGACATGTTCCAAGGCTGAGTAGAAATTTAATTTCATCAGGGCAACTCGGTGATGAAGCTTGTGCAATTACTTTTAATGATAAAAATTGGAAGGTTTCAAAAGGTTCCCTTGTAGTATCAAAAGGTGTGAAAGTAGGCAACTTATATCTTTGTACAGGTCATATTTTTCCTTCTACTTTGATTGTTTCAGAGAAAAATGAATGTTCAAGAACAATTGCTACAGTTGAGCAGGGAGAACAAATAGCTATTGTAGATTCTTATACAATGCTATAGCACAATAGAATTGGGCACATGAGTGAGAAAGGTATGAAAGTACTTCATTTGAAGAAAGTTTTACCAGGTCTAAAATTTGTTAATATGGATTTCTATGAAAGTTGCATGTATGGAAAACAAAAAAAGAGTGAGTTTTGTAAAGACTGGGAAGGAAAACAAAAAGGAAAAATTAGAACTTGTGCATATAGATGTATGGGGACCAGCTCAGGTATCTTCCCTTGGAGGCTCTCATTATTATGTTACATTTATTGATGATATAACTAACAAAGTATAGATTTATTTCCTTAGACAGAAATCTGAGATATTTAAAACTTTTAAGAAATGAAAATGCTTGGTTGAAAATGAGAATGGTAAGAAATTAAAATGTCTCAGATCTGATAATGGTGGTGAGGATTGCAATCATGAATTTGAAGATTATTTCTTCACTAATGGTATTCGTAGACAAAAAATTGTTCCAAGGACTCCACAAGAAAATGGAGTGGCTAAATGCATGAACAGGACTATAATGGAACGTGCAAGGAGCATGTGGTTGCATGTTGGGTTGCCCTTACACATGTGGGTGGAGGTTGTCAATACTATTGTATATTTGATTAATAGAGGTCCCTCTAATCCTTTGGGCTATGGTATTCTAGAGGAAGCATGGACTGGTAAGAAGGTAAGTTATTCTTTTCTCAAAACCTTCAGTTGTGAAGCATTTGCTCACATAAATTCTAAAAATAGAACCGAGTTGGAAGCTAAGTCTACAAAGTGTGTATTTGTTGGATACTACATTAATGAATTTGGTTATAGGTTTTGGGATTTTGAAAATCATAAAATTTTAAGAAGCAGGGATTTCATATTCAATGAGAAAGTGTTATACAAAGATCTATTATAGCAACATGAGAAGAAAAAAGATGATTATGTAGTGCTAGATGATACTCCAAAAGCTAATGTTCTAGCCATTCCTCATGATTTGCAACAACCACAACAACAAATACCACACACACCGGTGAATGTTAGACAATCAACAAGGAAAATTAGATTGCCAAAAAAAATTTCTCCCTCTTTGTATTCAATTTTACTTAATGATGTTGGTGAACCTGAATGTTATGATGAAGCTATGTAGGTGGTTACTAAGATTCAGTGGGAGTCTGCAAAGAAAGATGAAATGGACTCTTTTCTGAAGAATAAGACATGAGATTTATGCAATTTTTTTGCAGGTAAAATTGCTTTACAAAATAAGTGGGTTTACAGATTAAAAGAAGAGGATGGAGGTAAGAAAAGATTTAAAGCCAGGTTAGTTGTGAAAGGATTTGCACAGAAAAAGGGCATTGATTTTGATGAGATATTTTCTCCTATTGTTAAAATGACTTCTATCCATACTATTTTAAGTCTTGTGGCTACTGAATATTTGCATTTAGAACAACTTCATGTTAAAACAACCTTCCTTCATGGTGATTTGGATGAAGAGATATATATGGCTCAGCCACAGGGATTTGTGATCAAAGGTAAGGAGAACTTAGTGTGCAAATTGAAGAAAAGTTTATATGGCTCGAAGCAAGCACCTCAGCAATGGTATCTAAAATTTGACAGTTTTATGAATGAGCATGGATATAATAGGTATCATTTAGATTACTATGTTTATTTTAAGAGGTTGGATGATGAGAGCTACATTATTTTATATTTATATATTAATGATATGATTGTAGCTGGGTCTAACATGGATCATATTAAGGGGCTGAAATGCTAGTTAGCACATGCATTTTTTATGAAGGATTTGGGGGCAGCAAGACAAATCCTTGGTATGAAAATTTGTAGAGATAGGAAGAATAGGACATTAACACTATCTTAGGCTGATTATGTGGAGAAGGTGTTGCAACATTTTTCTATGGAGAATGCTAAAGCTGTCAACACACCTTTACTTGGTCATTTGAAGTTGACTAAGGAGATGTGTCCCAAGACACAAGAAGATGAGAATAAGATGTCTAAGGTACCCTATGCTTCAGCTATAGGAAGCTTGATGTATGCTATGGTATGTACTAGGCTAGATATTGCAAATGCAGTGGGAGTCATTAACACATATATGAGTCATCCAAGAATTGACTATTGGAATGTAGTCAAATGGATTCTCAGATATTTGAGAGGCACATCCAATAAGTGTTTACATTTTAAGGGCTCTACTACTGATTTACAGGGCTATGTTGACTCAGATTTGGCAAGGGATATTAATACTAGGCGGAGTACTACAGGTTATGTCTTTACTGTTAGTGGGGTAATAGATTAGAGGGGCCTCTACTAATCAAATATACAATAGTATTGACAGCCTCAGCCTAGCCATTACCCTAGGGGTAATAGATAGAAGACCAATGTTGTGTGATTTTGAATCATTTGCATAGTTCCTTGAGGTCTTTATTTTTGAATTGTCCTCCATTGTTAGTAATCATTGAGGATGGTACACCATACTTGTAGATGATGTAGTTTGTGATAAAGAGAGCTACAATTTTACCATTGGTGACTGTGAGAGGTACTACTTCTACCCACTTCAAGAAGTAGTTTGTAGCTATGATAATGAACTTATGTCCATTAGAAGAGGTTGGGTGAATCTGACCCATCAAGTCGAAGGCACATTGTTGAAATGGACACATTGTAGTAGAGGAAATTAGCTCCCTGGCTAGAGCTTGGATGAGATTCCCATGGAGCTAACACTACTTGAAAGACCTGGCATATTTGATAGCTTCTTGCTCCATTTTAGGCCAATAATAACCATCTCTAATGAGTTTGTGAGCTAGTGTCAAGCCATTTGAGTGGGATCTGCAAATGCCCTCATGAACATCAATTAATGCATGTTTGGACTCTTTGGGTTCTAAACACCTAAGGAGTGTTCCATAAAGATCTCTCCTATATAGGTCGTTAGCAATAATGACATACCATGAAGCATTATGGATAAGGTAATTTTTCTCATTCTGGGTCAGACCTTCTAGAATGGTTTGATTATGGAGATAGGAATAGATGTGATGGTAGTGGGATGAGTCCTGTCCTACAATAGAATAGATCATCTTGGAATCAGGGGTGTCGTAGGCTAGGTAGTGTAATGCTTCCACCAAGAACTCATGTCAGAGATCATTTTCAAGAATTTGTAGCAAGGAAGCCAAAGTAGCCATAGCATCAGTCACTTTATTGTTTGCTTGAGGAATCTGTTGGAAGCTGATGTGTGCAAAATACTTCTTCAAGTCATCAAACATGCATTTGTAAGGAATTAATTTCTCATCCTTTGTTTGATATGCATCATTAACTTGGTTGATTATGAGCTGAAAGTCTCCAAAGATGTCCAACTAATCCACTCTCCATTCAACTGCAATCTTCATGCTATTAATCAAAACCTCATATCCAACAATGTTGTTTGTACAAGGAAACAAAATCTTGTATGCTTTGGCCAATGAGTATCTTTGTGGTGTTATGAAGAGTAATCTAGCACTGAATCCTTGTTGTGTGAAGGACCCATCAAAGAACATGACCCATGTTTGGCATGTGAGTGTCAGAATTGACTCATCAAGGAAATCAATGTTAATTGGTAGGAGACTTTGCATAGGTGCATCTACTAGCTTATTTGCAATTTCTTGTCCCTTGATGGCTTTTTGTTCAAAATATTGGATGTCAAATTTTCTAAGTATCATGACCCATTTAGCCAATCTTCTTATGAGAGCTGCCTTACTGAGAAAGTACTTTAGTGGATCAATTTTAGCCACAAGCCACGTAGTGTGGGCAAACATGTAGTGTCTCAACTTCTGGGAAGCAAAAACAACTGCCAAGAAAGCTTTCTCAATGATGCTATAGTTTCTCTCATAAGAGATCAGTGTGCAACTCAAGTAGTAAATAGCTCTCTCCTTGTTATCATTGTCCTCTTGAGCTAATAGAATTGCCAGAGGTGTTTTAGTTGCTGAAATGTACAAAATCAAAGGCTTCCCATAGATAGGAGGCATCAAGACTGGTGGATTGGCAAGATATTGTTTGATCTATGTGAAGCTTTTCTCACAATCCTAACTCTAGTTAAATTTCACACCCTTATGTAAAGTCTTTGTGAAGGGTTGTAATCTATCTGCCAACTATGAGATGACCCTATGAATAGATTTGAGTCTTCCTTGTAGAGCTCTCATCTAGCTAATATTTTGAGGTGGAGGCATATATATATATATATATATATATATATATATATATATATATATATATATATATATATTTGCTTAAACTTTCTCCAAATCCACCTCAATTCCTTTTGCAGACATGATATATCCCAAAAATTTTCCTAATGTGACACCAAATTGCATTTCTTAGGATTGAGCCAAAGACTAAATTTTTCCATGCAATCCAGGATGGGTCCCAAATCTTGTAGATGAGTATTGCATTTTATATTTTTGACCAAGGTATCATCCACATAGTCCTCCATGGTCTTATGCATCATGTAATGGGAGATTGTAGTTACTACTCTCTAATAGGTCGCACCAACATTTTTCAAGCCAAATGGCATTACATTCTAGCAGAAAGTTCCCCATGCACATGTAAACGCAATCTTCTCTTGATCTCTTAGCACAATTTTTATATAATTGTAACCAAAAAACCCATCCATTAGTGAGTACATCTCATAGCCTGTCATCATGTAGACTATCATATCAATGTTGGGAGGTGAAAAATTATCCTTAGGACATGCCAAGTTGAGATCACAAAAGTCATTACAAACTCTGATAGATTTATCATGCTTAGAGACTAGAATAATGTTGGATATCCATTTAGCATAATCAATTGCACAGATGAATCCTACTTTCAAAAGTTTCTCCAATTCTACTTTGACAAGCAATGCAACATGAGGATGCATTTTCCAAAGTTTTTGTTTAACTAGTTTGATGCCTAGTGCAATGGACAAATGATGCATAATAACATCAAGATCCAATCCTAGCATGTCAGAATATGTCCAAGCAAAATTTATCTTCTTCTCTCAAAATAAGGCAATAAATTCCTCCCTTTCTTTAGGGGATAGTGACTATGCCAGATGTATCATATGAGGATGTTCTTTTGTACCTAGGTTGATTGGCTATGTTGGCTCTATCAACACTGATGATCTCTCTTGAAAGTGACTTGGAAGTGCATCAACTATCTCATTCATGAGTGCCTCAAAGAGGTTTTCACCCTTGGATACATCTTTTATTTTTACTTTTTTGGGTTCTAACATTACTACAATGTGATTTTCACCATCAAACCTTTTGCAAAAAAAATTTAATTGTATGACTAAGATATTTGATGTCAGCTTTAGTTATGTTGATGCTCTATTCATTGGTGGAAGGTGTTACAGGTTTGATAGCATTTAGGTAGCAAGCAAGAGCATAGTCATTCTGGAACATGGGGACTTCACTAGATGTATTAGAGTTCTAGTCTATAAGCTCAGGATGTGTGTGAAAGAGTAGTGATAGGTTTAATTACATTCATAGTATAGTCATTAAGTGCTTGGACCAGCAATTTGAAACCTATAGTGACTTCATCCACAAGTGTGTTCAAATGCCTCTAAGTACTAACGTCAACAATTAACGACTCTAGGAAACTAGTTGGATTAGACCCATCTGACCTAACCCTAGACATTTCACCCACTTTGATTTGATTTTCATAGACATGAATTTGGTCAATGTCTTTATCAGTAGTCACTTCTAAAAGAGAGTCAAACTCATATTCCTTAGAATTAGTGCTACATGGTGAGAGACTATAGAACTCCCCAGTAGTGATAGGGACATACTCGCCTTCATCATCTAGGTTCTTACACAAGTACTCAATATGAAATGACTAACTAGACTCTCCCTTTTCTGAATGAGCTTTGGGTTAATCAGTATTGTCCTCAGAAGAATCACTAGTATCATCCATAGTGCTAACATGTGGCACAAAGTCATCTAGCTCAACAAAGAATTTAGTGAGATTGTGAGGAATAGGATAAGGATAGGGATCCTCATCGTTAGATTGTTCCTCTTGAGTATCTGACTCAGCTTGTGACTCATTTCCAAATGAATTCTCAAGTTCTAGTATGAATTGTTAGCTCCCAAATGGAAGGGAACCTTTTTAAAGCCTAGGCTAGTTCTATCATTATTTCTTCAAGCTATTTCCTTGATGGGATCAATTAGGCTATTGTTATTACACCCAATAGGGCCAGTTCCCTTGTAGCTGAAATGCTTCAGGAGCCTAAGACGAGGTCCATATTTCTCAAGAGTAATTTCTTGAGCTTGCTCTATTAAGTCTACTAGAGACTCTTCTCTATAAAGCCATGCAACAATGGCTTTTTTTTCACTTTCATCCTCTAGGGGAACTATAGCCTTGAAAAAAGTGCCATTATACTTGGTTTGAGGCATGAGCACAAATGGTTTCTTTGCTTATAAGGGTCTGCCATAATGATGAGGAGACTCTGGAAGAAATGTTAACGATAGCACTGATTCAATATGGTACTCTCCCATGCTAGTTTCTTTTAGTTTGAATGACTGCTCAATTTGTTTCAACATATTGTTGTGATAATTAGTGGACTCTCTATTAGCCGGGATGAAATTTTTAGCAGCTTAGAGCATATTACAGGTATAGCTTGTAGTGGCAGGAATAGTAACCTCGAAGCCATGAAATGCGAATGTGATGCATTGGTGATATGTGGATGGCACAACATACATCTCATGTATCCATGACCATCCTAGCAGAATGTTATAAGCCAAGGGAATGTTGAGCACTTGATAGGTGACATCCCTTTCTATAGGGCCAACACGAATGGGTAAGACCAAAAGACCTAGAGATTTTCATTCAACTTCATTATACTCTTTGATAGTAATCTTGCATTGAGGATCAATAGAATCCTCAGAATAATTCAATTGTCTAAGCAAAGCAACAGAGACAATTTTTAAACCAACACCATTATCGATGAGTACCTAATGAACACGTGTTTGATGTATCATGACCTCAATATGTAGAGGTTGATTGTGCAAGTGACTCAATGAGTTATCATCCTCAGAGAAGGACATAAAATAAGGTGAGGTCAGATGACCTACCATGGATTGAAATCACTCAAGATCAAAATCTTGAGGAACATTTTCCTCGGTGAGGGCTTTGTCTAGAATCTGCCTGTGAGCAAGCAAGATTTTAAGTAGCTCAAAGATGGAGATTTGAGCATTAGTTTGTTTCAATTGATCAAGAACACTATAGCTGGTTGTTGTTGAATTTGTTGTGAGTTTTGTACCTTTGCCAAATGGCCCAGCAAGGGCTTTGTCTTTATGTTGTTTAGGATCAAGAGTAGAAGGCATAGGGCCTTTGAGCACCAGCTTGGCGTGAGAACACATGATAGCGTTAGCACAGTGTTGCAAAGTGTTTTTTCTATTGTGTTGGAAGTAGGGCCTCTCAAGACAAATGGTGTCTTGGGTTTATCATTATCTTGTTTTCCCTTGATGGTAGTGATGTCACGGTATGTAGAATCCACAAGTTCAACCATGTTAATCACATTGTCATCATTGGAATATGCATAGTTGACCTTGTTGTTAGGTTTTGGTTTTAAACTCTCTCCTTTTTCATAAGCCAAGAAAGGCTCTTTAAAGGCCTTATGATCTGAGTTCTTGTTATGTCCATCTACCACAAGTTCACCAGCATCAATCATGTCCTAAACTTTGTGGTGCAAGTCTATGCAGTCGCTATTTTTGTGCCCCTTATCTTGGTGATACTCACAAAATGAGGTTTCATCCCACCATGGTGGGCATGGTTGTAGATCATAGGGGTGAGGGTTGTCTAGTGGTGAAATGAGCTTGTGTTGTAACAATGTTTTTTAAACCACATCCAAAGGTTCACCTAAGGGTGTATACTCTCACTTAGGGCATGTGGCCCGTGAGTTTCTCAGTTTGTTCCCAAATGTCTTGTTGTCAGGAGGAGGTTTCTTAGCATTTTTTGTCACATTGAGACCATTTGTGAGATTAAATGCCACCTTAGCAGGTTTGGGAGTGACATTTTCAACAACCCCATCATGTACAATTTCTTAGTTCTTGTTGACATATTTGGTTTTATCCTTGTTGGAGGTGGAACTTTGTTATGTGTCCTTCTGAAGAGTAAGTTCACCCTTTTTGACCATAAATTCCTCGATGCAGATAGCCTGTGTGATCATGTCTACAAAGGTACGTAGACCTTGAAGTTGGACTTTATACCCGAAATTAGGTAGGAGATTATTAGTGAAGATATCAAGCTTTTCCATTTCTAGAATCTTGCATGAATATTTAGTGTATAGTTGTCTCCACCTCTGGAGGAATGTAAGGAAGGGTTCCCCAACTTTTTGCTTAAGGTTACATAGATGCCAAATATTCATAGGGTGTTGAATGTTATGAGAATACTGCTAGACAAACAAGTTGGCAATTTTGTCAAACATTTTGATACCAGGAGGCAAGTGTGAGAACCACTCCAAAACTTGACCACCTAGACTTCTAGGGAATAAATGCATGAAATATGTTTGGTTATGCATAAATTCCATCGATAATGCCCCAAATTCTTGCAAGTGATCTTGGGGATCAATGGTTCCAAATTATTTTTCGTACATAGGTAGTTCTACTCCTCTTGGGAAAGGAGGCATGTCTATGCTCTTGTCAAATGGAAATGGACAAAGAGCATCTAAGGTGTATGTTTTAGTAGGTTTATCCTTTTCTTGCATCATCTGAGCTAGTTGATCTTGCATAATTTTTAGTTGCTTTTGGAGTTTGGAAGTCTTAGTTTCTTCTTTAGGCGTGATGATGGTTTCCACATTGAAATGAGAGGCTAGCTTAGCTCCCTCTTGGGCAAGTTGGAGAAAGTACTTTTCTTTCTCTTCATTGAGTAGAATTCCAATGACCTTTTGAAATTTTTTGTCTCTTTGACATTTTTCTATGTGTTCAGGAAGCATTTCCACCTCTTCCTATTCCTCATTGGTGTCATGGTCTTTCTTTTTTCATTCCTGGGTGGTTCTTGATGTTTGTTGTGACTACCATGTTCAGGTTTGCAATCAGTCATTGTACGAATGTGTTCAGTTTTAGTACATTGTGATTTGAAAGGTCTTTTGAAAAGGAAGTCTAACATTTTGTTCAGAGATATGGGACCTCTACTAGTCTCAAGATCGTTTTGATACAAAGGGTTCCTAGTTTTTTGCAAGTTTATGAAAAATGTTTGTTGGACTCGATGTGACCTGACAGGTGAGGGAGATCATCAAGATGCCTCACTAGATGAACTAGATATAGACCATGTAACAAAAGGAAGGTGACCTCAACCATGATTACACATTTCCTCTCCTTGTTGCTATAGTCATAGACAAAGACAAGAAGCAAGAACCTAGACAAGGACCGCACTAGAACTTAGTCTCAATAGGATAAGATAAGAGTGTTGTATACTAAGGCACAAATGGTCTAATTTGAAGGCTAGGATAGCCAAAGATTATGACTATCATAATACAAAGTATGAAAAGCACTAAAGAATGAGAATCAAGACAACTAAAGGATGAGACTAGTCAAAGCATGGATCACAAATCTTCAGCTAAGCTAAATGTTGTTGTTTTGGGGACTATTTACAGATAGAGAAGGGACAACTCAATGTAGAAAGTAGATAGGATACAGAGCATAGATAGCTCTAACAAACCAAAATGATAGTTTAGACTCAAGGTCTCACATGAGAATCCTCTAGGGGTCGCATGAGAAAGTTTACATGACTGTGAAAAGACTTAGAACAGCAAGAAGATTTTGCATGAGGATGTTCTCCAGGCCACATAAGAAAGTGCACAGGTTAGATAGCAAAAAAAGGATATAGCTGCAAGATCTCACATGGAGACTTACAACTATTTGTGCGAGAACCTATATGGAGCTACATGAGAAAATGATAGCACAAAAGGACTTCATGTGAGGACTTACACAATTGTGCACAAAAATCAGGACCAGATTGATAATAGCATTGGATTTTGAAAATATTTCTTGACTATTTGAACAGATTGGACAGACTAATTGGACTGATTTTTTGGATAGATAGCAAGGTTAACTCTGAAAATTGTTAGATAGTGTTTAAGTTTCAACCAAGGCAAAGTGTTTTTAAACAAGACATTGGGAAGCAAGTAGTAGTTGAAAATAATCCAACCAAGGACAAAGCAACTCGAAGGGATGGGAGAGTCTTGACCTTTTGTTTGTTTTAGATAGGTTTGGACTATTTATGACTTGATAACAAACATGCTTTATCCCTAGAAACAAAAAATGGTAGAGAAGGTAATACCTTTGTCTCACATCTTATGCACATGCATGTACCTCACACAACCATGTCACCCCCTAGAGGGCACCCATGTTTTTGGTATATCCAAAGGACTCAATAGTATATGTTGAATGAGTGCCATTGTGGTAGGGGACAAGCATGCATACCACCTTCCAACATCTAGTAGCATGCCTATAGTGATTTATACAAGAGATATTCTTCCCTCTCCTTGCACAAAGATTATGCCTCCTTTTAGAAGTGAACTGGGTAGCTTCTAACTAAGATGTTTTTACTTGGCTTCCATTCGAATTAATCCTCGATGGCTCTGCAAGTAGAGTTGAGACCAATAGCCAACACAAACATCTGAGAGTGTGCACACTTGCTTAGCAAGACTGGGGCCAGTGTCGGCTAATGCAATAGATAGAGCTTCCCCTTGATTAGTGATATCAAGAATCAAGGGAAAGAAATTAATACAACTTTGGAGTCTTTCGATCTACAAAGCATCTTGATTATAGTGAGTTGGAATCTCTGGCTAAAGGAGTGTGCTCACTTGGGTCATTCCCAGAGGTTGGATCACTCTAGTAGGCCCTCTAAAGGATTGACTCGAACTGGTGGTTCAAATGCAAGGGTCAAAGTTCTTGATTTCCCTCAAGGGGAAAGAGCATACTCCTCTACCTTACTTTCTCACCCAAACATGCAGAATAGGTTAATTACTAACTTAGCTTAATCAATCTAGACTCATTCTTCCTGAAGATTTTGATTCCCTCAAAAGGAAACCATCATCTAATCATAGAAAAGAATTAGCACTAGAGAACCACTAAGTTGTTTTCCTTCTTTGGAATGTCATCTTTCAAAAGTGTCTAGGTTTATGATTCACCCTTGGTCATGACCTCCAAGTGGTGAAGAGCATAATCACCTATTCTTCTATCTTGCACCCTAAGAAGTTCACAACCCCTAATTAGACTATGTTTTGAAAATAGGAAAGAAAACACATTGTCATGTGGGTTTTAAGATTTGATCTTCGACAAACGTATCTTCAAAAAGCATCCTACAAATAAATAGTTAGTTCATGTTTTGAATGGTTTGTAAGAGGAATCTTCATCAAACATCTTGTAGACAACCATTAAGCTACAGAAAACTAGAAAAATAGAATAGTAATGCTTCAAAGAAAAAATCATCAGTAAAAGATAATGAACAACATACTTAAAATAACAAAATGAACCTTGTTGTTTCAAAATTTCACATGAAATCTTGCACAGGACTACGCAAAATCTTTCATCGATGCACACGAGAAAATTAGGTGCCGTGCAAAAACTTACACAATGGGGCACTTTATTGTGTCAAAAAGTGTATAGATTTGGGTGAGACCCTTCAAATCTTCACATCAGAATAAAATTTCTTGTATTAGAATTTAGAAAACCATAAGGAATAGTACAGATAGAGTGATAAAAATTGATAGAAATTAATGTAGATGAGGCCATAAAATTGTTTCTTGGGCCCCATGTTGGGTGCTAGAAATGTATGCATGAATTTGTGGGCTTCTAAACCTCATACACACTTCAACATGGTCTTTACCTACGAAATCATCTTGGAATGAACATGGGATAGTTCACCCAAGAGGTCTAACAGTGTGAGCCATTGCCTTCTATCTAGAAGGATTTTGCCTATTTATGCTCTCAGAGTTGAGATGTAGGCAACCAAACCATTCTAGAATGAAGGGTTTAAATTCAATTAAGTCTATATTGAATGAAAATTATTCTATATGAGATATGCAATTATTCTAAGAACATATAAAATAAACTAGATTATAGGTATGCATACTAAAGCTATATGATATTTAATCTAAAAAATGAAAGCTTAAGCTAATAATGAGTGAGTGAGTGCACAATTCAGTAGAGATTCGATATCAATTCAATTCAAGCTCCGTAATGAGGAATTATGAGTCCCTTAAATAGAATCCAAGAATGAATCAATGGTCAGGATCAACCTTGATGAATGGTTAGGATTAAATAGAAGATTGAGTTAAGATGGAAACTTCCTCATGTAGGTGAAGTGAACTATTTCAAATCTGAGTGTGATGAGTAGTTAACTGTACTTGTCATAAGTATGAGAGTGAGTTAACTAGATTGATTCCATTTTTTAGAAGTAGTTTACTCAGAGTTTCCATTTAGGACTGAAGAGAGAATTTTAAAGATATTACTTAATTTAATAGGTGAGATATGACATCACAAATACCTTTTTCATTTAATTGAATAATCTAATTCAATTAATTAAAATGGGCATAATATTAAATTAAATATTTTAATTCCCTAGTACATTAGCCTTAGGATATAATTTAATTTAATTTAAGTATAAATACTTCAAATTAAATTAAATCTTAATCAGTAGGTTTAACGTGACTAATATGGGTCAATACTTTAGGAATTAAGTAAAGAGTATGATGAATGCAGATTTAGGGTTTTCTACATTTGACAATTAAGTCAAGTAACAAGTAGCAGAATAAGAATTGACTAGTGATGAAGGACTTAGGATTGATTGAAATAGACCAGAATTGGTGATCATGGCAATGAGCCAATTTTGGGGTATTACAAATATGGCAAAAACTATTGCTCACAAGATAATGAGTTGGATTTTGGTGGACTGGTCTTTTTAAAGATATACATCTATTTCTCATAAGATGTGATGCATACTGAAGGTTTGTAGGGAATTTAAAGTTTTCTGGAAATACCCCTCTAAAACTAATTGAAGTTTAGGTACCTTTTCAACAATGGGGCATGGACTTCATAAGTGAGATCTCCCCCAAATTAAGCACTGGTTACTCTTGGATCCTAGTAGAAGCAAATTACTTTACAAAATGGTTGAAGCCATTCCTACAAGAAATTCTACTAGCAAAGTAGTAAATAATTTTCTTTTAAAAAATATCATAACAAGGCTTGGATGCCCTCAAAAGATTGTGACTGATAATGCAATATGCTTTAGATCAGAAGAATTTGTGAATTTTGTGATAAATATGGCATAACTAGAACAACATCCTCACCTTATCGTTCACAATGGAATGGACAATTTAAGTCTACTAATAAAAGCATATTGAAACTCATAAAAAGGACTTTGGATGAGAATTTAAAAAATGGGATTCTAAGTTACAACTAACAGTTTGGTTAGCAATGTGATAGTGAAGAAATCAATGCGTTGCACCTTTTGATCTTGTATATAGAATCCAGGCAAGAATGCCTTAAAATAATTTAATAGACTTATATAACTACATTCAAATGTATAATGAAGATGTTATTGATGATATACAAGAAAGAATGGATGAGTTGGTAGGAAAAATAGAGACCAAAAAAGAAGCCTCTACCAAGAATGCAAAGTTGCAGTTGTAGGTCAAACTATTGTATGACAAAAAGACAATGGTTAAGAAGTTTGGACCTGAAGACCTAGTTTTGATGTGGAAGACTAGGATTGAAGACAAGGGAAAACATGGAAAAATTGATCCTATATGGTTGGGTCCTTATTTAGTTGATGTTGCATGGGGAGAGGATTCATTCATTTTGAAAGAATTATCACGTGACATTCTTGAGCTATTAATTCATGAATAGTTCTGAAGAGGTATTTTTTCTAAAAATACATTTTTTTTCCATGAACAGTAGTATAGGGTTTATGTACGTTCCATAAATTCTTTTGAATCTTTTTAAAGTCCTTGTACAGTGTTTCTTCATGTATTTTTTCTCTCTTAGAGTTGTCAAAATTGGCCATGTATGTGGTTTTCTTCTTCTAGGGATTCTGATCCCTCGCATGAATCTGTATATTCATCATCCCTAGAAAGAGCCACTTTTGGCCTGGTTTTTCACATTCAAATAAATTTTTTCATTTTGTAGTGAAAATCAAATTGAGTAATTGAAATTAGGGGTCCCATTCAGCCTTTTGAAATGTTGTATCATCGAGAAACTTTCATGATCATCGATCCTTTGAAAATCAATGGTAAGTGCTTTCCCACATTATAGAGATGAACAAGCTTTAAAGAAAGTGGGGAAGCACCTTGTTGACACATGGAATTGTTGAGGTCATTTATTTTGTGGGCAGAAAAGTTAGAAAGGTGCTAGAACAATTGGAAAGGTATCAAGACAAGTTGGCAGATTAGCATCATTTCATTGGATATGGTTGACTAGGTTTTACATAAAGAGAATCTTATGGAACTGCTGATGTTGAAAATATTGATGATAGGTGTTTTCCTACTTTATAGAGATGCTCAAGATTTAGAGAAATTGGGGAAGCAACTTTATGACAAGTGGCCATGTGGGGTCAGTTGTTCTGAAGGATCCCAAGTAATGCTAAGGTGGATTGCATACTAAATGTACTATTGTGATTTGCTAAAGTATATTGCATGTTTTTTGAGGTGGATAGTGAGCTAGCTCAATGGGCCCAAAAACTTAAGGCAAATACATTTATCATGTAAAGTTTTCATGATCGTCGATCCTTTGGAGATCAACGATGGGCACTTCCCCACATTATGGAATTGCCCAAACTTTAGAGAAATTGGGGAAGCAACTTGTTGACATGTGGACATTTTCAAAAAATGATAATGGAGCCTTTTTTTTAGAGTTGAATCATCCGATTGGATGAGGATCAACAATTGGGTTTCAAATTTCATGGCACGACCTAAATATGACTTTTAGAAACATTAATTTTGATCAATGCGACTTCGTGTGAGACCAAATTTTCTATAAGATTTTTTATTTCTTCATTATTGAACATGATGGTTACAAAATTCTCAGTGAGTGAAAATTTCTAGAGTTCAGAGTGCATTTTCTAAGAGTCACAAATTGTTGCTAACAATTTTTCAAAGAAATAAATAGAAAATTAGGTAAGTGTTAGAACTTCTAGTTATTTGAGTAGTCATAGTCATAGTAAGATAATTTACTCAATATGCCTCCATGAAGGGATTTCTAAGGAAACGTAAATTACCTATTAAGGGTTGTGTATGATGATTTCTTGGAACAAATACCACAATCTATAAATGAATTCTCTAGGGGAAATAATTGATACCCAAGAACTTTAGGTTATTGGTAAACGAAGATTTCTTCAACAAATAAAATTGGTTAAGAGATTCCTAAAACTTTGTCTGGGGTTTGGAGTTGTTCTATAAATGGTTTGCAAAAAGGAAACTCAACACTCCCTTAAACAATGTATGGGAATTTGACATTGGAAAGTTAATTTTCCAATTTGTTTTCTTTGATGATGACCTACATGTAGTAATGTCAAAGAAATATGATCCAATAATAAGGATAGTCAAAAATCATGCTGGCAATAAATTTTGTGGGTTTCACCCGAGTTAATTAGGGAGGTTTTCAAATTAAACCCTAACTATCCAGTGCATGAGAGGATTGATATGGAAGACTTGCAGATGAGGTATGATGCATAGAAGGTATACCTAAGAGGAGGACCACTGCAAGAGAATTTTGTTAGGATAGGTTCATTTCCATTAGTGACTGCTTCCATGCCAAAGCCATTATTGAAGAAAATTTTCAATCCTAAGCCTCAGACATTGTGTTTATCTCTTTGTAGAATTTTTAGAATAGATGAACAGGATCACATTCCAGGGTCCATTAGTTTTATTATTGCTCAAACACTTCAATATGGCATGAGTTCTATTTTTGATTTTGCTACTCTTTTGGCAGAAGAAATTCATAATGGATTAATGGGTATAACTAAGGCTAAAGTTGATAAAACATTCTGTTGGTACTCCATGTTAATATATGTATGTTTATATAAAGGAGTTACTTTCTTCTCTAAAAAAATTAGTTTGGAATTTGAGGGGGGTGGAGAGAGATTACCAGTCCAATTTTGAACTATTGATGTGACATGGGAGGTCACAAATGCCAATTTTGTAATATTTGATAGATATTTTTCTTCCATTTTATTGGTTGGAGATAGTCCCAAAATACCTCAATCATTATTAAAACTAATTAGACCAAAGGATCATGCAAAAGGATTGAAGGTAAGTCACAATTGGGGAGATATCATCCCATATATAGTTTCCACAGTATTAAGAGTGTGTAATTTTTTGGAAAAACCACATCTGCTACCATACCAAGTACCTTTAAAGATAGGGATTATTGAACTCCTATGGAAGATAGGATTACTAGACAAAGTGAATTATTGGGAAAATCTGAAGGTACATTCTTTCCTCAAATTACTATTGTGCACAATTTTTTTTATCAAGAAGGGATGGGGACATATAGAAAACTTTTTAGACAAATATCAGATAACTTAATCCCATTCTTACTTTATAGACCTAGAGGATTTTTATGAAATATTTAGAGAAAGAACAAAAGCCAAAGCCTAAAAGCATCTTGTTTATTTTCCTGAAGATATAGTTAGAAAAAAGGTTTTCACTACAAGAACAGGAAGTTAGAAAAGAAAAGTGGAAAGTGTATAGCAAGGTTCTTGATTTTATAGATGCTTTTGAGTCATATTATGATCCCCTTGCTGATAAAAAAACTATGGGGTGCAAAGATAGATATACTTATGGATAATTTTGTTGGGTTCATGCAAAATTTGAATGAAAATAAGGAGATTTTGATCCAAACTTATCAAAACAAGACATTGAGGTAGAAAATAGGCTGGCTAATAAATTAATTATAAACTAAGGCCAATATACATTATAGAGAACAGTTGGGTATATGGTAGCAAAGAGTGTGCAGCCTGTACCTATTTACAAGAGACAACTTTCTTAGAGCCCACCTATTGCACCTACTCCCAAGAAACAAAAATTGGAACAAGGATCCTCTTCTAATATTGAAGAGTATTCCTCTACACAAACTCCCTTGTGCATAGAAGATAAAATATCCTTAAGGGAACAATTGAGACAACTGGGAGGGGAGAATGATATTGAAATTACCACAATAGATATAGAGGAAGGAGTCCCCGAGGAGCCCCTATGCCTACATTAGCCCTCATTGAGGGAGATTTTAGAGGTAAATAAATAGATCACATGGTGGAATAGGCTTCTAAGAAATTCTTAGATGATGAATTTTTTGTGAAGTCCAGAGTATTCACCCAATTTTTGTGGAGAAGATATATTGACAATTTTGAGGCAAAGTGAAAAATGATTAAAATAGAGCAACCTGATAGGTAGGACTCTAAAATAGAAGAATAGGTAAAGGTTGACCTTATAGAGGAATTTTCACATATAACCCCTAAAAGGGGTAGGTAGTTTTTGAAGGACTCAGGAGTTCTGATATTACCTAAGTTGGACATTGCTAATGCAATGATTTTTGACTTAGTGAGGAAGGCATAGGACATCCAATTTAAGACTAAGGAGGAATTCTTACAAGCCCATAAGGGGTTAAAATATAGTGATGACCATTAGGCCTTGGTGATGTGGTCCATCCAAAAAAGAGATAAAGCCAGAATTCAAAAGGTTTTAGATTTTGAGCATACAGGAAGCCTTATGGTTTATAGAGTGGATGAGGTAGATAGTGAGAAGATTTCTCATATGACCAAGGAAATGGTGAACTTTGGAGTTGTAGTTGCAGCTAAAGATAAAAAATAAATTCCTAGAGTTAAATGCTAAATTTGAAAAGGTGTTAGAGGCCTATGAAGAAAGAGGGAACATAATACACTAGTTGGAAGGAACAATTGCTCAAATGGAGAAACAATTGGGGAAAAGAAAAGTAGGAGAAGGATCTAGTCATCCAAGGATTACTTATCCTCCTCATCCTTCAATTGCACCTTTCAATACAAATACCCTTATAGAAATACTAGCTACCCCACACAAACCCCAATTGTACAAAATTGAAGAGTTTGAGGAAGAAAAGAACAAATTATGGGCCATGCATGTGGAATTGGATGTTCAATATGAAGACAAAATAAGAAATACAATTGTGTATCTAGTGGACAGGGTAGTCTAGCCTACATTTTATGATAAATTATCAAAATTAATGGATATATGGAATGATTTGAAAAATAATGAGGACATTTTAAAGCCAATTATGAAAAAATGGAACAATAAGGATAGTGATGTCACAATTTTATGATGTTTAGTCATTAGTCTTTCTTGTGAGAAAGTAGAGAAAACATTTGATATGACTAATGGCCTCTCTAATTTTGATAATAAGAGAATTGTACTGTAGAGGAGAATTATATATTATTTTTCAAAATATCTTGGTGAAAGTTTTGGGCTCTTCCCTCATGCACTTAAGGTTGTAGGTAAGTTGAAAGATAAAGAAGAATGGGCCAAGGAGTTGGATGATTTGTTGTACATTAGAGTGAATAAAGTCATAAATGAAAAAGACCACATATGGTTTACCAAAACAACTAAGGGAAGTTGTGTAGGTTCAGATATTCTTTAATTCTTTCAATAAGGATTTTGATAAAATTAAGAAATTAGGAGAGGATATCCTAAAGAAACAACAAGACATTTTGAACTTTTGACCAGATGATTCACTTTTTAACAAGTGGATGTCAAATCTTGCTCGAGAAAATTAGTTAATATCTGAGGAAATTGATGAAGATGGTGTGGACACTGATGAATTGAAGATAATTGATTCACTAGCTCAAAAAAAAGAGAGGAAAAATGAGCAATTAACTACAGCAACAAATATGGAGGTTCAAACTGGTGATTCAACAAGAGAGCAACTAATTGTATCTATTGATTTGGCAGTTCAATTTGATGATCTAGAGGGAGAGCAATGAGTCATGATCAAAATTTAGATATCAAAACCTAACTGCCCGCATGCAAATCAAGTGGCCCCACACTTAGAAGAACAATAGATGCATCTAGACCAATCATCACATCAAGCCTCTCAGTATTAAGAAGATGCAAAAGAAATGGCCCCACAAAAAGAAGATTCATAATGGAGACATTATGTTGCAAGAAACTAAGGGAGCAACAATTTTTGTCTTATTATGATAGTGACCTTTTGTTTGTAAAATCTTTTGATCTTTAAAATCTTTAAACCTAAATCTTGTTGCATCTCATGCTATATAAATGAGATCCCAAGGCTAGAGAAAGGATCCAAATTTTGTATAATTTGATTCTTAGGATATTTTTGCAGTTGGTCCAGTGGTCTCTGTATGAATTTTATGATGCATTCATCTTTGCATACTAGAAAATAATTAGAAGATGGAAGGATTAGGTATCTAATCTTGAGTTATTTTGAACTTGATGCCAGTAATGTATTATTTTCAAGGAAAATAAATACAAAGGAGGGTTCTACATACATCTTTGTCTCTAAATTTTGTCCCTTGTTTCATAAATCTAAAAATTTAAGAGTTAATGGATAATGTTCTTTCATTTTAATGGAGCTTGGATGGGTTGTATGTCTATTCATTGATTGCTCTTAATTCAAGGAATTAAATAAATTGTTTCATTAAATTGATAGGTTTTCTGAGTGTATGAGAGGATGTTCATAAGAAGAGAATTTAGAGTTAACTGCTGATAGTTTCAATTGTAAGGCAGTTGAATATATCAAAGTTTTATTGGTGTGATTTTCCCTATGCCAATGGATAAGGCACTAATCACCAATTAGAATGCAAAATGTTGAGTTCATGGGGTTACATAGAGAACAAATATAAATTAAATCAATCTTTACTTTATTGTATGAAGAGCTAAACTGGTGGTGAGCACTTATTTGCAATAATCCCTTGTATGTCATTATTAGCTGTTGCTATCAAGGATTATTTGTAAAGTATAAAAGAATTGTGACCATTTCCTACTATAAGGGATAGAAATGAAATAGAAAGATGATAATAGTAATTATATGTTGAAGTCAAGAACCATTAACAAATTATATGTCCGTATATCCCTAAGGTGCACCCTCCTTGGTTTTGTATAACCTAAAGAGTAGAGAATCCCTATGATTCTATTGAAGTTGGATCCAGATCTAAAGATTTCTTAGTTGAATATAGAAGGTTGCTAACCCTTAGAGCAAGCTTTATTTTTAGTATCCTGGTATCAAGTATTCTATTTCTTGCTAGTTTTGAAACACCAACACCTATGTTCATGATAGAAAAGATTAGATATTATTCTAGAATGATTGTTATTGTGAAATGTGTTGTATGTTTTACTAGCAATCAACTAAGTTGAGGAGACATGTTGTATATTGTTAAAGAATGTATTAATTGTATTCTAATGTGTGGGAACCTTAATGTAATATTTTTAAGGATTCTTATGAATGCATGTATGTCATAATATGGTCCTATTTAATTAAATTTACATTGTGGAAGATTTAGTAGACTAACATATTTAATTATTTGTGAGTGTATAAAGGAAATTTATTTTTCTTGGTTGTAAATCATTGTGTACATCATGTACATAATGTATGTGGTCAGATGATGCAAGTTTGAATTATGGATGATTAGAAAAAAGAAGAGATTTATTTGGTTGATTATGTTGTGCTTCAAAGGAATTGTTTTGGAAAGTAAGTTGTAGATCACTTAGTTTACTTTCTTTGGATTTATTATCCTAAAGTTTGATCTTCACAATTGTTGAAGAATTTAGGAAGTGGACCTACTTAAATCTGTATTAACCTTTAACATGGTTATGTTAGAATTCTTTAGAAAAATTGAGGGTGGGGGGGTGAATCAATTATCCTCAGGTCCATATGTACCAATTCAACTTTTAATCACTTCAAATATTTCAGATCTAATCATTAAGTAGTTTGGTCTCTATAGCAAATAATCCACAACATAAAACTTGCAGTCCATTCTCCTAGTAGTAACAAACTTTTTAGAATGTAAAAAATTAACAATAAAACATCTCAAATAACATCCACACAAGTATGACACTAGGATTTAATGTGGAAACCCTTTGTGGGAAAAACCACCAGTAACATGCTACCAATTTTTCACTCTTCTAAAGGGATCTCTATAAGGAGCCAACCTTGTTAAAGGTTGCAAGACACATTGTTAAAGGATTTAATCACCCTATTAGGAGTGGCCTAGGTAGAGGTATTTAGAAAATTCCATTAGAATGTCAGCTTGATTAAAGGATTTACAAACGATTGTTAGGTCAACCTTGGTTAAAGGATTTCAATACTGATACAATGGTTAGAAAGTAACATTAAGTTGATCTGATAAATAAAACTCACTTTGTAAATAAAGATCACAATGTAGCTCATATGATGATCCATTGATTGACCTCCATTATTATCTATGTCTCTGATCTACTTGGCAATCATTCAAGCGATCACACTTCCTCTCTTCATAACTCTTCTCAGCCTCTTTCTTAAGCACCAGTCAGTAGCATCAAAAAACATCCACTTGTTCACCTTGGTTAAGGTTATCCTTATCCCTCCTTAAATAGGTAGTTATGATCTTTTTCTACATAAACATCCTCATAGATCTTATGTTTTTAATCAGATTCAACATATACAATGAATCTAAGCACCATTTTGTTCTCCTTCTCCCATTGTAAAAACTTCTGCATGAGTCCATGCCTAGGAATGTTCAAACATGGTTTTTTATGTATTAAATACTCCAATTCATCCATCCTTATCTTCAAAACACTTTCCATACTCCAAGAATTTAACTATGTAGGCCAAGAATTGAGATTCCTTCATAATTTGAAAAATTGATGTCACTTAGCCAACACTATGTTACGATACTTTGTCATCACTGAATTACTCAGTTAATAGTAATTGTTCTTCTTGGCACACTTTTTGATACATGGTCGATGCTAATTCTCAATTGACACTATCTTTTCTTGGCTTATACTATCACTCGATCAACACTAGCATCATCCTACACATACCTCTAGTTCCTTTATCTTTTTTTCTTTTTCTCGGTTAAGCCTATGCATATGGTCTTCCTTTGATTCCTTCTAAGCTTCAATACAACTATCTTCTCCACTTAGGTTATGATTAAATAATCACATTAACTTATCAAGGTCCAACTAATCAAGTTCCCATTGTAGTTTCACATAACTCAACCTTTCCTCTAGGCCCTTTTGTTATCTCTTCTTCTCAAATCAACTTCATCAATCATCTTGATATGGCACTCTACTAAGATAGAAATTGTCTTACCAATAAGGTTTGACATCAATGACAGAATAAAAAAAATTTCTATTGTAGTTCCAACAATCTCCCTCTTTGGCATTGATGGAAACATTTTTAGTAACCATGCAATCCAAAATATTCAATTGCTACGAGAAGATTCCTTTGTATTCAATATCTGATCTTCATTAATATCCTTAGTTTCATTCTTCTTCTCATTCATGTAGCTTGAATATGCAACACAGTCTCCCTCTATCATATTGGATCATCAAATCAATAAGCTTCCTCTTTGATATACAACTCTTGAACTTTTGATTTTCTTAATTGTTGACAACACCATTCACTTATTTATCTTTGTTAATGCATTCTTCCTCTAGATGGTAACTTCACACATCTCCCTCTTTATGTCTTGGAATGGTAACTTGCATTCTCTCCCTGTTTGGTAACAATTCCAAAGACACTTAATCTTTCTTCACTACTTTAGGCATCTCCTAAAGTACGCATTTCTACATCAACTTGTAAGATATTATAATCAACACATTTAATGTAGAGATCCATCTTTTTCTTAAAAAGCCATAGCTAGGGGGATCACCCCTAATTTACCTCTTAGATACTCATGTCCATCCTTAGGTAAAGCCTTCATGAAAATATCAACTATTTTCTCCTTAGTGTTCACATACTCTAATCTTACTTCTTTATCTTGAACTCATTCCCTCAAGTAATGATAGTTGATAGCAATATGCTTGGTCTTTGTGTGCATCACAGGGTTCTTTGATATATTTATAGAATTTTTGTTATCACAATAGATAACAATTAGATCAATGGTCTCTTCCTTCATTCCTTTCAACAACTGCTTAATCCATACAATTTTATAACATTTAATTGTTGCTGCTACATATTCAGCTTTTGTTGTTGATTGTGAAATACAATTCTACTTTTTTCTTGTCCATGAAACCAATCTCTTTACTAGAAAGAAAGGTTCACCACTTCTACTCTTTCAGTCATCAATATTTCATGCCCAATCTACATCTATGTACACTATTAGTTCAAACTTGTCATTCTTTTTGTGATATAGTCCATAATGGCTAGTTCTTTTCAAGTATCTAAGTATTATTTTCACTGCCATCATGTGATTCTCCTTAGGATTGGCAAAAATCTTGCCACAATCTCAACTGCTAATGCAATATCTAGTTTTTTGTGAACAACATATTGTATCTTCTCAATCATTGATCTATACAATGTCTAGTTCACATCAATAGAATCATCATTCTTAGAGAGCTTATGTCAAGTAGCCATAGGTGTGTTGAGTGGCATTGAATATTCCATCCCAAATGTTTTTAGTATCTCCTTGATGTATTTAGATTTGGGTAATATAGATACCTTTCTTCATATGATATACTTGCAAATCAAGAAAGAATTTTATTTCCCCAAACATAGACATTTCAAATTCCTTTTAAATCCCATTAGAAAATGATTTTCATAATGCATCTTGTCCTCCAAATATGATATCATCCACCAATATTTAAGCCAAAAGTATTCCTTTATAGCCTTCAATTTTCAAGTACAAATTATTATTGTTATTTGTCCTTGCAAAACCAATCTTTACCAAATAGTTGTGTAACCTTTCATACCATGCTCTAGGGGCTTGTTTCCATCTATATAATACTTTATGTAGTTTACATACCATGTTCTCCTTACTTGGATCAAAAAATCCTTCTAGTTGTTCAATGTAAACCTCTTCTTCTAGCATTCCATTTAGAAATTGAAATTTGACATCTATTTGATAAACTTTAAATCCTTTGTAAGTAGAATATGCAAGTAGAGTTCTAACTCCTTCCAATATTTTAACTAAGGAAAATATTTCTCCATAGTCAATGTCTTCTTCTTGTGCATATCCTTTTCATACCAACCTATCTTTATTCCTTATGACTTCTCCTTTTTCATTCAATTTGTTTCTAAATACCCACTTTGTTCCAATAACATTCTTATCCTTTGGTCTAGGTACTAGTGACTAGGTTTTTTTCTTCTCTATCTGTTCAAATTCTTCATTCATTACTTGAATCCAATCTTCATTGTTTAGAGAATCCTTCACTATTTTGAGGCTCAAACTCACAAAGTAAACATGTGGCACTTCTTAGTATTTTCCTTGTCATGACTCTAGAATCTTTTTTCCATTGATTTTTTCATGTGCATGATGTATTCTCACATATTTTGCTGATGTAGGATCTTTTCTTCTTTCTTCTTCTTTAGATTTGTCTTGAAAAATTACTTTAGGTAATGCTTCATGTATCTTTGCTTCTACTTTTGGTTTCTTTGCACTAGTTTTGTGGTGCTTGGCAGCTTCTTCTTGTATCTCAGCATCATCCTACTAATGTTTGGAACCTATGGTATATTGCTCGACAACCTATTATTGCAACTCAACATTCATAGTTTTTTGTTGTTTGATAGCCTTGTTCTCTAGCTTAGGTAAGGTGTAGGGCACACCTTCATTGACATTTATGAATGTTCTATAATCTTCAGGTTCCTTTTTGTATTCTACTTAATTATTTTCTGCATATTCATCAACTTTTTCACATTTGCACTTTGCACAACTTTGTTATTATTAGAATTCAAACACTTGTATTTTTTGCTCTTAGTGAAATATCTTAGTAATGTGCCTTCATCACTTTTAGTATCAAGTTTTCCATTTCTATCATCCTTCAGTATATAACCTTTTGTTCCAAAAACTTTTTAAGTATTTCAGATTAGGTGCATACCCATACCATAACTCAAAGGGTGTAATATTTGTACCTTGCTTGACTTGTACATGATTCAAAGTATAAATTGTTGTACTCACAAATTCTCTCTAGTATTTTTCTGATACATTCTTCTCCATCATTAGTGTTCTAGTCTTATCCATGATTGATTTATTCCTTCTTTTAGTTATTCCATTCTATGGAGGGGTTCTGGGTGCTGATATATATATCTCTTGATTCCTCTATCATTGAAAAATATGTTGAATTTATTAGAGATAAACTCTCCTCCTCTGCCATATCTCAAGCACTTCAAAAGTTTACCTATTTTCTTTTCAACTATTGCCAAATGCCACTTAAACAACTAAAAAGCATCAATTTTTTCTTTTCAAAAGATCACAACCATCATTCTAGAGTTGTCATCAACAAATGGAATAAAACATTTATCACAACAATAGCTTTGCACTCTAATAGGTCCACAAAGGTCAGTATGAAATTATTCCAAAATATCATTAGATGAATAGGTTTTTCTTTTGAAACTAGACTTTGTCATTTTACCCAATTGACATTGTTTACACATAACATTATCAGGTTTCCTCAACTTTGGTAATCCACTTACTCTTTTCATCTTACTAATTCTTACCAAATTATCAAATTTCACATGATATAACCTCTTATGTCATAGCCATATATCATCAAATTGTGCAAACAAGAAAATCTCATTAGATAAATCTAGATAGGACAAGTTACCTCTTGTATGTTCTGCACTTCCAATTAGTTCACCATTTACATCAAATATCTTGGCCTTCTTGTGATGGAATTCAACTTTGTATCCTAATTTTTTTAATCGTGACACACTTAAAATATATATAGTTAAGTCCTTCAACCCAATAAACATTGTCACACCTAATCTTATCAGTTAGTTTAATTGATCCTTTACCTTTCACAAGATATTGTGAATCATTAGCAAACTTGATATAGTGTTGTCAGACTTTTATTCTTCCCCTTTTAGGCTTCTAGCTTGGAGTCAAATTAATTCAATTGTGTATATGTCTAGACCTAGGTTTTCATTAGACAACTTTTCTTCTCATTATTTTTAAGCTTTCCTTTGTATAGGATTTTGGGAATTCCCTACTCCACTTTCTCCCCCAACCCTTTATTTAGGGACTCAAATAAATCATATACACTTTGGCCTTTAGAGGTATTAATATTGGGAGGGGTGGTTTTTTAGTGTCTTCTCCTAATGATAAGAAAGCCAAGGTTGGATCATCAAAGTTACAAAAGAATATCCTTTCAAAGTTTCACCTGTTCATTTGCTCCATTGCAGGAAGTGAAGCTCATATAAAGAGTTTTTGGCATGGGAACGAAGATAGCTTAAAAAAGAAAGGTGTTGTTGGAATATAATATGGAGACATTCAAATTAGTGTATCTAAGATAGAGGAACCCATAATTGTTCCCAAGAATTAAAAATTACTTTTTCCTATGACTATGTCGAAGTTGCATCTTTGCAATTGCTTCCCCATGGGAGGAGTAGCCTGAAACTCATTTTTTTAATAGAGGGAGATGAAATTTATTTATGGGAAATATAATTAAAGAACATTATTATTGGGATCCAATATAAAGTTTCTCAAAGGAGATCAGTCCCCTAAGTGAAGAAATACTAAGTGTTGAGAACCATCACAAACAAGCCATTGTGAATGCACTATGAAGTTGAAAGAACTTTTTCCCGAAAGATTAAAGATGAACCTTCCTATAGAAAAATTGGTTAGAGGAAATGTTCTAAAGGTTCCTAGAGGGATCATAATCCTAAACAAGCTATCTATGAAGATCTAGAATACCAAAATGATAAGTTCCTCCTATTTCGAAAAGTCACCTCACCAAGTGTGATTTCAAACAATGGAACACCCTAGAGGGCACATTTCATAATGCAAAAATCAGCCTATCCTATGAAGAGTGTATGAATTATTTCATTTTAAAGGAACTTGAAGGTATTTTTAATGAGAAGGAAAAATCTATGAAGTGTCTCAAAGGTGGGGTTAACAATTTCAGAATTTGACTATTTTTAGTGTGCTAGAGTACATGAGATCCCAATTTTATGAAACTATGGAAAAAAATTATTCCTAGAGTTATTTAGGAAGGCCTTAAGCCAAAATGTAATTCATATGGGAAAGTTGTAGTTGAATTTGTGTCATGTCAAAGTTCTCATGTTTCAGTTACTCCTCCATTGGAGGAGCACCTTATAAGCCACTTCTTCGATAAAATGTAATTGGAGCATTTTTTATAGTGGGATTGAATATCATTTTGGATTTTTTTTTTGTGTTCTATATTAAGGTAAAAGAAGGCTAGATATAAAGGACTCTTAGGAAAATTAGATATTAACTTCTCCAAGTGTGGAAAAGCACCCTACGACCTACTTCTCTGATAGTCTATATTTAGAAGCATTTTTAGAAAGTCATTGGGTTAGTGAAGGGAATATGCTAGAAAAGATACTATTATTGTGCTTCCCTCAACCCAAAAAGATGAAAAAGAAGGCTAAGCATAAAATTTGTGGAAAAGTGATGAATTGGCTTCTCCACTTCTAGAAGGGCATCCAAATTGGTATAATCTTGACAAAGGGAAATTGGCTGAAAATCAAGCTTTTGGGAAAGTAGTGAAAGTCCTACATTCCTAGAAGCTATTATAAATAAGGAGATGTGAAAATGTTTATTTTTTGCCATGCCAAAGCTCTAAGGCTAAAACCCATCATACGAATCCCCATTAAATGTGGATTTGGTATGAAATGAATTTGTTAACCAACTAAATTTAATTGAAATTTTTATCATTGCACAATTAAAGGAGAAAACTAAGTTAAGGCACTCATGTGACATGGGAAAATCAATTCTCAACATTCAAATTTAGATTGAATAAGATTAAATTATTGGTAAGTTCACTTCTGCATATTGCAACTAGGCACAATTTCATGATTGGTGCAAATTTTCTTGTTCTGTGTGATTGAAGAATTAATGGAACTAATAGATTGCATGGCCTTGAGAGTGAACTAAGGAATTTAATGGACACATCATTTAGATTTTATAATCTTAGAGATTTTATAGAGGAGATTAAATGCTCAACCCATCCACCCTATTACTCAAAAGCTCAAGTAAAGTGGATTAGTGGAGGCCGATGGGTTCCCTATGGAAGTGCAAGCACCAGAATTAGTGCAAGAATGAATAGATAAATATGATGCAACATCCTAACAAATCAAGATGTCTAACAACTCTATCCTACTCACATTTGATAGAGGCCTTATGTAGAGAACATTTGGTATTCTAGAAAGGGTAGAATTTTTTGACGTTGACTTTGTTTCCTCCACATCAATGTACAATGAGAAAAAGACTCTAAGGCAAGGAGATATTTGAACAACATGGTTCCAACCTCTGAAGAACAAAAAGAGTAAGCTCCCAAAGACTCTATTTGCAACTAGTATGAAATAATAAATAGTAGGTATATTGGTCCTATTATTGAGACTAAAAGGACATGAGGAGGTCCTTAATTTCATATAGCAACATTTCTTCCTAGTACTAGCAATTTATGCAAATGGCCAATATATCTATTTGGCTCAAATTATATGTAATCATTTTAGTAGTTAGATGAGCTCAACAAATGCATTTAAACAATTTTACATGTTGTCATACATTTTTTACATTCTAGTGACCCATCATTTGTGGCCCGATCTACCAAGCATTGAGGATTTTAACAAAGACACAAAGGTTTATGAATTCTACCCGTACTTGCAACTAGAGAAAAGCTATGAAGAGTATGTGAAGGTGATGCCTTCTCCATAAGGCTATGCAAAGAGCTACAAGGATATCCTTAATGAAGATATTCACCATAGGTATTTTAATGGTGAACTAATTTGGGTGTTTCTTTATTTAGTTTCCAACATTCTCTTACATCCAAATTTGTGCATTTGATGGCTTCCCAAAGAGGTTTCCTTGGAACCTTGAGGATAAGGTAGTGTTGATTGAATTATGTAGACAAGTTCTGGAGGTTAATACCTTGGTCTTAGCTATCAATAAAGTAGGAATCCCTTTCCTAATTGTTATAGGAGCATACTCATGTATATCTAGGTCAAATGCAAAGAACTTTTTTTAAGGCCTTTGAGATCAAGTATAAGATGAAAGATTACAAATTTATAAGGCCACAATTTGATCTAGTTGATTATGTAAAAGATCATTTGCAACCAGGCTCTAGCTATAAGCATGTGCTAGATATAGAAGATTACTAGCTTGATTGCTATACTAAAATTCAAACTAGGGAGAAGTATTGGTCAAGGCTCACTGTGGAGAAAATTAAGTTATAGAAATTGAACATCAATTTAGATGATATGGATGATGATGGGTCATATCCAAGGTCCTCTATCTATGAAAAAGAGATCAAGGATTAACCTCTCTTGTCCACTCCACCATAGGGACTTATAATGGAGAAGTTGGAGATTCTGATGGATGGAATCATAAAAAGAACTGACAAGTGTGTAGAATGGACCATAGTCAGAAGAAAGAAGATGGGTGCTACAAGCTCATCTATAGGCATGTAGTGGTGGAGCTTACATAGTATTAGCATCCACTTCTACAATGACAACCACTACTTCAACTTCTATGGGTCCATCACAGTCTATTGGTGGAGGAAGAGGAGATTATCCTCTAGAAAAGAACATTCAAATCCCTCCTACTTGTGGAGGAGGCTCTCTTCCTAGTACAGGTAAAGTTAGAGATATAGAGGTAGAGAAGGATAAAGAAAAGGAGAATGAGAAATATCAAGTAGTTGGAAAAGACTCCTCAACCATTATGGTTATCAATCTAGATGGAGATAGAAATCAACCAAGTGATGGAGATGGTGGAGATAGAAAAGTACAAGAGACTCCTCAACAAAAACAACAAGAAGGATCTACTAATCAAGGTAATCCACTCACACTTTCTATGACTAAAATTGCAACTTTTCCAATCTCTGGTAGGAAGAAAGAGACACCCCTAGTGGCCAAAATGTTATTTTATCCTTCAGTACTCCTATCATCATTGAATTTCCTCACAATTGAGTCTTGGTTAAAGGAAACCATTGGAAAAAATAAGAGAAGGATGGAAGAGAGTGCTCCACCAAAGGACCTAATTTCTCAATCCATGCAACAGCCTACTCTGTGCCCCAAATTAAAGAATCAAAAGAGATGCGTGGCTCTGGCTAGTGATGTCAACACTGGACATATGGTTATGGAGATTACACAAGTTCAAAAGCATGGGTGAGTTGAAGATTTAAGCCGAAGTGATTATACAAACTCATGACACTGAAAGAGGCACTTTGGATAGATTATCCCTACCTAGCTTAAAGATTTGAAAATCTAAGGTCCTCCCCTAATTGATAACCTTGGAAGTTTAGTACTAGGTGTAGATAGGTTGAGAGAGGCTATATTTAAGCACCAAGTCTCAATGTAGGTAGAAGCTAAGAATCTAACACAGGAGTTGTCCCTATTACAAGAGCTGCTTGACTTAAAGATTGATGTTTACATTAGCCATGGCATCCCAAGGTAAAGAAAAGAGCCATTTCACCACTAGAATTGGTAGAATTCAAGAAGGAGATCTTAGAGAAATTAGAGCATGAAATAAAAACTATATGCAGATTAATGACAAAGATGATTGAAAAAGTATACATGTACCTAAAAGATTTACACGTTGAATCCTAGGTGGATCCAAATAAGAAATTGGTGGATATTAGGTAGATGAAGTCAAAATTCCTTAAATTCATTGAGGAAACCATCTTCCAAGATTCAAAGATTCAAGAGCTCACTATAATTGACAGTACTCTGAGGACAACATTTGACAAGCTCCAATCCAAGACCACCATAGTGAGGGAATTGATAGGAGATCATGACTATTAGGTGTTTAAAGTTGATAAGATCTTCATTCCAAGTGCCAAGGAGATAAATAAAGATATCAATTCCATGAAAGAACACAAGGCTAAGTCTATAACACCTAAGAAGAAGAACCAACATGGATAGAAGCAGTGTATTCTCTTGATGATTCCTCTTTAGTATAAATTTTGACATTTGTCTTCCTCTCTCTTCTTTTCTCTATTTATTATAGCCATATATGGAAATTCTCCTCACATGTATGAGTTTTGTAATGGATTACTGATAGTCAATCCTAATTTTGGGATATGTCATTCAAACTAGCTCTAAACTATAATAAAAAATTATAACTAGCCAAATCTCAAGAGGGCCTATAAATGTAACTTTCAAAGATGAATATAGGATTGAAACTTTTTGGTGTGGACAAATCCCTATAGCTGTGAGTATTGAGTGAGACTTTGTGGTTGCACTAATATTTTCTTGTTCATGTTAGTTTAGTTGTGTAGTGCATGGAAATGAAAATTAACTATTGATGAATTTGTTGGTTGATAATAAACTTTGTGTTGTTATTTTTCTTACAATTGGTAATACAAAGTATTGCTCTCATTTACATTATTATTTCATTTCCCTTATTTTTTATAAGTTATATTCTCTTTGCAACTTCATTTCTATGTGAGGAGTTTGGATATAGTTAATGAAAAGTTGTTAAGTGAAAGGTAATCTGATTATTCCTATAAGCTTGATAGCTTGGTCAATTTGTGTGTTATCTTCTTGTTTATGTTTCTACCTCCCCTACAGTTTACATTTTCTAGTATAGCCTTGCACATAGAAGTTAGAGTAGATTCCATATTAGGAGTTAGAATAGGGGAGTTAATAGAGGCTTACAAGCATTCATAGCTGTGAATTTTGTGTGCTAACATCGCCATCATTTTGCCTAAGTTACTTGAAGCTTTGGGTAACTTAGTTATTTCCTCTTCTTCTCTTTGGTTAAGAGCATATGCAACAAATCCCATCACCTACTAAAGGCAACATTTATTCTAAATATTTTCTCTCAAGGGAGATGTACCTTTCAATTTAGAGGACAGTGATTTAACACATACACTAACCCAATCTATTAATTTTAGCTTGTTCTTCCCCCACATTGGGCACATAAAGAGTTAAGGTATAAGCCAAACCCAAGAAGACAAATTGTTAACCAACATTTTTTGGTGACTCTAATGGGGATGGATTGTAAAAGAATCTCTAGTCCCTATATTTCAAGTTACATAAGCATCTCCATCCAAGTCATACAGTGTGCATACAATATTACAATAGTTTTAGGAAGTCTTGGAATGCAATAGTTTAGCACTCTCACATCTTATATTTTATTTGAGTCACATGCATTAGGCCATGAGGAAAGGTGGTGCTTTCCCATGAAGGCCTAGTCCTAGTTGTACAGCTCAACCTTGGTTTCTAAGATGAATAAGAAGACATTGTGAATAAATTGAACATGCTTGCTTGGAGGAAAAGAAAATAATTGAATGAGTATAGAAGAGTAAGTTTTGTGCTTGAGAGAGAAGAGGCCAAAGTTGAGTATTTGGAAAGGTTGCTTCAACAACTAAGGCTAAGGCAAGCCTAAAGTACCTAGTTCAGAAGAGGTTGATTCATCTTGGATCTAAAGTACACCAAGAATGTGAAAGAACATAAAGAAGTTGATTCAGTCTATGAAGAGCTAAGGAAAGCTAACTTTCCTATCCTAGAGGACCCTTTGAGAAGTGAAAGGATCTATTCCAAAGATCTTGCATTAGAGTACATGAGAAGAGCTCTGCTCCCACCTATCAATCCTTGGCAGAGACAAAGCAAGCCCTCTTCTCCCCTAGTTTTTAGTACACAACTTCCATCAAATTGTAATGCTCTAACTCTACACAAAGTTGTCACACCATCAAGTGTTACTTTCCTCCCTATACCTATCATTCTACTAGAAACCATGGTAGTACCTTGGGTTAATGTTGTTGGCCCTCTTTACCTCATAGAAAACAATATCTTACCAAGAACTTCCTGAATTTTAGTGGAGATGGGAAGGTTTTAGTTGATGAACATATTGTTATATTCTTTACAACTTGTAGTGTTGTGTATTTACATCATGAGGATGCCACTATGTGTATCTTCATTGAAACATTAGTTGAAGGTGTAGTTGATTGGTTTGAACATCTACCAATTGGATGCATCACCGCATGGGATGACATGCATACACATTTTGAAGCACATTTCAAGAGAATTGAAGATAAATATGCTTTGCTTTAATATTTAACATAGATCAAGAAGGATCTCATCATACAAATGAGGAATTTCATAGCTACATTCAATAAGTTGGTTAATCACATATTTGTTGCTAGTAGGCAAATTGTTGGCAACCAAAAGACATTGTTTATAAGATTTATGCCTCTTGATATAAATTTACAATTGAGGAGAGCTCATGTAGCTAACATATAAGCTACTCAGACCATGGTGATAGAACTAGTGGGTGACCTCATAGAAGCTAGTAAATGTAAAAGAGAAATTCAATTAAGACCATCTACTAGCAACACCTCCAGTAGCCCTATTAGTTTAGACACAATGCTACAAAAGTTGTCAAATGAAATGATAGCCTTTAAGAGGAAAATTGAAATGCCTAGTCCTTCATTTCAACAATCATACTAGGATATACCAAGAAAGCTTCATGAAGGAAAGGTGTTGCAACAACCACTAGTTCAACATAGGTTAGCCATAGAGGTTGCTTCCAAGAAGGGAAATATGTGTCTTTCACCTAACCAAAAACCATGATGGAGAATCTTGTCCTAAAATGACAAGATTCACATAGATGAGCACTACTAAGGAGCTATTTGTGGAATTTTCTAAAAGTGAAGATGATTCTACTCCTAATGGAAACTCTAGAAACTACTTCTTGGAGTATTAATTTGATTCAGAGAAATGTGGAGATTGATCTTTTGAGTATGAATTTGATTCAGAGAAACATGGAGATTGATCTTCGACTCCTAATGGAGTGCACATGATAGTGATGACTAGAAGCTAAAAGAACAAAAATCCCATGACTTTACTCCAGGTTTGAAGTAGTGCATCTTCTACTTCTCCTACTTTAGCTAGAAGCTCTAATCCTTCTAGTTCAAGAGGAGAGAAAAGTGGTAAGTCTAAAAACTCATTTGATAACATTTAGTATTATAAAGATACCCACATTTAGATTTCTCCTTTATATTATTTGGAGTCCAATCCTTCTAAGTTGAAGAAGTTAGTTGATTATTGTAAAGGAGATAGTAGGGATAAAGCTAATGGTAATATAAATGTTACTGTGAATGATGATGAGAATGAAAAAGTTAGTGCTAGTATGAGCCCCTCTCTTGAAGTGGAACCAATCTTGCTTGTATTGTTTAAAGAAGAAGATTCCTCTATTTTAGTGACCTCCCCTGGCTAGAAACCCAATCAATTTTATGTGTCATCATTCATCAATGGTCATAGGCTAAGTAATTGTATAATAGATTTAGAGATCATATAATGGCATGCCAATGATAGATGCCCATGCCTTAGGCTTTCCATTAACCAAAACCTTTGGGTGTTGCTATTCAATAGATGCTAAATAAGTCCCTCTCATAGGCCAAGTTAAGGATTCATAAGTAGCCTTAGCAAAACATCCAAAAAGGAGGATGAAGTTAACCATCCTAGTGGCTGACATCCTTGCCATTTATGGCATGCTCTTGAGTAGAAGCTTGTGTAGGGACATGGGAGGTGAAATCAAATTAGACTAGTCATATACCATCATCCTTGTGGGAAAGAAGAAGATTAAACTTAGGCCCAAAGAAAAGGTTAAGTTCACAGTGATAAATTCTGATGATCCTAGAGACTAAATCTTGTATTAAGAGATAGAATGTGTTAATTATATAATGTTCACTAATTTTAGTGTTTTTCAAAAAGAATCAGAACTACTCGATGATGTAAAACTATGGATATTAGAATTTAATGGTAGTTGTGCATCTGTCAGATCAAGAGTATATGTGGTGCTTGTATCCCTTGAGGGAGACATCACATAGCTAGCATATAAATTTCAATTCAAGAATACAAAAAATATTGTAGAGTATGAAGCATTACTCTTGGGCATAGTTGCAAGAAACCAAAAAGGAGTGATAATTCAAAAGGCTCTAGGTGATGTAGATCTGATAGTTAAGAAAGTCTAAAGATAATATATGGTGAAAAATCATAGACTTCTAAATTATAGGAATCAAGTATGGGATGAACTTGAAGATTTTGATGTCTTCTCAATTGAAGTTGTCTCAAGAGAGAAAAATGCAAGGGTTGATTCATTGACAGTCCCAACCTTCCTATTTTTACCTCATCCTAAATTCAAAGATCAAGAATATAAGGTTAAGGCCCAGTTTGAACCAAATGTGCCTAATAACATAGACTCATGGAAATTTTTCAATAATGAAAAGCATATCCAACATTTTCTTGAAGGAGCTAAGCCTTTCACTAACTAGTAATTTAAAGGGAGTGATAGTCCCTGTTGAGAGTTCTCACCTGATAGAAAGAAGGATTTGGAGCATGGAGTTTTGTAATTGAAAGGTAATAAAATCCCTTTGCACTTGGTTTCATTGGAGAAACTCTTTAGCAAACATGATGCGTATATCAAAAGAGAAAGAGGTAGGAAAGGGGGTACCTTTGGAGAATATGACAGACTAATCATGGGAAGTGAACTAAAACAAAAAATGATCAACATAGGGAAATGATGCACCAAAGAGAAAAGAGTTGAGGTAAAGAAGTTTCTTATGGAATATAAAGATGTTTTTGCATGGGTTTATGGGGATTTGAAGAATTTCATGAATGGAGAGTTTAAGAATAAAATTCCCCTCAAGCGAGATTAGAAGTAGACAAAATGATGGAAGAATGGATCATCTACCCCATACACCATTCAACATGGATTGCAAATATTGTCCCTATTAGAAAGAAGAATGAAGAAATTAGGAAATGTGTTGATTACTAAAATCTAAACCAAGTGTCCCTTAAGGACAATTATGCTCTCCCCAATATCAACCACTTATTGCAGACTGTGGTAGGCTTAGAGATGATGTCCATGTTGGATGGATTCTCAGGTTTCAATCAGACTAAGGTGGATGAAAATAATCAGTACAAGACATCATTCACTACTCCTTGGGGAATTTTTTTTCCTACAACAAAATGTCCTTTGGGTTAATCAACATTGGAGTGACATTTCAAAGAGCTATGAACATGTAATTCACAAATCTAAAGGATAAGATAATTGTTATCTACTTGGATGATATAAGTGTTTTCTCTAAGAAGAGAGAAGATCATTTGAAGGACTTGGAGAAGGTGTTGCAAAGGTGTAGAGAACATGGCATCTTGCTAAATCTCAAGAATTTGATCTTTTGTGTGACACTATGCAAGTTGTTGGGCCACACTGTGTCTCAAGAAAAAAAAAAATTTATCCTAAATGAGTCAAAGCTATCCAAAAAATCAATCTACTATCAAGAAAAACTAGATTTAAATAATACTTTCACCAAGTAAACTTGTTAAGGTGTTTTGTCCCTAGTTTCTCTAAAATTACAAAATGTATAGTGGATATAATGAAAGATAGTCAAGGATTTAAATGGAATGAAGTTGGAAAGAAGGCATTTGAAGATATAAAGGATGTTATTTCAAAATACCCTATTCTTGACCATCCAAACTACACTAGGTAGTTTATCATATACTGCTATGCATCAAACCACATGGTGTTAACCATCCTCAAGCAAGAGAATAAGGATGGTGTCCAAGCACCTATTTCTTTCATGAGTATACCTTTCAAGGACCATGAGATGAGATAATCTCAAATCAAGAAGAATTAGTATCTCATGGTAAGAGCTTTAATGAACTTCTAATTTTGCATTCTTCATTCACATTCAATTGTACACATACCAGATTTAGTGCAGTCAAGAGCATCTTAACTCAACAAGAGATTGGATATAAAACAAGAGGAGCATGGATCACTAAAGTTCAAGAATATGACATTGAGATAAAGCATACCAACTTAGTCTATGGTAATGGTCTATACAAGGCAATTGTGGAGAATCATGAAGTAAGTGAAGTGGAGGAATCTTTGAAGGTACTAATGGTAAGTCTATAGGACCCATGGTTTTCCAACATTGCTTATTTTCTAACGTATGGAGAATGTCCTAGTTGATTAATATACAAGAAAAGGAGAGGTATAAGATCTAAATTAGCTAAGTATGTCATATGGGATGATCAGTTGTATAAGAAGTCAATAGATGGCACATTTTAGAGATGTGTAGATAAGCCTCAATGTGAGAAGTTTCTCAAAGCATTCCATGATGAAGCTTGTGGATGGCACTAATCCTCTTGAGTCACAACCTACAAGATCTTGAGGCAATGATACTATTGTCTTGGTATGTTCAAAGATGCATACAAATTGGAGGCCCAGTGTGAGAAGTGTAATTTATTTTCACGAAGACCACAATTGGCTGCCTTGTCATTATGACTAGTGGTGATTGAAGGTCCCTTTGAGTAGTGGGGGCTAGATTGTATTGTCCCAATCAATCTTGCCTCTAGTACTAGCCATTCATACCTCATCACAACAATTGATTACCTTAGGAAGTGGGTGGAACCAAATCAAACAAAGAGAACCACTTCTAAGGTAGTTTGTGAGTTTTTAAAAGAAAACATTCCAGTTAGATTTGAAATTCCATTAAATTAGGTGATGGATAATGTTGCATACTTCTCTTTAGAAAAAATTGTGGAATTTTTCTATGATAATTGTATACACATGAGCCATTCATCAAACTATTTCCCATAAGGAAGTGGGTAGGCATAATCAAGAAACAAAAACCTAATTAACATTATGAAGAAGCTTGTTTTAGACAATCAAAAGAATTGGCATAAAAAGTTGCATGGAGCTTTATGGGTAGATAAGGTTACACCTAAGAGAGCCATTGACATATCACCATTTGAGCTAGTATATAGGGTTGAAGTGATTCTTGCACTTCCTTTGGAGTTATTAGTGTGCATGCTACAACAAGTAGTCGAAGATGCAACTTTCTAAAATAGTCTAAAGAAAAGAATCATGTATCTCATGAAGCTGGAAGAAGAACATGAGAAACTAGTTGATTACATTACTTAACTCTAGATGTGAGTGAAGGATATTTTTGACAAATAGTCAAGGTTGAGGAATTCCATAGAGGGAGATAAGGTGTAGTTATGAAACAAAAGAAAAGAGCTAAAAGGGATGCATTCAAAGTTTGACTCATTATGGAAAGACCCTTTCAAGATCATTCATACAAATCAACATAATGCATCAAGTTGGCATACCCATCTAGTTTAGTTTTCCTTTCATGTGTGTTTATTAATCTTTTCTTGTGCAAAACTAGAGATGCTAGTTCACTACTTAGGTATTTGTATGCCTAAGTCCCTAGTGAGAGCTAGTTGTTACCAGACTTTTAGTCTTCCCCTTTTTAAGCTTCTAGCATGGAGTCAAATTAGTTCAAGTGTGTCTATGTATAGGCCTAGGTTTCCATCAGGTGGCTTTTCTTCTCATTATTTGTAAGCTTTCCTTTGTGTGGGATTTTGGGAATTTCCTATACCACTTTTTCCCCTAACCCTTCATTTAGGGACTCAAATAATTCATATGCACTTTCACCTTTAGAGGTCTTAGGATTGGGAAGGATGGTTTTTGAGTGTCTTACCCTAATGAGAAGAAAGGAAAGATTGGATCATCAAATTTTTAGAAGAATATCCTTTTAGAGTTTCAAATGTTCATCTACTCCACCGGAAGTGAAGCTCATGTAGTGAGTTTCTAACACATGAAGAAAGATAGCCTGCTAGGAAAAGTGTTGTTGTAATATAAGATGGAGACCTTCATAGAAGCATATCTAAGATAGAGGAGCCCATAATTGTTCCCAAGAATGAAGAATGACTTAGTCCTATGAGTATGTCAGAGTTGCACCTATGTGGCTACTTTCTCACAAGAGTAGCTTGGAACTTAGTTTTCTGACAAAGGGAGATGAAATACATTTCCAGGTGATATAATTAAACAAAATTTTTATTGGGATCTAATAAAAAATTTCTCAAAGGAGATCTGGTCCCCTACATGAATAAATTCTAAGTGTTGGACATCATCTGAAATAGGTCATTATGAATGCGCTATGAAGTTGAAAGAACCTTTTCTTGAAAGATTGAAGATGAATCCCTCCTACAATAAAATAATTAGAGGACATGTTTGAAAGATGCCTCAAGGGATCCCAAGCCTGAGTGAGCTATCTAAAAAGATCCAAAATGCTAAAATGATAAGTTCCTCCTATTTTGGGAAGTCACCTCACCAAGTGCAATTTTGAATGATGGAGCACCCCAAAGGGTACATTTTTGAAAGTGAAAATTAGCCTATTCTATGAAGTGTCTATGAATTCTTTCACTCTATAGGCACTTAAAGGTATCTTAAATGAGAAGGAACAATCTATGAACTATCTCTAAGGTAGGCTTAATGATTTTAGAATTTGACCTTTTTAGTGTACTAGAGTACCTGTGATCCCAATTTTCCAAAACTATGAAATTGTTTGAGTGCTTAAGTTATATGTATGAATTTTTTTTATTCTTATAGTTATTTAGGAAAGCCTTAAGCCAAAAGATAATTCATATGGATAATTTTCATTTGAATCTATGTTGTGTCATAGTTTCCATGTTTCAGGTACTCCTCCATTGGAAGAACACCTTATAAGCCACTTCTCCAATAAAGTATACTTGGAGCATTTTTATAATGGGAGAAAATATTCTTTCAAAGATTTGTGTTGTATGCTATGATAAGATAAAAGAAGGCCAGATATAAAGGAGTCTTAGGAAAATGAGAAATTAACTTCTCCAAGTGTGGAAAAGCACCCCACAACCTACTTATCCAATAGTCTATATCAAAAATTATTTTAGAAATTCATTGGGTTGTTGAAGGGAATATTTTACTGGAGATGTTATTATTGTTCTTCCCTCAACCTTGAAAGATGAAAAAGAAGACTAAGCATAAAAGTTGTAGAAAAGTGATGAATTGGCTTCTCCACTTGCAGAAGTGCACCCAAATTGGTATGATCTTGACAAAAAGAAATTGGTTGAAACTCAAGATTTTTGGGAAAGTGAAAAGCCTATTCCCCCTAAAGCTATTGTAAAGAAGGAGATGCAAAAAAATTATTTTCTACCATGCCAAAGCTTTAAGGCTAAAACCCATTGTCTGGCTCCTGGTTAAATGTGGATTTGATATGAAATGAAGTCATTAACCAACTGAATTAAATACAAATTTTATCATTGCACCATTAAAGGAGAAAACTAATTTAAGAGTTTTTTATTCACTCATGTCACATGGTAAATTTGATGCTCAATTTTCAAATTTGGATTTAATAAGATTGAATTATTTGAGAAATCACTTCTGCATATTGCAACTAGGCAGAATTTCATGATTAGTGCAAATTGTCTTTCTCTTTGTGATGTTATATAGCAAATAGATGGAAGAATTGGTGGAACTGATAGATTGTCTAGCCTTGAGAGTGAACTAAAGAATTTCATAAACACATGCTTCAGATTTTATAATCTAAAATATTTTCATAGGACATTAAATGCTTAGCTCAACCACCATATTACTCAGAAGCTCAAGGAGAGTGGAATAGTGGAGGTCGATGGATTTCCCATGGCAATGCACGTGCCAAAATTAGTTTCAGAATTCATAGCTCAATATGATGTGAAATAAAATATAAAATAAGATGCGTAACAACTCTATCTTGCTCAAATTTGATAGAGGCATTATGAAGAGCACATCAATATTCTAGAAAGGGAAGAATCTATAATGTTGAATTTGGCTACTCCGCATCAATGTACAATAAAAAGAAGACTCTAAGGCGAGGAGATATTTTAACAACATGGTTCCAACCTATAAAGAAAAAGAAGAGTAAGCTACCAAAGACTATTTCAAAACTATTATGAAGCAAGAAATAATAGATATATTGGCCCTATTGTTGAGACTGAAAGGACATAAGGAGGTCCTTAATTTCATAAAGCACCATTTCTTCCTGATGCAAGTAGTTTGTGTGGATGGCCATTATATCAATTGGGATCAAATCATCTATGATGAGTTGAGTAGCTAGATGAACTCAACAAAGGTGTTTAATTTTTTTTACATGTCATCATACCTAGTTTACATTCTGGCAACCCATCATTTGCGGCCTAGCCTACCAAGCATTGAGGATTTTAAGGAACACACAAAGGTTTATGACTTTTGCCCCTTCTTATACATGGAGAAAAGATATGAAGAGTATGTGAAGGTGATGATGCCTTCACCATAAGCCTATGTATAAAGCTACAAGGGTGTCTTGAATGAAGATTTTCACCAGAGGCAATTTCAATAGTGACCTAATTTGGGTGTTTCTTCACTTAGTTTCCAACATTCTCTTACAACTAAATTAGTGCATTTGATGGCTTTCCAAAGAGGTTTCCCAAGTACCTTGGAGACAAAGTAGTGTTAATTGAAATATGTAGACAAGTTCTAAAAGTTAATACCTTGTACTCAACTATTAATAAAACATGAATCCATTTCCCAATTGTTATAGGAGCATACACAGGTGCATCTAGGTTAGATGCAAATTATTTGTTAAAGTACTTTGAGAGAAATTATAAGATGAAACATTACAAAGTCATAAGGCCACAATTTGATTTAGTTGATTATGTGAAAGATAATTTGTAACTAGGCTCCAATTATAAGCATGTGTCAAATATAGAAGATTACTAGGCTAATTGCTATAGTAAAATTCAAACTAGGGAGAAGTATTGGTCAAGGCTCATTGTGGAGAAAATCAAGTTATACATAGTGAATATCAAAGTGGATGATATAGAGAATGATGGGTCATACCCAAGGTCTTCCACCTATGAAAATGAATTCAAGGAAAATGTATCTTGTCCACTCCACCAGAGGGCCTAGTAGTGGAGAAGTTGGATATTATGATGGATGGAATCATATAAGGAGCTAACAAGTGGTTAGAATACACCAGATTTAGAAGAAAGAGGATAGGTACTACAGGCTCATTTGCAAGCATGTTAGATGGAGCTTGAAGAACATCAATGCCCATTTAAACCATGACATCCACTACTTCAACTTCCATAGGTCCATCATAGTTTTTTGGTGGATGAAGAGGAGATCAACCTCTAAAAAAGAGCATTTGAGTCCCCCCTACTCATGGAGGAGGCTCTAATCCTGATACTGGTAAAGTTGGAGATACAAAGGTAGAGAATGATAAAGAAAAGGGGAAAGAGAAAAATCAATCAATTTAAAAAGACTCCTAAAATATTCCATTAATCAATCTAGATGGAAATAGAAATCAATGAGGCAATGGAGATGGTGGAGGCAGACAAGTAGAAGAGACTCTTTAGCAACAACAATAAGTAGCTACTAATAAAGGTAATCCACCCACACTTTTTGTGACAAAACTATAACATTTTCTTTCTCTAGCAGGAGAAGGAGACACCCCTAGTAGCTAGAAAGTTATTCATTCCTTCTACACTGCATTCAGGATTGAATTTCCTCATAACCATGTCTTGGTTGGAGGAAACCATTGGAAAAAAGAAAAGAAGGATAGAGGAGAGTGCTCCACCAAAGGACCTAATTACTCAAGACATGTGGAAGCCTACTTTGTGCCCCATATTGAAGAAAAAAAGACACTTACAACCCTAGCAACTGATGTCAACAATGGACATATGGTTATGGATATTACACTACCTCAAAAGGATGGGTGAATTTAAGATCTAAGCCTAAGTGATTTCCATATATAAACTCATGACATGGATTTGGCTATGCATGATATTTTTGGAAATTTGGCTAAGTAGATAAGTTGGATTTATCATTTATGGAAACATATATTTATTGTTAAGAAGGAATACCTTGAAGATGAAGATTCACTAGTTAGACATTGAAACTTTTCTAAGTATCAGCTAAGTTATCTAGTAGACTAGATAGAATTTTGGTATGTATAGTTGATTGAGGAATTATGGGCATATGCATAGTTAGGTATGGACAATACATGATGTTAGGATGACATGTTCAAGTGTATTAATTAGTATGGCTAGTACAGAAGAAGATATGGTAGTTTTACCAAGTGCAACAGTATGCAGACAAGAATAGAGCATAACAAAAAATGGGTAATTATGAGTTGAGGAATTATTTTATTTACAAAATAATTACTTGAAAAATTAGGGATGACATCCTAGATGTTAACCCTAAGAGGGAAATAGTTAATTTTGTATCTTTCCAAGCATGTGAAATCTTGAAGGCTAACTAGACAATATTTTTTAAGTTACAAGGGTATAAAATAAGATTATAATATGCAAAGTTAGGTGTGCTTCTAATGAAGACTATGAAAAATTAATGTAATGTATATTCTATTCTATGATTAGAGGATTAAAAGTGAAGATATCATCATTGTAAAGAGGTTTTCTAATTATCTCTTGTATTAAAGAACTTTATTGTATATTGCATGTTAAGGAAGTGGGCTCTTCTTCCATACATTCTATATTTATATATAACAACTCCTAATAGGTTTGATGCTTCTAACAAGGCCTAAGTCCTCTAACAAGGATAGAGATACTATACAAATGTAATAGACTCCTAACAAGGTCACTATCTTTAACCTGATCCTTTTGATTAGTGGATCATTTTTGTATGTACCATTCCCACTAGAGTTTTCCTGTGGCAAGGGTTTTCCTAATTAAAAAATATGGTATTATGAGTTCTCTTATTGTATGGCTATGTTTATTGTTTAGTATAATTAGTCTGATTTCATATGAATGTTATAAGGAAATTAATAATATCTAATTTTGGGTTCAACTTTGTAGAATATTGATTCACCCCCAACCCCTCTTAGTATTCTCTATTTCTAACAATTGGTATCAAAGTGTGGTTACTTAGAAGAGGCTTAATAGCTTGAGTAAGATCCCTATGGGTATGGAACAGTTGTAGAAGAAACTAGAGGAGGCTCTTGAGCATATTGATATTCTCACTTAAGAAAGAGACAACCTAGAAGAAAGATATTAAGATGCAAAAAAATACATTGGAAAATTGAAAGATAAGATTGATCATCTCAAATTGAGAAAGGATCCTATAGATCAAACATAAGATAGTGATGAAGTATCAAGATTGATGAAAGAAAATGAGATTTTGAAACATGAGTTGAAGATCATTGAACTAATGATAATCTCAAAGAAATATGTTAGCAAAGTTGAGTCAGATCTAAAATCTGAAAATGTAGATCTAAGATCCCATCTTACAAAAGTGACATTTGAACTTGAATCCATCAAATTAGAACATGTAGAACTTGAGAAATATCAACACTATTGTGAAAGGAGAGTTAATCCAGACTAAGCAAAAATTAGAAAAGATATATTCTAGTAGTGAGAAAATTGATGAGCAACTATATCTTTTGAGACCTTCCTATGATAAGACTAGTCTTAGATATTTTATTGGAGAAAATTCAACCAAGAATTATGAAGCAAGGAAGGAACCAAATATAGTTATTGATCATCTTGAACATAAGAAAGATGACCAAAATAAGGTTGAATCTAGACAATTCAAAGATTAATTAAAGAAAGTTAAGCAAGAAAATCAACCTAAGAAAATTGATGAACCTAAGCAAACTGAGCAAGCTGAATCACCCAAGGAAGTGAGGTATGAATTTAAAGATAGATTCTTTGCATGTAATAAAATTGATCATATGAAAAGATATTGTATAGGTAAGTCATTCAAACCTATCTTTAATTTTTATTGTTATAATTGTCATGGTTTTGGTCATAAAGCACTTGATTATAAGAAACCTAAATTTTATAGTAATAGTAGAAATAGTAAAAATTATAGAGGTACTAACCCTATAGGAGAAGAAGAATATCAAATGAAGGAACTAATGGAGATAGGGTCAACATTATGTGTTACAAATAAAACAACTTTTGATGTATTGCAAGAAATTTTCAAGCACCTATTAACCAGTATGGACCTAATCAAAGAAACAATGCACTAGTATGTTAGCTATGCAATAATTTGAGTCATATAGAAAAATTTTCATAATGGGGATGAGGGACATCAATAGGAATCTAACTTTTCATAATGGATTTTGAAAACGTAACCAAGCTGGAAGCTAAGTCAAAGAAATGTGTATTTTTTGGATATGGCATTAATGAATTTTGGATTTGAAAATTAGAAAATTGTAAGAAGTAGGGATGTCATATTCAATGAGAAAATGTTGTACAAAGATCTGTTGCAGCAAGATGAGAAGAAAGAAGATGATTATGTAGTGTTGTATGATACTCCAAAAGCTGATGTTCCAGCCATTCCTCATGGTGTGCAACAACCACAATAAAAAATGCCACACACACCAGTGCATGTTAGATCATCAACAAAGAAAATTAGACCTCTAGAAAGATTTTCTCCATCTTTGTATTCTATTTTATTAACAGATGCTAGTGAACCTGAATGTTATGATGAAGCTGTGTAGGTAGATACTAAGATTTAGTGGGAGTCTGCAATGAAAGATGAAATGGACTCTTTGCTGAAGAATAAGACATAGAATTTATGAAATTTGCCTACAGGTAAAAGGGCTTTATAGAATAAGTGGGTTTACAAGTTAAAAGAAGAGGATGGAGGTAAGAAAAGAGTTAAAGCTAGGTTAGTTGTAAAAGGATTTGCATAGAAAAAAAATATCAATTTTGATGAGATATTTTCTCCTGTTGTTAAAATGACTTCTATCCATATTGTTTTAAGTATTGTGGCTACTGAAGATTTGCATTTACAACAGCTTGATGTTAAAACAACCTTCCTTCATCGTGATTTGGATGAAGATAAATATATGGCTTAGCCACAGGGATTTGAGGTCAAAGGTAAGGAGAACTTAGTGTGCAAATTGAAAAAAAGTTTATATGGCTTGAAGCAAGCACCTTGCTACTGGTATCTAAAATTTGACAGTTTTATGCATGATTATGGTTATAGTAAGTGTCATTTAGATCATTTTGTCTACTTTAAGAGGTTGGATGATGATAGCTACATTATTTTATGTTTATATGTTGATGATATGCTTGTAGCTGGGTCTAACATGGATCACATTAAGGGGCTGAAATGCCAGTTAGCACATGCATTTGCTATGAAGGATTTAGGGGCAGCAAAACAAATCCTTGGTATGAAGATTTGTAGAGATAGGAAGAATAGAACATTGACATTATCTCAGGCTGATTATGTGTAGAACGTGTTGCAACATTTCTCTATGGAGAATGCTAAAGCTATAAGCACACCTTTACCTGGTCATTTGAAGTTGACTAAGGAGATGTGTCCCAAGACATAAGAAGAGGAGGATAAGATGTCCAAGGTACCCTATGCTTCAGCTATAGGAAGCTTGATGTATGCTATGGTATGTACCAGGCCAGATATTGCACATGTAGTGGGAGTTGTTAGCAAGTATATGAGTAATCCAAGAATATAGCATTGGAATGCAATCAAATGGATTCTTGGATATTTGAGAGGAACATCCAATAAGTGTTTACACTTTGGGGACTCTACTACTAATTTACAAGGCTATGTTGACTCAAATTTGGCAAGGGATATTGATAACAAGTGGAGTACTACAAGTTATGTCTTTACTATTGGTAGGGCAACTATGAGCTAGGTTTCTAAGTTACAAAAGGTTAATGCTCTATCCACTACAAAGGCAATCAAGGAGATGATATGGCTTTAGTTTATCATATAAGAATTGGGACATCCTCAAAAGCATAATTATTTTTTTACAGATAGTCAGAGTGATAGTCATCTTGCCAATAATTTAGCTCTGCATTCAAAGACCAAACACATATAGTTGCAGTACCATTTCATTTAGTCAGTTTTGTAAAATGGATAGTTAAAGTTGGATAAGATACATACAGATGACAATCCAGTAGATATGTTGACAAAGGTAGTAATAAGGGAGAAGCTAAACTCCTCTTCAACTTTGGTTGGTCTTCTAGACTAAACATGATTAAAATAATAGTAGAGTTCAGGGTGGTTTGATCTAGTGGGAGCCCCATGTGGTAGTGGTATTGCTACAAGATTAGTCTCCAAGTGGGAGAGTGTTGTCTAATGTGGAGCCTAATCAGTCCTCAAGTGGGAGATTGCTAATTTTGTTGTGGCTGATCAAGAAAGTACTATACATATGGCTGACATGTTGTAACCCTACAGTGACATAAAATTACTTGTATAAAAGGGCTTAGGGTTAGGGATTGTTATATAGTTGTGATGTTAAAATTAGTTCTTGCAATGGTATTGAGCTATAAGGGATTACAGATTGTAATCAGGTTGTAATCACTAGATTGTAATAATATAAGACTTGTTATTTGGTGGATGTAGCCCAAGGACTGGGTGAACCACGTTAAATCTTGGTTTCTTGTGTTCTTTTCTGAGTGATCTATTATTTTTTGTTATTGGTTATATTTGCATGTAATTGTTGTTTCTATCCATGGTTTAATCCTAACAAAGGTGCTACTACTACCTTATTTAGATCTCCCATCATTTGCACAATGGCCTTTTCTATCTCTTTATTGACTTCATGATAGTTACCTCCCATTATCAATATGGCTCTTGTCTTGTTCTTGTGATAAGGTTCAAGACTCTTCATTAGGCTAGCTAGGTGTTCATCACTTCTAATCTAGCATAGTTTTTTGATATGGTTTTCTTTGATGCCTTTTTCTTCATTAGCTACCCTTATTCTTCTATTCCTTAGCATCTCATAGAGATCCTTGTTGTCTTATCCTTAACATCTTTAAATTCCTTATTACACAATATCATGTGTCTAATAATGACATTCTCAAGCCCTAATCTACAAATTCTAGATAAAGATGATAAAAATTGTTTAACTGTACAAAATTACCCTGATCAATGATTGAGTTATTTGGATTTTCAATCTTAGGCTTCCATGTCTTCCTATAGTTGCAACTTTTGGTTGCTTCTCTACTAGCTTCTTAGGCTCAATTTGACCTCATGTCTTCTTCTTAGGTATAATTGGAATAATTTCCTTATGCCTCTTTCTTGGTCTTGTCACCATAGCTTTCATTATTTTCTTTCTTTGAGAGTCGAGTGACTCTTTCTTTACCTCAACCAATCTGACTAACTTTGACCTCTTAACCTCAACCACTTCCACTTCCTTATCTTCTACTAATTGCTTGGCTAGTGGAATAGTAGGTGTAATAGGTGTTTGCTCCTATGACAAGCTACATATGGTGCTATGGGAGCTACTGTAGATGGCACTATTATTGTGACTCCCTCAAATGGTCTAGCTGATGCCAAGGGTAGTACATATATCATCCCTTGCTGACCTATCTACCTCATACATGTGATGGTTTTATTTACTACACTTAGCTCTTCCTTTGTAATCCCATATTATTGCATGATTTTCTTCATTGTTGTTTAAACCTTTCTCTTTGTTGTCTTCTCACTTAGTACTTGACTGATTGGTTGTGTCATTTCTTCATAACTCCCAAATTTCTCAAATTCTTTATCCTTGTTTGCCTTAAGGATTGTCTCAACATATCCTTCAATTTTTTCCTTAGAGATCTCATAGCCCAATGGCTCAACATATAACATTCTTTGTTCTACTACTTCAATGTAAGAGAAATCAATATCTACCATGAAAAAAATTTCATCTTTAAACTTCTCTTCCATGGAGGATAGAATTTTGAATCTTCCTTTCATTTCATTGTGAAAGGTCTCACAATAAGATTTTCGTTGCTATAGATCTTATCAATAGGATGCATAATATGCATCTCTCTTATCTTCTTCATAGTACATCTATTAGTACCAACCATTTTAGATACTAGCATGAATGGAAACATCTTAATCATGTGAAAAAATGTGTGTGTGACTAAGGATTGAAATTTGAACTGGTTGTTCTTGATCCTTTTGATTCTTTCCAAGTTTTCAACCAAATGTGCTCTAAGAATCTCATTCAAATTGAATTTTTCTTTCTCAATACAAATCTTATAAGTTCCTCAATGTTATGAATCAAAGATCTATCTTTTTTCTTACTTGAACTCTGAACTTAATTTTTTGCTCAAATGCTCGTAAGAGTAAAATGCCTTGATTCAATGCTTAACTAGGGATTTCTAAACTTCAAACTTCAAATTTCCTTCAATTCACTTTCAATTCATTCTTAATTAGCTCTTTATTGCTCCTTAACTCTTCACATAATAGAATGATACACTAGATCTAATTCACATCCCTTAAATCTCACAAAATCAATCTCTGCATTAATTGTGTAAGTACACAATTTGTAAAAAAATGTTTCTTATAACTAGTAAACTTTTTTTCTTTTGCACACTCACATAAAATCTCCAAATAACATGCATTCTTACCCATAGCTTTGACTCATCATGCACTATCTCATACTAACTGTGCAAACCTTAACTCTTCGTCTGCTATCTTTTCTACCTCTATGATGCCTATTTTAGTTATAAAAAAATGATCAATTCAAAGAAGATGAATCACAAATAATTTTTGACTTTAGTATCCTTAATGTACATCAAATGACTATTCTTCCAATTCTATATGTGAGCTTGATGGGTCTTTTGCTTTGATAAATACTTCTTTTAATTCTTCCACATGCTCTTTAACACATATTTCTAACTGTTGTTGCTGCTATCATATCTCCTGACATTTCTATTGTTGTACAACACTTTCTCATTGAATATGACATCCCTACTTCTTACAATTTTCTAATTTTCAAAATCCCAAATTCATTAATGCCATATCCAACAAATACACATTTCTTTGACTTAGCTTCCAGCTTGGTTACGTTGTCAAAATCTATGTGAGAAAATACTTCACAACCGAAGGTTTTGAGAAAAGAATAAATCACCTTCTTACCAATCCATGCTTCCTCTGGAATACCACAATCCAAAGGAGTAGAGGGACCTCTATTAATCAAATATATAGCAGTATTGATAGCCTCCACCCACATGTGTAAGGGCAACCCAACATGCAACCTCATGCTCCTTGTGCATTCCATTGTAGTCCTATTCATGCATTTAGCCACTCCATTTTCCTATGGAGTCCTTGGAATATTTTTTTGTCTATGAATACCATTAGTGGAGAAATAATCTTCAAATTCATGACTGTAATACTCACCACCATTATCAGATTTGAGACATTTTAATTTCTTGCTAGTCTCATTTTCAACCAAGCACTTCCATTTCTTAAAAGTTTGAAATACATCAGATTGTCTAAGGAAATAAACCCATACTTTTCTAGTTGTTTCATCAATAAATGTAACTATAATAATGCAAGCCACCAAGGGAAGATACCTAAGCTAGTCCCCATACATCTGTATGCACAAGCTCTAATTTCTCCTTTTTGATTTTCTTCCCAATCTTCACAAAACTCTCTTTTATTTTCCATATACACAACTTTCATAGAAATCTATATTAACACATTTCAGACTTGGTAGAACTTTCTTTAAATGAAGTACTTTCATACCTTTCTCACTCATGTGCCCAAGTCTATTGTGCTACAACGATGTATTAGAATTTACAACTATTTGTTCTCCCTACTCAACTGCAGCAACTGTTCCTGAACATTCATTTTTCTCTAAAACAATTAAATTGGAAGGAACAATATGACCTATACAAAGATATAAAATGCCTACTTTCACACCTTTTGCTACCACAAGGGAACCTTTTGAAACCTTCCAATTTTTATCATTAAAAGCAACTACGCAACCCTCATCACTGAGTTTTCCTGCTGAAATTAAATTGCTACTCATCCTTGGAATATGTCTTACCTCACATAGTAGCCAATGATTCCCATTTCACAACTTAATCTTAACTTTTCCTTTTCCAACAATCTGACAGGGTTCATTATCCCCCAAATAAACAAGCCCAAAATTTCCTTGGACATAGTCAATGAAATAACCTCTATGAGTTGTAGCATGAAATGAAGCACCAAAATCTAAAACCCATGAATCATCAACACTTTCTAAAGATAGAAGCAAAGCATCCTCTTTGAATTTTTTACTTACCACATTTACCTCCTTGTCTCCATCTAGTTAATCTCCTTTATTTTTCTTTCAGTTCCAACAATCTTTCTTTCTATGCTCTGGTTTCCCACAGTACTAGCAGTCATTCGGTCCTCTCAGTTGAGACCTCTTCCCCTTTGACTTTCCTCTTGATGTCTCACAATTTTTGGAATTACTTCCTCTATCAGTTGTTCTACATCTACTTTTTGCATTCAAAGCACTTCCTAATGTAGATCCACCCAAGGTTTTCCTATGAGTTTCCTCACTCAAAACAACACTAATCACGTCATCATATTTTAGGGTACTAGATCTAGGAACAGAATTACTCACAGCCATTACCAAGCCATTCGAGCTTTCAGGCAAAGAACAAAAAATCTAGAGAGCCCTAATTTCTTCATCAAAATTAATTCCCACAGAAGATAATTAACTAGTAGTAGTATTAAACTCTTTTAAATGATCTGCAATAGATCCAACTTCTGCCATTTTCATATTAAATAAACACTTCATGAGAAATACCTTGTTTGAAGCAGAGGGCTTTTTATATAGTTTCACTAGGGTTTGCATCAATTCTTCTGTTGTCTTCACCTTTATAATATTAAATGCCATCAATGGTGCCAGGCATAATTGAATGCTTCTAAGTGCCCTTTTGTCCAATAGATCCCATTCATGCTTTGACATAGATCCTGATTCTTGGCTTTTCCTTCTAATGGCTTCCATAAATCCTTCTAATAAAGATAGTCTTTCATTTGCATCTTCCATAACTAGAAGTTCTACCCATTAAACCTATCAACCCTCAGCTTACCCTCATCTGCTATCACTCCTACTCAACAGTGAGACTCCCACTCAACCATGAAACTTTCTTGCAAAGGATAATTGAAAAAAAAAACCTCGCTCTGATACCACTTGTTAGGATTGAACCATGGATAGAAACAACAATTACAGGCAATATTAACCAATAATAGAAAATAATAGAGTACTCAAAAAAGAACACAAGACACTAAGATTTAACATTGTTCACCCAATCCCTAGGCTACATCCACCAAATAGCAAGTTTGATATTATTGCGATCCAGTGATTACAACCTGATTACAATCTGTAATCTCTTATAGCTCAATACCATTGCAAGAACTTATTTTCACATCACAACTATATAACAATCCCTAACCCTAAGCCTTTTTATACAAGTAATTTTATGTCACTTTAGGGTTACAACATGTCAGCCATATGTATAGTACTTTCCTGATTAGTCACCACAAAACTAATGAGCTCAAATTACTATTGGATCAAACACAATGCAGATTAACAACAAAAAGGTCACAGTTGACACAATAGAAGATCCATTTAAGTATTTTGCCCCTAATGTTGGCAATTTGACTAGCTACACCAGCTCTAAGGAAGAATATGAAGAACAAAGAAGAAATAGAAGGAAGAGGAAAGAATAGGAAGAGAAAAAGAAGAATGAAGAGGAAGAGAAGAAGAATAAGGAAGAGGAAGAGAAAAATAAGAAGGTAGAGGAAGACAAGAAGGAAGATGAGAAGAAAATAAATGAAGAAGAGGAGAAGAAAAAAAGGAGGAAAGCATACCTAGTTCCTCTAAGACACCCCTCACACTTGTAGCACTCATAAGTTCTGATGATGATGATCAAACTGAAATGATCTCATCACTAAGTAAGATCATTGACAAAAATAGAAAGGTGAAGAGAATATAAAGATCTCTAATGGAAGCCACAGAGAAACTTCAAAGCATCTTAACTATAAATTTGATAGAATCAGACCTAGAGGATAGAGCAAAAGCTATAGTACAAGATTTTGATGTTAAGTTCACACATTTGTTTGACATTACAAGCATTCAAGCTAAGACAAAGCATGATGCACAAATGTTTGATATTATTTATTAGAACATCAGAAATGACCTTGGAGCTCTTGATGCATGCATCAAGGAGCTAAGAAGATGTGAGAAAGAAGGTAAAGCATTGTATGCTAAGTGCGCAGTGTCATTTAAGTTCACCAAAGATATTAGTGATGAGTTGAAGAGAAAGCATGAAGAACTATAGCCATTGGTAGGTCAGCTTCAGTAGCCTAACCAAAAGATTGAAGATATTGAGGCTTAGATAAGAAAGACTTATGATGAAATATGTCTTATTGAGGTTAATAGAGAAAGATTAACTAAGAGGTTCTCACTTTTAAGAGAATATTTATCATTAAAGATAGAAACTCTGGAGCAAAAAATTGAGGAATATCTTAAGGAAAATATATTTTTTGAGAAGTTTTTCTACTCATACCTTAATGTAGTGGAAGTAGCATCTTATAGATTTTGTGCCCTTCTCAGTATATCTAAAGGAGTAAAATATTCATGGGAGAAGAATTTAAAGATCTTGAAGACAAGTTTTGATGACTTCATTTCATGCTTATCCACCTAAGCACAAAGGTATAGATCCACAATTTTGACTTGTATATAAATTTTGACACCTTTGTCATTCATGTCAAAGGGGGAGTAATATAGGAAAATTGTATGATGTATGTAGAAAGGGGGAGCAATAATCATGCGTAGTATTATAGTCAAAGGGGGAGTTAAAATGTAATAGGTGATATAAGGAAAGATGGCTATAAAATATGGTGATCCACAAATTTTTAAAGTTTTGTAAATTTTTTTAATGCTAAGTTTTTGAAAAGTTTTTGTTTGACATTTTGGGACTTAGTCAATTTTCTCATATGTTGCCATCAATTCCAAAGGCGGAGATTGTTGGAAATTTAGCTAAGTAGATAAGTTGGAGGTGTCATTTATGGCAACATATATCTAGTATTTACAAGGCAAAACTTGAAGATCAAGATTCACTAGTTAGACTTAGAAAATTGTCTAAGTATCAACTAATTTATTTAGTAGAGTAGATATAGTTTTGGTATGTATAATTGACTAAGGTACAAACAATACAAGATGTTAGGATGATGTGTTCAAGTGTGCAAATCAGTATGGTCAGTAGAGAAGAAGATATGATAGTTTTACCAATTGCAGTAGTATGCAGACAAGAACAAAGCATAACAAAAAAGGGATAATGATGAGTTAAGGGATTATGTTTTTTACAAAATAATTGCTTGACCAATTAGGGATGACATCCTAGATGTCAATCCTAAGAGTGCAAGAGTTAATTTTGTATTTTGTCAAGTGTGTGAAATCTTGAAGGTAAATTGGATAATGTTTTGTAAATTAAAAAGGTATAAAAGAAGATTACAATATGAAAAGTTAAGTGTGCTTCTAACAAAGACTATGTGAACTTTATGTGATAAAAATTATAATGTATGATTAGAGGATTGCAAGTTTTTTTATGAGCTACAAATGCAAAGATCAAATATTGAAGATATTAGTATTATAAAGAGGTTTTTTAATTATCTCTTGTATTGAATAACGTTATTGTATATTGTTGTTGGAACGATTGATTAATTGTATATTTTCTTTGATACTACACAAAATGTTATATCATCACCAGTCAATGTATGTCAAGCTCACTCATTCATTGAAGATAGTTTTTTGTGACCATCGAGCATTCAAGAGTATGCTTAGTTCAAAAGTCAATATCTACTGAGTTCACTTGGGTGCCAAAGGAAAATCTACAGAAGATAAATGTTAATTGAGCTCATTCGGTTAATGAAAGAAATGTTGGATAGAACTAGTGTTAACCAAGCTCACTTGGTTACCAAAGGAGCTTTACAAGTATAAAATGTTGACTGAGTTCACTTGGTTAACAAAGGAAAATAATTTTTGAGTTAGTGTCTATTGAGTATGGTCGGCTAACAAAGGATTTTCTTGTTTTGGCATATTAAGTTTAATTGAAATATATGTTGGTTCTAGCCAACTGAGTAGAAGAATATTAATTATTCTAAGTCGTATTTGAGATGACTTGACAATATGAAAGATATAAATATTAGGTCAAGTTGAGGGTTAGAAAGTGTGTGAATGCAATGAAGACATTTGAAGATTTAATGATGCTAAGAGGAAGCAAATTAGAAGGATAAGAAGAATATCCTTGAGAAGCTGAAAAGATACATTCAACCAAGAAGGATCAAGTATACATGCCAGAATTGAGATTTATAATTAGCAATTCAGTTACATCATAAATCAGGTCATGTCATTGTTACTCTCTAACCATTGTAGCAATGATCTAAATCTCTTAACAGAGTTGGCTTAATAGCTATTTATAAATTCTCTAACAAGGTGGTAGTTATATTAAATTGTCCAAAGACCTCTAACAAGGCCACTCCTAATAGGGTGATTAAATCCTCTAACACGGTCACACCTAACAGTGTATTTTGTAACTTTTAATAGCGTTGGCTCCTAACAAGGCTCACTTCAGAAGAGTGAAAAACAATAACTAGTTGCAATTGTTGGTTTTCCCAAACTGGGTTTCCACGTTAAATTTTGGTGTCAAATGTGTTCATGTTATTTATCTTATGTGTTTTCAACTAAGTTAAAATAATAAGTAATCATAGATAACATCTTAAGATTTTCATGTTAAGTGTTTACCGAGCATTCCCAGTATTTATTAGAGTTACAACATTTTCTGTGTGTTTACCAAGTAATAGCAGAATTCAGTTTTAGAGATTATTTTGTACTAAAATTCAAGGGATCTAGGAAATACATTAGTAGTAACTAATTCACCCCTCCCCTCTTAATTGCTCCTCTTATATTTCCAACAATTAGTATCAGAACTTTTGGTTCCTGCAAAGAAGGTTTCAAGGACCTAAGCTAAAGATTAGGATGTCTTATAGAAGAGAGATTCCCAGGTTGAACTAAGACAACTTTGCATCATAGCAAGGACTTATGAGATTACATATAGCAACTATTAGTTATTCAAGTTGTAAGTATCTTGATACAAAATACAAGACTCCTAATAGAACATTATCAGTTGAAGACATTATTGAAAAAAAAAATCATACCATCATGATGATTGATATTGCATCTACTCTTAACTATGTTGAATTTGATGAAGTGAAAGACTACACTACATCTCATGCAATGTGGATCAAACTGAAAGACATCTATGGAGGAGATGACAATGTAAGAAAAGTTAAAGTAGAAAGTCTTAGAGGTCGATTTGATTAGATGAAAATGAGAGAAAATGAAAATATTGCAAAATATGTAGAATGAATCAAAGCAAGTGTGAGCGCAATCAAAGCATTTGGAGGAGACATTGATGAAAAAATAGTTGTAAGAAAGGTAATCAGAACCTTTCTTCCTATCTATGCAATTAGAGTGTTTGTTACAAGAAATGAGATGTGATCCAAATAGAAATATAACTTTGGATGCTTTAGCTACAAGATTGACAGCTTTTGAGTTGGATAACTATGATAACTATGTTCCTAGTTCCAAAGGTATTGGGTCTACAATTGAAGCCAAACTCTCACTGAAGAAAAAGAGAAAGAAATCAAAGGCCAATCAATGAGGAACCGAGGGAGAAATAGAAGAAGGTTTTGATAGTGATCTTGAAGTTGTTGAAGCCCTACTTGCAAAAAAATATTACAAAGGTGGAGGAAAATACAAAGGTAAGATTCCTCTAATCTATTTTTCTTGTGAATAAGTTGGTCACATTACTACAAGGTGCCAAAACTGAGAAAACAAGAATAAAAATGAAAGTAATAAGTACAAAGGCAAGAAGGAATTCAAAAACTACAAGGACAAAGGTAAGAAATCTTGTTATATGGCTAAAGATTCTGATAACAGTGAACATGAAATGGTATATATTTCTATAAAAGATGAATCTAATGATGAAGGAGATAAGATAACACTTATCTCCAATGTTAGCAAAAATGATACATGGATTATTGACATTGGCTACTCACATCATATGACTGGAGACAAAAAAAAGTTTGAATCCATAGAATATTATGATGGTGGTAGTGTGAGATTTGGAAATAATGAACCTTGTTTCATAAAACAAAAAGGATGTATTCCATGAACAAATGAACTTATGTGTGATAATTCTTATTGGGTTGAAGAACTAAAGCATAATCTACTGAGTGTGGCACAATTGAATAACATTGGATTCAAGGTAGAATTTATGAATGGGAAGACCAAATTACTGGATGGAAAAGGAAATCTAGTTGGATCTGGTAAACAAACAAAAGGTAACCTATTCTATCTTGACCTCAATGAAAGTTCATATTTTATTGCTCAAGTAGAAGAAAGTTACTTATGGCACAAAAGATTATGTCATGTAAACTTTGGTAACTTAATTCAGATAAGCAAATATAGAAGAGTAAGAGGTATTCCTAGCTTGAGGAAACCTGATATGACTCTATGCAAAAATTGTCAATTTAATAAGATGGGAAAGACTAGTTTCAAAAGCAAGAACTATCATTCTAAAGAAGTCTTAGAGCTTGTGCATAGACTTATGTGGACCTATTGTAAAATCAACATTCTTGAATAGAATTCTTGATGAGGAAGTCTACATTGAACAACCTAAAGGTTTTGTAGATCCTAGAAAAAAGGATATGGTCTGCAAATTACACAAGAAATTATATGGTCTCAAGCAAGTTCCCAAAGCTTGGTATGAAATACTTCATAACTACTTGATACAGATTGGTTTTCAAAGAGCTTATGATAACAATAGTTTACATTTCAAAGAAGGACTAGACAAAAATATTGTGTTGGTAGAAATATTTGTTGATAATACTTTATTCATAGGAAATGATGACTTATGCAAGGCATTTTTAGAAGAAATGAGTAAAAAATTTGAGATGTCTATGTTTGGAAAGATAAAATTCTTTGTTGGATTACAATTTCAATAGAAGAAAGATGGAATCTACATTACTCCATCTAAATATATCAAGGAGATACTAAAGAAATTTGGAACGAAAGATTTGAGACTAGTTGGAACCCCTATGTCTACTAGACATAAACTTTCCAAAAATGATGATTCCAAAGAGATAGATCAAACCACATGCAGATCAATGATTGGAAAATTATAGTATGTAGTGCACACAAGGCCTGATATTGCATTAGCAGTCAGTATGGTGGCGAGATTCTCAGTAAATCCTAAAGAAAATCACATGATGGCATTTAAAATAATCATGAGAAATCTGAAAGGTAGTGAAGAATATGATTTATGGTACAAAATAGGAGGCAATTTGGATTTAAAATTATTCACAGATGTTGATTAGGCAGGAAGTATTAATGATAGAAAAAGCACCAGTGGTGGAGCATTCTTTCTTGGTAAAGCTCTAGTGTTTTGGATAAACAAGAAATGAAATTTTATCTCTCAGTCCATAACAGAGGTAGAATATGTGGCAGCATTAGTTAATTGTTCTAATATTGTTTGGTTCAAACAACTATTGGCAAGTATGAAGATAGAGATCAAGGATCTAGTAGTTATATACTATGATAACACTAGTGCAATCAATATATCAAAGAATCTAGTGATACATACCAAAAAAAAACAAAAATTGTTATAAAATATTATTTCTCAAGAGAATTGATACAAGATAAAGAAGTAAGGTTGGAATATGTGAATACAAAAGAACAAATTGTAGACATATTCACCAAGCCATTACATAAGGATATATTTTTGTATCTAAGAGGTAAGCTAGGGTTCATTCCCCTATCTGAAGCTCACTAAATGAAGTTTAGTGATGCATCAACTAGAACATTAGTGAAGATCAATCATTTGGTGTAGTATTGACAAGGGCATATTGCAAATGAATTAGTACTTGAGGTACATTGATATTAACCAATTATTATCTTTGGCATGAGATGTCAAAGAGGGAGAAGTTTGTTGTCATTTCTCATTAAAATTTTGTAAAATGAAAGAGTTGTCAAAGGGGGAAAATGAACATGGTCTAATATCAAAGGTAGAGTTTTCTATCAGAAGAAGTTCTAGCAGGAAAAAAATTTCTAACAGAGGGAGAAACTGAAGGCAAAAAGAGTTCACACTGATAAAGGTAGTTCTCATGGATGAGAATCAAAATGAAACTAAGGACATGTTCCTTACTTTATTCTTGCTCCAAAATTTCATTGTATTATGACATGTTGTGTTTCCACCAGTCAATGTATGTTGAACTCACTCATGCATTGAAGATAGTTTTCTGTGACTACCAAGCATTCCAGATTTTTCCTAGTTCAAAAGGCAGTATCTATTGAGTTCACTTGGGTACCAAAGGAAAATCTAAAAAAGATGAGTAATAACTGAGCTCACTCAGTTAATGAAAGAAATTTTGGATGGAACCAGTGCTAACTGAGCTCACTTGGTTACTAAAGGAACTTTTCAAGTACGTAATGTTGACTGAGTTCACTTGGTTAACATAGGAAAATCATTTTTGATTTAGTGTCTACCAAGTAGGGTTGGCTAACAAAGGATTTTCTTATTTTGGCATACTAAGTTCAATTGAATTATCTTTTGGTTCAAGCCAATTGAGAAGAAGAATATTAATTATTGTATGTTGTATTCAAGTCGACTTGATAATATGAAAGATGTAAATTGTGTGAATGCATGGAAGACATTTGAAGATTTAATGATGCTAAGAGGAAGCAAATTAGAAGGATAAATAGAATATCCTTGAGAAGCTAAAAAGATACATTCAATCAAGAAGGATCAAGTATACAAGCTAGAATTGAGATCTATAATCAACAATTCAATTGCATCAAAATCATGTAGTACCTCTCCCATTTGACTTTTGTAAGTCATCTTGATGGATGTAGCTTTATTGATCTCTCCTAGAGAAAGGATCATGATTGTGACCATGAGTGATCTACACCATTAAGGTGATTGGATTTATGTTCTGTATCAGTTGCTTTGACTATGCTTTGGTTGATTTATGAGATTATGATGTGATTTATGGTTCATTAAGGCTAGTGGTTACCAGGATTGATGGGATCTGATGTTATTCCATGATTACCCTACGATGTGTATAGAGATTACATTGTGTACTATTACCATGCTACACTAGACTAGGTTCCTATAGCAGTGGTTAGTCATTTTAAATGATTGTGTTCACTTATGTGTTTTAAGTGCCTTTTTCATGTTGTTTAAACAACCATTATTAAATGCTTAAATAATTAGAAATGGATTGTCCATGTTGGATTCATTGGTCATGTTTTGTAGATATTTACCTTGCTATATTTTGATCTGAGAGATAATTGTTACTCTTGTTATGTTTTACATTTGAGATGACCTAAGGGTCAGATGTTATACTTTGATTTCAATATCATAGATGTTGACTACTATGTTGTTTAGTTTATCATATTGCATGATGATGCCATTTTGAGATGACAGTGTATTTTATGATGATATCTGGTTATCCAATATTTGGACATATCTTTGATTATGTTATGTGATGGATTTAATGCTATGGTTATTTACTTCATTCATGCATTGTTATGTTTTATTAAAATGTGAGTGATGTAGATGGATTCTTTCAGTATATTTAAATAAATGGTTGAATTAGGTGATTAATGCATTTATTGCTTCGGATATGTTATTATATGTAATTGCACTTGATCATGTTGTTTAGTGTGCAGAATTTATATCCCTAGCAATGGCACATGGAGTTCATGATTTAGCCATTCATATTTTACCAATGTCATCTCTGTATGGTCAACATATGCTTATTTTTATTGATTAATTAATCCTTTCAATGATTATTAAATTCAAACTCATTTGCATTATGTGATTAGACTAGTGAGCACGTCTGTGCATTTAGAGGTCCACATCATCGTGAAAGTTGTTAAGGATATTTCTATATTTTTGGGTTTTTAGGTTTTTAATTTAATTTCTAGTAGCTTTTCCATAGATGAATTCCTATATCTAGGAATAGCCTATTTTTGTTGGGTTGATTCGGGGTTTAACTAGGTTGGCTAGTTATTTTTTCTAATTGATTATTCACTCAAAAAGTGAATAAGTATCCAAAAAGGAATTTAATTCCTCACTTCTCACTTTTGAATTAGAAAGTTTGAGAGTAAAACCCAAAATCCTCTTCATGAGGATTGACTATTTTGTTCATTGTGGGAGTTATGGGCATGGGATCATCATGAGATTGAGCTCATTGGATCTAGCTCAAGGAGATCTTGGATTGCCACAATTTCTAGCTACTTTTTTGAGATTTTTATTTTATGGTTAGGGTCCCATTTTTCCCTTTTGGCTATGAGGTAGGGCTCTCCTATTTTATAATTTCTGCTCTGTTTTAACTTCTATTTTTGGTAGTAATTTGTTAGGAGGTTGAGAACTAGTGTTCCCCTCTATTTCTATCTATTGGTTCTACCCAGTTGGTCATATATGAACATTTTCACTATTTTTGGGATGGGGGTTTGGGGTTTCATGTCATTATGCTGGCCATTTTGTATGCAGTGTTTGAACCCAAATTTTATTGGATATTTGGGTTTTTTGTGCCCAAAGACCAAATGGGTTTTAATTTCAAAGTTTTTCATTTTTTGAGGTTTTTACCTTGTTTTGTGTGCCACCCAATTTTCTCAAGTTTTCTTGGAATGAGTTTGGTCATGGACTTGGATCATCCATTTGGATGCTAGTCAGACCATTGTTGCACTTTTTATGTTGCTTTGAGATTTGTGTCACATTCGTACTCCTGACTTTGTGTTCGGTTGAGTGAATTTATACCTAGTGTTATGGTTTCTTTTGGATCTTTGTTTGGTTTCATGAACACTACGATTGGTGTAGAATCAATGCTCCTAGATTGAGGCCGGTTGGATGAGTTCATGATGATTGATCTTGTTGCATCATTGGGATTCATGTAGAATCCATACTTCCAAATTGAGGTCAGTTGAGTGATTCCATGATGTATGGTTTTATTATTTTCTTGAGATTTGTGTAGAATCCATCCTCTTGAGTTATTTTTGGTTGAGTGATATTTTGCTTGTGTTCTCATCCAGTCCTTGTGTTATGATCTTCATGATGGTGGTGTGCCACACATATGTATGTGCATACATTTGTTGAGAGACTTGTGAGTCCTAACTTTCCATGGCATTTTTGAAAGCTATGATCATTAGGGCTGGGTTGGAAATATGCATGCCTACTGGCACTCATCATTGGATGTGCATGGATAGGGTGGGGTAGCATATGGAGGGGCTTCTATCTTGTCGCATGGTGTCTATTTATTGGTTGATAGAGGAAGTTTTATATAAGTGATAACTAAATAAAAATATTGAGTGGTAATAAATTTAAGATAATTAAAACTAGATTGTGTGTCTTCCATTGGGGAGAGTAGCTGTCGATACTAGCTTGGGCTTGCCAATGCCAAGCGACTCTCCTCTCATTGAGTGTTTGACCAGGACCTATAGTTATGCATTGTATGTGTCTTGGTTTCAGTCATCATACTCTCTGGCATGTGTGCTAGCCATGGAAGTTTGCTTGTATGTGTCTGTGGTTGGATCATTATCTCCATCAACATGGTGGGAGTGGACATATGGGTGCTACATAGTTGGGAGGTGTAGCTACCTATACCACTACTAGAAACCAATGTACAAAGACAATCTTTTATCCTAGTGCAACTATTTTTGGATGTTTTCTCTTGATACTTCAAGTTCTAGAGTATGTTTTCTTGTGATTTATGCTTTCATTGTAATGCTTGAATATCATGTTTAGATGATGCTAGTTTATTAGATGCAGTCCTATATTATGATGTTTAGCATATTATTAGATGATGTGAATTGCTTCATTGGTGTATATATTGCTTTGCTTTTAGCATGTTAGATTTTCTTATTCTTATGGTGTAGCACATTTTAGTAGTGATGTCCTCATAAGATAGCATTGATGATCTAGTTAGTAGTTTGGGATGTTATGTGTGGGGGATGGATAGGACCCACGATGGTCTTATGATGTTATTGATGGTTGGGAGGAACCATGTACTTAGTTTGGTTATTCATTTATTGTGATGTTATTTCTGTACATTGTGATGTTGCTTCTATACACTATGATGTTGCTTCTAGTATGTCCTTTTTACTACTATGGTTTTTGATGGATAAATTTTTCTCTTTCTTGTTCATGGAATCGTGTGGATTATGCACTCGAGTGTTCATTCCTTGATCTATGTGCATCTGGTACTCTCCAGTGTAGAGGAAATTCATTCCTTAGCTTTTTACCCTTTTGTTCTCTAACTTGTTGTTTTGGGATCTCACGCAAAATTATGCTTTCTCGCATGAGAATGCATGATCTCGCATGGTGTGTTGGGTTTCTTTGCGTGGCATTGGGCACTTTCTAGCACAAAACCCAACACCAATTTTGGGTGTCTTGGTTGTTTGGCCAAGTATCGTCTTCACCAGTTGGTGCACATCTTTGTGTGAAAAGTTATTTCTTCATGGAGCATGTTGCACATCTTCACATGAAAATCTGTCTGTTAGTGATCCTCATGCAAAAAATAGGGGGCATCTCCACTAGTTTTCAGGGATCAATTTTTGGTGATTCTAGTACCCATTGGGTTTACTTAATTTTCCATATATTGACAGATCTTAGATTCTTAGTATTTTTGTCATTTTGGATTTGTGTTTCCTATTGTGAGTGTGTTAGTTCAGGTAGTGGAATTCAGAGATTTGTTGTTTGTCAAGATGGTGGTTAAGTCTTCCATTGTGATCTTTGTGATCCCTATGTGATGTTGACATGTGCATTCATACTTGTAAAAAAAAATATTGGCTTGAATTGAATCCTTGTTCCAAGGATCTCCAAGTGGGGCATTACAAATTAGGTCATGTCATTGTTACTCTCTAACCATTGTAATAGTGATCTAAATCTCTTAACAGAGTTGGCTTATTAGCTATTTGTAAATCCTCTAACAAGGTGGCAGTTCTATTGAATTGTTCAAAGACCTCTAACAAGGCCACTCCTAACACGGTGATTAAATCCTCTAATAGGGTCACACCTAACACTTTGTTTTGTAACCTTTAACAGGGTTGGCTCCTAATAGGGCTCACTTCAAAAGAGTGAAAAATAGTAACTAGTTGCAATTGGTGGTTTTCCCAAATTAGGTTTCCACGTTAAATCTTGGTGTCAAATGTGTTCATGCTATTTTTTTCATGTGTTTGTAACTAAGTTAAAATAATAATTAATCATAGATAACATCTTAAGATTTTCATGTTAACTATTTTCCAAGCATTCTACCAAGCAACAACAAAATTTAGTTTTAGAGATTATTTTGTACTAGCATACAAGGGATTTTGGATTTATTTTAGTAGTAACTAATTCACTCCTCCCCTCTTAGTTACTCCTCTTATATTTCCAATAATTTCATGTTAGGGAAGTGGTATCTTCTTGCATACATTTTGTATTTGTATATAACAAGTCATAATAGGGTTGAGGCTTCTAACAAGGCCTAATTCCTCTAACAAGGACTGAGACACTATACAGATGTAATAGTCTCCTAATAGGGTCAATATCTTTAACTAGATAATTTTGATTAGTGGATCATTTTGTGGGTACCATTCCCACCAAGGTTTTCCCTTGGCCAAGGTTTCCCTAGTTAAAAACATATGGTGTTATGAGTTTTCTTATTGTGTGTTTATGTTTACTATTTAGTATAATTAGTTTTCTTTCATATGCAAGTTATAAGGTAATAAATAATATCTAGTTTTGGGCTAAACTTTGTATAATACTGATTCACCCCCTTCTTATTATTCCCTATTTCTATTAGATACCATGGTCAATATGTGGAAATCCATAAATGTTAGAATTGAGGAAAGGTTAGAGGGATTAAAGTCAGAAAATGCAACACTCAAGGCCTCCAATAAAGAAATAACAGATCATATCAAGGTCATGCTCAGACCCCTTGCCATAGTGCTAGTAGATAATAATACTACAATGCAGTATCTTTGATCCAAAGGTAGAGGAGAATAAGAATTCTCTAGTGAAGCTATAATCAAAGAGGCACTTTAGATAGATTGGTTATGCCTAGATTGAATAGTTGAAGACTTGAAGTCCTCCCCTAATTGAGAACCTTGGAAATTTGGCACTAGATGCAGATAAGTTGAGAGAGGCTATATCTAAGCCCCAAGTCTCAACGAAGGTGGAAGTTGAGAATCTAACATAGGATTTGTCCCTATTACCAGAGGTTCTTGATATGAAGAGTGATGTTTTCATCACTCATGGAATCCTATGGTAAGGAAAAGATCCATTGCACCACTAAAAATAATCAATGGAATTCAAGAAGGAGAGCTTAGAAAAATAAGAGCATAAACTAAAAAAATGGATGCAAATCAGTGACAGAGGTGATTGAAAAAATATGCATGTACCTAAAAGATTCACATACTAAATCCCAGATGGCTCCAAATAAGAATCTCATGGATATTGGGTAGATGAAGTCAAAATTCCATGAATTCATTGAGGAAACCATCGATCTTGCCAACTTCCAAGGTTCAAAACTTTAGGAGCTCATCATAATCCATAGTACTCTAAGGATGGCATCTTACAAGCTCCAATACAAGATCACCATAGTGGAGGAATTGATAGAAGAACATTATTATTGGGTGGTTAGAGATGATAACATTTTCATTCAAGTGCCAAGGAGCTAAAGATAGTTGTCGATGCCATAAAAGCACATAAAGCCAAGTCCATAATGCCTAAGAAGAAGAAATGGCATGATCATAAGTGTTTCATTCTTTTGATGATTCTTCTTCAATGTGAATTTTGACATGTGTCTTTTTCTCTACTTTTCTATGTTTATTGTATTCATATATGGTAATTATCCTTGCATGTATGAGTTTTGTAAAGGATGACTGATTGTCAATCCTTGTTTTGGGCTATTTTATTCAAACTAGCTCTGAACTATAATAATGAGTTGTAACTGGCCAAATCTCAAGAGGGCCTATAAATATAACTTTCAAAGATGAATATAGGATTGAAAAATTTTGTTATGGACAAACTCCTATAGTTGTGAGTACTGAGTGAGACTCTTTTCTTGCACTAATAATTTTTTGTCCATGTTATTTTAGTTGTGTGGTGTATGGAAATGGAATTTAAGGATTGATGAATCTATTGGTTGATAATAAGTTGTCTGTTGTTATTTTCCTTACAGTTGGTAATGTGAAGTATTTCTCTCATTTACATTGTTATTTCATTTCCCTTATTCTATATAAGTTCTATTCCCTTTGCATCTTCATTTCTATGTGAGGATTTGGGATATTGTTAATGCAAATTTGTTAAGTGAAAGGTAACCTAAGTATTCCTATAAGATTGATAACTTGGGAAATCTATGTGTTTTCTTGTTTATTATATTTCTACCTCCCATGCAGTTTCCATTTGCTAGTGTAGCCTTGCATAGAAGTTAAATTAGATTACATATTAGGAGTTAGAATAGGAGAGCTAAAATTGGATTGCATGCATTCATAGCTATGAATGTTATGGGCTATCATCACCATCAATCGGCCTAAGTTACTTGGAGCTTTGGGTAAATTAATTATTTCCTCTTCTACTCTCTCATTAAGAGCATAACCCCCAAATCCCTTGATCTACTAAATCCAATGTTTATTTCTAATCTTTTCACTCAAGGGAGTTGTGCCTTTTAGTTCAGAGGAAAGTGATATAACACATACACTAACACAATATGTTGATTTCAACTTGTTTTTCAATCACATTTGGCACATAAAGAGTCAAGGTATAATTGAAACCTTGGAAGAAAAGCTTTTAACCAACACACAAATACTTTTATATTGTCCCAAGGTTTCAAACCTACTTTTATCATCAGTCTGTAGGACCAAAAAATGGGATAATATCTAACATACTATGAGCAAATCACAAACTCAATAAACATACATTGATAACCTCTAGTCTACCATGAAAGCCAAATAAACAAAGGAAGCAACATAAAGTTAAAAACCCCCTCTTTCATTTGTAACTCCCATGTCCTTCTTTCTTCTCCATATGATATAGCTACAATTGCCTATAATGCACACAATTAGGAAGCAAAAGCCTATGATAATGATATGAGAATACTAGAAGAAGTGATTTAAGCTTGAGAGACCAAAGACCAAGGGACATGAAGGACTTGAAGGGACCAGAAATGAGAGGAAGAATGCTCAATTTATAATCAACATACAAGATGAGAGCATTGGACTTGTCACCTTGGATATGTGACTTGGCATAGATTCCTTTGAGAATCCATGACACATCTAACACAAGATTCCAAATATAGGATTGTATGATGCTTGGAAGTCAAACATGGCTAAAAATGGAATAAGATCTATGACGCATCATGTGACACCTCAAACTCACTTAAAGCCAAGAATCTATGACAATGGAAGCCAAATATAGATATGTTTAAGGGAACAAGAATATCTGGATTATGACATATCTTGGCCAATTGTAAATGTAGAATCCATGATGTGTCATATCCATGTGTCATGATGATGTCAAGATTGTGTCACTATTATGTGGAATATCTAAATTAAAAATCCATATATCCACACAAATAGAAATTTGGAATTTGGAAATTAATGGTGGAATATATGACTTAGGAAATTGAGAATTTCCATGATTTGCAAATGATGAATCAATTAATTAATAAAATTAATTAATTAAGGATGTTAGTTAGGAAGAATGAATATTGAAATGTCATAGGATTAAATTATGGGTTACTTAACCCTAGAGAGACAATTAGTAGATGATTGGCCAATTTGATTAAATAAGTGTGATAGTATCCTTTTGATGAAGATGTGGATGATAATGCAGATTGACTAGAATGATGATAGGTAGACCAAAGCCATGGTCAAGTTTATTGATTGATTATAATTGATAACATGCTAAGGACACATGACATGAATTAAAGGCACGTAACATTTGACCAATATCATAAATGCTACAGGATAGAGATTGATTGATATGGTTGATCATAATAACATTGATAGATGTTTTCAATGTTATTAAAATGGTTTTATGATGTCATGATATAATACTAATGGTCTCAAAAATGTCAATGATTAGATGGTATGAATGATAGTTTGACCTATCACTAAGAGCCATGATAGTACTAAGGTCAAATTGATAGGTTTGATAGATTGATAGGTTTTTGAGGCACTAAAAGCCAAAACAATTCCAAGGATTGGACAAATGATGATAGATTTGGGATGTTTGACACATTTCGAGTTGATAATGGTTGATTTTAGGTGATTCCAAGTTGGTTTGGCATGATTCTGAGCTAATTTGATATGTATCTGAGTTGATTTGATATAATTTTTGAAAGAGGATATGAATGATGAAGAGTATTGTTGAGATATAATCAAATGATGATCAAGTTGGCCAAAAGATTAGAATTAGTAAAATCAGAAAATGGGATGAGTTAGTATGAATAAGTGATGAAACCATAGATGTGAACCATTTTTTAGCATCTACATTTTGCCCCTCTTTAATACAATGTGATTTAGAGCATTGTGTCAAAGAACATTGATGAGAAAGCAAAGACAACATGCCCCAGTAGTGATGATATATATGGGTGCCCCCTTGATAAATTGATGGAGATATCAATATGATAGGTCAATTTATCAATAATGAGAGGAAAAATCCATAGCACCTGACGGATCACAAATCAGAGCTCAAATGTGAAAGTTATGGGGTCCAAAGTGTAAGAACAGGGATCGATTGGGAGCTCGAGAGTATTTTTAGGGGTTACCACTAAAGATAATGACCAAATAATTAAAATGATAGCTTAATTTTTTCACAACAAAGATACAAATCTAACACAATTGATGAATTGCAAATTACAGTTGAAACACAAAAGTTATGTGTTCTGAAGTGCAACATAGGAGCTTTGGGAGCAGTTCTAGGCATCTAACTACCCTAGGTGTGCCCAAAATACACCCAAGTGCACTATGACAATACCAATGTTCCTTGGGTGCACTTGGGAAGCCCAAGTGTGCTCTAAAAGTTTAGACTACACCCCAGAAGGCTCCAACGGCCAAAATCAGCTCGACTGGACTTGGAATGACCTAAAATTTTGTGTACATACCAAAAATGATAGAAAGAAGTCATAACATGGGTGAAATCAGTAAAACATGGTCAAATTTGGTCAATCTTAGTCAAAAAAAGGTCAAAAAAATGTTGGACTAAGTGGAAAGCCATAGAAGGTTGACAGATAGTGTATGATGTTGTAGGAATGCAGGATGAAGGAGGAAGATGATTTGGTGTATTGGAATACATGATCATGGCAGTGGATGAAGAGATGAATGATAAAAGACTAAGGAGACAGGATGAGGACCAATTAGAATAAGTTTAAGACTTTTTCTTTTAGAAAGTGCACTATATGTCAAAGGAGCTTTATTTTGATATGGTAGACAAAATGTAATGCATCATGGCATAAAGGGCCAGAGCGCAAATGCAAACCTTTTGCGTAAACAAGCATGTTGCAGATAGAAAATGACCTTGTCCTTCCTGAGGCATATATACATGCCCTAGACTCTCAAAGATACATTTTAACAAATAGAAAATAAAAGATGACTGTGAACCATTCTGGCCACTCTCATAGATTAATTTATATCATCGAATGACATAAGAACACGATCAAAGAAAAAAAGCAAAAATAAATCACTCACTAAATAACATGAGCCAAAGGCTATTCTTATCCATTACTACTTTCCTTTTAGTGTTTTAGGTCTTCAGATAGTGTTTGACAAGTTGATCATATGATAGTTCTATTTGTGGATTCAATTGATAGGTTCATAGTGACATGTTGGATTAGTTGTTGGTTCACATTGCTCAGATAGGTGTGATTGTCATTGAAGTGTAGTGCTTTGAGTTTCAGTCCACAAAAGTGAGAGTGTTTATGCAAAAGAGGTGATAATCTATAGTGAGGATTTACAAGGTTTATTGCACATTTTTGGTGGATTTTGTGATTTTAGGGTTTTTTGAGGATATTTGATGTTTTTGTGTAACTGGTTTCTTTAGGAAATTTTATGACTTTTAGGGTTTTTGAGGATATTTGATGTTTTTGTGTGACTAGTTTCATTAGGATATTTTATGATTTTTAGGGTTTTTTGAGGATATTTGATGTTTTTTAGTGATTTTTCAGGACATTTTATGATTTTTAATGATTATTTCAAGATGTTTTATGATTTTTATGAATTTTCTCAGGACATTTTATGATTATTATGAACTTGTTCAGGACATTTTATGATTTTTAATGATTTTCTTTAAGATCATATTTGAATTTTTAGGATTTTTTTCAGGATCATATTTGAATTTTTATGATTTTTTTAGCATCATATTTGAATTTTTAGAATTTTTCAGGGTCGTATTTGAATTTTTTATGATTTTTTTAGGATCGTATTAGCATATACAACTATTAGCTCCAATCCATTATGTGATAAGTACGATGGATAAAAAGTGCTTAGGGCTATGCCCCTAGTTGAAGTTCAAACTCAGGCACTATGTAGGTAATATGCCCCCAAACAAGACATAGACTATGTACAAGGCCAAAGACAAAGGATGTATAGACTAGTGATGCTTAGGTAAGATAACAATGGATATTAACTAGTTCATGAGCCATGATCAAGGACAAGGGATGTCTTGCAATATGAAGGATATGACCAAGGAATGACAAAAGGGAAAAAACTAGATGGAATCTTGATAGATGGAGGAGCAATAATAGATTACACATGGTGCCTGTTTGCCAAATTTTCATTGTGGTACTTGCCCAAAGCACCTTTTTGCTAGGATTTCACTTTTAGATGGAATTTTTCTCTTGACTCAATTTTTAATGCCAAGATGCCTGCTTGCTAGGTTTTCATCAAGGTATCCATTTTTTCATGACTTTTTTCCCTTTTTTTTCTCTTTTTTTTCATGACTTTTTGCTTTTTTTTTCTATTTTTTTAAGGACTTTTAGATAGAATCATGAATGTTGTTGATGAATTCTCAGAAGAAATATGTCAATGGTGTTGCTAGCTGATAATCTCTAGATCCACGACTAATCATAACTATGCAGGATTTGTTTTGAGTATGTGGCTAAAACCAAACCACTAGAAAGGCCTTGAGATATACCATCATGTACCATGTGTAAGATAGTGTGTCTCTCATGAATCAAGGCATCTGAGGATAGTTTGGTCAAAGGATTCTTGGTATAAGATGTCACTGATGATGATGTGGCCAAAGGCTTGTTGGATAGAGGTTGTATTTTGATTATCAGACAAGTTGGGTTGTAGGATTTGGGTATATGTACCTAGATATAAGGAATTATTAGGAGGATTGAGACCAATGACTTCCCACATGAAGGGTGATCAAGAGAGCTTAAAAATATGTTGGGTCATGTTGAGCACTAGAACATTGATATTCATGGCATCATCTTTTGCATTTTGTATCTTTGGGAGATGCTTAGCTTTTTCTTTTTCACTATCTAATGGTGCCTTTCGGTTTTCACCAAGAGACCTATGCTTGTTATTTTTTTCCTTGTTTCCAATTTTTCATCTAGAAGATGGATTTGACTCCCCAATATATGCCAATGTGTTCACTTTAGAAGAAATTGCTTATGTATTATTTTCAATCATAATGCCTTCATATATGTCAAAGTCTATTACAAGAGTGTCATCATTGTCAAATTGATCAAAAATTGGTGGTCTACAATGGTCCCAATCCAATAGTTTTGGATAACTTGAGGGGATGTCAACATCAGTGTTGAATGGGCATTGGTTAAAGGTATGGATATGGTCATTAAAGTCCATTATATCATTGGTGTCATGCTTAGAAGCTGGAGGACTATTGGTTTTAGGTGGGGTATCCTCAGATGCCTTTTTATCATTCAAAACACCTAGAGTCTTTCATATAGGTACTGTAGTACTAGGAGGACCTATTTGCAATGGTTTTGAATCCAAACCCCAAACTATAAGGTCATCCTTTTATAGTGATAGGTTCAATTATTCCTTTTTTTTGAGATCCAAGACCACTACGTCCCTCATAGCCTTGTTTTTACATGATAGTAAACCCAGGTCCATATTTGTTAGGAGATATAAAAGTGGGATCTTGTTCTACTTTTTCTTTCTCAATACAGATAGATGTATTCTCATAGACATGTTCTTTATGTAGACCATCACCGCTAATTAAATTTATAGAAGTGGCATTTTGTGTACTGATCTCACAATGGTGTGCTTGCAATAGTTGTGATTTACCATGAGATTGGGGAGAAACTAGTGACTCCCTAATGTGGGATACTTCAGACATGAAGTATTCTCCACACCCTTTTTCTTCAATCTTCAACTTTTCCTTTGCCTTACTAAGAAGTATATTAGCATCCACATACTTAGAAGAATTTGTGGGTTGTGCTTCATTGTTTTTTGGGACTTGGTATGTAGTAGCATCTCTTAGATTAGCACAAAATTGGAAATGATCTAGATCACCAAGGATAGTAACCTCCACATTATTGTAGGAAAACTTTAGACATTAATTATATGTAGATGGCACTACTTTCATAGCATGGATCCAAGGGCATCATAGTATCATGTTGCGATTCATTTTGATGTCTAGGACCTAGAATAATGTGTCTTCAATAGTTGGACCAACTCTTACGGTTAATATGATGACACCCTTAGAGAAGCATTCACCATCATCATAGGACTTTATTGTAATTCTTTGAGAGGGATCTACATCTTCTTTAGAGTAACCCAAACCCTTGACAACTTTAAGGGTACAAAAATTCAGCCCTACTTCTCTATCTATTAAGACATGTTTGACCTTGTCATTATGGATAAAGACTTCAAGATGAAAGAGATCATTGTGGTTGTGTCTACCCTTAGGAATATCCTAAGGGGGAAAGGTGATATGTTGTTATGTGGATTAGTTCCCAACCATGGCCTAAAATTGGGAAACATCGATGTTTTTTAGGCTACTTACTCTTTAAGGGCTTGATCCAAGATCTTCTAATGTTGGGGAGACATACGCAGTAGGTCCAAGATGGATATTTTCATAGGGGTCTTGCTGAGTTGTTCAACAAGGCTATAATCAGATAAATTAGGAGTATTAGGTCTACTAGGGGGTGCAAGTCTAGTAGAGGCAGTAGGTCTACATGGTGCTCCAGGTAGGGTGATCTTAGTACAGTGTGTGGTGATAGCACAATGAGGGTCTTGTTGTGGTTTCATAATGCACACCCCATTTCAGCTAGAAATGTGGGCCACCTACTTTATTTTTTGGCTTTCTAGATTCCTAGTCCAAGGTTCAAGTCTTTTTTAGGATTTTGTCTAGTGTTTTTGGTGAAATCCAAGTCCTAATTTGAAAATATAGATTCCAAAAATTATCATCTAAGAGGCTAAGTAATCTTTTGCAAAGAAAAATGTGCACCTAGAGCACCTCCTCAGGTGCACTAGTGCATTGAAAATAGTAAAGTGGGAAGCATTTTAAACACCAAAAGGTGTGCAACTGTGCACCTATCTAGGTGCGCAGCTACATTAGGTGTGCTACTGTGTACCCTAATAAGTTACCAACACTTTCTACCTAAGATTCAAAAGGTGTGCATTAGTGCACCCCATGAGGTGCACTACTGCACACCCCACACTTTTTGATGGTAGAGTTAGGCACACCTAGTGCACCTCTAAGGTGCACTAGGTGCACCTTTTTTTGCATATAAGGGTCACAAAATTAGGTTTTTTGATGTTTTTACATAGATTAGGGTTTTAGGGCCTTCTTGTGTCAGTTTTAGGGTTTGATTTAATCATATTTTTAAACTTCAAACTAATGTTTTCTTCTTTGTGCAAGTAAAAAGGCATCCTCAACTTATCAAGGTCATAACTTTTGACCTAGAGCTCAGAATTCAAAATTGTTTACACCGTTGGAAAGAACAACTGAAAATATAATTTCAATCTTTAAAATAATGATCCTTTGGCTACCTAATTTTAGATATTGATGAAATTTTTAACTTGAAATTTTGAGCAAAGGACCTCCAAAAAAACTAGTTAAAAGTGCCTAGAAAACCTTATGGAAAAGTTTCAAACATTTGATCATTTTGGATAATTTAGATCAGCTAGTCTCTGATCCAAAAGGATTGGATAGTTGAAGAGAAGAAAAGATCAAAGATACAAAGGTTGGATGCATGAACTAGAATAGGTTCTTCATCTTATGCAATTATTAATGACAAAATTCAATACGGGTGCCTTGGGATTTCAGATAAAAGAAGTAGGAGTTCAAATGTATGAAAATTTTTTGCTATAAAAAGAATATAAAACATTAAAAAAAGGGGAAATTTAAGTACACAAAGGTGATCTAAAACCCCATTTGAGAAAAACCCAAAAACCATTTTCAAAATTGAGAACTTTGATTTTATTGCAAATTGAGCTTCCAAGGTGTGTTGGTGCATTGGTGCACTATTGCACTTTTTCAATGGTGTTTTGGAAGATTTTGAAGGGTTTAGAGGTGTGCTAGCATGCTAGGTGAACTGGTACACTTTTTTATTAGTGTTTTGGTAGATTTTGAAAGGTTCAGAGGTGTACTAATGTGCTGGTGTGTTTTTTCAATGTTGTTTTGGAAGATTTTGAAGGGTTCAAAGGTGCGTTGATAGTTAACTACTAGTTCTAAATTTGAAGCTTTCCATGCATCAGAAATACATTTTGACAGTAGTTTAACTCCTACAGATGCCTAGTGAAGATGGAGCTTCTATTTTTTCCACTTCCAGTCACTTCTACAGCATCTAAAGGCTTTCTCTTTCATATTATTTCATGCTTTCTTTGTTTTAAGACATGTAAAGGCTCATGCATCCAATTAATGATATAAATAAGGATGGATTCCTAATTAGCACCTATTAGAGAGTTAGTTTGTACATAGATAGATTTGTTTTATTAGTTTAGAAGCATATATTTGCATAAAGAGATCTCTCACTCTCAACACAAATTGAGGATATGATTTCCTATAAATTCAGGAATGTAACACATATTCCAGTCTATCATTATTTTGCAATAAGATATGCTTTTGGTGCTCACATTTGGACTAGAGTGATTCTTTCTTAAGTGTGTTATATTTTGTGAATGTATGTTCATGGAATGTAATTGAGCCAAAAGTTTCTTTTAATTCTGGTGTTTTCTATAGGTTTACAAATTCTGCTAATGTACTTAGTTTGAGAAGAGATTAAACCATTTTGTCCCTAAATATTTTTTTGTCTCACATGAGTGCACTTTTTGTGGCCTTGCAGTCTGATGAAAAGTGAAACATCTTACGATTACTAAATTCCCATCGACAATTACATAAGTGGAATTATGGAAGCACTGCTCCTATTTTCAAAGACTTAAATTGCAGACACATTGTTTATGTGGATTATGTCCATTAGGAATTTCCCTTTCATGTTATTTACTTTCATCTCTCGATCTTTTCAAAGGCTTAACTTGCAGATGCATTGTTTCCATGGTTTATGTCCATTATGAATTTCCCTTTCATGTTTTTTACTTTCATCTTTCATTACCTTATCTTTGTTATTTGCTTTACTAACCCCTGGTTAATTTAGGAATTCATATAGTTTCATTGTTAGATTGCATTGATCAAAAAATAGAAAATATCAAAAACATACATCTTTTGTGGTTGATTTTGAAACAACAAGGAGATTGATCATTTGATTTAAAATTGGTTTGAACCACAAAAGTCCTCCTTGTGAACATTCACATTTATCTTCAATTGAGCAGATTCTAGTAGGTTGCAAGATCATCCCGAACCTTGGAGTTGATCCTTGGATTAGCTTTTGAAGAGAGGCATTTGAAAGGATTCATGTCATCAAGCATCGTGCAAAATGATAGCTCAATAGGTCTTCAACTTTTAAGGTGAATGTGGATATGCAAGAATCAAACTCATTGAAACAGTTGATGGTGTAGTCATATCTAGTGTGTGTGTAACTCACATTAGCATGTGAGTTTAAGTTTGAACTAGAGGCCTTCTCTTTTTCATGATTACCCAAAGGATCTTTAAAAATAGTGTGATCACAGTTGCATCCTAGCAATGATGGATTGACTATGATTACACCATCATCAATAAGGTCTTGTATTACATGTTTTAGCTGGAAACATGATGAGGTCTTATGTCCTTTGGTGTGGTGGTATTCATAGAATTTGTTGTCATCCCTCCAAGAGGCCTTAGTTAATGGTTCATCTTTGATATAGGGTAACTATAGGAAGTTAGTAACTATTGTAGTCTACTCTCAAGAGGTATCCCTATGGGTGTGAATTTTCTATCTTTGATTCTAGGATGTCTTCGAGGTCCATCCTATGGGGAAGTCTCAATTTTCTATTGCAGAGGTGGTGTTTGATTAGGAGTTTTTTAATTTTTAGGGTTTGCACCTTTTAAAGTTAGTTGAGGTTGTGTTGTGCTATTTTTTTGTACATACACAATACTAGCATTGGTCACATTCTAATTTTTGGAGAAATAATTTTCCTTGTCATTATAAAAGTTGGTGTTTATGTTTTCCTTGTTCATATTGAGGATTCCCTTACAGATAAGAGCATCTTCAATACTAGCCCCTTTTTCATCAGCTTGGAAATGGTGCTTAGACTTTTGATCTTAATTTCACACATTAAGTTGGGGACTAGGTTTTCAATTCACAGGCTAACTTGTTGGTCTTCAGGAATGTTTAATGAGCATTGACTAACTAAGTTCCTTTAGCATAATAAGAATGTGATAAATGGTTTTGATGTCTTCTATTTAGCTAAGCACAAATAAAAAAGTGTCACCTCATTTGTAATGTTGAAGGAAAAGTGGGAGATGAATTTGTCTACTAAATCTAACCAAGATTTGATCTTATCGGGAAGTTTTGAGTACCATTCAAGGGTGGGCCCACCTAGAGAATGAGGGAACAATCTCCTGAGGTAGGTGGGCTCATCACTAAGTTCAGTAAAAGAGGCACGTAATTCCCTGATGTGATCAACGGAGTTTCCTTTTCCTCTATATTTTTGAAATATTGGAGCCTTAATGTGTTTTGGCAATGGAAGCATATTCAAACTTTTATCAAATGGATTAGGATGTAGGTCCCTTTCTATATATAGAGCCTCTTTCTTTTGGACTTCCAATGCCTCAACTTGTTTGGAAAGTTGTTTGAATTGTTGTGGTAACTCTTCATTAGAGTTTTGCATGATACTCTTCTCTTCAAGTATTTTGTGTCTATGAGTAGATCAATTGCTATGGCAAGAACTATGTCTACTTGGTTGTGACATTTCTATGTCTAAAGAGTCAGGTGATGTGTCACTAGGTGGTGGAGATATGTTAGTACCTCAAATACAAAAAGGTCCTTGTTGTGCTACATGTTGTGGTATTTTCCATGGTACTTGTTACGGTATCAGCTATGATTGTTGAACCATGTGTTATTGTTGTATCACTTGTTGTGGTAGTTGTTCCATTTTTTGTGGTTGTTGTTGACATACCTCTATTAATTGTATGTGAGACCATGTGTGTGACCATTTTTGTAGAGTTTTCTATTGAGGTTGTTGTGGCATATGTTGTTTTTGTAACAAATGGTGATGATAGGCAATTTGTTTCTCTAGGCATCTTTGATATTCCAACTATTGTTTGAGTTGCTCTTGTTGTTTAGAAAATAAGGCTTCTTGTTGTTGGAATTGATTTTGATACATTGCATGAAAATCAAGTGAATTTACATTGGATTACATATTAGGGATGTTAGATACTTGCACCACTTAAGGTTGTTTTTGTATTGGTTGATGTTGTTGTTGATATGTCAAATGTGTGTTAAGTGGATTTAAACTTGGCTATGGATTAGAAACATTAAGTCCTTTTACCACTATAGGTTGATGTTTGCATGGGAGTTGGTTATGTCCTTGAGAATTTAACATCATGTTTGGGTTGTTGTTTTGGTACCTTTGCGTGTTAGATGTTTCTCATTCGAACATCATATTGATTTGACAATAAGATGTCATCCTTTTGGAAATGGGTGAAATTTTCCTTTGTATGTCACTAGGGGTTTTTTTAATTGATGATTCACATGGTGTACTCATGGGAGCCTCCATAACATTTGATATCATAACACTTGGTAAATTTAGGAGCAAGGGTGTGCTCTTTTTTTTTTCTCCAAAAGATATATGTTTGGAATCCCTAGAGTACAAGTCCCTTTAGGCATGTCTTGTTGTTGCATTATGTGATTGAGATCAAGTATTAACATCCTTTTAGGATATTTAGGAAGATTCTCATTTCCATTTATTGGTGGTGGTTCGTCAAACAAGGGATTGATGTTGATGTGTTCAAATGTTCTTTGGAGGATTTCATTGGTTGATTCTTGATGGGACCTTATAGGTGTCATCATTGTGTTTGAAAACTCCAAAGGTTTTTTTTCCCTTATCTAATTACAAATTGATCATGGGTTGTATTTTTTCAAGTGTTGGGTTGGTTTGATGTTTGGACTTAGGCCTCTCCAAGTTTGGGTTGAATTTGAGAATTTACTGGGCTGTCAAAAGTTTAAATTTCTTTCAGAAGGTTTTGTCTTAACATGCCCTAGCCATTTCTTCATCATTGATGTTGTAATCAATGTCAAAATCATCACTTAGGTGTATACCAGCTTTTTGTGTGTTTGATATGTTAGGGTTGAAGGTACTTGTGTTGGGTTTGCTAAATTCAAAGGAGTACATTTGTTCATCCCTAGGTAGGGTTGGTACACTTCCACCTCCAAGTGGTATCGGTACAAATATGGGTCCATAGTTAGAACTCCATTGAACCATTCCATGTGTAGGAGAAGTGTTTGAAAGAAACATCATAGTAGGTGTGTTGTTTAAGGTTTATTGTGTCATCCCTTGATTATTGTGATCTTGTAGATACATGCTTAAGGGGTCCACAAGTAAGGGTTGTGATTCTTCAATTTGGTCTTCATCAAATGTTTGTTGGGTTTTCTTACTCTTATTTGGTCTTAGATGAGGTTTTGGTTGCATTTATACCACAGAAAATATGGATTGATATAATTCTTTGGGTCTTTGAGCTGATTATGTCCTTGTAAGTGTCAGCATGATACCTAAGGATGCAAATGTAATGGAGGAAAACATAAATGGACTCGCTGCCTCCCAAGTGTGCACCTAAACTACCAACTATGCTCAAAAATTACCAAGTCACCCTTGGTGCACTTGGGGCCCTAAAGTTAAGTAGTTGTCAATTAGAAGGTATCCAATTGGTAAAAAGAGTTTTGAGGTGACTAAAATGAAGAAAGTGAATTATTTGAGTGATTTTGAGTGTTTTCTAGAGTTTAAGGATGCAATGCAAGCTATGGAAGTGTAGATTAGGGTTATAGAACCTATATGAAATCCCTAGTTACCAAGTGTGCTCTAAAACTACCAATTGTGCACTAAAACTACCAAATGTGCACCTAAAGTGTGCAATTGGTAAATAAAGGGTGTAGTTGGTAAAATAGGGCAAAACTTGGAAATTTGGAAATGGGTATGCATGATATGAGTAGTTTTTGAATTTTTAAGAGTTTAGGGATGTTATGAAATGTGAGGAAGTGACAAATGAAATAGTTTTTTGATATGCAAGGTGCAAATGTCCTAGGAAAACTATGCAAATGCAAATGTAAAGTGGAATTTTGGATTTGGACTAAAGGGGATGAACATGACTTTATGGTATGCAAAATGATGATTAGGGCTAGATTTTGGACTTGGGAATGATGTTGTAAGTTGATGTATGCAAGGTGAACTATGCAAGGTATGGTGTGCTAATGTTGATAATGACATCTGGGATATGCAAAATAAGGATAAGTAATCAAGGAGACAAGTTAGTCGATAGACAAGTTGATAGGGTTTGATGGTGGAAATGGTGCTAGGGCTTTGAGAAATGCAAGATGAAGGTGATATACCACTAGGGTGATTCAAAATGATGTTTAGGGAGACTATGGATATGATAATTCTATGACAAGGGTGCATGAGAAGGTCTTGAACTTAGGTGAAATCTTTGACAAAGATATAGTTTGACCAAAGAAAATGATGAAAGAAAATGACAAAATGACCATGTTCAAGATCCATTATCCAATGACACAATGAGATACTCTAGGGTTCGTACTTTTGTTCAGATTTTTGACTAAATTCAAAGGTTTTGAGTTCATAATGATATTTAAGGGGATCAAAATTATGGTTATGCTAATTGGATATGCAATATGCAAAGGCCATATGATTCGAAATGAATTTTTGGGTGCAAGATATTTTTTTGGGTCATATGCAGAATGAGGACCTATAGAGGCTTTTAGATGTAGTTTTAGGGTCCCATAATGCATTTTGGAGGCCCAAAATGGTCATGTAGGTACCTAGGTGTGCTCTAATAGTACCAAGTGCACTCTAACAACACCAACTATTCCTATGGTGCACTTGGGGCTAGTTTGTGTGTAGTTGGTAGTTTCATGGCACAATTGGGAGGCTATGTTGAATCTTTGTTGATTCTAATTTGGGTTGTTGCTAAGTTCCTATGCCAGAGAGATAGGGTGCTAGGGATGATGTTATGATTGGATAGAAGATGAAAAATGAACGTTATGATGTAAGGAATGAAGCCCTAAGTGAAGGAAATGATGGCTAGGACATGTAGAATGTAGATCAAGATATGTTAAGATAGATGGGCCTATCCAAGTACCTAAGAACACTTCTAAAGTCTCAAAATGCTATCTGGATGTCCAAAATGGGTTCTTAGACTACTAAGTGCACTCAAATAGTACCAACTATGTCCATGGTGTAGTTGGGGCCAATTAGAGTGTAGTTGGTAGTTTTAGAGTGTAGTTAGTAAACTGGGCTGAAATTAGGGTGATTTTGGGTGCAGAGGTTTCCAGACAAAGAGCCAAAGGGTAGAGGACAATGCTAAGACCAAGATGAACGTGCATAATTATGGTAAGGACACCTAAAATGATGGTTAAATTATGCAAGATGAAGGTTGGGTAATGCAAAAATGCAAATGGGAGATGCAAGATATAGATTTTGAGGTTGAAATGCAAAGACTAAGGGATGCAAAGTGAAGCCTAAGGAATACACTATGAATGATGAGAGATGTAAAATGAGGACTAATAAGATGCAATATGAGACCTAAAGGATACAAGTATGAAGCTCAAAATATGGTGAATGCAAGTGGATGCTATGCAAAGATGAAATATATGTTATGCCAAGCATGTCTAAGGTTACAACTTGTCATAATTTCCAAGTCTTGAATGTTTTGGACCAAAGTTTTCAAAGTTTTGACAAGAGGTGTGATGTTTCGACAATGTGTAATGTTTTGACAAGGTTTTAATAATATCCAAGGTGTAAATTTTCAAGTTGGCTTTTATCTTGATTAATGTTTTACACACACAGAAGACACAATAAAACAAGAATAGTTGTTGTTAAAGTGAAAAGACACACCACAACCTAGGCTTTAAGACTGTATCCACTAAATTCCAACTTGAACTAAAGTTTATCCACACTTATCCAAAGTGGACAACTTAGAATCTTGGCACCATAAGCTCCCCCTTATAGTGTACTCACTTCTTGGGGCTACCAAGATCCCCTTACCAAGGGGCATGACTTCCCAAGGGACTATTGTCTCTATTAAGGCCCACAAGAATGTGGGATGTCTTCATGGGCATGTGTGACCCCCTGACCCAGTGGATAGAAAAAAATTTGGCCTCTAAAACAAGGTATTTAGTATAGGCAATCCATTCATCAAGTGAATGATAAACTTCCTAAGAAGGTCTCCCAGCCCCAAGAACTAGGGTTTGATAAACCACAATGATAATGGAGGAGAGCTATCATGCAGCAACATTGCAGACATGACACTAAGCGTATCAATTTTTATATAGTGTCTAGAACATTGACCTAACTTTAGCCTATTACCACTTCAAAGTCATGCCCTGGCACCCAATATTGGGTATCTTGGTCCAAGGTAGGCTTCTCTATAGAAGTCATATGGATTTCTCTTACACCCAAGATCCATAAATGGCAAGGGGAGAGGATATGTCCATGTAACTTCTAGGGTTCTAACAATGCATAGACACCAAGTAGAATAGAAAGTTCATTTTAGTGCACCAAATAAAGTGTTATCAAATCTAGGAAATCTACACATGTAGTTTAGACAAACACATAGGGTCTTTGACAATGTCCTACAAACAAGAATTAGTAGTTTGTGATAATTATCTCTTCATCCAATAGTCACCACATGCTACAAATAGATTATCGGTAATAGAAAAACATCTAATCTAGGTCCTAGAAGGAAACAAAAATCTTAGATGCAGATTTTCTGTCAAATATGTCCTTTCTATGAACCAACTAAGCTCTGACAGAGCATATTGTGCCCCAAAAGGCTAGTATGACTCAAGATTCCCCCAAGTGCACTCAAAAAGTCCTAACTATTCCCCTAGTGCACTAGGGGCTAGTTTGAGTATAGTTGGTAGATTTGGTATGTAGTTGGGAGACTAGGTGTAGACTATGGGGAAATGGTGCCTAAACAAGACCCAAAAACTAACATTTTGAACTCTACCTGACCGAGTGTGCCCAGATAGTGTAGACTATGCCCATGATGCACTTGGGTCCTAGAAGGGTACATTTGGTTATTTCTAAGTGTAGTTGGTAATATTTGAACAACATATGGGGGTTATGGTGACTCCTAGGCCTCTACAACTACCTCCTAGAGGTCCCAAGTGTGCCTTGATAGAGCAAAGTGCACCCTAGGATAGCAAGCTAATAGAATACATAAATGAGAGCATATGATCATGTTATTAGGCCCCCTAATTAATCTAGATGTGATAAGGAATAGAAGATGGCCATTATACCCTTCTAAGTAAGCTCCTTTCTTGCACCTACAAGCACAAAAAACAAGAAACATAAGTTAATTAAGCATGATCTTCACGTCAAGTTCACCAATTGTAGGACCAAAAAATGGGCTAATATCTAACATACTATGAGCAAATCACAAACTCAATAAACATACATTAATATCCTCTAGTCTACCATGAAAGCCAAATAAACAAAGGAAGCAACATAAAGTTAAAAACCCCCTCTTTCATTTGTAACTCCCATGTCCTCCTTTCTTCTCCATATGATATAGCTCCAATTTCCTATAACACACACAATTACAAAGCAAAATCCTATGATAATGATAATGATATGATAATACTAGAAGAAGTGATTTAAGCTTGAGAGACCAAAGACCAAGGGACTTGAAGGACTTGAAGGCACCAAAAATGAGAGGAAGAATGCTCAATTTATAATCAACACACAAGATGAGAGAATTGGACTTGTCACCTTGGATATGTGACTTGGAAATAGATTCCTTTAAGAATCCATGACAAATATGAAACAAAATGCCATATGTAGGATTGTATGATGCTTGGAAGTCAAACATGGCTAAAAATGGAAGAAGATCTATGATGCATCATGTGACACCTCAAACTCACTTAAAGCCAAGAATCTATGACAATGGAAGCAAAATATAGATTGCATAAGAGATGGATTATGACATATCTTAGCCAAGTGTAAATGGAGAATCCATGATGTGTCATGCCCATGTGTCATGATGATATCAAGATTGTGTCAATATTATGTGGACTATCTGAATTAAAAATCCATATATCCACAAAAACAAAATTTGGAATTTGGAAATTAATGGTGGAAAATATGACTTAGGAAATTGAGAATTTCCATGGCTTGTGAATGATGAATCAATTAATTAATAAAATTAATTAATTAAGGATTTTAGTTAGGAAGAATGAATAGTGAAATGTCATAGGATTAAATTATGGGTTACTTATTCCTATAGTGAAAATTAGTACATGATTGGCCAATTTGATTCAATAAGTACAACAGTATCCTTTTGATGAAGATGTGGATGATAATGTAGATTGACTAGGATGATGACATGTAGACCAAAGCCATGGTCAAATTTATTGATTGATTAGAATTGATATCATGCCAAGGACACATGACATGAATTAAGGACATGTAACATTTAACTGATATCGTAAATGCTACAGGACCAAGATTGATTGATATGGTTGATCATAATAACATTAATGGAAGTCATCAATGTTATTACAATAGTTTGATGATGTCATGATCTAACACTAAGGGACTCGACAATGTTAATTATCAGATGATGTGAATGACAATTTGACCTAGCACTGAGAGCCATGATAGTACTAAGGTTAGATTGATAGGTTTGATAGACTGATAGGTTTTTGAGGCACTAAAAGCCACAATAATGCCTAGGACTTGACAAATGATGATATATTTTGGAATTTTGGCATGTTTCAAGTTGATTATAGTTTATTTTGGGTGATTTAGGTTGATTTGGGGTGATTTTGAGTTGATTTGATATGATTATGAGTTGAGTTGATGTATTTTTGAAAGAGGATACAAATGATGAAGAGTATTGTTTAGATAAAATCAAATGATGATCAAGTGGGCCAAAAGATCAAAATTAGTAAATTAGAAAATGGGATGAGATAGTATGAAGAAGTGATAAAACAATAGATAGAAACCATCTTTGAGTGTCTACATAGTCATGTGATGTGAGCAGCCATTATCAATTATCCATCTATCACTTTTACTCACATATGAAATTAATGTAGTTTTCTCATCTTCATCAGAATCTTCTTTTATAGCAACATAGAAAACTTATTCAGCATTACTATCAAACTCATTATTAGTTTCTTCTTCATCAATATAACAAGATTTCTTACCTTTATCATTTTAGTCTTTTTTTCTTCTATTATCTTTGTCATCTCTTTTGCATTTATAGTTGCTTTCCTTCATTTCATCTTTGTCTTCTCTATCAAGACATCTTGCATAAATATGACCAAACTTTTTACATGAAAAGCATATTATAGGAAGTTTCTATTTGAATACCCCTTTGTCTCTTGGAATTCTTCTAGCCATTAATACTTCAATCTCATGAAGATCATCATCAAAGATATCACTATCATTATTCACACACTTTCCTTTTCATTTCTTATTAAGAACCAATTGAGATTTGAAAGTAGATTCAATAGTAGTAGGAGTATAATTATCAAAGTTTGACAATTCAAAATAATTAAGTCTACCAATTAATCCTTCCAAAGTTAGATTTTTACAAGGGGTACATCTCAATTCTTGTATTGCAGAGACTCTAATGGCATATATAGGAAGTAAGGTTCTCAGTACCTTTCTAATCATAGTTTCATCATCATTTTCCATTAGATCCTCTTATAGCATTTACCACCTCTTTGACTCATCCATAGTATTGAGAAATGGTTTCACCTTCTATCATTCTCATCTCATCAAATTTTCCTTTCAAGCAATCTGATTTTTCTCTCGAAACATTTGTGTTTCCTCCATAGATAGTCTATAGTGTATCCCATCTTTTTTGGCAATAGTGCACTCCTTTATGTCATCAAACTCAGTATAGCTTTGGGCTGATGCAATCTCCAATATTGTCTAATTACATTCTTGCTTCTCTTTTATCTATTGAGTTTTTAAAGATCTTGATATCTCTACATATGTATTTCAACATAGTGTATTTCTTCTTCTCCAATTCTTTCCAAGTACAACTTCATCAAACTCTACCATGTAGTGTAGTTCTCATTGTTCAACCTTGGTACCTCCTTTTTGTACATCTTGATATTTAGCTTCAAGTACCTTCAAACCCTTTTTGCAAGCACCAACACTCTAATACCAATTGTCAAAATGATTTAGAATAATTGAGAGGAGGGAGGGTGAATCAGTTATCCTCAAGTCTAGATGTACCAATTCAAATTTTAATCACTTTAAATACTTTAGATCTAACCATTAAGTAGTTCAGTCTCTATACCAAATAATCAACAACATAAAACTTATAGTCCATTATCCTAGTAGTAACAAACTTTTCATAATGTAAAACATTAACAATAAAACATCTCAAATAACATCCACACAAGTATGACACCAGGATTTAACATGGAAATCCAATTTTGGAAAAACACTAGTAACATGCTACCAATTTTTCACTCTTCTAAAGTGATCTCTATGAGGAGCCAACCTTGTTAAAGGTTAAAAACACACTTGTAAATGTGACCTTGCTAAATTATTTAATCACCCTATTAGGAGTGACTTGGTAGAAGGCTTTAAAATATTCTATTAGAATGTCACCTTCATTAAAGGATTTCAATATTGATACAACAGTTGTACACTATATTTTGTGTAACACTCTAAACCTTTCTATCCAAGATATTCCATGATATTGGAATGCTTAGATGCTAGCTTAGAGCTCCCTATCCATGAAGTGCAAGAAGTTAGGATTTGAATATGCAAGCTCTCAACTAAGTCTTAGAAATGTGCTTCTTGTTAGTAAACCATGCAATGGGAGGTTCTTTTAGAGACAAGATGCAAGAGTGAAAATGTCGACCAAATATGCCTCAATGATGCAATGTAAGATGAAAACTAAGCTAAGATAAGAATGCAAAGTGCAACTACTCTAAGCATGGATGAGAGTATTACAAACCAATTATTAAGCTATGTGAGATAGAATTATTGAAAAATGGAAACTAGACTAGCATGCAAATATGAATCTAAACTAAAATGCTATGGTATGAAGGAATGAAGACAAGAAAATGAAGTTCTCCACAAAGCTCCAAGAAACTTCTAAGAAAACTTGCGGCATAAAAATATTCAAGAGTGTGTTTTCATATGAGGAGAGAGCCCTCTTTTTAAAGAAAATTGGATGGTCAAGATCAAAAGACAAGCAATGGCTAATCAAGGGTGGAGAATAATCCTTACCTAATTTTTGACATTAAAATGTCCTTAATCAAAATAAAAGGCTCCACTCATAGAAAATTATGCATTTTTGTAGAAAATAATTTTGTTTTGTCAAAATGGGAGGCTCTCAACACATGGAAAATTACACCTTTATGTGTAGACAAAAATATTATCAAAATGGGAGGCTCTTGTTGGGTGAAATTGTGGTACAAATATTAAGGATAAACGATAAGATTAAGAGCTAGTTCATCTCACATTTAAATATCAATCTGGGGTCATAAACTCGTGAAAGGTATAGTGGCTATATGCTCAAGGGATGAAGATAGCATGCCAAGTGGGGATGGATGCAATTAAGAACATGTGGAAGGAAACCTACAACAAACCAAAACAAAACTGGTGATAGGAGCTAAGCTGAAACTTACAATAAATCAAAACATAACAGGCAACAAGAACTATCACTTCCTGCAACAGGAATTAAACATTTAAATCTAAAATAAAACAATTCTAAAAATTAGAAAGCATGGTAACATGTAAAATTTAATCTAGAATTTAACATTGCATAAAATAAATAAAAAACCATAGAAATCTAAATTCACACTTATATCTTAAACAATACATGAATCAATAATCAATTACAATAACATGAATTAAAACAAGTAAGCTAATATAAGAATTTTATATAAGAAATCAAATCAAAACATATATAAAATAAAACACACTCTAATCTAAAACAAATCACCAATCATTCTGAGAAGTGGATCCTGCCTCCTTAGTATGCCTGGTGATGGAAATAAATGATCCTCTATGCTCCTTCAATCAAAACAATGATATTTTATTCATCCATATATAACAAAGAATTTACATAGAATTCTGCTATAGAAGATCTGTGTGCAGAAGTGTTTTTTTTTTATATATATAAATCTGCTATAAATCTACTCTCCTCCCCCTAAGCCGATATTACAAACTTATTTATAAACCATGGCTACAACTAATATCTAAAACTAATATCTAAAATAGTGTAAAACAAAATAACTTATTTTGGCCTATGGCCAACAAACTACTGGTGTACATGTAATCTTGGCCGCAACAATACACTAGAAAATGCCACCTTGAGAAAACCCCTTCTATCCTTCCTTTCCTTCCATTTCTGAAGATTTTTTCGTGTAGAAACTTAATTGGGCCCATTCTGGACAAAACCCATGTCTTGGATTTTCCAAATTCATCCTCATTTGCTCACAAATTGAATTGCAAAACATACTGTTGTAAAGTGAAAACATATTAAAAATGGCTCAAACTGATTTTGATTTTTTCCAAACAACAGGCACATACATCATAGGCTCTCCTTAATTAGCTCTTTCAACTTCAATGTGACAGCAATAAAAATTGATTGATAGATATACTTGTTGAAAACTATATTCTCCAAGGCATCAAATAACAATGTTTACCAATAAAGACAATCAATAATTATTTTCCATATTTTAATCCTAAAACTATATTAAATATGTCTTATATATTGAATCATATGCAACGTAAAAATGGTGAAATAATATGGAAATGGAATGTAGAAATGGTTAGGAAGGTGTATAAAAGGGTATAAAAGTTGATATAGAATAGGACATAATTGGGTCTCATCATTCCCCCCAACTTAACATATTGCATGTCCCCGTGCAATCTTTTAATTTTTAGAGGGAACCTTGAATTTATAGAATTTGTCTTCTTTAATTTTAACTTTTATAGCTCATGTTTATTTCACTGCACTTTCCATTTTGCATCTTTGATTTTAACATTCATATCTCCAACATTATATTTTCAATTTTCATAGCATTATATTTATCAAATGCTAGATGTATAGGAGGTCTTCTGCAAATTTTCTTAAGACTCTTGAGCTTGGTTAGAATTGGTGAAATGGTAGGCAATGCAAATGATTAGCAAAGGAAAATAATAGGGGTCATACATGATGGGTGAAAAATATGAAGTAGGAAATGATATGTTTCAAGATGGGATAAACAAGGATAAAGGATAATGAATGAAAATATATGTAATAAACATGGTATACCTCCCCCCAACTAGAATGGTTGACCATCCATAGGAAACAAGAAGAGGAAAGGTAGGTATGTTGCATATATGATCAATATAATAAGAAATATTAATAAAGTTAGGAAATAAAAAAATGAAAAATAAAATTGATTATATTACCAACATGCACGTCCATGGATGCCAAGGTCCAAAGGTAAAGGATTGTAGCAACTGTGAAGTACGAACAAGTAACCAAGAACTCTGCCAAGAGAAATAGCACGACAAAAGATCACCATATGAATGAAGGCACTAGAGAGTAACCCATTAGGAGGAACCAAGATTATGACTAAGACTGCAACTCTAGTAGCCATTGTCATCTGATGGAAGCATTATAGATCACACTGAAGGCAGTTGAATCCATTATTCATAGCACCTCAACTGAATGTATAGCACATACTATAGGTGATCAAAGATTTGAGGATCACACTGAGCTACAAGAGTAAGTGATAGGAGGTGCCAAGAATGAAAGAACCACTGAAGCCAATGAGTGTTCCTAAAAAGAATGATTAGTAGAAAAATCAAGAACACCAATTATTGCATTTTCTTTTGTCATTTTTTTTTTCTTTTTCCTTTTTTTTCATTTTTTCAATTTTTGATAACGAAAAGTGACCGTTGGCAAGCCAATTTTCAATCACTCATCGCTTAATAGTGTTGTAAAAACATTTTTCACCACTAAGAGTTTATTTTGCAATTAATATCTGCTAGAAACTAGTTTTCAGATATTAACTGGCCAACAATGCCCGAAGGTTTTCATTGTTGGATCTTTTATTGCCTTTTTTTTTTCTCTTCATTTTTTTCATTTTTTTTTTCAATAACTGCATATAATGACCAAAGAACAAGAAATTGTGATATGGATGATGGAAAATGATACCATCCAAAACTTAAGTTTTGTCCATGACCAGGCAAAAGGCTCTGTTGAATCTTGATTGCATAATGAACTAGGAATGATGACTACGAATAATCTCCACAAACTTGAGAATACTAAAGCACTTCACAGATCAACCTTGATCCATGTATCTCACAACAATGAATCTGAAATCTTCTTGGATAACTTTGGAACACACTAGCACACTAAGGTAAGAGGATCACCCATAGTGATGGTGCTACTCACATTTCTCTATGATATTATAGGATGACATCACATGAAGATATGAAACCCTATTCTTCTGAAGTTTGTGAAATATCCATTGTAGAAAAATGTAAATTTGTGAGTGACACACCTTCATTACCAAAGAGAGGAGTATGGAGTGAAATACCAATGATAGTGTCCAATGTGTCCATAAAACTTCAAAGAGGAGGAGACACAACTCGAGGAAGGATTGTCATGATCTGCAATGTCTTCAAAGTTTTTCTAGATGTGTAGCTCAAAATGAATCATGAATCTTATAGACCAAGTTGCACATTTTCCTCCATGTGATAAATCATCAAAGAAAATAAATTTTATCTCAAGGTGAGGAACACCTTATACCACAATCTTCTTGTGATCTCCAATAGTAAAGCACAAGTATAACTGAGATGCACCAGATAGTGAGCAAGCCCACACAATGTTAACAAAGCCAACATAGTGTGTTATGAAATTCTTGTGTAGAAAAGCATCATCAACTGGTAATGGTACTAAGATCATGTCACCACAACAAGAGACCTATAACCATATTCTCAAAAGCAAGCATATCAAGTATAGTAAAGTAATTTTTATCTAGTTAATAACCCTACCATTAAGTGAGTAATGCATTTTCACTAATGATAGGTAGAGTTATTAACATGAATAGATAGTTGAGAGAATGGATAAAATCCTGTGTTCATATAATAGAAATGCTAATTAACACTATAACACATGCCTTGAATAGTTGAGATGTCACATGTTGAGGACCAACAAAACAATCAATGAAGCTTGATTGAAAATCATCCAAGAATCACAAAGTTGGAGGGACTCCCTCCAACTTCATTCTACAAGGTCATAAGAACATCAAGAAAATTTTAAGCAAGAAAATTTAAGAATATCTTTGAGTTTTAGTATTTATATGGATTCCTTCTTGATGTCTCATGAGCATTCAAACCATCCAAAGAATCAAGAAAGTGATTCAATGCCTATTATTTATGAATAATCATCTTAAGATACAACAACCAAGAATGAGAAATATATAAATATTAATACCTTGGTTCTTGTTAAATGAATGAATCATCCATAGCGTATTTAGTCATCGCAGGATAATGAAAAGAATTAACAATGAAGAATAATGAACATCCATTTGTAACACATGTTATTTGGTCATTAATGCATTCAAATCCTTCAAGTTTTGTTTAATCAGCTGGACCCAAATCAATAAGTGTGTGAGGAATACGCATTTTTATCATAGGCCTCCCAAGATCTAGGTATTTGAATATTAAAACATTTTTAGAGAATAGATCTTGTAAGTTATCATTTATCATCGCACACAACTCTAGAATGATTATTAAAGCAACTTGTAGTGCATGATTAATTCCAACACACATACATATCTTTTCAAATGATAAAATCAAAAGGCGTAATTTCTTTGTGTGTAAAATATCTCAAAATTTTGTGATTCAAGAAATAGATAAGAAGAACTAAATCGATGGTTTTTGAATTGATCAATATGTTCTTTTAATTCTTCTATACAAAAATCACATCTTTTAGTCACATCATCATTTTCATGCACATGAAGAGAATTTAAAAGGATAATTAAAATGTCATCAGCATATGTTATTTGATCCACCTTATTATGTAATTTTTCACGAGGAACTATAATTTCCATTGGTGGATATGTTGGAGTGGATGGTGGGTGAAATGAATGGAATAAAGATAATGGAAAAGTTTGTATTGGATATAGAGTAGGTGGGTGTGAGTAGGATGGGAATAATGGAGATGCTAAGGATGGAATAGTGGTTTTTGTGAGCATCTATTTTCATATTCACCATATATACTAGGTGGAGAAGCATGTTTTGAAGAGACATGTTGACTTTGCAATGCAATAGAGTGATGATACATGTTAACATTATTATGCATACCTTGATCGTCTTGATTTGTTGTTTGAAATGGTTCAACTGTTACAAGGAATACTTTCCCTCCGTCACCCTTATCATGGTGAGGCTCACAAATAGATTGTACTTTATTTACCATGTTTCCTTTGTTGTTGGGGCAGGTGCATTCATCACACTTCCTGTAACAAATAGAACAACAAATTGTCAAATCATCATTCTTAAAATCCCATTGTCCTAAAAATTCATCAATTATTTTCTCTTGTTCAGATATAGAAATAACATTTGTACATACCTATGACAATGGAAGATCAAGATCATTTAAGTTACATTCATTAGGTAATAAACGGATAAAAACATCACCTTTGGTTGATGCAATTCCTTCACCAATTCTTGTTTTCAAATTTGATGTTGGACTACCTTGAAAATGCATCATTTTAAACATTTTTTTTCAAAATTTCCTTTTTTATCAATTACTCACAACAATAAATTATAACATAAATAATAGATCTAACTTCTAAACCCTATTTGCAATGTAAAAAAAACAATGCACCTAAATGATTTACTACAATGCAAACCTATGGTACTGGACTAACCAAGGTCGACACTTGATCAGACACTCCCAAAGGCACACTATTCCTAACTTGGCTTACTATGATTTCACACCTTTAATACCTTTCCTCGGCAATGGCGTCAAAATGTTGGGTGAAACTGTGGTACAAATATTAAGGATAAACGATAAGATTAAGAGCCAGTTCATCTCATATTTAAATATCAATCTGGGGTCATAAACTCATGAAAGTTATAGTGGCTATATGCTCAAGGGATGAAGATAGCATGCCAAGTGGGGATGGATGCAACTAAGAACATGTGGAAGGAAACCTACAACAAACCAAAACAAAACTGGCGATAGGAGCTAAGCTGAAACCTACAATAAATCAAAACATAACTGGCGACAGGAACTGTCACTTCCTGCGACAGGAATTAAACATTTAAATCTAAAATAAAACAATTCTAAAAACTAGAAAGCATGACAACAAGTAAAATTTAATCTATAATTTAACATTGGAGAAAATAAATAAGAAACCACAAAAATCTAAATTCACACTTATATCTTAAACAATACATGAATCAATAATCAATTACAATAACATGAATTAAAACAAGTATGCTAATATAAGAATTTTATATAAGAAATCAAATCAAAACATATATAAAATAAAAGACACTCTAATCTAAAACAAATCACCAGTCATTTTGAGAAGTGGATCCTGCCTCCTCAGTATGCTTGGTGATGGAAATAAATGATCCTCTATGCTCCTTCAATCAAAACAATGATATTTTATTCATCCATATATAACAAAGAATTTACATAGAATTCTGCTACAGAAGATCTGTGTGCAGAAGTGTTTTTTTTTATATATAAATCTGCTCTCCTCCCCCTGAGTTGATATTCCAAACTTATTTATAAACCATGGCTACAACTAATATCTAAAATAGTGTAAAACAAAATAACTTATTTTGGCCTATGGCCAACAAAATACTAGTGTACATGTAATCTTGGCCGCAATAATACATTAGAAAATGCTGCCTTGAGAAAACCCCTTCTATCTTTCCTTTCCTTTTGTTTCTGAAGATTTTTTCGTATGGAAACTTAATTGGGCCCATTCTGGACAAAACCCATGTCTTGGATTTTCCAGATTCATCCTCATTTGCTCACAAATTGAAATGCAAAACTTGCTGTTGTAAAGTGGACACATATTAAAAATGGCTCAAACTAATTTTGATTTTTTCCAAACAACTAGCACATACATTATAGGCTCTCCTTAATTAGCTCTTTCAACTTGAATGTGATAGCAATAACAATTGATTGATAGATATACTTGTTGCAAACTATATTCTCCAAGGCATCAAATAACAATGTTTACTAATAAAGACAATCAATAATTATTTTTCATATTTTAATCCTAAAACTATATTAAATATGTCTTATATATTGAATCATATGCAACATAAAAATGGTGAAATAATATGGAAATGGAATGTAGAAATGGTTAGGAAGGTTTATGAAAGGGTATAAAAGGTGATATAGAATAGGACATAATTGGGTCTCATCAGCTCTCAACACATAGAAAATTACACCTTCATGTGTAGACAAAAATATTGTCAAAATAGGAGGCTCTACACATGAAAAATTACACCTTCATGTGTAGACAAATAGAAGGCTCATTTGAAGACAAAAATGCATTTCTTTTATTTATCAAATAAGAAATGTGTGGATGGATTTTTGAGAATTATATTTGAATTAAAAGGGAGCAAATTATTTTAATCAAATATGTGCTTAGAATATGATGGTTAAACTATAGGTTAAAATCAAATAAATTGATTTTACCTTATTTTTGAAAGTTTGTGATCAAACACTTGGTAACATTAGCAAGAAATGCTAGAAGGGGGTTTATGGTCTAGGTAACCATTTTAAGGTGATTACATTTGCCCCTCCTTGACTAATGTGTGATCGTTGTGAGAACACATGTGGTCAAAGAATAGAAGAAGCTTAAAATTATTCATCTAATATGTGATCAATATGGGAACACATCAAATGAAGAAGCCACGATAGCAAATAGACAGATAGTTCTAACTTCAATGAATGAAGCCATTCTCTAACTAATATGTGATCAATTTGGAAACACATGCAATCAAAGAATAAAGAGACTATAATAGCAATGGATGTAGCAAGCATTCAGTGATCAAGCTAATAGCGATAGTCTAGAATACTAGTAGATAGATCAAGAGCAAATGGAGATGGTCAAGCATATGCCCCTGCAAAAGAAAATGTATTCAAGCATAGCAATGATACATTATGTTTGCCCCCTCAAGATCGAAATGGAAATGATAGAGAGGAAGTGTAGAAACTAGCAAGATATGAGCAGATTTAGATATATCAAAGTCCATAATGGTAGATAGGTGATTAGAACCAAAGGTTGACCATAAAGAAGTGATGGAATGCCCCAATTTGATAAGAAGTGACCATGAATGATAAAATATGAAAATGAGGTCAAATCAATTGAAAAGAATAATGTAGAGGTGAAAGTTGTGAATTTGAAGTAGACATGAAGCATGGTAATGGTGAAGATATGGAGTAATGAAGATGCCCCAGTAGAGATTCAAGGACTAGACCTCCAAAAGTAAGCTAACTGCGGAGAAGAAGGTAGAATGTGAAAATGTGATTTTGACCCAAAAGATAAACTCAAATTTTGATTTTGATCTTGATAATGTATCCAAGATGTCCAAGTTAGCTAGGGTCAAAAATAAGAAGAGATACAAAAGGGTAGATAGATGTGATGATAGTGTTAACCCTTTTGATCATAGAATATCAAAGAGGAAAAGTGAAAGATCAAGAGGGTGAAAAGACATGATCAAGGAGAAAGCAAAAGATGAGATGAAAGCAGTTAGCTGAGATGTCTAAAAAAAAAAGATAAAGAGAGAGCTCTCCCCATATGTAGGAATGCAAGGCTATGAAAAACTAATATGCAGTTTGGTTTACTAGTAAGCAACACAAAACATTTAGACTCTAATTTCATCATCAAGCATTTATAAGATCATATAATCATCACTAGCATGAGCTATGAAGATATGAATATGACCTTACCAAATGTCAGAATGAGGTGTAAGAATTAAGGCATAAGAAGCCAGAATGACCAGAACACCTATCCCTTTTAATTTAGCAAGGCAACATAAGCATCAAAGCATAAAAGCTAGGATGACCAGAATGTTTCTTGTAGACAAGCACACTAGACACGCGAGAGATCCTTCTCATGCTAAGTAATCAGGAAGTTTTATGTCTGTAATGACCCTTACATTCATAACCTGAGACAGAAGTTTATGGAGGATACTCGTAGTGACCCATACATTCACTAAGAGGACGAGTATCAATATGTACTATAGCATAAAAATTCACTCAAATAGACAAGGAGAAGAACCAACCTCACTAAAGTGTCCATAAAAAATGAGTCAAGGTATACACGGCCATTCAACACAAGATAGAGGCTCTTATAGTAGACACCCCTTTTATATGGATTCTTTAGATCATTGGAACTAAATCATCAAAAAAAAAAAAGATCATGTCCCACAGTCCCTCCTCTAGTTTTGAACATCATCGAGTAGCAAGAGACATGGGACTGAATAAAAGAAAACATCACATAGTCTTTGTTTATCACATAATAACATGTGATAGTTTGTAACAACGGGCATTTTTTTCTTATCCTATTGAATAAAGCAAAAGTGGGAGTCAGTTTGGACCATTAAAGGATAGTGGAAATCGAAAAATCATGTCATATCATGCAAATTTTAGTATCCAATGAACAAATCAAGTTGAAAAGTGTAGTAACAAAGGATGTATGAGACACCTGTCCATGACTACCCAAGTTAATATTGACAAATCAATAGACAACTTCACCTACTCCCATTATTACTTTGACACATTGCAACGACAGGATGAATAAAATGACATGTAGAGATAACAATGTATGTTGAAGTTTTTCTATAAATAAGCAACTACGTTGATTGAACCAATTCGCAAGTCTACAAGATTTTCAATAGTTGTGAGAAATTGGAGTGAAGTAAAAGAAGCTTGTGAATTATTATAGTCATGGCTAGTGAGCAAGATAAAGTGCACCAAGAATCAAAGATGGTAGATACTAGAAAGGGGGGATGGATTGATGAGGGAAGTGATAGCTTGGTGGATGGAACAGGGCAAAGGGGACAGAAAAGAGAAAAGCGCAAGCGGTTAGAACCAGGAGGAGCATCGTCACATCAAAGGGTTCATAGATCTGACCCAAAAGTGGTTGGAGCAAGTCAAGTGGAGCTACCAATCTAGGGTCCAATAGAGGACAATGCAAAGGACCCTACCTTGCTTTAATTGTTAGCAGAGATTGCGACGTAGCTCGTGGAGCAAGAGAAACAAGTAGAGGAAACAAGATCACCAAGCTTGGAGAGACTTAGTGAGACTAGGGATGTGCATATTAGTTTCACAGATAGCCAAGCAGAGGAACAACTATCAATGGAGGAGCCTTCCCAAGATATGGAGTAAGGACCAGTGCTAAAGCTCGTTGCATCACTGTGGAAGTAAGAAAAAAGCATCCTCGAGGGTATAATCAACATCCTTGAGGAGAACACAAGTGGTTTTCTCAGGTCTTCATTTTGTCCATTTAGGGAAGTGCAACCTAGCATGGATTTGCCACTAGTTCATGATGTAGCCAAGGTGATGGAAGTGGAGCTAAAGAAAGTGTTGCTGACAGAGATGAAGTGGGTTGATAACATAGAGAAAGATGTTGAGTTCTTCCAAGGTTTTATTTAAAGAGCTCAAGAAGATGCAGCATGAGAGGAAGCGAAGTGAGCGAAAGTAGCGCTGTCAGTAAAATGAGCACGAGCAAAAACTACAAAGACATCTTTGGTAGCAAAGTGGGCAGTGATGGAACAAATTCACAATGAGATGGTGTTGTTACAAGCTCAGGTGGAAGCATTTAGAGAAATGATGGCAAAGGCTAATGCCATAGAATACTAATCACAAGATCAATTAAATTTTTCTAATGCAAGGATTACCCACTTCATGAACTAGATGCATGAAGTAAAGCATGAGAGGGAATCATAGAAGATGACTGTGAATACATATAAGATGGAACAAGACATTGCTCAACAGGCGACGACAGTACCTAGGGTAGAAAAATTGCAAGCGGATATGAATGAAGTGAGGGAGAAGTCAGAGAAGCTAGCATGAGAGGTAGCATATTACATGGGATTATACCATCTGGTTGTCCCTCTAGAGCACAGGAGAGGAATATCCTTCTCAAATAGGATGTTTATTACTCAGATGAATATGTTGTTGAGATGTGGCCATATCCCGATTCTAATGGATACAATCTAGGAAGGTGCAAGACTGATGCCAAGAGCTTCATCATCTAGGACTATACAAACAAGAATACCCCCAACTGAAAACCCAAATGCCCCACCTCCACTAGGAGGACATTGACAAGCATTTTGTTGATGTTGTGACTTTGTGTATCATGTGGGAGGGAGTATTCATTCAAGTAGATTATGGTGATCTCATGTTGTAGGTGGATGTTCTTGTGATTTTATTGAAAAATGTTTTAAATGTTTTGTAATTTATTTATTTTTGATGAATATATGGATGTTTTTGGAATTTTTGAAGAATATGTGAATGTTTTTGGAATTTTTGAAGAATATGTGGATTTTTTTTGGAATTTTTGAAGAATATGTGAATTTTTTGGAATTTTTGAAGAATATGTGAATGTTTTTGAAATTTTTGAAGAATATTGGAAAAGGTAATTTCTATATAAGTGGGAATAATACAATCCGTGGAGTAAGGAAAACCTTTACTGGTATGTGGGAATGTGAATGTCTACAGATTTGCATAACATTGGGAGAGCTGTAGTGTGTAAGGTGTAATTCTATGTATACTAATAGCCCTTACAAACGATTACAAAGCCAACATTGGGATGTTTCTTTAAGTGTGCACCTAGATGAACATTCTCAAGGTCTATAAAAAGGCATTTTGGGGGCCCAAAAGGACACGTGAGCCTTAAGAAAGACAAAATAGGCCCTTGAAAAGGTATTTTGACCCAAAAAAGATGTTTTGGGGGCCTAAAAGGGATGCCTAGGGCCTTGAAAAAGGCAAAATAAGGTCTTGAAAAAGACATTTTGATCCAAAAAGGACGCTTGGGGCCTTGAAAAAGGCAAAACAATGTTTGGAAAAAGACACTTTGATCCAAAAAGGATGCCTGGGGCCTTGAAAAAGGCTAAATAATGTCTTGAAAAAGATGCTTTGATCCAAAAAAGGATGCTTGGGGCCTTGAAAAAGGCAAAATAGGGCCTTGAAAAAGGTGCTTTGACCCTAAAGAGTATTGTGGGGCCTTGAAAAAGGCACTTGGGTCAAAAAAAAGCACTTGATGGGCCTTGAAAAAGGCACTTGGGCCTACAAAGGCACTTGATGGGCCTTGAAAAAGGTGCTAGAGGGGCATGAAAAGGTTCTTTGGGCCTAAAAAGGTGCTAAAGGGGTCCAAAAAGGACACTTGGGCCTTGAAAAAGGTGCTAGAGGGGCTTTAAAAGGTGCTTTGGGCCTTGAAAAAGGCACTTGGGTCAAAAAAAAGCACTTGATGGGCCTTGAAAAAGGCACTTGGGCCTACAAAGGCACTTGATGGGCCTTGAAAAAGGTGCTAGAGGGGCATAAAAAGGTTCTTTGGGCCTAAAAAGGTGCTAAAGGGGTCCAAAAAGGACACTTGGGCCTTGAAAAAGGTGCTAGAGGGGCTTTAAAAGGTGCTTTGGGCCTTAAAATGTGCTAAAGGGGTCCAAAAGGGACACTTGGGCCTTGAAAAGGTGCCAAAGGGGCCTAAAAAGGCACTAGAGGGGGAGTCAAGCTCTTATTCTTATGCCTACTTATTCTGTGCCCCCAACTATATGAGGATGAAAGAGTCTGACAGATATCTAGGCTTTCAAGATAGCATTGATATATTTGTTGAGGGGGGGGGGGACTAATCGTGGCCACTACAACTTAAATAAGACTAATCATGGCCACTACAACTTAAATAAGACTAATGATCCATTGGGAAATGGTGTTTTTGACAAGAGGAAGGAAATGGGGGCACCTATTGCACTATCCGAGTTGTGCCAAATTTTCCAAAGTCTTGCGAAATGTTTCAGGACATTACTATGCTACTTCTTAATTTCAGTGAGGCATGTAGGGTTCAAATATCTAATATCTTGTTGTATAGCCTAATTGGTCTAAAATGAGGCAGGAATTGACAGAAATTTTGGGGTGTCGTTAAATGCTTCAAGCTTTTATGGCGATGTTTGGCAATTATGACCCCCTGTTGAATGTATTGGGCTATTTATGGAATTTTATTTTATTTTGATATTTTTAGATGATTTTTTAATTTTTTTGATAATTTTAGGTAATTTTTGATATTTTTTGGATTTTTTTTTTGCTATTTTTTTGACAATTTTTGAATTTTTTATTTTTATTTTTATTTTTTTGCTTTTTGACTTTTTGCAATTTTTAGGATTTTCTCAGCATCACATATGGAATTTTTTGGGTTTTTTAGAATGAATTAAAGATTGCTAGCTCTTAAGCAAGATCGCATCATTTTCTCCCAATGTCTAGCAAGGTGTAGGACGTGATGGAGCAGCGAGATAGTGGATAAAGAAATATGGATAAGAAAGGAGTATGAAGCGAGTGAAAGCGGTCCTCAAGGACTAACTCCTCAAGAGTACCCAATCTAGGGAAAGATAACCATATAAAGCAGGTTTTTGATAAGCAATGGAAGCAATGAGAAAGATAGCATATAGGATAAGCAGTGAATTCAACAAGCGAGATAGCATATGGCATAAGTAGTGGGAGACAATAAGAGAGATAGCATGAAAGCATGTAGTCCAAAAGAGTAGCCATGTCAAGAGACCTTTGGGAACCATGTTTTAATCATTATAATCAAGACCGAGGGATCAACTATATAGGATGGTGATGGGATAGAGCAATAATAATAAAGCTCAAGATGGAGGCTATGAGTGAATGAGAAAGCACAATAGAGAATCTCATAGATAATATAACCAATATGCAAAGATAGCTCAACATTGCCAAGATCAAAGAGAGAAGAGAGGATAGATGGATGATGGAAGAATTACGCATGATGCCTGTTTACCAGGTTTTCATCATGGTACTTATCCAAGGTACCACAAGAAGTATTTTTCACCATAGGATGAATTTTATTTCTCTTTCTTTTGCTACCAAGGTGCCACAAGAAGTGGTTTTCACCAAAGCACATTTTCTCACTTTTTTTTTTGAATTTTTATCTTCTTGTTTTTTTTTGTTTTTTTAGAAAGAAGACAAGTTTTTAAGATAATGCTCCTTGAAAGGATAATCCATGATATGCCAAGGATTCAAAATGATATTCTTAAATATGTTGATAGGGAAATGAAGATGGAAGAGAAAAATGGAGGATAAGGTTTTATACAAAGCAAGTGAGGTTGGAAGATAGGAGGAATAAGAAAATGAGGAAAAAGGATAGAAGGTAGAAGGATAGTGAATGGAGGGATTATGAAAGGGTAGACAAAAAGGAAGGCAAGATCAATGTCAACACACACCTTGAAGGATGGCAAGAGGATGGGGGAAATGTAAATGAAGGAATATGTGAAGGAATATGGTGAATAGATAGAAGAGGTTGCGTTTTAGGCACATGGAATGGAAGAAAGCCTTTGGAAGAAGATGAAGTGGAAGTCTTTGGAAGCTTGAATGTCAACTTCACTTGTTTCTCAACATTAGATTCTTTCAAGAGAGACTTTGGAATCCATATAGCCATAGGCTTTTCATTTCTTTTTGATGATTTAGAGAGAATATCTTCAATGATGAATTTTGGAACCCATACTTGTTTTGTAGTTTTCTTCTTAGATATACCTTTTGAATTTATGCCTCTATGATGATTAGAGGAGACATGGTGATCTTTTTTAGATGGATTCTTGTATTTCTTCTTTTTCCTATATTGAACATTCAAGTTACTTCCAAAAGACTTGTGACTTGTGGAAGAAGGAGGATATGACTAGTTTAGATGGATAAATGGGTGAAAATTTATCAAGGATGAGTGCCTTTGTTGATCTTGAGGTGCGATGGGAGAGATAGGGGATGAGCTAGGAGTAAAAGTAGGAGATAGAGGAACATACGTTCCCAATATGGATGGAAGGTTGGAAGGTTTTAGCTTAGATGGATAAGGACCAAGGATAGACTTAGGAGATGCAAATGGATAGTGGAAAGGGATATGAACATCTTTAGAGTGAGCAATGTGGTCAAAGCCATCAATAGACTTACAAGTAGCTTTGATAGGAGCAACATCAACATCTTTAGTAGGAGCATTTAAAGCTTGAGCATATGTTTGAAGTGGATTTTGAGAAGTGGAACAAGAAGGGAGACTTTGATCTTGACAAGTGTCTTTAGATAGTATACACATGGAAAGTTTCTCATAATTTTTAGTAAGCTCAAATATAGTGTCATTGTCATACTTAGGAGGTGGAAGGATGAAATTTTGGAGGATATAAGCAAGTGGTTGATCTTGATCTTTATCCTTTGGAGAGTCCTCTTGACATGGAGCCACTTCTAAGGACAAGGGGGAATGCGGAGAGAGCAGAGAATTTGCAGAAGTGGGAGAAGAAAGGATAGAGTCACATGAAGGTTGAGCATTTTAGCTTTATTAGCATGGAAAATGTTTGCAGCCAAGTGTAGATTAGCTTGGTTCTCTTTCAGAGGTAACCCTTGAGGATAGGAATAGTTGGTGTGGAAAGCATTAGTTTCTTTTTTTTATGGAAGCATGTTGGGAATCTTTGAAGCTTTAGGAGACACATTAATGTTGGAAGAAGTGGAGGTATCAATGAAATCACTACTAGACATAGGTTCAGCAATATGATCTTGCTCAAGAGAAGTATCTTCATCACATGAGTCATTAGAAATATCAACAATCCCATCATCAATAAGATCTTAGACTCTATGCTTCAACTCAATACAATCTAAATTACTATGCTTATTATTTCGATGATAAGCACAATAGATATCCAAGAATAGGTTTCCATATGAGCTAGACTTAAGCAACATGAGGAGCTCATTAGCAAGGAGTATTTGCAAGATGTTATAATAAGAATCTTCCAAGGGAGTAAAATTCCTCTCAAGAGTATGTCTAGATTCATTTTGTTTTTTCTCAAGTGAATAACATGCATCTATGTCTTCATCATTGTCTTGGTCAAAGATAGGCTTGTCATGAAAGTTTGGAATAGGCTCAAAGAGGACATCATTTTCTTTCTCTCTAAAGAGGTCTTTATATCTAGTATATGAACACAATTGATGTTTTGGAGTAAAGCATGTAGACGTAGAAGAAGAAGACGCAAGAGAAGAGGGTGTATGCACATGAAAAGGCCTTAAGAAGGATTCATGAGAGAATTCCCTTCTCTCCTCTAGAATTTTCTCATACTGAGAGTATGTGCTTATTAGGTCCCTAGAGAGAGTAGCATAAGCAAGATTATTGGTCCCTTCTATTTTGTTGCATTGAGTATATAGATATTGAAACTTTTTAGCAACAACAAGCAATTTAGGATCATCAAAAGGTATTTGTAGTCTAGTGTCAAAAGACTGGAAGCCCATAGTGGTAGATAAAATATCAATTGTGATAAGGGATAAAAGGAGCTAATAGGGTGACACAAGGTATCTTGATGTCCAAACTAGAAAGGTAGAGTGTTCACTTATCATGTAAAGGTAGCAACGAGTGGTGACTTGTCAAGCAAAGTGTCCAAGTATCTTACGACACTAGAAACTCAAATCAAGAGCAAGGAAAGAAGCCAAATAGCCAAGTAGGAAAATTGATAGATAAGTAAGGACAAGTGAACGACTATCCTAATCAAAGAGTGTAGTCAAGAGATCAAGGTGACCATTTCAGCCTGAATGAAGGTCCTAGTATACTAACATAGACCAAGAAGGTGGAAAAGACCAAGAGAAGCTAGACCAAAGATCCATTTTAAGCAAGTTTAAGAACTAGAGACATAGCAAAGAGAACCCAAATGTTGAGACTGCCTATAGTAAGCAATACAAACAAATGTTTTGACTTCAAGTGTTTTAAGATCAAGTTCATCAGCAATTTTGAGAGACAAATAGTAGTCAACAAGTATTTGGTTTGAAAACAATAAGGGTAATTACATGTCACAACCAATTGAGCAAGAGACAAAGCAACCTTGCCAACACACAGTTGTGATATTTGAAAGCAATGAAAGCCTATGAATGTTATCATTGTGTTTTATATTCAAGAACGTTTACACGAGTCATTTGCAATCAAAAACACATGCTAAATAGATCTACCTAAAGGTCATGACTCATTACTCAACAACATGGCCCATGCTAAGTGCCCTCAAGGAACACAAATGGTGAGTGTAAAATCTTGGGGAGATTTGGATAAACCACTAGGACCAACCTTGCACCAAGAAGTTGAGCAGATAAATAGGGTAGCTGCTAGACTAGGGTGTTTAGAAAGGATTTTCATTAATAGCACTCCTCTTGTCCTTGATACAAGTCCCCTCCCCTTACGATGAGTAACCAATCATGCAACCACAAGAATACCTTAAGCATTCCTCCCTAGTGACCTCCTCATGGTCAAAAATCCACAAGTGATTACACTAGGTCAGATAATTGCTATGTCTACCAAGGTTTTGTGTCCTTGATAGCCTTGAGTTTATAGTGGATTAGAATAGCTGGGTTTGCTTGTCCCCACGTGGGTCATTCCTCTTAGTTTCCCAAGAGCAGGCCCACTAAAGGATTTTAACTATAAAAAATTGGATCCACTTTCAAGGGTCAATATTTCTAATTCACCTCAAGGGTGAAGAGCCTACTCTCCTATCTTGATCGTTTCTCCCAAACACACCAAAAAGATTCAATTATCCCCTTGCTTTTGAAAATTCAAAGGTGGGTCAATATTTTTGATTCACCACAAGGGTGAAGAGCATACTCTCCTATCACCAAAGAACCTCAATCATAGGTTTAATGTGCCTAGGAAATGAAAACAACTAGTAGAGTGTTGCACATGAAAGTGAATTAATCCTTCTAACTTAAGCTAGATTTCAAAAATGAATGTCACAATTTAAGTAAAGAAAAAAAGTTTAGGCTTACCTTGTTCAAAGCTAGCAAATGCTAGGCACATTTTTAAGGGTCTTCACCTTTTTCTTTTTTTTTTGTCTTTGACATGCATTCTGCAACAAATATTTAGCAAATTCGTTTAAGATTTTTTCTTTGGCATGGGTTCCTTTTTTTGTTGATTTGTTTTGCGCTTAACAAGCAAGTAATGAGAAAATATCTACAAAATAATATGGGTTAGGGCATAGGTACCAAATAATATTGGAAACACAAAGTGGTTAGTTTCCTCAAACATTCAAGTTATCCCTTTTCACCAAGTGTATGTAAGGAATTTCAAGCTAATCACAAAATAATCTCCTTTTCACTCTTTATTTTTGACTAGTCAACAAGATTTGATTTATTTCTCATGATTTTGGCTCCAAAAATAAAAGTAAAAAGAAGATACCCCTACTAAAAATGAGAGATGTTTTTAAAAATGTAATAATTTTAGTTGTACCTGCTCATTTTCTCATGTGGGACCCACTTTGTCAAAACATACCTTTTTTAGTAAATTGACTATTTGACCATTGATATAACACAGAAATTAAAAATTCAAAGAAACAAACCCCCTCTATAATTTGTAGGCCTATCCAAAAATGTAGATTTTACTAAAAAATTCACTGATTTGCACCCGAAATTGCATTTTTGTCAAAAATAAAGAAATCATTACAAATCATGCAAATCAATGTGAATAAGTCTGCATTTCGAACTAAAGTCTCTCTAGACTATCACCACCCTCCAAAAAAAAATTTAGACTTGTACCACAGATGGTTTGGAAGATATGAGTAAATCTTTTAAATTTCTATTATTTTGATCCTCAACTAGCTTGCACGAGAGTTAGCATAAATTAAAAAATGAGAATCAAGTGAAAAACCAATTGATTAGATCTAATGAGTTGTTTTAAAAATCATAAATGAGAATGCAACTAACATTTAAATAGGAAAAATAGATCTGGAAACTTGGTTTCTGCCCCACAGTGGGTGCCAAAAATGTACACTATATTTTGTGTAACACTCTAAACCCTTCTATCCAAGATATTCCATGAGACTGGAATGCTTAGATGCCAACTTAGAGCTCCCTATCCATGGAGTGCAAGAAATTAGGATTTGAATATGCAAGCTCTCAGCTGAGTCTTAGAAATGTGCTTCTTGCTAGTAAACCATGCAATGGGAGGTTCTTTTAGAGATGAGATGTGAGAGTGAAAATGTCCACCAAATATGCCTCAATGATGCAATGTAGGATGAAAACTAAGCTAAGATGAGAATACAAATGCAACTACTCTAAGCATGGATGAGAGTATTACAAACCAACTATTAAGCTATGTGAGATAGAATTATTGCAAAATGGAAACTAGACTAGCATGCAAATATGAATCTAAGCTAAAATGCTATGGTATGAAGGAATGAAGACAAGAAAATGAAGTTCTCCACAAAGCTGCAAGAAACTTGTTAGAAAACCTGCAGCATAACAATATTCAAGAGTGTGTTTTCATATGAGGAGAGAGCCCTCTTTTTAAAGAAAATTAGATGGTTGAGATCAAAAGACAAGAAATTGCTAATCAATGGTGGATAATAATCCTTGCCTAATTTTTGACATTAAAATGTCCTTAGTCAAAATAAAAGGCTCCACTCATATAAAATTATGCATTTTTGTAGAAAATGATTTTGTTTTGTCAAAATGGGAGGCTCTCAACACATGGAAAATTATATCTTTATGTGTCGACAAAAATATTGTCAAAATGGGAGGCTCTCGACACATGGAAAATTACACCTTCATGTGTAGACAAAAATATTGTCAAAATAGGAGGTTCTACACATGGAAAATTACACCTTCATGTGTAGACAGAAGGCTCATTTGAAGACAAAAATGCATTTCTTTTATTTATCAAATAAGAAATGTGTGGATGGATTTTTGAGAATTATATTTGAATTAAAAGGGAGAAAATTATTTTAATCAAATATATGTTTAGAATATGATGCTCAAACTATAGGTTAAAATCAAATAAATTGATTTTCCCTTATTTTTGAAAGTTTGTGATCAAACACTTGGTAACATTAGCAAGAAATGCTAGAAGGGAGTTTATGGTCTAGGTAACCATTTTTAGGTGATTAAAATAGTTAGAATGTAATAATAGGTTGATCTGATAAATACAAATTAGTTTGCAAATACAGATCATAATGTAGCTCATATGTTGATCCATTGAGTGACCTCCATTATTATCTTTGTCTCTGGTCTACTTGGAAATTCTTCAAGCAATCACACTTCCCCTCTTCATAAATCTTCCTACCCTCCTTAAGTTTTCCAATCAATAGCATCAAAAAACATCTACTTTTTTTTTACCTTAGTTAAGGTTACCCTTATGCCTCCTTAAATAGCTAGTTCTGATCATTTGTCACTTAAACATCATCGTAGATCTTAGGTTTTTTATTAAATTCAACATATAAAATGAATATATCCACCATTTTGTTCTCCTTCTCTCATTCTAGAAAATTCTCCAAACTTCCATTTGAATCCATGCCTAGGAACACTCAAACATGGCTTGTTATGTATTAAATTCTCTAGGTCATCCATCCTTATCTTCAACATGCTTTCCATACTCCAAGAATTCAACTTTGTTAGCCAGGAATTAAGATTCCTTCATAATTTGAAAAATGTTGTCACTTGGCCAACATTGTGTTCTGACACTTGATCAACACTAAATTACTCAATTAATTCTAATTATTCTTCTCGGCACACTTTATGATACACAGTCAATATTGATGCTCAATTGACACTTGTAGACATTCAAAAATGGTTCACATCTATAGTTTCATCACATTTTCATATGAACTCATTCCATCTTATCATTCTATTAACTTTGATCTTTTGGCCAACTTGATCATATCTCAACAATGTCTGTCAACATTTGTATCCTCCTTTACATAAATTTCATATCATTTCGAAACTAGTTCAAATCAACTCAGAATCATATCAAATCACCCCAAATCAACTTGAAATCACCCAAAATAAGTCTTAGTCAACCTAAAACATGTCAAACGTCCCAAATCTATCATTGTTTCTCTAATCCTAAGCATTGTTGTGGCCTTTAGTGCCTTGGAAACCTATCAATCTATCAAATCTTATCAATCTAACCTTAGTATTGTCATGGCTCTCAGTACTAGGTCAAACTATCATTTACGTCATTCAATCTTTGACATTATAAAGCCTCTTAGTGTTAGATCATAGCATTTTCAACCATTTAATAACATTGATAGTATCAGATCATATCATAACCTTATCAACCAATCTTGTTCCTGTAGCATTTTACAATGTCAGTTAAATGTTACATGTCCTTAATTTATGTCATGTGTCCTTGTCATGTTATCAATTTCAATCAATAAACCAATTTGACCATGGCTTCGATATATCCATAATCATCCTAGTCAATTTTCATTATTATCACATTTCATCAAAGGATATTGTCGCACTTATTTAATCAAATTGGCCAATCATCTACTAATTTTCTCTATAGGATTAAACAACCCATAATTTAATCCTATGTCATTTCACTAATTATTCTCCTTAACTAACCTTCTCAACTAATTAATTTTATTAATTAATTAATTCATCATTCACAAACTATGGATATTCTCAATTTCCTAAGTCATATTTTCCACCATAAATTTCATTTTCACTAATTTCTATTTGTGTGGAATAATGGATTTTTAATTCAAATATTCTACATAATATTGACATCATCATGACACATGGGCATGACACATCGTGAGTTCTCCATTTACACTTGGCTAAGATATGTCATACTCCATATATTCTTATTCTCTTAGCACATCCATATTTGACTTATATTGTCATAGATTCTTGGCTTTAAGTGGGTTTGAGGTGTCATATGACACATCACAAATCCTCTTCCATCTTTAGCCAAGTTTGACTTCCAAGCATTATACAATCCTACATTTGGCATCTCATGTCATATGTGTCATGGATTCTCAAAGGAATCTCTTGCCAAGTCGCATATCCAAGGTGACGATTCCAATGCTCTCATCTTATGAATAGATTATAAAATGAGCATTCTTTCTCTCATTTCTGATCCCTAGTTTTTAGTCTTTTGCTCCATCACTCATGCTAAAATCACATCTTCTAGTATTCTCATAGCACCATCATTACCATAGGATTTTTCTTCATAATTATATGCATTATAGGCAATTTTGAGCTACATCATATGGAGAAGAAAGAAGGATATGGGAACTACAAATGAAAGAGGGGTTTCTAAATTTATGTTGCTTCCTTTATATTAATTTGGCTTTTATTGTCTACTAGAGGGTGTTGATGTACATTTATTGAGTTTTTTATTTTCTCATAGTTTGTTAGACATTAGATCATTTTCTTGTCCTACAATTGGTCAACCTGACATAAACATGCTTAACTAACTTGGGTTTGTTGTGTTTGTGCTTGTAGGTGCAAGGAAGGAGCTCACTTGGAGGGGTATAATGTTTATTCTCTCTCCTTTATTACACCTAGTCTAATTAGGGGGCCTAGTAATATGATTTTATGCTTTCATTTATGAATTTTTTTAGCTTGTTTTCCAAGGGTGCACTTTGCTCTGTCAAGATGCACTTGGGACCCCTAAGGGGCAGTTTTAGGAGCCTAGGATCCATCATAACACTCATCTATTGTTCCTAGCTTACCAACTGCACTTAGAAATGACCAATTGTGCCTGTATAGGGCCCAACTACACCATGGGCATAGTTTTCACTCTTTGAGTGCACTTGGGAGGGTAGATTTCAAAATTTCACTTTATAGGTATTATTTAGGGCCCATTTCCCCACACTTTCCAACTGGCCTCATAACTGTGCCCAGAAACTACTAACTATGCCCTTTTGGGCCCCAAGTGGACCATGGTCATACTTACTAGTTTTTAAGTGCACTTGGGGGCATTCTGGGTCATTTTGACCTCTTGGGGTGCAGTCTGCTCTGTCAGAGCACACTTGGTTCACAAAAAACACATACATAGCTCAAAATCTACATCTAGGGTTTGTATTTCTTTCTAGAACCTACAGTAGATGTTTTTGTGTTATTGATGGTCTATTTGTAGCATGTAGTGATTTTTGGATGAAGACTAATAATTAAAAAACTATTAATTCTTGTTTGTAGGATGTTGTCGAAGACTATGTGTTTGTCAAAACCATGTGTGTAGATTTCCTAGATTAAATAACACTTCGTTTGGTGCATAAAATGGACTTTTTCTTTTTTGCTTGGCATATTTATGGTATTTAAAACCCTAGGGGTTACATGGACATATCCTCTCCCCTTTCCATTCATGGATCTTAGGTATAAGAGAAATCTATGTGACTTCTATAGGAAGCCTGCCTTGGACCAAGATACCTAATATTGGGTATGCCAGGGGATGACTTCAAAGTGGTAATGGGCCAAAAGACAGGTCAATGTTCTAGCCACTATATAAAACTCAATTACAATGAAATTCATGTCGATGGTATTTTTGTGTGATAGCTCTCCTCCAGTACCCTTGTGGTGTGTCAAACCCCAATTCTCAAGGCTAGGAGACCTTCTGAGGAAGTTTATCATTCACTTGCCAAATAGAATGCCCTTACTTAAAACCTTGTTTTAATGGCCAAAATCCTTTCTATCTACTAGCCAAAGGGGTCACCGATGCCTGTGAAGACATCCTACATTCTCGTGGTCCTTTGTAGAGACAACAATCCCTTGGGAAGACATGTCCTTTGGGAAGTAGATCTTGGTAGCCCCGAGAAGTGGGTGTGTTATAATCGGGAGCCTGTGGTGCCAAGATCCTAAGTTATCTACTCTAGATAAGCATAGTTGAACTTTGGTTCAAGTAGGAATTCAATGGATACAGTACTAAAGCCTAGGTTGTGGTGTCTTTGTTCACTTTTAACAATAGTTATTCTTGTCTTATTATGTCTTGTGTGTGTGTAAAACATTAATCAAGATAAAAGCCAAATTTCAAATTTACACCTTAGATATCATTTGAACCTTGACAAAACTTCACACATTATCAAAACATTACAACCTTTTCAAAAATTTGCAAAATTTGGTCCAATACATTCAAGACTTGGAAAACATGTCAACTTGTGATCCTAAACGTGCTTGACATAACATAAATTTCATCCTTGCATAGAACCCACTTGTATTCACCCTAGTTTTAGCCTCATACTTGCATCATATAGGCTTCGTCTTGTGTCTTTTAGTCCTCACTTAGTATCCCTCATCTTTTATATTGCATTCATTAGCATTTAGTGTGCATCCCTTAGTCTTTGCATTTCAACCTCAAAATCTGCACTTTGCATCTTCCATCTTGCATCTTTGCATACCCAACCTTTATCTTGCACATTTTAACCATCATTCTAGGTTTCTTAACCTTTATTCTATACCTTTATCCTAGTCTTAACACTGTCATCTACTATTTAGCTCACTGTGACATTAATCTGGAAACCCTAGCACTTAAAATTGTCTTAGTTTCAGCCTAGTTTACCAATTGTGCCCTGAAACTACCAATTGCACCCAAACTAGCCCAACTACACCATAGGCATAGTTGACACTATCTAAGTGCACTTGGTGGTCTAAGGACCCATTTTGGGCTTCTAGACAACATTCAAAGACTTCAAAGGTGTCCTTAGGTACCTAGATAGGTCCTCCTATATTAGCATGCCCTAATCTACATTCTACACCTCTTAACCTTCATTATCTTCACTTAGTACATCACTACTTTGGTTGTAACTTTTATTTTTCATCTCATATCCAATCATAACATCAACCCTAGTGGAACAATTTGGCAATCACCCAACTTAGAATCAGCAACCCTTCAACCTAGTCTCCCAACTATGCCATGAAACTACCAACTACACTCAAACTAGCCTAAACTACACCATAGGCATAGTTGGTACTATTGGAGCACATTTTCTACTGTGAAAGTGTAGTTGGGCAACTATATAATCATTTTGGGTCTACAAATTGCATTTTGGTACCCTAAAATTGCATTTAGAAGCCTCTATAGGTCCTCATTCTGCATCTAACCCAAAATAGCACCTTACACACAAAATCTCATTTTTCAAATTAAGACCTTTGCATGTTGCATATCCACTTAGTATCACCATCATTTTGAGCACCCTAAATGTCATTTTGAACCTGAAACCTTTGAATTTAGTCAAAAATCTGAACAAAGTATGAGTCCTAGAGTATCTCCTAGTGTTGATGGATGATGGATCTTGACTAGTATTTTTTATCATTTTCTTTGGTCAAACTCTATCTATGTCTTGATAGATTTGACATTTTCATCTTTATAAACTTGATCTTTTTGTCTTTTATCACTTTTTGGTCAAGATCCAAAGTCCATCTTCACAAGGTTAAACTCTTAGACAAAATACTTTCCAAAGATTTTACCTAAGTTCAAAACCTTGCATATACCCTTATCATTAGCATCATCATATTCCTACTCTCCCTAAATGTCATTTTGGCTTACCCTAGTGGTATATCCCATTCATCTTGCATTGTTCAAAACCCTAGCATCATTCCCACTACCAAACTCTATCAACCTCACATATCAACCAAATTGTCTTCCTTGTCACTTACCCTAATTTTGCATATCCCAAATGTCATTATCAACCCTAGCACACCATCCCTTGTATAGTCCACCTTGCATATACCAACCTCTAGCATCATTACCAAGTCCTAGATCCAACCCTAATCACCATTTTTCATATCATAAGGTCATTTTCATCTCCTTTAGTCAAACTTCAAAGGATCATTCATCTCCTTAGGTTTCATGACATACCTAAATACCTAAAAACCCAAAAAAACACTCATATCTTGCATACCCACTTTTAGATTTCCAAGTTTTGTCCTATTTTACCAACTGCACACTTCAAGTGCATTGTTGGTAGTTTCAATGTGCAGTTGGCAATTTTAGAGTGCAGTTGGTAGTTTTAGAGTACACTTGGTAATTAGGGCTTTCATCCTATGTTTCAAAACCCTAATTTTTATTTTGATAGCCTTCATTACATCCCAAAACCCTAGAAAACACTCAAAATTACTACAATCATTCATATTCTACATTTTAGGCACCCTAGCATCTCTGTTTACCAACTGCATACCTTATGCTTACCAAATGCTTACGTTTAAGGCCTCAAGTGCACCAAGGGCACACTTGGTACTGTGTGAGTGAAATTGGTAGTTTAGGTACACACTTGGGAGGTAGGGAGTCCATTTAGGTTTTCCTCCATTGCATCTACATCCTTAGGTATCATGCTAGCACTCAATAGGACACAATCAACTCAAAGGCCCAAAGAACTTTACCAACCCTTGTATTCTAAGGCACCAACACAACTAAAACCTCATCCAAGAAAAAGGAAGAGTGAAAAAAACAACAAACACTTGACGAAGGCCAAATTGAGGCATCACAACCATTACTTGCAAACCCCTTAAACATGTATCTACAAGATCACCATAATCAAGGGATGACACAACAAACCCTAAGCAACATACCTACTATGAGGTTTCCTTCAAACACATCCCATGGACATGGGATGGCTTAATGGAGTCCAAACTTTGAACCTATATTCATGCCAATACCACAAGAGGTAGAAGTGTACCAACCACACCTAAGGATGAACAAACACACTCCTTTGAATTCAGCAAACTCAACACAAGTACCTTCAACTCTAATACATCAAACACACAACAAGGCATTGTACACCTAAGTGATGAATTTGACACTGATTATGGCATCACTAATGAAGAAATGGCTAGGGCATGTTAAGACAAAAATTTCTACAAGAACTTCAAACTTTTGGCAGCCCAAGAAATTGTCAAGTTTAATCCACACTTGGAGGGACCTAAGTCCAAACATCAAACCAACACAACAATTGAAAACATACAACCCATGATCAATCTGAACTTAGATAAGGGAAAACAACCTTTGGAGTTTTCAAACACAATAATGGCACCTATAAGGTCCCCTCAAGAATCAACCATCAAAATCCTCCAAAGTACATTTGAACACATCAACATTAATCCCTTGTTTGATGAACCACAACCAATAAAGGTAAACAAGACTCCTCCTAAATATCATAAAAGGATGTTAAGACTTGATCTCAATCACATGATGCAACAACAAGATGTGGTTAAAGGAACCTGTGCTCTAGGGATGCCAAACATACGTCCTTTGGAGGAAAATAAACAAAGTCCACCTTTGCTCCTAACTCTACCAAGTGTTATGACATCAAATGTTATGGAGCCTCCCATGAGTGCTGTTGAAAATGTAGATGAAGTAATTGAGAGGGGAGGGGTGAATCAGCTACCACAAAACAAGTCCAAAAATCCCTTAGATGTCTAAAATGCTTATTTACTACTGATACTTGGTAAATAGTGCAAAAATACTTTAACTTGATAAGTTAACTACTTACTGTTCATCTAGCATTCAAAGTTATTAATATGTATGAAAAGATTAACTAAATGAACACAAGAGACACTAAATTTAATGTGGAAACCCAATATGGGAAAAACCACCAAGTAACTAGTCACCAATTTTCACTCTTCTAAAGTGAACCCTGTTAGGAGCCAACCCTGTTAAAGGTTACAATACACACTGTTAGGTGTGACCTCGTTAGAGGATTTAATCACCCTGTTAGGAGTGGCTTGGTTAGAGGTATTTAGAACAATTCAACTAAAATGTCACCTTGTTAGAGGATTTACAAAATGGTTATTAAACCAACTTTGTAAAGAGATTTTGAATTCACTGTTACAATGATAAGAAAGCAACAATGAAATGACCTAAATGATATGCAACTTATCTCTTACTGATTAGAGATCCTTGTTCTTCTTTTTTGAATCCTTACTGATCAAATAGGACTTTTTAGCACCTCCAGGATATCTAATCCTTCATCATAATTCACTCCTCCATTCACTTTTTCACACTCACACACACACTATTCCACAACTTGAATATCTATATATATACCTTTCAGATTTATCAAGTCGACTCAAATATAAGTTACAATAACTAAAAACATCAGTCGGCTACATTAATTCCATGAAACAATCAAAATAATAAAATCCTTCACTAGCCGACTTAGCTCAGTAATCTAGTATTAACTAAGTGAAGCTCTGTAAACACTGCTTCAGAATGTTTTCTAGTGTTAACCAAGTGAAGCTCGGTAAACATTGAAAAATCTTGCAAAAGTCCTTTGGAGACCGAGTGAACTCGGTGAGCACTAACTTTCCTTTGATGTCCTAGTGAACTCGGTGGAAGTTAACTTCCCACCATATTTCCTTCAATGACCGAGTGATCTCAGTAGACACTAGCTTTCCTTTACTAACCGAGTGAACTTGGTAGAAGCTATCTTTCTTTTGTTGACCAAGTGAGCTCGATAGAAGCTAACTTTCCTTTGCTAGCCTTGTGAGCTCGGTAGAAGCTAACTGATGACTGATATGACATTTGTGTAACATCAAAGACAACATTCAATTAACAATTGTATCCAACAGAGTGCACCATGTGAAACATCAATTGAAACAATCCCCATTGACACACAAAGGAAAAGTCTTATTGACATTACACCTATTCCCAAAAGGAATGTGTCTCATTGTGAAATCAATATGATGTCCCAAGGAGACACATCTAACACACAAAGGTACCAAAACAACTACCTAAACATGATGTTCAATTCTCAAGGACATAGCCAACTCCAATAGTAACATCAGCTTATAGTGGTACAAGGACATAACATTTACAATGCACAACCAACTATAAATCCACTCAACACACATTTGACACATCAATAAAAACATCAACCACAACAACAACCTCAAGTGGTGCAAGATTCCAACATCCCTAATATGCACTCCAATGTAAATCCACTTGACTTATATGCAATGTAACAACAATAAGCCATGTTTTATAAACAACAAGAGCAACTAAAGCAATAGTTGGAATACCAAAGACACCTTGAGCAACAAATTGCATATCAACAACACTTGCTACAACAATAGCATGTGCCATAGATACCTCTACAACAACAGTCACATACATAGTCTCACATGCAACCAACAAAGGAATCTCAACAATAGCCACAACAAATGACACCACAACTATCACAAAAAATGGCACAACAACAACACATGGTACAATAATTGCAGTCAATAATACAAAAAGTACCATAGCAAATACAACAACAAGTACCCCAACATGTATTGTAACAAAGTTCCTTTTATATTTGAGGTACTAACATACCTCCACCACCTAGTGACACATCACCTGACTCTTTAGACATGGAAATGTTAGAATCGAGTAGGCATAGTTGTCGCCATAGCAAGTGATCTACTCATAGACACAAAAGACTTGAAGAGAAGACTATTATGCAAAACCCTAATGAAGAGTTATTACAACAATTCAAACAACTTTCCAAACAATTTGACGCATTGCGAGTCCAAAAGAAATAGGCTCTATATACATAAAGGGACCTATGTCCTAATCCATTTGATAAAATTCAATATATGCCTCCATTCCCAAAACACTTTGAGGCTCCAAGATTTGAAAAATACCAAGGAAAAGGCAACCCCATTGATCACATCTAAGAATTATGTGCCTATTGTAATGAACTTAGTGACAGGCCCACCTACCTCATGAGATTTTTCCCTCATTCTCTAGGTGGGCCTACACTTGAATGGTATTCCAAACTTCCCAGTACTATCATGTCGTGGTCAGAATTGGTAGACAAATTCATCTCCCACTTTTCCTTTAACATTACAAATGAGGTGACACTCTGATTTGTGCTCAACTAAACAAAAGACAAGAGAACCATTTATCACATTCTTACTATGCTATAGAAGCTCAGTCAGTCAATGCTTGTTAGACATTCCTAAAGAACAACAAGTTAACATGTGCATTAAAAACCTAGTCCCTGACTTAATGTATGAACTTAAGGTCAAAAGTCCAAGAACCATCTCCAAACTGATGAATAAAGGGGCTAGTATAGAAGTTTCTCTTATCTATAAAGGAATCCTCAAGAAGAACAAGGAAAATACAAACACCAACTTGTCTAATGATGAGGCAAATATTTTCTCCAAAAACAAGAATGTGACCAATGATGGCATTGTGGATGCATGTACAATTAGCACAGTAAAACCTTAACTAACTTTGAAAGGTGCAAACCCTATGAATTCACAAACTCCCAATCAAACATCATCTCCACAACAAAAAACTGAGACTTCCACATAGGATGGACCTCTAAGACATCCTAGAACCAAAGATAGAAAATTCACACCAATAGGAATACCTCTTGAGACCGTACTTCAACAATTGCTAAGTGATAACTTCCTACAATTACCCCTTATCAAAGATGAGCCACTAACTAAAGTGTCTTGGTAGGATGACAAAAAATAATATGATTACCATGGCACCAAAGCACATAAGACCTCATCATGCTTCCAACTAAAGCATGCAATACAAGACCTTATTGATGATGGTGTAATCATAGTCAATCCATCACTGCTAGCATCCAACTCTGATCACACTATCTTTAAAGATCCTTTGGATAATCACGACAAAGAGAAACCCTCCAGTTCAAACTCAAACTCACAAGGTAATGTAAATTATACATTCACTAGATATAACTACACCATCAACTATTTTAATGAGTCTAATTCCCACATATCCACCTTCACCTTAAAGGTTGAAGACCCTTGTTACACTGCAACTACACATCATACCAAGATCACCCTATTGGGAGATTCATCTTGACCTACTACCTCTACTAGACCTGCACCCCCTAGTAGACCTACTACTCCTACTTCATCTGATTATAGCCTTATTGAATAGCTTGAAAAGACCCCTATGCAAATATCCATGTTGGACCTACTATGTGTGTTTCCCCAACATGAAAAGATCTTGGATCAAGCCCTTAAAGAGAGAATACTCCCAAATAACATTGATCTTTCCCAGTTCCAAGCCTTGGTGGGGAACCTATCTACATCACAACATATCACCTTTTCCCCTTGGGATATTCCTAAAGGCATACCCAACCACAAAAACCATCTTCACCTTGAAGACTTTGTCCATAATGTTAAGGTCAGACGTATCTTGATAGATGGAGGAGTAGGGTTAAATATCTATACACTTAAAGTTGTCAAGGTTTTGGGTTATTTTGAGGATGATGTAGATCCCTCTTAAAGAATCACAATAAAATCCTATGATGATGTAAACGCTTCTCCACAGGGGTCATCATATTACCTATCAAAGTTGGTTCGGCTACTTAGAATACTTTGTTCCAGGTCCTAGATATCGAAATGAACTGTAACATGATACGAAGACACCCTTGGAACCATGCTATGAAAGCAATGTCCTCTATTTATCACCAATGCTTAAATTTTTCCTATAACAATGTAGAGGTCACCATCCCTAGTGATACAAATCCATTCAAATTTTGTGCCAATCTTAGAGGAACCATTGCATACCAAGTCCTAACAAACCATGCAACAAGTCCACTTGAGTCGTCTAAGTATGTTGATCCTTCCACACTCACACCCACATCCAAAGGAAAACTCAAAATTGAAGACCAAGGTTGCGATGAGTATTCCATATCCAATGCCTTTCACATTGGAAAAATTTCTTTATCTCCCAAGTTGTATGGCAACCTCAACTTATATAGAATAAGCCTAAGTTCACATTTCAAAAGAAACCTTCTGTGGCTTTCACTAGTGGCGGTGGACTACATGAAGAACATGTCTATGAAAATACCTCTACATGGATTAAAAAGGCTAAAGCAGAGCAAGAATCTCTCCTATATCCTCTGACAAGTATGGAATTGGATTAACAATCATGCAAAAAAAGGGATATGAAAGATGTAGTGGCCTAGGACCTCAAAAGCAAGGCATTATTCAGCCCATCACTGCATCAAGATGACCTCGTAGCATGGGCCTTGGATTCAAACCATTTATTTTGGGTCTTCCTAATACTAAGCCATCCTCATCTAAGAATGTGAATACTTCAAATGATAATAAGGCATCTAAGAACACCCAACCTAAACCCACTCAATTTGTATCCAACATTGATGATCCTGATACCTCCCTCAGTCTTGATCATATATTTGCTAACCCTAAAAGCCTACATGTGGAAGATAAACATATAACTCCACCTATCACTCAAACCAATTCTTCACCTTGGATCAAAATATTATGGGATCCAAGCCCTCTGACTTCTGAACATGATCCTGATGATACCACTGAATCCAATATGACCAAAGCTTATTCAATATCAATGATGGTATTTCCCTAGTTTTCCTTGAACTTATTGATTGGGACCAACAAGGACCACCAATATTTGACCAGTTTGAAAATGATGATGCCATTGTAGAATTCTTTGAGCCCTATGAAGATTTACCACAAGGCGATCAAAATTCTAGATTCTCCATTGACTTAAACATCATGGCATATTTTGAGGAGTCAACTCTATTATCCAATCACAAAATTGAGAAAATAGCAAAAAAGGACAAAAGTGGGTCTCTTGGTGAAAATCAAAAGGCACCATTAGACCAAGAAAAAGTAAAAATAAAGGATGTATCTGAGGGTGAAAACCTCTCTGAGGCACCCAAGGATGGAAGATTAGACATACCCCCATTGAAGGAAAGATCAGCATTACTAATGGAAATGACAAAAGAGATAAAACTAGGAACTCCTAACCACCCCAAAATCATACACTTTGTAGCCTCATTATCACCATAGGAAAAAGATGAATTTATCAAATTCTTTCTAGAGAGGTAGATCAACTTTGCCTTGTCTTATGTAGACATGCTAGGATTAGATCCTAAACTAGTCCTTCATCACTTACCACTAAAACCAAGAGTGAAACTAATATAGAAAAAGTTGAGAAAGATGCATCCTCAAGTTGCCCTCCTTGTCAAAGCTGAATTGAAGAAATTTTTGGATGTCGGCTTCATAAGACCCATTGATTATGTAGAGTGGATATCTAATCTAGTACTAGTAAGCAAACACTTTGGGGGCATCTGGATATGTACTAACTTCTATGATCTTAACAAGGCATATCCCAAGGATGATTTTCCTTTACCAAATATAGATATCATTATAGACATGACAGTTGGATATGAGATGTTATCACTAATGGACGAATTTTTTGGCTACAATTAGATAAGAATAGCTCCTGAAGATCAACACAAGATAGCTTTTACATGCCCTTGGGGAACATAATACTGGAATGTTATGCCATTTGATCTTTAAAATGCTGGGGCAACATATAAAAGAGCCATGACTACCATATTCCATGATTTCATGCACTTCCTTATGGAAGACTATGTTAATGACTTACTTTGCAAATCCTATAGAAGAAAAGATCATTTGGGCATCCTAGATCAAATGTTCAACAAAATGGAAAGCTATAAGCTCCATCTAAACCCAAAAAAGTAAGTATTTGTATTTGTTCCTAGAAAGCTCTTAAGATACATTTTTTCTCAATGAAGCATTAAAGTGGATCCTGAGAAAGTAAAGGAAATTCTTAACATGGCTCCTCTAAAAAATCTAAAAATGTTAAGAGGTCTACAAGGAAGATTACAACATATCCATAGATTCATTGCACAACTAGCAGATAAGTGCTACTCCTTTCAACATCTACTACGTAAGGGAGTATCCTTTCAATGGAACAATCAGTGTGAAGAATCTTTCCAACAACTCAAAGATTATCTTCTACATCCACTAGTTTTAATGGCTCCTATTCCAATAAAATCATTCATTCTATACATATCTACTACAAATAAAGCATTAGGAGCTCTCTTAGTAGAAAATGATGAACAAGGAAGAGAGTGATCCATATACTACATTAGCATAACACTTGTGGGGTATGAACTAAATTATTCACTCATTGAACGAGCTTGCCTTGCTATTGTATTTGCAGCCCAAAAGCTAAGACACTACATGCTCCATCAGAAAACAATGTTCATCTCTAAGATTGACCCACTAAAGTATCTCCTAAGTAGGGTGCTCTCATAGGACACTTAGCCAAATGGGTCACAATCCTTAGTGAATTTGACATATAATATGTGGACAAAAAGGCAATCAAAGGACAAGTGATAGCAAATTAGTTAGCAGAAGCACCTATGACAGATGATCATCCTATGTTGATAGACTTTTTGGATGAAGCCATATTTAACATGGATATAGCTAATGAATAGAAGCTTTACTTTGATGGATCACAAGAAATGGTTCAAGAGCTGGCATTATGTTTATCACTCCCCAAGGAGACATAATCCCTAAGTCATAGAGGATAGCATTCCATTGTACAAACAACATAGCAGAATATGAGGCAATGATCATAAGACTCAAGATAGCTATCCAATGGAACATTCAACATTTACAAGTTTTTGGTGATTCCTAGCTGGTCATCCACCAAGTCAATGATTACTATGAAACTAAAGATGATAAGTTAATGTCTTACAAGTAAATGGTAGACTTCCTTAAATATAAATTTGTCACTATCTCTCTTCATTAGCTACCAAGAATACACAACAAGCAAGTTGATGTTATGGCTACTATCGCTTCTATGATCGATATGCCTCAAAATGTGAAATGTTTTGAGTTTCTTGTTGAGAAACTTTTGATACCAACATTTGAGTTCCCTCAATCTAAGTTTTTGTGTGAACTTGTTGGTCCCAATTCTCCTTGGTATCAACACATTTATGATTACCTACATGCCCAAATCCTACCACCTAACTTGTCCAAAAATGAGCATCGAGCCGTTATCCATCAAGCTACTAGATACATCATCATCGATGACACTCTTTACAAGAGATCCTTTGACCAAACCCTTTTTAGATGCCTTAACTCGCAAGAAGTTGAAACTACCTTACACGAGGTTCATGAATGTATATGTGGAGGTCATTTCAATGGTTTGAGTCTAGCTAAGAAACTTGTTAGAGCTAGATATTATTGGCCAACCATGGAACAAGATGCCCATGATTTTGCCAAAACATGTCATAAGTACCAGATACATAGTAATCTGATCCATGCACCAACATAAGAATTGCAACTAGTCATATCTCCATGGCCCTTTTCACAATGGGCATTTGATCTTATTGGATCTATTCCTCCTCCTTCCTCTGACAATCATAAGTTCATCATCACAACAACAGACTATTTTACCAAATGGGTTGAAGTTGTCCCTCTAACTTTCACCACTGGAAAGCAGATTTCATGGTTTATTTTGAACTACTTCATATGTCAGTATGGAGCACCCTTGGCTATTATTACTATCCATGGTAGTTCATTTCAAAACAAAGATGTAGACAAGCTCTATGAGAAGTACAACATATACTATGGATACTCTAATATTTACCATCCAGAGGGTATTGGCCAAGAAGAACCATCTAATAAGACCATTGTTAAGATTCTCCAAAAGATTGTTAATGATTTTGGTTGAGACTAGTAAATAGGCATCTTGGCATGAAAATTTGAGTCAAGAGAAAAAATTTGTCCAAAAGTGAAAACCTGCAAATAGGTGCTTTGGGCAAGTACCGTGGTGAAAACCTGACAAACAGGCAGCATGTGTAATCAGTTGTTGATCCTCCATCTATGAGGATTCCATATGGTTTTTCCCCTTTTCTTTTCATCCTTGATCATATCCTTCATATTGTAGGACATCCCTAGTCTTTGATCATGGCCCATGAACTAGTTAATGTCCATTGTTATCTTACCTAAATCATCACCAATTTGTACATACTCTGTCATTGGCCTTTGTACATAGTTTGTGTCTTGTTTGGGGGCATATCACCTGCATGGTGGATGAGTTTGAACTTGAACTGGGACCATATCCCTAAGCACTTTTTATCCATTGGACTTATCACATAACATATTGGAGCTAACACTTGTATATTCTTATATGATACTAAAAAAATCTCAAAAATTGAAATATGATCCTAAAAAAATCCTAAAAATTTAAATACAATCCTGAAAAAATCCTTAAAATTCAAATGTCCCGAAAAAAAGCACTAAAAATCATAAAATGTCTTGAAAATTTTACTAAAAATCATAAAATATCCTGAAAAAATTTAGTAAAAATCATAAAATGTCTCGAAAAAATTCACTAAAAATCATAAAATATCTTGAAAAAACCAATCACACAAAAACATCAAATATCCTCAAAAACCCTAAAAATCACAAAACCCATCAAAAATTTATAATAAACCTTGTACATAATCATCCATTTTGCATAAATACTTGCACTTTTGCAGACTAAAACTCAAAGAACTACACGTCCATGAAAATCACACTATCTAAGCAACATGAACTGACAATCAAATTTAATCATGTCATTATGAACCTATCAACTGAATCAAAAATTAGAGTTATCACATGATCAACTTGTCAAACACTATTTGAAGATATAAAACACTAAAAAGGAAGTAATAATAAATAAGAATAGCTATTGGCTCACATTTTTTAGTGAGTGATTTATTTTTTCTTTATTTTTCTTTGATCATGTTCCTATGCCACTCGATGTTATAAACTAGCTCTAAGAGCGGTTGGAATGGTTCATAGTCATTTTTTATTTTCTATCTATTACAATATACCTTTAAGTGTTTGGGGCATGTATATATGCCTTAGGAAGGACAAGGTCATTTTTTCATCTGAATCATGCTTGTTTATGCAAAAGGTTTGCATTTTGCACTCTAGCCCTCTATGCCATGATGTATTGCATTCCATTTACCATAACAAAATAAAGCTCCATTTGACATATAGTGCACTTTACAAAAGCAAAAGTGTTCCCATCATACTAACAATTCCTCATCTCATCTCCTCCATCTTCTGTGTCTTCTTCATCTACCGCCTTGGTCTCATACTCTAATACATCAAAAGCATTGTTGTCCTACATCCCTGCATATGTCAAAAGTCTAAAACAATCTAAAGAAATAGATCTTTGCATATACATGGCATTTATATTATTTTTACATTTCATTTGTGTTCATTCCACATGATTTTAAATTTCATTTGTACTCATTCCATATCATTTTACATTTCATTTGCATTCATTCCATATCATTTTACATTTCATTTGCATTCATTTCATATCATTTTACATTTCATTTGCATTCATTCCATATCATTTACATTTCATTAGGCATTCATTCATGAGAAAAACATGTGGCAAAAATAAAGATGTCATTTCCTATGCATAACATGTGATAAACCAATGCATGATATCATCTTATAAAAGTCCACATAAAAAAGCATAAATGCATCCATATAAATCATATAATCATATGCATAAACCATCTCATATAGTCATCATAACATAGTTGCATCTCATCTTGTATTGCCATTGGAGTCCAAACCTCCAGAATCCTTCTAGAATGGTATCATAGATAGATTCAACAAGAAGTTGGCTGGTTGGAAAGGAGCCACCCTCAATCAAGTAGGTAAATGTACTTTTGTGAAATCTACCCTTCAAAATCTCCCTACTTATGCCCTTAGCATCTTCGAGATCCCAATCAAGCATGCTGACAAAATGGAGAAGATTTAGAGAGACTTCTTATGGACAGGTGTTGAAGATAATAAGAGATATTGGGATCATGTCTACCTCCCTAAATGCTATGGTGGTCTTGGCATTAGAAAAATTAGACATCTCAACAATGCCCTATTGGCCAAGCATATATGGCACATTTTTCAAAGCTCAGGAGAATGGACAGATATAATCATGGAGAAATATCTAAGAAGGCAGTCCCTCAATTTTTTTCTTAGTGAGGTTGAGATACCTAAAGGATCTTACATATGGAATGAGATTTTAAAGGCAAATTTTTTGGCCAAATCTAAGGCAAAATGGAAAGTAGGCAATGGTGAAAACATCTTTTTGTGCCAGGATATTTGGCTTTTCCAGGGACCTCTTATTGACCACCCTAACCATGGGAGATGGGTAGAAATATGTATAAGAAGATTTGGTCTAAAAGTTAGCGATTATAGAGCAAGTCATGAATGGCAAGACTTGTCCCTAGTTTCCTAGGACCTTAAACATTTGATGATTACTCTAAATGCAATGATCCTTAATAACAAGAGGGACGAAGTCAATTGGGGAGACAACTCAAAAGGGCAATACTTTTTTGCTTTAGGTTACTTTTTGATGTGGGAAGGAATGGAGAAACCCATCTCAACTAAGGCCTAGACTCTTGGTCTTACCCCAAAAATTAACATATTCTTTTGGCTACTTCTCCAAGACAAAGTGCTTACCTTGGATAACTTGGCAAAGAGAGATTAGATTATCCCTAATAGGTGTAGCCTTTGCAAGCAAGATTTGGAGATTGTTAACCACCTCTTTATTCATTGTTCCTACTCTTCTAAGGTTTGGAATCTTTTCACCAGGGGCTATGGGGTCAATTGGTGCATCTCAACAAAGATCCAAGAGTTCTTCAGAAAATCGAATAGTGTGCAAATCAAAATGAAGACTCAAATTTTATACTCTTGGTCTCTTCTACATTTCTGTTGGGGAATATGGAAAGAGCAAAATAATCATATCTTTAGAGACAGGGAATCCCCTACTTTTCTTATTGTAGAAAAAATAGAAGGATCAATGAATGATAATTTTGCAATTAGAAAGGGAGGAGATATGGAAGAAGGAGGGAATAGCATAGAAAATAAAAAGGACAGGGATAGGAAAAGATAGGAGGCTAGGTGGCTTCTTCCCCCTGAAGACTGGCATAAAGCCAACCTCGACAGGGTAGCCAAAGGGAATTCTAGTCCTACTGGCTGTGGAGGAATTATCCAAAATAGTCATGGGGGAAGCATTGCAGCTTTTTCTTATCCTCTTGGGACTTAGTCAAACCATTTTGCTAAGACCAATGCAGCTTGTCACATTGTTAAATTGGCCCTGGCTTTTGGGATTTAGAACCTTTGGCTGGAGGGAGATTCTTTAAATATTATTAACTATTTAAATGGTAAATCATTGCCCTCTTGGACTATTGCAAATGTGGTGGAGGAGATCAAATCTAACTTGGGAAATTTTAAAAAGGTCCATATAAGCCATCTGTATAGGAAGGCCAACTCAGTCGCGGACTAGTTTGCAAATGAAGTGATAGTCAAAAAATGGTGATGACATGGCATAACAGCAACAACTTTTGGGGGACTATGAAATATTTAATAATACTGGAACATATCCAAGGAAGTACCAAGGCAATCCAATTTTAATTATGGTAAGATTTTTCATATTACACATCGGACAAGTCGTAAATGAGAATCATACGAAGTTATTAACTTTCCATCATATCAAGTATGTGTGGCACACTTTATGGATCGATTTTCCTTCTACAATTTTATTTTCCAAATGTAAAATATTTTTTGGGGTTTGAAAACTGAAGGAAGCTGAAGTTTGTGAGAGAACAAGGAGCGAGTGTAGGATTTTTGAACCAAAGGACACTATAGTTGGGGAAAGAAGTAGGAAGGAGTCGATGGGGGAGGTGGAAAAATAGAGCAATAACTCAAAGGTCTAGCATAAGCTAGAGAAGGGTGGTATTACGAGATTTATAGAAAAACTCCATGGTTTTGATAATGAGGTCACCAAGACTATGGTGAAATCCTAAAAGGATAGATGAGTTAAAATTGATGGGGTTACACATCAGGTTAATGTGGAACTGATTGCCTAGGTCACGGAGATCTCCTTGGAGGGGATAAATTTTTTTAGAGACAAGCAAATGTTGGCTAATGTAGTCAAGGAATTTGTGAAGGAAAAGGATGAAAGGAAGAAACTCATGAAGACTAAGACATACTATGAAACAGAGTCCATTAAAAAGATTTGGAGGTATGTCTTGAGGGCTATTATCAAATATATATCTAGATACTAGATTTGATAGGGTGAGAACTCATCACTTTGTTTTGTTAAATCACTTTAGGCATGGAATAAAGATTTCCTTTCCTTTTTATATTTTTACCTCCATGAGAAAGGGCATTGAGGGTTTTAAAAAGAAACCCACTGCTAACCCAGCCCTTCATGAGGGTTTGCTCCTTTTGGTATATGAGTACTTAAAGACTTAGACTAGGGGAAAATCCCTCGATGAAGCTAGCAATTTTTTTGAGGAAACTAAGAGCTTGGATTCTGAGGAAGTTCAAAGCATAAAATTGGAAGATGAGGAAACTTTCCCCTCTAAAGGAAAGAAATCAAAGGATGAGGAGAAAGTCTCTCCCTCTACCAGCATTGCTCCTAGTAGAAAAAGCCCTAGGGGTTTAACCCCTAACCCCCCCAAGACTAAGGAACAAGAGGAGGAGGAGCATAGAATTTAAGAAGAGGATACAGAATCAAAGGAAGAGGTGAAGGGGAAGATAGTAAGAAGGTTAAGGAGGAAATGACAATTACACCGAGGAACCCCAACAAAAGGAAGGCTAAGGAGGCTTTGCTGCTGGAAGAAACAAAAGACCAAACTCCTTTTTTCTTAGGCCCTATCCCTTCTATTTCATCACCGCAGGGGAAGATAATTTCTTTGGTGGAAGATAGTGGGGAGGTGGTTCTAAAAGATAGGAGGGGGTTGTGGAGAAATTTTAACTTTAAAATGGCAAAGATGGAGATTTTAAAAGAGACAATGAACCCCCAAGAGATGCAGGATAAAGATGGTAAAGTCCATTTTGATGAACTTATTAACCTAGATCTAGTTGCAATCTCTAACAATGCAAGTGAATATGGGCTCAATCTGCTCAACAATGCTAAAAATAGCATGATAGATAACTTTTTCTCTATCAAATGGCTATTTCATGAGATAGAAGAGATCAAGGAGAAAATAAGCCAGAAGGACAACCACATGAGAAGTAGCAACCAAGGACATCATGCTGACCAGGACCATCATATCTCAATGGTTGAAAAAAGAGTTCTAAGGATGGAGACTTCTAATCAAAACCTAGCCAGTCAGGTGATTGCAACTTTGAACACCCTGAATGAGAATATCAATAGTTTGGGTGAATCATTGAAGGAAACTAGTTTTTGTGGGGAAGAAGAAGATAAGGGTAGTGTGGATTTTTCGGAAACTGAGGGAGAAAAGAAAGAGACCAGGGGATTGACAGATGATCATAACCAAGATCAAGTGGGTGCGAACAATTAGAGGGCCAATGAAGTTGCAGAGACTCTGCAGGTTCTAGATAGGGAGAACTAATAGTTTTAGTTTTCATTTTTTATTTCGTCCCTATCTAGGGTTACTAGTTTTTATTTCCTGGCTATAGGCCTATCTTTTGGTTTTGGCTTTTTATAGGTAGATGCATACTAGTTGGACTTTACTTTTTATTTCTATTTCAAATATTATTTAAAACTTTTAGGTTTCAAGATCCCTGTAAAACCTATTTTACTTAATCAAAAACATAGTTGCATGTCAACTTAAAGTGAAATTTTGGGAAGATATTTGGCTTATGGATCACCCTTTGACTAAAGATTTTAATGACAAGGCCTTTATTGATCAATGCAAGCAGAGATTTGGTCTTCTTGTTTGTCATTACTGGTAGAATGATTCATGGGTGAATTTAACTGATGTAAGTCATGGCTTCAGTAATATCCAATTATCCCTTAATGTTGTTTCTCTTTAACCTTATATGGAGGATGAGATTATCTGGCATGTTTCAATCCTAGTGGGAAATTTAAAGTCTCTTCTATCTTTGCTCCTAAGGATAAGAACAATCAACCTCTCTTGTCTCAAGCTTGGACTAAGGGTCTCATTCCCAAAATTAACATTTTCTTTTGGACTCTTCTCCGAAACAAAATTTTGACTCCTGATAACTTGCAAAAAAGAGGTATAAATTTGGTTAACATGTGTTCTTTATGTAGAAAGGGACTTGAAGATAGAGATCATATGCTTTTGAGTTTCTCTTATACCCAGGAAGTCTGGACTAAGATTTTGAATTTTTGGGGCATGACATGGATACATCAAAACAATGTGGATCTTGCTTTCAAGAGTTGGAGATGCCCCTCAAAGGATCCTAATGCCCAATTTGTTTGGAAACTTACCCTCCCCCACCTTTGGTGGGGCATATGGAAAGAAAGAAATACATGAGTTTCTGTAAAGCTTACAAAGGAATTCATTGCCGAGGTCACTGGCATCCCCATGAAAGGTATCAAGCTTCCAAAGAAAACTAGTATTTCCAATGCGGCCTACAAAAAATTTTCGAAGACAGAAGAAGAGGAGTTGCAATTAGATTATAATGGTGACTTCTATGATGTGCAACAGATAAAAGGTATTTGGTGTGATGTGCTTGGTTGTATTCACGAGTATTTCATCCTTGATGGAAGAAATAAAAGGGTGCACAAATTCCACTTTGTCTTCCTTATCTATTTCAAGTACAAGGAGAGAATTTCCTTCCCTTTCTATTTGTAGTTTTCTTTGCTCCAAAGTTTGAATGCCCATAAAAAGAAATAGTCTCGACCTATATTACATGAAGGTTTGATTTTACTCATTGAGAGTTTTTGTAAAAATAAGTCCATTGCTTCATCTTCATCCACTGGTAAGCATAAGAGTCCTAATCCTATAAAAGTTAAAATGGATGAGAGTATTAAAGAGAAAATTAAGGCTAAATTGAAACCCTCCGGCTCTCAAAGACAAATTGAGGAAGAGGATACAGAGGTGGAGAGCACTAAAGGTTCAGATAAGGATGCCCCTAAGGAAGAGGAGGGGATGGATGCTAGGGAGTTTAGCTCTAACCTAGATGGTTACCTGGATTTGAAAGACAAAAATTAGGATGGGAGAGAGGAGGATACTACTGAGGAGAATTTAGAACAGAGCAAGTCTGAAAATGAGGACACTCATATCGTGTCTGGGGGAGGTGATAAAGAGAAAGAAAATTTAATTGATGATCTAGCCATTTTGAGTGAGGAGGAAAACATGGGGAAAGCTTCCACTCCTATTAAGGAGACTGAGGGACATGATAAGGAGGGCTAGAGCCACCATATTCAAGCAGAGTCTGGTGAAGAGGAGCCATTGCATGGAGGGATTCATATTGATAAAGTTGGCCCCTTACCACACACCACTGTTGATGACACGGGTGACTCCCCAGGGAGGGAAACCAAACTCTCCTTCCTTCACTCTACTAAACAAAAAGATGACTCTTTCCTTCAAGTTGATTCTTGGTTATATAATGAAATAATGGGGCTGAAGAAGAAAGTGGATACCTTGCAACAAAACTAGGAGGTTGACCAGGCTATTATTCAACACATGGAGATGCAAATGGGAGATATCCCAAAAAAACTAAAGGATTATGAGTATAATCTTAGAGTGCTCATCAAGGAAAGTGGAAGAAAAATGGAGCAACTCACCTCAAACATCTGTGCAGCTACAGCAACACTGGGCAAAAGAGTTACTGAAGGAACCATATCTTCAGGGGGGCCTAGCAAGAGGACAAGATAGAGTTCGAGGAAGAAAGCTTTGATTGTTGCTGTTGCTTCGGCTACTAATTCCATCTAGTACATGGCTAAGATTGGTAAGGAGGCTATGAAGATGATTACAGAACTGCAATAGTTTCCTGGGTCTTCTTTTCTGGTCAGGTTCCTGTTTAGGTCCTGTTTGCTGGTTGGTACTTCTGGTTCCTAGGTTTGGTCCTATTTTTAGGCTTTTAGTTTAACTTGTACTATCATTTCCAAGTCCTTGTAAAACCTGGGTACTTTATCTAGACTTTTTTAGTGGTTTCAGGTCCCTGTAAAACCTGATTTTGGTTCTACTTTTCAGTAGGTTTATAGGCTCTTTCCTTTTGGTTGGCTTCTTTTTTCCTTTTTGGAGGATGTGAAAGGGTTTCAAGGTCCCTTCAAAACCTATTTTTATCATAATCCAAAACATAGTTGCATCTTATAAATGTCTCAAAAATTATCATAGTATGTGATCATGGTTTACATCAATACTAATTGCCTATAGGCATGAACCATGAAAGAACATAATAGAAAACTAAAAAAGGAAAACAAAGAAGCCCCTCTGTAAATGAGCATGTTAGTGTCACCCTATATTGTCCCTAGCCTTGCGGCCTTTATCCAACCTTGAGGATGATCCCTTTGTTGTCTATGGTGGCCTCATCAGCCCCATCACCTCTACACTACTTTGTGTCCTCTATGTCTGATGTGAGTGAGATCTCAATGCACGAAAGCTCATTGCTCTCTACCCTTGTGGCACTATACTCTCATACTAATCCCTCTAGTATTGTGTCTCCATATGTGCCCTGGTCATTGTCGTAGCCATCTCTCAAAAGTTCACATCTCTGATGTTTCTAATGAACTCATGGGACTCCTACATGATCCTCTTTGCCTTGTGCACTATTGCATCCCTCTCTACCATAGCCTCATCTCTCTCTACTATCACTACATCCCTCTCTCATATCACTACATCCATCTCTACTACAACCTGGTCTAACTGACTCTAGAGACCTCTGATCACCTCCATTAGATCTAACTAGCTAGGCCCTAACTGTATTGGTACTAATGTCCTCCTGGTGTAATCTGCTAGATCCCCCTCCACATCCATCGTAGTTGCATCTACACCTATGTCATTCTCATCACCTCCTTCACCACCATCATCCCCAGCCTCCCAATAGTCATCCCCATCCTCTCCCCTATCACCACCTCCATCACCATCCCCACCCCTAGTATCTTCACCCTCCTCTTCATCATCTCCCTCATCCTTTCCATCAACATCCTCACCATCATCTCCCTCATCCTCCCCTTCAGCATCCTCATCATCATCCTTAGCATCCTCTCCATCCTCATCTCTATTCTCCCCATCATCATCCTCATCTCCCCCCTCCTCATCATCACCCTCGTCTCCTCCCCCTCGTCATCCTCCCCATCGTTCTCTGCTTGAGACCTCACTCATGGTACTAGTACTATCAGATCTGTCAGGGGCCTCAGACAATGTTGTACAAACCCTCTATTATATGTTTCCATTGTACCTACATCTACTATTGCTCCCCATATCCTCAATTGTAATTCCTCTAGCTATGCATATGCCACCTATGTCTGGATAGATGCTACCCACTCATGAACCTCTACTTCAAACTTGCAAATAATGCTAAGCATGTCGGTACATCAGGTATCTCACCAAACTATTTGCATACCCACTCTGGTAGGTACATCTCTATCACCAAGTGCCCAATCAATAGGTGCCCTATGAGATAGCACTCTTGCCTATAGTACAGTAGGTGAATCTCATCATCATACCATCTGGGGTAATATTTGTAAGGTCTCCAAATAAACTATCATTGTGTTTAGTTGATGTCAGAAGTACCTCATGTACTCTAGTGGTCCTCATGCTAGTACACCTCTATAACTATATGCTTATGGCATGTCCTCTACTAGCTCCCTCTCAACAAGTGGCTAGAATATTGTAATGTGCTCGTCTGCCTAGATCTTTAATAGTGTACCCCCAATACTAAATATCAGCCCACCTTTGTACACCACTTGATGTAGATAGTAATATAGAATCCCTAACATGCATGGGCCCCAGGAAAACATAGTCCCCTCCATAATCATCTTCTCTTGCACCCAACCCCATCTAATAGGAAATCCATGTCCATGTCTATCTAGTATCAATAGTCCATCAATCAATCAACAAATCACCACTATAAATTGCTCATGGTATGCAACCAATAGGTCCTATCCAATCTCATAATCTCAAATCCCTAGCTCTGCATCTCCACATCTAAACAATTGGTGTAATGTTGCTCACCCAATCACTAGGTCATATACTACTAACTCCCCATGGATTGATATCCTCAAGATGCACCCATACATCCTCTAAGGTCATTGTAGCCTCTCCTATTGGTAAATGGAATGAACTAGTCTCCGAGTGTCATCTCTCGATCAATGTTGCCAGCAATGCTCTATTGCCCCTCACCTCTGACATAAATGTAATATGATATAAACCAAGACTATCCAAGATCCCTCACTTACCAACTATCATCTAGTGATGTAACATAAGACTCTGTGGCCTATGTCCCCTTGTCCATAATAGACTATCTCCTCCTACATAAAAATATAGCCGTCAACCTTCTATGGCTTTCTATCCAGTTTATCTTACTTTTGACCCTAATTTGACCTAGTTTGACTCTATTTTGACTAAGTTTGACTTTTTCTAAGCATTTTTGATTAAGTTGACTTATGTTTTGAACTCTTTCTAGGGTTTTGAACATGTTTACCAAGTTTTGGGTCATTTCGAGCTCATTTGCATCATTTTGACCCTCTCCCTATCCATTTGTCAACCTCTTCCTCTATCTAAGCTAGGTTCAACTAGGTTTGAATTTTTTCTGACCATTTTGGTCTAATCTAACCTATTTTTTCCACTCTTAATAGGTTTTTGAACATGTGGTCCAAGTTTCAACTCATTTTGAGTCCATTTGACCCTTTCAGGTCCTTTGCACTATTCTCTATCAGCATGTTCCTGAGCTTAACCTACATCTACCAAAATTTTGACCATATTTGACTACATCTTAACCCTTTTCTAACATCCCCCTAGGGTCATGCTAGTGTACCCCAAGTTTTGGGTTGATCTGGGCCCATCCAAACCCCATTCAAAACCCTAGAGCATCCTAGGGCATAGTTGGGGCCCCCAACTGTGCCCATGGTGCACTTGGTCATACCAAGTGAGCTCAGTGCACACTTGGGCATACCAAGTGCACCCAATATGTATTTGGCTATGTTTTGGGTGTAGTTGGGGCATTTGCATGCCCTAATCTATCCCTGGGACCCTTGTCTAACCCTGTTTGACCCCAACTAACTCCTAAGTGGCTAAAAAGTAGGGAAAAGCATAAAAAAGAATAGAAAAGTATAGAAAAGAATAAAAACACAAATAAGTCCTCAATGTACTCACTAGAGGTTCTACATCTACCTATTGTTGATAGGTATGCACTCATTTTCCACGATGTTGCTCCCTAGGTAGTCGGTCCATTCTACTTGCTCCAGAGCTCTTTTCTCCCAAAAGTAAAGGTGAAAATAACTTTCAAACCCCTCTCCAAGCCCTTTAATAGTTTTTTGCTACCTATATGGATGTGCAAGAGGCATTTTTTATGTTGGTTGTGATGCCTTTTTGCACTCTGGAGCCCATAACTTTCATGTTAGCTCAGATTTGCGATCTATCAATTGCTATGGTTTTGTCTTCTCATTTTCGATGAAATCGACCAATCATTTGCCTATTTTGGTCAATTTCTCAAGGGGGCATAAATATATACCACCATTACTAGGGCATGTTTTTATATCTTTTTCATCAGCATTCTTTGACACAACACTCTAAATCACATTGTATCAAAGAGGGGCAAAATGTAGACACTCAAAAATGGTTTGCATCTATGGTTTCATCACATTTTCATACTAACTCATTCCATCTTATCATTCTATTAACTCCAATATTTTGGCCAACTTGATCATATCTCAATAGTGTCTGTCAACATTTGTATCATCTTTTACATCAATTTTATATCATTTCAAAGCCATTTCAAATCAACTCAGAATCATATCAAATCAACCTAGAATCACCCCAAATCAACCCAAAATCATTCTTAGTTAACCTAGAACATGTCAAACATCCCAAATATATCATCATTTGTCCAATCCTAGGCATTTTTGTGGCCTTCAGTGTCTTGTAAAGCTATCAATCTATCAAATCTTATCAATCTAACCTTAGTATTGTCATGGCTCTCAGTACTAGGTCAAACTATCATTCACGTCATCTGATCTTTGACATTGTCAAGTCTCTCTGTGTCAAATCATAACATTTTCAACCATTTAATAACATTGATAGTTTCCTTCAATTTATTATGATCAACCTTATCAATCAATCTCAATCTTGTAACATTTTACAATGTCAGTTAAATCTTACATGTCCTTAATTCATGTCATGTGTCCTTGGCATGTTATCAATTTCAATCAATCAATCAATTTGAACATGGCTTTGGTCCATCCATCATCATCCTAGTCAATCTCCATTATCATCACATTTCATCTAAGGATATTATCACACTCATTTAATCAAATTGGCCAATCATCTACTAATTTTCTCTATAGGATTAAATTACCCATAATTTAATCCTATGTCATTTTACTAATTATTCTGCTTAACTAACCTTCTCAATTAATTAATTTTATTAATTTATTGATTCATCATTCACAAACCATGGAAATTTCAATTTCCTAAGTCATATTTTTCACCATTAATTCTATTTTCACTAATTTCTATTTGTGTGGAATAATGGATTTTTAATTCAAATATTCTATATAATATTGACATCATCATTACACATGGGCATGACACATCATGGATCCTCCATTTACACTTGGCTAAGATATGTCATACTCCATATATTCTTATTCTCTTATGCACATCCATATTTGGCTTCCATTGTCGTAGATCCTTGGCTTTAAGTGGGTTTGAGGTGTCATATGATGCATCACATATCCTCTTCCATCTTTAGCCAAGTTTGACTTCCAAGTGTCATATAATCCTACATTTGGTATCTTTTGTCATATGTGGAATGGATTCTCAAAGGAATCTCTTTCTAAGTCACATATCCAAGTTGATGATTCCAATGCTCTCATCTTGTGAATAGATTATAAAATGAGCATTCTTTCTCACATTTTTGGTCCCTAGTTTTTAGTCTTTTGCTCCATCTCTCATGTTAAAATCACATCTTGTATTATTTCCATAGCAGCATCATTACCATGGGTTTTTTCTTCCTAACTGTGTACATTATAGACAATTTGGAGCTACATTTTATGGAGAAGAAAGAAGGACATGGGAGCTACAAATGAAAGAGGGGGTTTCTAACTTTGTGTTGCTTCCTTTCTATTAATTTGTCTTTCATGGTAGACTAGAGGGTGTTGATGTACATTTATTGAGTTTGTGATTTTCTCATGTTATGTTAGACATTAGCCCATTTTCTAATCCTACAACACTATATTATGCTCAACTTATACTATCACTCGATCAACACTAGCATCACTCAACATATACTTATAGTTCCTTAATCTTCTTTTATTTTTCTCGGTCAAGCCTGTGCATATGGTCTTCCTTTTCTTATTCTTCTAGGCTTCAATACAATTGTATTCTCCACTTAGGTTATGATTAAATAGTCACATTATATTGTCAAGGTCTAACTAATCAAGTGCTCATTATAGTTTCACATAACTCAATATTTCATGTAGGCCCTTTTATTATCTCTTCTTCTCAAATCCTCTTCATCAATCATCTTGATATGGCACTCTACCCAGATAACAACTATCTTACCTGTAAGGTATGACATCAATGACAACATAAAAATTATTCCAAATGTAGTTCCATTAGGTTAAAACCTTCTAACAAGGTGTCAAGGTTCCCTAACAAGTATTTCTTCTAACAAGGGTTGTTGTATTGAATGAACTATAATTGACTCCTAATAGGGTGTAATCATTTCACAAGGAACATATATATTAGTACATTATCTTGTGGATTTCATCCCCACCAAGGTTTTTCCTTTGATCAAGGGTTTCCATAGTCAACAAATCATTATGTTGTGGTGTATGGTTTTCTCTTGTTATGCATAATTTTATATTTGTTGGCATTTCAATTTATAATTTCAGATTTAAGTATTATTGGTCACAATTGATTCACCCCCCTCCCCCTAGTTGTGTGTATAATTTACTTCTTAACACACCTCCCATTCTAAGGGTTGCATAACCCATGATATTTTGGTTTAAAATTAAAAAATGGTGAGAAAATTTGTGAGGTGTATAACACCATAATAGAGATAAGGCCTAAAGGAGGTTCACTAAGATTATCTCTAATTCCAAAGCCTTTATGTGTCATTTCAATTATTAATCTCCATATTTCCAATTATGCCATAGACATGATCATAATTAGTGAGAGATTCAATTTCATTATTGAAATTGACTTATCCCTCCCACATGCTAGTATTTTCCAATTGAATCCCAAGGCTTGTGAGCCAATCTATCACCTTGTTAGTCTCCTCGTAGGAGTGGGAAATATAATGTCTATCAAAGCAATTTATAATCTCTCTTGCCCCAATTTTTTTGTATTGTCCAAAAAGAAATATTTTTCCCCTTTAGGCATCTTATGATATTATTTGAGTCACCTTCAATGCATGCCTTATAATTGAAACATCTAGTTATTTTATGGATTTGGTTGATGCTCATGACTTCATCATAGTGATTAGACTAGATTCTCAAGGGAAGCTCCACAACAACCTAATAATTTATGTTATCATATCTGATAACTCCCCCACACACAACCACCCCAATATTTCCCTTGGCTTCTTATCAAATACTACTTTGATCCAATCACTCTAAGGGAACAATCAAACCAAGTCTTCTTTATTTTTCTTAACTTTATCCATACATCTTGATATCTCTATACCTAAATTTTACTGAGAAGAGGTTGTGAGGTCCTCCTCATTGAAAGGGGTACAATTTTTTATCTTAAGGGAATAATAAAGGAGGTTGATATTTTCACCCAAATCCCTACATATTCTCTTAAAAAGCACAAGGGGAGGAATGCAAGTATCCTTAAAAATCCTATTATTTCTTTTCTTCAAAAGCCCTCAAATGACATTAGGCTTGGTCAATGACCAAAGAGATTTGAACACTTAATTGAAACACCAATGATCAAAGAAATCTTGAATGTTGGTAGGGAAAACCCACTAGAGATTCCACTTATAGAATATACTAGCTAAATCTCCACAAAGAATGAATATTGCAATAGCAAGTGAGAATCTAATTCATATGCTTCCATATAAAAGTAAAATTTGTTAGGAATCAAAAATACTCTTTTAGAAATATTATCATTTATAAGGTCCTTATTCTAGATAAATGTCCACTAAAAGATATTGATATTAGGAATAAGTTAATTCACCCAAGCCTTGATCAAGAAGTGGGCATTTCCAAAATTTTGATTAGTCAATAAAGAGAAAGAAGATAACACACAAAAATCACCAGAATGGTTGGCATCCCAAACATTGAAGTTCAAAGCCTCATTCCTTATAATAACACAATTAAATGAGCCTTAAAGAGATATAACCTTCACATCAATGGAAGGGAGGTGAATGCACTACTAGCCCTATCAATATTTAGAAACCATAGACACAATGGAATTCTTATAAACTTCTTTGTAGGCCAGATAGTCTAGATGGATTTCAAAAGGAAGATCTCTTATCCATTTATCTTCCAAAAATTGGACACTTCTTTCATTGCCTGCCTTCTATATCAAAGTTAGAGCTACAATATCTTTTACCCTTTGAACATTTTTCTAAATAAAGGAACCATTGACAATCGTGCTTGAATTAATGAAATTAGCCAACAAAAAGTAGTGGGAAAAGATGTTTACTTTTCTAGATTAGGTTCCACACATTAGGATCCTCAAAAGCCCTCTATGCATGCTTACTTAATAGGGATTTGTTAAAAGGATTTATGCTTCTTATACATTGGCTACCAAGTTTCTTTTACCTACACACTTTGCCCAACAAATGAGAAGTAAGAAATTCCTCTCCTCTAGTACTAACCATATTATGTACTTTACAATCCTTTAATAATATCAGCATATGTAGGAGAAATTTTGAAAAGACTCAGAGCATAAACTAGAAAATTTTGCAACTAAGCTTTTAGAAGCTAAAGTTTTATAGAGAAAATTGCTAGTTTGTGCTCTAAGTCTTATAGACACCTAAAATTATCCTTTACACTCTAATATTAATTCTTATTAATATTTTTCCTAAACATTATAGTTATTTTTGTTAATTGACTATATTTTATATTCTTCTATTTATTAATTTAATTAAATAAATTTATTTTCTCTTTGTATTTAAATTTTATTTAAATACTATCTTTAATATAATATACCATCCTTCAATTTCCCTTTATAAAATAAATTTTATTCATTTTATTCCTTTATTGGCCTAAAGTTCTTCTAAACCTTTATTCCTTTATTGGTTAATGAAGAAAAGCTAGATTGAACCAGTGCTAACCGTGCTCACTCAGTTGCCAAAGGATTTTTGCAAGTTTGCAATGTTAACCAAGCTTCTATTGGTTAACATAGGAAATCACTTATGAGTTAGTTTCTACCAAGATGGGTAAGCTAATGAAGGATTTTCTTATTTTGGCATATTAAGCTCAAATGTTTTATCTATTGGTTCTAGCTAACTAAGGTGATGAATATTAATTATTCTAAGTTGCATTTGATCCAACTTGACAATATGAAAGATATAAGTATAAGGTAATTTTGTGGTTTCAAAGTATGCCAGTATGAATATTTGATTGAAGATTTTATGATGAAGAGAGAAAATGAATTTAAAGGATAAGCAAAATATCCTTATGTAGCAGAAAAGTTATATTCAATCAGGAAGGATCAAGTACAAGCTAGAATAGGGATCTATAATCAGAAATTCAATTGCATTCAAATAAAGTTATCTCATTGTTAATCTCTAACCATTTTAGTAGTGATCAAAATCTCTTAACAGAGTTGGCTTAATAGTTATTTGCAAATCCTCTAACAAGGTGGCAATTCTATTGAATTGTCTCAAGACCTCTAACAAGGCCACTCCTAATAGGGTGATAAAATCTTTTAATAGAGTCACACCTAACAGTGTGTTTTGTAACCTTTAGCATGGTTGGCTCCTAACAAGGCTCACTTTAGAAGAGTGAAAATAGTAACTAGTTATAATTGGTGGTTTTTCCCAAATTGGGTTTCCACATTAAATCTTAATGTCAAATGTGTTCATGCTATTTCTTTTATGTGTTTGCAACTAAGTTAAAGTAATGGTAATCATAGATAACATCTAAAACTTTTATGTTAACCATTTATAGAGCACATTCAATCATTACCAAGTTACAACATTTTTTTGTATGTTTACCGAGCATCAACAGTATTCAATTTTTAGTTTGTAGTTTCTACTAACATCTAAGGGATCTAGGATTTATTTTAGTAGTAATTGATTCACCTCTCACCTCTTAGTTACTCTTCTTATATTTCCAATGATTGGTATTAGAGCTTTTGGTTCTTTTAGAGAAGGTTTCAAGGACCTAAGCTAAAGATCAAGATCTCTTACAGAAGAGAGATCCCTGAGCTAAATAGAGATAATTTTGCAGCATGGCGAAGACTTATGAGGTTACATTTGGCTACTATCAGTGATTCAAGATGAAAATATCTTGATATTGAATACAAGACTCCCACTAAAACATTATCTATTGAAGATATTGCTGAAAAGAAGAATCATAACATCATGATGATTGATATTGCATCTGCTCTTAGTTATGTTGAATTTGATGAAGTCAAAGACTACAAGAGAGCTCATGAGATGTGGATTATATTAAAAGACATATATGGAGGAGATAAAAATGTAAGAAGAGCTAAGGCTAAAATTCTTAGAGGGTATTTTGATCAGATGAAAATGAGAGAAGATGAGAACATTGCAAAATATGTGGAAAGGATCAAAGCAAGTGTAAGTGCAATCAAAGCATCTAGCAAAGACATTGAAGAGAAAACATTTGTAAGCAAGGTACTTAGAACTCTTCTTCTTATTTATGAAATTAGATTATCTACTATTCAAGAAATGAGATGTGATCCAAATAATAAAATATCTTTGGATGCTCTAGTTGGAAGATTGATAGATTTTGAGTTAGATAACTTGGATAACTATGTTCCTAGTTCAAAGGTTATTGAATCTATTTTTAAAGCTAAACTCTCACTCAAAGAAAAGGTTAAGAAATCAAAGTCCAGCCAATCAAGAGGAGAAGAAGAAGAATTAGAAGAAAGTTCAAATAGTGATCTTGAAGTTTTTTAACCCCTACTTGCAAGGAAGTATTCCAAGGGCAGAGGAAAGTAGAAAGGTAAAGTTCATCTAATCTTCTTTTCTTGTAAAGAAATTGGTCACATTGTTGCAAGGTGTCTAAATAAAGATATCAAAGATGAAAAGAAAAGCAATAAGCACAAAGGCAAGAAACATTCCAAGAACTACAAGAACTAAAAGGAAAAAGGTAGAAATATTCTTGTGTAGCTCAAGATTCTGATAACAATGAAGATGAAATGGTGTACATTGTTGTAAAAGATGAATCTGATGATGAAGGAGATAAGATGGCACTTATCTCTCATGTTAGGAAAAATGATATATGGATTATTAACAGTGGCTATTCACATCATATGACTAGAGACAGAGAAAATTTTGAGCATATCAAATATTATGATGGAGGTAGTTTGAGATTTGGAAACAATGAACCTTGTAACATAAAAGGAAAAGGATGTATTTCATTGACTAAAGAACTTGTATGTGACAACACTTATTGGGTTTAAGGACTAAAGCATAATCTACTAAGTGTGGCACAGTTGAATAACATTAGATTCAAGGTAGAATTCATGAATGGACAAGCCAAACTACTTGATGGAAAAAGAAATATGGTTGGATCTAGCAAGCAAACAAAAGGTAATCTATTTTATCTTGATCTTAGTGATTGTTCATGTTTTATTACTCAAGTAGAAGAAAGATGGTTATGGCACAAAAGGCTATGTCATGTAATCTTCAATAATCTAGTTAAGATAAGAAAACATAGAACAGTAAGAGTCATTCCTAGTTTGAAGAAACCTAATATGGGTTTATGCAAGAATTGCCAAATTGGTAAGATGGGAAAGATTAGTTTCAAAACCAAAAACTATCAGTCAGAAGAAGTCTTAGAAATTGTTCATACAAACTTATGTGGACCTATTAGAATAGAGTGTTATAGTGGATAAAAAAAAATTATTCTTTTTGTTGATGACTATTCTAGAATGGTGATTGTAATGTATCTAAAAGAAAAATCAAAAGCCTTTCAAAAATTCAAGTGGTATCTAGCAAGAGTAGAAAAAGAAACGGGAAAGAGGTTGAAATATTTAAGATCAGATAGAGGTGGTGAATTCATCTCCAATGAATTCAATATTTTTACATTGAAAGAGGAATGAAAAGACAAGCATCAACTCCTAGTACACCACAACATAATAGTATAGCTCAAAGAAAAAACAAATCTATCATGGATTGTGCAAGAACCCTGATGATTGAGAAGAATGTTGCTCTCAAATATTGGAAGGAACCCATTAGCATTGTAGTTCATACCTTGAATAGAGTACAGTTGAAGAAAGATTCAAACAAAACTCCTTATCAACTATGGTATGGCTACAAAACTAATGTAATTTACTTGAAAGTATTTGACAACAAATGTTATATCTTGAAAGAGTCTAGAAAAGAAAAATTTGATGTAAAATGTGAGGCCTCACCCTGACCCTTCGTAGCCTTAGTTGTTACATTATCATTTTGATACTCATGACTCGAGATGTCGAGACATTATCTGATGCTTAGAACATATTATATTAGTTCATGTTGTGTGATGTTACTTCTAGATATTTGATGTTCGTCATTTAAGGTTTTAGGTATATGTATGTTGATGAATTAAGTAAAATGTAGGAGTAACACATTGAGTTTGGAAACTTTATGATTAAGGATATAAGTAGGATGAAAGAAACCCTGATTGATGTATGTTTCAATTTATGTGAATTTTTGATATGTATATATACATATGTACATGTGATTTTCGAAACCACTGATGTGTGTAATGAGTGTGCAGATATTTTAGCCGAGGAAATTGACGGAGGAACAAAATTGATCTCTATATGTTAATTTTGAAAACCTTGTTGTTCGTAATTCAAGTATTTTATTTGTGAGATGTATGTATGTATTTTCTTATGATCAGTAAATGTTAATGTTCGTAACTGTATTCTTTTAGTGTTGCTTGACACTCGTGAATTGTTTATGTTCTTCAGCGTACTAGTTAGGGTTAACTGTGTAACCTTTGGACCTAAGTCAGATTTAGTTAGTGTCTTTTGCTAATTTGGTTCTTAATCGAGTTTAGTCACCCTTAATCTGGATTAGTGCTTAATCTACTTTTCTAGAGTTGTTAGATGGTCCTATTTATTTCCTAGCTTTTGGTTGGTTTTGAACCTATTCCTAAGGCTTTAAAACTTGAAATAATTATACCCAAGGGGTATGGGTATGGGTTGGGGGTCTTTTCCAACCCCTAAGCCCCTTTTATTGACTTTTGAGGTCACTCAAAAAGTCTCTTTTTGCCTTTGTGCGAAAATTGACTATGGCTACCATGAGTTGTCTCACCTCACCTCCACTTTGTGGTTAACCTTAGTATGGGTTGAGTTAGGAGTTTCTAGAATCGTAAGTGGGTGGGAGAAGTTATTGATCCTTTTGGTGGTTGAGTTTGAGACTTATTTAGAGGCCCTTCTTGGAGTAGTTTAGGTTGTTACCCAATCTCTACATTTAGAGAGGAGTCTTGGAAGATTGAAGCAAGGAAGGGAAAAGTACTACTCATTTCCATTACCTCTTTGTGCAGGTAGGAATTCTCATCTCCCTTGTTCAAATTTCATGTTTGTTTCATGCTTATGCTACCTTGTTGTTGTTTGAATGTTTGTATGTTTGTGAGTATGTTGGGAAGCTTTGAAAACCATGTTATTTTGAATGATTTCTTTTCATGTTATGTTGGAATTTTGAGATTTTCTTGCATGGGTGTTTTGGCATTACTCACCCTTGGAGAGGGCAGAAGTGGCCAATTTTAGGAAAGGGCATTTTAGTTGGACTCCAACAGTGTAGAGTCTCTTCTCAAGACGAGAAGAGGGAGAGAGGGTAGGGTGTTATGGGCCCTACCTATCAGCACAAACCATGTATGATTTTTGGCATGTAAGAATGGAAGAACAGAAGTTCTTGATTTATAGCCCCGATTGGGCACCTGGTTTGGTGGTGTCTGACATCTCCTGTTGGAAAAATCCACCTTTCCCTGGTTTTGATTCATTGTGAATCCTATTGTGAAAACCTTGTATGAATATGCATGTTTTGAATTATTTCTAAGTCATGCTTGTTGTCACCTGATCAGATTTTGTTCCCTCCACGGTTCGTAAAAATGTGTTGTAGAATTTGTTATGAATCCCTTGATGAGGGTCATGAAGAAAATTTAATTGAATTGTTGTAATTAAGGATTGAAATCCTACATAATTTGTATTTCAAACTTTGTTGTAATGGCAACGATGTCGAGTTTTCTTCCTGGTTCTTTCTCGGCTGAGCCTTTGAACCAAGGGTGCCAACAAAAAAGGTGATTGAGTATATTTGTTTATCTTGTGATTCAATAGTATAATTTAGATGGATGCACATCAAGAATAGGATGGAAATGATGTTTGATTCAATTAGGTAAATTTCAAGTTTTCTTATATGTTGGAAATGAAAATTCTATTATGAATGAAAGATTAGTTTTTGTGATTATTGGAATTAAATCAATTTGATTAAGAGATTATGAACTTCCTTGACTTCAAAAAAGATAGATCATAAACCTTGATGTATAATGATTAATAAAACATAAATTATAGGAGAGAGGGAGAAAATAATACCTTTTCTCATCCTTATTAGTATACTTAAGAAATCATTGTTATTAATAAGTTTATATTTATTCCTAATTTAACAAGAAAATATATAAATTATGACTACACTTAGTCAAATTTGGCTTTCAAATTAATTATGCACCTCCAGGTCTAAAAACCCTCTCTGGAAAATGTATGAAGGAAATTTTAAATCCCCCCATGGTCACAGAGAATATTCTCCTAGATTCTCTTTTATAATCATTGTTTCTTTTAAACTAATGCTATAAATTAATTTCAAAATGAAAGAGACTATATTGGACAATATCCTACCTCAACTATAAAACTTTAAGTAATAACTACCCTAAGATATTCTATGCCACCACCCCCCTTATCTCTTCTCTCTACCTTTTTAAATAAGAATCTCATTGATGGTGGTTATTATAAAACTTATTATCTATTTTTTTTGACCCATGTACCCTGCCATATATCTTCCTTGGGCTACGTGTGAAGGGGAATGGAAAAAGGGTTGTTTTAATATATAAAATAAAAATGATTAATTTTGCTAACTTACCACCCACCCTAGCTTTCTATCCCCCATGCGTTGCCTTTTCCATGCCTTCACTCATGCAAGGGGGAGTAGGTATGTGCTTGGACAGGCCTGCATCAGCACGCAGGTGCATGGCACAGCGCACTGTCCTTGAGGATAGACCTCTTGTCAGAGTTTAGAGTTGGTTATAGGATAGGGGGGGAGAGTTAGAGGGTCTAGGTTAGCATATGGGTAGTTTAGCATAATATTTTAGCATTGTTCTTTTTTTTTTAAATATGTTTATGTATGAGGTGTCAGTTGCTAGTTAATAGATATTAGGATTAGTAGTTTAGTAATATTCTTTTGTTAATATAGTTATATATATTAGTTAGTATGTGTAATTTAATAATGTTAGATAAAGATTACATTTATGTTGATTGTAGATGAGTAGTGGTATTATATTGTAGTGTAGTGCTTAGTTAATAGTTTTGTCTTAGTTAAATGTAATAAATGTTTTTTTAGATGGTTATTTTAGTTTGTATTATGATAATCTTAAATTTAAGTTAGTTAGATTTAGCTGAAATTAAAATTAGTATAAGACTTGTTTAAATTGAGTTATTAGAAAATTAATGATAGTTACTTGATATTTGTTTGAAATGATTTCAAATTATAAAATATAATTAGTAGTGTTAGTTTAAGTTAGTGATGTTTGCTAATGAAATTTAGTTTGGATTTGATTTATTCAATCATAGATATATTATTAATGGTATTGTTATTTTAAAACAAACCTTGAATTTTAAAATATTTAGTTTTTAGTAAGTATAGTTAGTTTTAGCTTAGTTATATTTTATTAGTATTAAATATGTAGTATGTTAATGTTAATATAGATGTTAGTATTAAATAGTGCCTTAGGGAATTGAATATTAAATTAGTTCATTTTATAAGTTTTAACTTGGAAATTAGAATATCTTAATTAGAATAATTTTAATATTTTATTAATTAGTTAAATACTATGGTGAGCTTTGATTAGATTAATTTTTTTTTTATAGATGAACCCTATTAATGTTGAACTTAAATTTTGTAGGAGATAATTTGAGATTAAAGCGTGGGTAGTATATTTGATAATAATGTTTATCTCTATTGTATGTATATTAAAGGATAGCGTACATTTTGTTTAAGGTTTCTAACATTATTAGTACAGGTTGGATAATTAAATATAATTGATCTTTTAGAGTTTCAAATTTTCTTAGTGTTCAAAGATTTAAATTGAAATGTGGACCATGTTATCTTATTTAATCATTGTTTTAAAAAAAAAATTGTGTGTGTTTTGCACTTTTATTTTGGGGCATGACATAAAAGGTGATGAAGGCATATTTCTAGGATACTCCTATATAAGTAAAGCATACAAATGTTTGAATTTGTCTACTCATAAAATAATAGAAAGTGCACATGTTATAATTGATGAGTTTGTAGAAAAGAGTGAAGAAGAAAGCAACAAGGAGCCAAAGGATTACAAAAGATTTATTTACTATGAATTTGATACCCTGCCAAACCTATCTAAAAGAAAGGAAGCTTCATCTCTTGTGTCCCCAAAATCTCCAATAGTTATCGAGCTCTAGATAGTGCAACTTGAGTCATAATCTGAAGGACTCGAGTCACAATCAGAGGCTATCGAGCTAGTTCAAACTGACTCTGATGGACCTGAGCTTGAAACTAAAGTTCATAATAAAGATAGTGGAACTTATTCAAATCCAAAAGAGCCTATATTAGCAAGATATGTCAAAAGACATCATGCACCTAATCAAATCATTGGAAAAAAATTTGATGGAACAATGACAAGAAACAAATTAAAAGGTACATGTTTACTTGTTAAAATTGAACCTAGAAATGTTAAAGATGCTCTGGAAAATGAAAGTTGGATTGAAGCAATGAATGAAGAGATAGAATGGGTGGAAAAGAACAAAACTTGGACTCTTATTCCTAGACCCAAAGATAAAAATGTAATTGGTACAAAGTGGGTATTCAGAAATAAGCTGAATAAAGATGGAAAAGTTTCAAGAAACAAGGCAAGACTAATATGTAAAGGTTATTCTCAAGAAGAAGGTATTGATTATGGTGAGACTTTTGCTCCCATAGCAAGACTAGAAGGTGTTAGAACTTTACTAGCATATTTAGCACATAGAGGATTAAAGTGTATCAAATGGATGTCAAATATGCATTCTTGAATGGAATTCTTGATGAAGAAGCCTACATTGAACAACCAAAAGGCTTTGTAGATTCTAGCAAAAGAGACATGGTTTGCAAGTTACACAAAGTATTATATGGTCTCAAGCAAGCTCCCAGAGCTTGGTAGGAAAGACTTCATTATTACTTGGTACAAATTAGCTTTCAAAGAATAAATGATTATAGTAGTCTATATATCAAGTGAGGATTAGACAAGAAGATTATGTTGGCACAAATATTTTTTGATGATACTCTATTTACAAGAAATGATGACTTGTGCAAAGCATTTTTAGAGGAAATGAGTAAAGAATTTTAGATGTCCATGTTTGGTGAGATAAAATTCTTTGTTGGGTTGCAGATACAATAGAACAAAAATTGTATCTACATCACTCAATCTAAGTATATCAAGGAGATACTGAAGAAGTTTGGAATGGAAGATTCAAGACCAATTGGAACCCTATGTCTACTAGACATAAGATCTCCAAAAATGATTATTCCAAGGAAGTAGATTAGACCACATACATATCAATGATTGGAAAATTGCAGTATGTAGTACATACAAGGCCTGATATTGCTTTAGCAGTTAGAATAGTGGTAAGATTCTCAGCAAATCCTAAAGAAAATCACATGATGGAAATCAAGAGAATCATGAGATATCTGAAAGGTACTGAAGACTATGGCTTATGGTATAAACTTGGAGGCAATTTGGACTTGAAGGTATTTACTGATGCTGATAAGGCAGGAAGTATTGATGACAGAAAAAGCACTAATGGTGGAGCATTCTTTCTTAGTAAAAGACTAGTGTCTTGGACAAGCAAGAAGAAAAATTGTACATCTCAATCCATAGTAGAGGCAAAATATGTAGCAGTAGTAGTCAATTATTCGAACACTGTTTGGTTCAAACAACTGCTGGAAGATAGAGATCAAGGATCCAATAGTCATATACTGTGATAACTCTAGTGTAATCAATATATTAAAGAATCTAGTGATGCATACCAAAAAAAAAGCATATTGCTATAAAATATCACTTCTTAAGAGAGTTGGTGCAAGATTAAAAACTCAAATTGGAATATGTTAATACAAAAGAATAGATTGTAGACATATTCACCAAGCCATTACTTAAGGATGCATTTTTGTATCTAAGAGGTAAGCTAGGGGTCATTCCCCTATCTAAAGTTCACTAAATAAATTTTAGTGATGCATCAACAAGAGAAAACTTGAAGATCAATCAATTGGTGCAGAATTGATAAGGGCATATTGCAAATGAATCAGTACTTAAGGTACATTGATATTAATAGAATTGTTATCTTTGGCATGTGTTGTCAAAGAGGTAGAAGATTACTGTCATATCTTTGAGAAATTTTTGTCATTCAAAGAAGGAAAAGTTTTTGTAAGAGGGAGAAATGTTTTGTCAATGAACTTGGCAAAAGTTATTTTAGAAAAAGGAAGAATCTAGTGAAAGAAAGAGCTCATACTAACAAAGGGATTTCTCAAGAGTAAATCCAAAATTTTGTTGTGTTATGACATATTGTATTGTCATCAATGCCAAAGAGGAATATTGTTGGATACAATTGATTAATTGTGTATTTTCTTTGATGTTATACAAATGTCATATCATTATTAGTTAGTATATGTCAAGCTCACTCGGGCAATGAAGATAGTTTTCTATGTCTACCAAGCATTTTTGTAGTTGTGTAGTTCAAAAGGTGGTATCTACCATGTTCACTCAGGCGTCAAAGGAAAGACAGTAAAAGATGAGTGTTAATCAAGTTCACTTGGTTAATGAAGAAAAGATGGATGGAACTAGTGCTAACTGAGCTCACTTAATTGCCCAAGGATTTTTGCAAGTTTGTAGTATTAACCAAGCTTCTGTTGGTTAATATAGAAATCACTTTTGAGTTAGTTTCTACCAAGCTGGGTCGATTAACGAAGGATTTTCTTATTTTGGCATATTAAGCTCAAATGTTTTATCTATTGGTTCTAGCTAACTAAGGTGATGAATATTAATTATTCTAAGTTTTATTTGAGCTGACTTGACAATATGAAAGATATAAGTATAAGGTCAAGTTGTGGTTTCAAAGTATTCAAGTATGAAGATGCGATTGAAGATTTTATGATGAAGAGAGAAAGTGAATTTGAAGGATAAGCAGAATATCCTAATGAAGAAAAAAAGCTATATTTGATTAGGAAGGATCAAGTACAAGCCAAAATAGAGATTTGTAATCAGCAATTTAGTTGCATTCAAATTAGGTCATCTCATTATTCTTCTCTAACCATTATAGCAGTGATCAAAATCTCTTAACAGAGGGCTTAACAACTATTTGCAAATCCTCTAACAAGTTGGCAGTTCTATTGAATTGTCTCAAGACCTCTAACAAGGCCACTCCTAACAAGGTGATTAAATTCTTTAATAGGGTCACACCTAATAGTGTGTTTTGTAACCTTTAATAGGGTTGGCTCCTAATAGGGTTTACTTCAAAAGAGTGAAAATATTAACTAGTTACAATTGGTGTTTTTCTCAAATTGGGTTTCCACATTAAATCCTGGTGTCAAATGTGTTCATGCTATTTCTTTTATTAGTTTGCAACTAAGTTAAAGTAATGGTAATCATAGATAACATCTAAAGTTTGTATGTTAAGCATTTACCGAGCACATTTAGTCAAGTTACAACATTTTTTTGTATGTTTATCGAGCATCAATAGTAATCAATTTTCATTTTGTAGTTTGTACTGACATCTAAGGGATATGGGATTTATTTTAGTATTAACTAATTCACCCCTCCCCTCTCAGTTACTCTTCTTATATTTTCAATAGAATTTGACTTTTTTATATTTTGCCTCTTAATTGTAACCACTTATTTAGTTTGCCTCTTCATCCCATCCACTTATCTTTTGCTTCTTAATCTTTGGCATCCATTTGTTTGCCTCTTAATCTCCTCAATCCAATCTTATTTAATTTCTATAAAATAAGGCCTCTCTTCTATTTGTAGAATAATAATCATCATCTTGCATTAGAGCACTTAGAATCTTAATAAAACTTAGCATTTTGAGCACTTGAGTACATAGAACTCTTAGCACTTCTATTCTATAGTTGTTTTGTTTTCACGATAACAACTTTAATTCTTCCATGATAGCTTAGAATCAATTTCATAGTTTACTTAATTCTTATACCTTCATTCTTAGCTTACCTTGCATTTGAATCTAGTTTGTTAGTTTCTTGAATTTGTATTCTTTGGAATAACTTTTGCATTTTCGTTCATCCTTTTATGAAGATTTTGAGCAAGATCTTCATAATTTTTATTAAATCTTTTCACTTATTCTTCTTAGTTTGAATTTTACATTGTATTTCCATTTGTATTTGCAAGAAATCAATAGTGGGATTCATATAATTGTGTTGGGAGAGAACACCCACAAAATGTCTGGAAGCAAATATCAAAAGCTTTATTATGCACCCTTATTTTATCTTAGTGGAGGTTGTGGTGAGAATATCTTGTGTGTTTCATGTTCATCTTTGAAAATGTCTAGTTTAGGTTAGATATTTGATTTCTCAAATCTTGCATATTTGTGTCTTGCAACATATAAGTTAGATTTTTACCACATACAAGTCTTTTCAAAAATCCTCAAAAATATGCTCTAAGGCCATTTAACATTGTTGGAAAATGATATCAAATATATTGGTGGAGAAATAAAAGATGATGAGGTGGTGAAAATTATTATTATATCTCTTCCAAGAATCTATAGTTCTAAGGTTTTTGCTATTGAAGAAACTAGTGACTTAGACAATTGCAGAGTAGATTGTTTATATGGTGCAACTGCGTATGAAAAGGGAGCCTTTTATAGAGGCTCTCCCAAAGTGGTGCATGATTTCAAAGCTGATAAGAAGATTGGGGAATATGCTAACTTTAATTATGACTTTGAAGATGCTAAAAAAAAATTGTTAGGAGGTCAAAGAAAGGAACTAACAAATACAAAGTTGCCTATACAAAGTTTCAATTATGATAGATTTGGTTATTATTCTTGTGGCTACCCTTTTAGATAATAATAATATAGTATCAAAGGAAAGAAACATAACAAATATCTCTATTCCAAGGATATTAAGTGATCCTCAAGAGATGAAACTCAAATTACTCCTCAAAATTTGAACTCAAAATGATTCAAGTGATGCAAATATTTTCATGGATATGAAATTTTTTGATAAAAAGGATGATATCAAGAATTGTGAAATATTCAAGAAGAATTTAAGGAACAATCAATGACTATGTAGACTAACTTTCATGTAAAAAAGAGCCAAATACTCAAGGAATTGACATTGGATTTCTCATCACATGACAAGTAACAAAGGAATTTTTATGAATCTTAAGAGAGGAATGGAAGATCTATCAAGCTTGGGGATAAGGTAATTGCTCCAATCTATGGAGAGCAAATGATAACAATTGATAGAAAGAAAAAGACATAACATGTACTTTATATTAGAGGATGAAGACACAATACACTAATTATTTTTTTAAATGTTCAAAAAGGGATGAAAACTCACATTTTAATCACAAAGGGTGTAAGATTTTATTTTATTTTAAGGAATTACATGAGAATTTGTAGCAAGAAGCATTGAGACTCATAGTAGCATTTATCAACTCAAAGAGACTAAATAATGTATAAGTCTATTGTTACAATCTAGTTTTCACAAATTATGACATAAGAGGATGGGTCAAATCAACTTTACTATGTGGTAAATATTATCTATACAAATGTACAAAGAGATATTTTGATGATCATAAATCCTATACACACTTTATTCAAATAATATCATATGGGAAAGAAGACAAGGAAAAATTCAAAGAGCAAAGATCTTTCATCTACAAAAAATTTTGTTAGTGAATACTAATATTTATGGACCAACCAAAATGGAATATCTCAATAATGAATAATACTTCACATTTCTTATTTATTCTAGGATGAATTGGGTAATTTCTTAATAGAATAATATGATGGTATAACGAAGATCAAAGCTTTCAATCTTTGGTTGAGGATTACATAAATGGTGAGATAAAATGCATAAGTTATCATAGAAGAGGTGAATTTACTTCAAATGAGTTTGATATTTTTTGTAAAAATCAGAATATTGCGATACCAACAATCTACTCCTAGAATTCCTCAATTAAATGGGCTTGTTGAAAGGAAAAATAGAACAATTTAAGATATGGAAAAAAACTACAAGGAAGTTAAGTGAAGTGGAAGAATAACTTCTTATAATAACCTTCAGGGGAAACATTTGTAAAAAATAAAAATAAAAAATTATTTTCACATTATAGAAACTTAATAGAAATGACACAAATAAAAAAAAGCAAACTAACATATTATTAAACAATCAATAACAAATTATAATATACCTGCAAAGAAAGAATATCTCAAGAGTGTCATTAACTAAAGATCTAGAGGTTACTCAAAAGCTATAAGGTTGATCGTACATAAAACCTCCATCTCACACACCTAGTATATAGGAGATACAAAACAAGAAATTGACAAATAATATTGCAAAACCATGGGCTGAAACCAACTCAAATGCAGGCACCCATCTTATCTTAAGTTTAAAAATCCCATGATTTGTTGATACACATCCTAACACATGCAACTTCCTTTTACAACTCATTCACATGTTCAACACATTTATATATTTCCTTTTTTAAGAGACCTAACTTTCAGAGGCTATGACTTTTGAGATGTGTATCCAATTTTTAGTTATAACCACATTTCAAAAACCTCTAAAAGTGCTATACAACTAGGACTACACAATATCACCCTTGGTTACTATTAAGCCATTGAAAAGCCTTCAATCTCTTTAAAATTAAGTTTAAAATTTTTGAACAACCTTGTCAAAAAATTAAATCTTGCCACAAAACTTTAGTGGCATGCTTGTATATCTAAAATGAGTTACCAAAAAATAAATTGGGAAAACTTTGTGCTCAAACAAAATACTTACTAAAAATATCTTCCATATGTAACTATTAGGTTAAGACCCATTTTCCCAAAAATAACAAAATGAAAGTTTAAAGACTATCTTCATTATATTAAAGAGTAGTACATAGCCCTATTTACATCGTAAATAGAATAAAATTGAGGGTTAATGATTATAAGACCTCCCTTGAGCTTTTTTAATACCCACCATTCTCAATTACTTTATAATATTTGGGGAAAAAATGATACATTAGAAGATATGACAAGTTAGGAAACTTTGATTTGAGATGTGATTACCAAATCTTCTCAGTTACTCAAATGGAAACAATGCCTACATGTTCAACAACAAGGGACTCATAAGAATGGTTAAGATTCTTAAGTGTGAGAATGTAGAGAATGGATTTAGAAAATGCAAGAACTAGAAGTTTGTGATACTATTGTACCTCTTTACATAAAATAATACAAGAAAGGTAGAAGATAGGAAGATTAAGAACAAGTGCTTCAAAAAATCCCAAAAATATAAAAAGGTATGTTTAAAGGGATCACTCAGAGAATCAAATCATTGGTGATGATACTGAAGGAGTACAAACTAGGAAAGATTTGTAAAGTCAAATAAGAAGGTTAAAAAAGAAAAAAATCAAGAATTTGACCTAAGAATTTTTTGGAGATAGTAGAGATGATGGTTCGATACAAGAAATGCAAGAAGAGATCAATTGGATTGAGAAAAATAAGATTTTGGAACTAGTTCCTAGACCAATGGACAAGAATGTTGATGAAAAAATTGGTATTCCACAACAAGATAAATGAAAGAGAAACATAACAAGGAACAAGTTGTATCATCTTAAATTGGAAATTTAATGATGGTTTGGTAACCATTTAATGTGAGAGCATCATCTCTCCTCCTTTCTTCCCATTTATTCTCATTCCTCCTAGGAAAAAATAGGGTAAGACCTAATAGATCCTCTTTAAAACTCCTATTTTCATGACACAAAGCTCAAATAAGGATCTAACCACCTAGGTCCCCCCTTTCCTTCATTCAATCACTCGTAATCTATTTTCCAAACCATAATGACTATATCCTGAATTCTACACTTGATTTTTAGGATCTAGGACCTATTTCAGGACCTTGAGGGAATTCTAAGGATTTGGGGACCTAGTCTATAGAGACATGATGCATCCCTAATAGGAAAATTAAGGAAAACATGTATCCCTACTTGGGCCCTATCTTGGGTCCACTATTTGGGTCCCATGTCCAGATGATCTAAGGTGTTGATTTTTATGTCTAGTCAACCTACAGGAGAATGTTAATTCTAACCCATTTTTAAACCCCTCCATTTTCTCATTTCATAATATTATCAAGAATTTACATGCACTAGAACTCAAGCATTCAAAAATTCCTCCATCGATGATCAAGGATTCAAGCATTCAAGCAATTGAAGGGGTTTATCTAGCATTTAAGATCTCCTTTAATCCATTCAAGGTCCTTTAATGCATCTTTTACTCGCATGAATTTATTATGGAGATTTTATTATTCTTTATAAGATGATTGAGTTCTTAGGTCTTGCATTCATGACTTGGTTTGTCACCAATGTCAACATATCAACTTTTTGGATAATTCTGGCAAAGTTGCAAAGATTATTTTTTTGGAAAGGTTTTGGTTGTTGAGTTTTTTTCACAAGGTTAGAAGTATGTTCATGTATGCTTATAGATTCTATGTCTATGTGCACAAAAATAATTATAAATTTTTTAATGAGTTACAAATTTCTTGTTGAAGACTGTTTGTAGGATAGTTTGCAAGAAATTGTATGTTGTTATTCGTATTGTATATTTTTGGTGAGGTTGAAGCTTGTTCAATGGCCTTGGATTTTGGTCACAAACATTTTTTTGATGCTATGTTCAAGATTCATTAAAAAAAAATTTCATTCTATGAATGCTTGTGAAGGATAATGTGTGATTTATTCCTTGAAGGCTGACTAAGTTGTATTATTGATGTTACTTTTATTATAGCACATGGAACCTAAATGTAATATCAAGATGGTCCTATATTATTCATTGTTCATTGAGGAAGCCTCAAGGATGACTCAATTAGTTATTAGGACTTGGTATAAAGGAAAGATGTTTCCTTGGTTGTAAGTGCAGCAGTGTATCATATGTATTGTAGGTAGAATTTGGATGCAAATTTGATAAGGTCAAAGAAATGTTTGATGTTGAGGATAAGTTATGGACTTCAAAGGAACTATAATGACAAGATAAATTATTGTTTAAATCAGTTCATTTTTCTTGGTATAGGTTATCTTTTATTAATTAGTGATAACACTTCTAAAGCAATTTGCACAGTGGGTTTAGTTGTCTTCCTATCAACTCCTAACAGGGTTGGAATAACTCCTAATAGGGTTGGAATCTCCTAATAGAGATTCAAAGTCTTCTAACATGGAATAATATGTATTAGTTGTTTTATATTCATTTGATTCCTAATATGGTCACACCCTTTCATAGTGAACATTTATATTAGTACATCATTTTGTTGGTATCATTCCCACTAGGGTTTTTCCTTTGATCAAGGGTTTCCCTCCTTTTCATATCTTGTGCCACATTACATTGTTATTATCTTGTGGTTAATATATATTTTGATTACATGTTTCAGATTTGTTAAAGTTGATTAAAAAAATTTTAAGCATATAAATTATTCACACACACCACCCCCTCCCCCTGCTCTTAGTTATATTGGTGGACTTTACTTTCTAACAATAGGTATCAAAGCATCATGTCCTTGAAGAGAAATTTTAACAAATTAAGGAGATACATGGCTACTTTTAGGAAAGAGAGTACAAAATTTGAAGGAGTACAATTGGAAAGAAAGGATGAAGATTCACTTGTTATGCATGGGAGCATGCTACTAGTTAGTTATAAGGGAAAATAAGGATGTGATTGAGGAGAAATAACTAGAGAACTTCACACATGAAGACAAACATTTATTCATGTACAATATGTATGTTAGAGAAGTATTATTACCATATCTTCCTGAATCAAAGTATGTTGAGGTAAAAGGTTTATATCTTGCAAATGAAATTTGGGTTAAGTTATCAAATTTAATTGAAGGAGATAAATTTTCAAATAAATATAGCTTAAAAATTTGTAAGAATATGTTGGGTAATGCTAAGATTATGGAAGATGAATCTACTAAAGAATATTTTGGTAGAATGTCTGAGGATTTTGTAGGAAACAAGAGTTGTGGATGAACTATGATTGAAGATGAAGTACTATGAAAGATATTGAAATATTTGACCCCTGATTATGCACACAAATTTGAGATCATTGAGGAAATTATTTCCATGACACTGAATTCTATAAGAGAAACTTTACTTGGGAAGTTGTAAACATTTGAACAAACTTTGAAGTAGAACCAAGGAGCGAGAAGAACAAAATCAACTTTTAGTGTATAGAAAGATGAAGCTAAACGTACAAGGAGCATGAGCACAAGTGGAGATTATGCTAAAGAGTGGATGGTAAAACAAGAGGAAGATAAGAATATTGATGAATGACTTTCATTTCTTATGAAGAGAGAACCTAAAGGTAAGAAAAAAATTCTTGTTGGAATTGGAAAGAACTTTTTCATTTTTCATCTAGTTTTACTAAAAGAGAAAAGAAGATAAATCCTAGGAAGCCTTATAAGTCAAAGTTTACAAAAGATTATTTCTTTGTTAATGAGGATAATGAGTTTGATTTTAAGGTGGTAAATTTCATAGAAAGTGATGATGAAGATGATGAGTTTGAATTTGTTTCTACTAAATAAGAATGTCTTGAAAAATAAGAGGTAATAGAAGAGAAAGGTTTAGTATTATATGATGAAATATAAAGTCTAATTAGATTATAGATAGTGATTGTTCTAATTATATGATTAGAGATATGAATAAGTGTTTTGAGTTTAATAGTTGAGTTGGAAATAATGCACCTTGTATGATTAAAGTAAAATGATCTATGACACTTGATGGAAAGACTAATACTAAGGATATTTAATTTTTTGATGGTTTGAAACATAATCTTTGGAATGTTGGCCAACTTGTGGATAAGGGATATCAATTACAATTTATAGAGAATAATTGTATTATCGAGGATAAAGATGGTAAGTTGATTGGCATAGGTACATGAATAAGAGGTAATATTTTTTAATTAAATCCTATTGAGATGACATATTTGGTTGCAAAGGTTGATGATAGTTGGTTATGGCATAAGAGGTTTTGTCACATTAACTTTGATAACATTGTAAAGATAAGAACTACACATGTAGTTAGGTATTTTCCTAAGATTTTGAAACCTTATAAAATGGTTTATAACAAATGTGTGATGGAAAAGAAAAAGAAGAGTTCATTTCCAAGCAAGATGCTTAATACTACAATGAAGTTGGAGCACATAGATTTGAGTGGTCCTACAAGATTAAGAGCATTTCATGGAGAAAGGTAATTTATGCTTCTTATTTATTATTTTACAAGGATGATGTGGTTAGCATTTCTTAGACATAAATTTGAATCTTTTGAGAAGTTCAAGTTATTTAAGAATACAGTTGAGAACGAATCTAGTTCAAAGATTAAGTGTTTGAGATCAGATAGAGGAGGATAATTTATTTCAAATTAGTTTAACTTCTTTTGTAAGAATTGGTGTAGAAGCATCCTTGTATTTCTTGCAATCCTACATGGTTGGAGGTATTCTTAATAAGTTTTGTGGAATCACTCACCAAATAGTGGTGCTTGGTTGCTGAAGCGTCTAGTTGCGGCCAAGGAGCTCCATCAATTAAAGGGCTTGGTTACTGAAGGAGCTCAGAAGATAAATTTTTCTCAGCACCTATTATTCTTGGCAGGTGTTTCTTGCTCTACTTTTATTGAGTTGCTTGACATTCACTAGAGTGCTTGGATTGTGTTGGTAGCTCAACATGTGCTAGGAGCTTGGCAGTGCTTGGGATTTTGTTGATGCTCAACTTGGTCTTTTTGATGCTCGATCTAGTCTTGGTTCCTATTGGTGTCAAGTTGTTTGTGAGCTAAATTTTGGTATTTAATTCATGTTGTATCTAAATTTGGGGTATTTAATTTGTGTTGTAACCGACTTGTGGCTCAACATATATTTAATGTAAGGGATTTAATTTAATTTGTAATGAACTAGGTCAACTTGTAGCTTGGTCAGGTATAAATAGGGGATTTTATGGAGTCTTTATGTATTGTTTCCATCCTATTTAGAGAAGAGGATGCAAACTTTGAAGGGCTAGTAGCTGTGGCTTGAGAACTAGATAATATCTTGGTGGACCTTAGGGTACAAGTGTAGATTCTTCTTGGTGTTCTTATCTAGTTGTAGATCTATACTAGTTGGGATTGGTGTGTGGAATTGGATCTTGAGGGATCTTGTAGAGTTTTTATTGTAATTTTTATTATGTTTGCTCCTAACTTGGAAGGCCTTACAGTCGAGCATATTGCATTTAATCAGTTATATCTATGAATAAAGTCTCATGATTTAGTATTAGATCTTGCATTGTTGTTACTTTCTTTGTTGTATTTCTATTGTGTGGTTATTTTTTGGGTATGGGACATCTCCTTTGGGGATGCTAGAAAACAATTTTGAAAATTGACACCTGAATACAGTTAAAAGGCAATGAAAATGAGGTTTGGGACAATTTTAACTATTTTCAAATCAGTTGAATCACATTTTCACCATAATTTCATAAAGTTTTAGATATTTTAGATGCAAAAGGATTTCATCATTAGGAAGAGATATTTCAAAGCAGTTGCAATGTAATGATGAAATAGAAAATTAAATCAGATGGAAGAGAGAGGTTAGAGAGAGGTTTTTCAGTTACAGGAGATGAATTTCTAAGTCGACAGATGGCAGTTGCATGTGAGATCCTAGAATTCATCTCCTTGATATATTATTCTTTCTTTCTTCCATTTAGGGTGTTCCAATTTTTTTGTGACTGTGAGACCATTCAAGGTTCCAGTCTTTTGGAGAAAAATCTGCACATTACTGTGATACCAAGGTTTTGGATCTAGTTCTGGTTGCATTCCCATGACTGTGACACAATTTTCTTTCAGTAAATTCTTCTCATGTGAACAACAATTAAGAAGTATAGTACAGATAGTTCTGATATGTTTGGTATTTTCATTTTTTCATTTCATGTATTTGAATGTTTATTTTCAAAGAAAATGAATACATATGAGCAGCATTTCATTAGTTTCATTATGGTTCTCGTCTCCTGCTTCAGTAATCTATAGTCTTATGTGGTCTTGGAACAAAGAGCTGAGATCAATTTGCTTCCCCTTCAGGTTATATGTCTGATATATTTTGTTGTTGGAAAAAAGTACCAAGTAAATGCTTAATGATTTTGACAGGGTTACTGGTTGTGTTGAGAAGAATATTTTGTGAGAATGAGATCTAAATGAACATTGATGTCTGAATCACAAGGTGACTAGATAGATCTAATGTCTGGGTATACAGAATATGTCCTAATGTCAGAGATGTATGTTTTGGATTCATGAAATTGTCCAATGGATTAGGCACTGATCAGTTACAGGATCATTAGGTTTTGCTACATGTTTGAGGATTTGTTGAACATCAACATCAATAATCAATGCTTTTCCCTTTCATGTTGAAGAGCTATAATAGAATGCCCCCACTCAGCTTATGAGGTTCCTAGATCTACATTTAGCTACTGTAGATTGATGTTATTTTATGAGCTACTAGGAGATATAAGGGTTTTTATCTACTTCATATTAGATTCAGTGTATGCTTTGATAATTGGTACTATATAAAGAATCTATAGGTCTACTCACCTAGGTTTTGCAGAGCCTGAAGAAGAAGAAGGGTCATGCCTTATGGGTGGCCTAGTGTCTGAATGGGCATGTTGAAAATGGGAGTTAGCTACCCCTAGATGTGTTTTGTTCTCATCAAGGTAATTGGAAATAGGTAACATTTTCAAACACCAATAGGGAATTCTCCTACCTTTTACTATACCAGTGGTATCAAAGTGAAGGTATTCTTGAGTGTGTTGGCAAATTGCCAAAGCTGAGGTAGTTTGCACCAGGACTTGGGTGAAGGTTGATCCAGTGGAGCTGATTGATCTTTTGGATTTGTGGATCTATTGCTTAGGGTTTACAAAATAAATTGGAAGATGCCTCCAATAAGATTGGACCCTAGGGCAATCGATAATCTTAGTGATGTTGTGGAAGAAAGGATCTCAAAGAATATTAGAGTAGAATTTAGATCTAAGATTGCATTGATGAAGAGTAACATGATTGTTGAAATTGTGAGTGCTTTAGATGGTGTACCTAAACATGTGAGTAATGATGATGGTTATGAGGAAGTCATTGAATACTTTGAAGCTACTAGATCTAGTGGTGAGGACATAATTGATCATGTGGAGAAACTTATTGGAACTAGGGTTGGTCAGTTTTTTAGACCTGGATCTCAGTTGAAGTTGAAGCATAAGATGGATGTTTCTAATTTCTTAGGTACTTTGACTCCTAGAGACCTAATTGATTGGATTGGTGAATTGGAAAACTACTTTAAGCTTGAGGATATTGAGGATCTACTTGGCACAAACTAAGTCTAAAGGACATGTTTCTCTTTGGTGGAAAGAATAGCAAAGAGAAAAAGAGGAGGAAGGTGAAATGAAGATAACTAGATGGAGATTGATGGTGAATAAATTGAAGGCTAAGATCATTTTGTTGATTATGAACTTGATTTTTTTAAGAGGTTATAGAATCTGAAACATAAGGATATGTCTATGAAAGATTATACTGAGGAGTTCTACAAGTTGACTATTCAATATGGGCATAGAGAATTTTCAAAATAAAAGGTAGCTCATTACATTAATGGTTTGAGATTCAATATTCAAGATGAGATTGGTATGAAGAAGGATTCTTATTAGTATGCCCCGAAGGAAAAAGATAAGTTGAAGAGGAAAATTCAAGGTAATGCTAGGGGAAAGGAGAAGTGGGATAGATTAGCAAAAGCTAAATTGAGTGCAGAAGGTGAACCAAAACCTGTTGATCAAAAAAGGAGGATAGGTGGAGGTGGATTTAGTGGTAATTGTTTTAGATGTGGTGAAGAAGGGCATAGATCTTTTGAATTTCCTCATGGTATGAAACATGTTGTTGTGAATGAGGTTGTAGTCCAAGATAGTCAGCCTAAGCAAGGAGAGGGTTTTGTGGCTCGATGAGTACTAGTTTTTCAAAGGGCTATTTTGTTCACGATTTGTTGTAAGTCTAGTGGTAAATTATGCAAGGTGAATGTGGATGGAGGTAGTACTGATAACCTTGTTACTAAGGAGATAGTTTAGAAACTTATTTTAAAGAGAGTGAGACATCCTTATCCTTATACGATTGGTTGGTTGCAAGGTGAGCCTGCTTTGGAGGTGAGTGAACATTGCCTTGTTGATTTCCAAATTGGGTAGTATAAAAATTAAGTGTTGTGTGATATTATGCACATGAACAATTTTCATGTGTTGCTTGGTAGACCTTGGCAGTATGATTGCAAGGTTGTGCATGATTGTGTCAAGAATGTGTTTACAACTATGAAAGCTAGCAAGAAGGATTCCCTTATTCCTTTACAGAATGAAGAGCTTAGTAGGAGGAACCAAAGTATTGGAAAATGAGTTTAGTTGGTAAATTCAAAGAAGGTTGCAGATTAGCATGGAAAGAATACCTATAGCACACCTAAGATGGATGTGAACAAGAAGAAGAAGAATAAGGGAAAGAGTGTGCAAGTTGAAGACTTGGAGGATATGTATGTGAAGAACATGCTTGCAATTTATGTATTGAATCCCATAAGATGTTCTTCTAGCTACTGAGAACATCTTTTCAAACCTGGGGTGTCTAATGTAGGATCATCCTAGGCTTTCTTGCATTACTACATGGTTGGAGGTATTTTGGCAAAGTGTTGTGGACTCGGTCACCAAATAGTGGTGCTCGGTCATTGAAAGGTCTAGTTGTGGCTAAGGAGCTCATTCATTGAAGGGGCTTAGTTGCTAAAGGAGTTCAAAATATACAGTTTTCTTAGCACTTTTTATGCTCGGTAGGTGTTGGTTGCTTGGCTTGTATTGGGTTTCTCGACATTCATTGCAGTTCTTGGCTTGTGTTGGTAGCTCAGCATGCACTGGGAGCTCAGCAGTGCTTGGGAGTTTGTTGATGCTCAACTTGGTCTTTCTAATACTTAGTTTGGTCTTGGTTCCTATTGGTACCAAGTTGTTTGTGAGCCAACTTTTGGTATTTAATTCATGTTGTAGCTAACTTTGTGGTATTTAATTTGTGTTGTAGCTAACTTGTGGCTCAACATTTATTTAATGTAAGGGATTTAATTTAATTTTTAATAAAATAGGTTGACTCATGGCTTAGTTAAGTATAAGTAGGGGTTTTTGTGGAGTCTTTAGGAATATTTGTCATCCAACTCGGAGAAGAGGATGGAAAATTTGAAAGGTGAGCAGAAATAGCTTGAGAACCAAAGGATAGCTTGGTGGACTTGAGGGTACAAGTGTAGATTCTTTTTGGTGTTCTTATCTAGTCGCAGATCCGGACTAGCTAGGATTGGTGTGTGGCATTAGATCTTGAGGGATCTTGTAGAACTATTATTGTAATTATTTTTGTATTTGGTCCTAACCCATAAGGCCTTACAGTTTAGCATATTTCATGTAATCAATTATATCTATGAATAAAGTCTTGTGATTCGATATTAGATCTTGCATTTTTGTGGCTCTATCATTGTGTTTCTTTTGAGTGGTTATTTAATAGGGGCTAGGACATCTCCTGTGGGGATTAGCATGGAGAAACATATCAATAAGTGAAGAAGATAGAGAAATAAGGTTTGAGAATAATGTAACACATCTTTTGGAGAGAAGCAATAAACACCATAGTATACACAATGAACAGAGAAACAATAAGATAAGACACTAGTAAGACAACCTATGAAATTTGGTTTGGACATACACCTTTGTGAAATAATTTGGAATCTTTAGAAGCAAGTGTTATATCAAAAGAGTGTTTAAAACATATTGATACAAGTATGATAAATGTGTTTAAATCATTGTTTTGTCACTAATGTCAAACCTAATACTTGCTGGTAAGACAATTGCTTATATGATTTGAGTACTATCATTTGCTTGATTGATGAACAAGATTTGATCATATGAGGTAACAATGACACCTAGAGGAAAGGTTGAGTTATGATATGGAAAAGAAGTACAAGGATTAGTTAAGATGGTGATATTATAGTGCATTGATAATCTACTTAAAGTTTAAAAGGTAAGTTATCCATCATGTGTTTCAATTGCAATGAGGTTGGCCATATTGTTGCTCGATGTCCAGAGAAGAAGAATTATAAAGGTTGTGACAAGTACAAAAGTAGAAGAGATGAAGATAGTAAAGATTACAAAGATAAAGGAAAGAATTCTTGCTACATTGTTGAAGAAGAAACAAAAGATGGATCTGGCGATCATGATGATGAAGTGGTGTATGTTGCAATGAAGAATGAATCTAATGAGGATGAGAAAACTACAATAGTGTCATATATGAACAAGAATGATAGATGGATCATTGATAATGGGTGTTCACATCACATGACTAGAGATAAAATTAAGTTCATTACTTTGAATTATTATGATGGAAATAGTGTAAGGTTCGGTAATGATGCACCATGTCTGATAAAAGGAAAAGGTTCTATCAAGCTCATAGAAAAGATTTTATGTGATAATGCTTACTATGTTGAAAGTGTTGAGATAATGGGTGTTGCACACATTGCATAATATTGTTATTTTATTATTTTATTTTATTATGTAATGTTGTACCTATATGGACATGCAACATGTAAAGATTCCCATGGAATATTCTTGATGAGTTGTATTGTAACATTGTGAAAAATATTTTATGTAATTATTTAATATTGGGGAAAAAAATTAAATGGCCAATATTAAATGTGGGGTCAGTGGGTTAGGTAGCACATGGTTTATGTAATACCACTTAGTGGTTTTGTGGTACTTGCTACTATATAAGCAGCCACAAGGGTAGTTGTTGTATAGAGAGAGAGAGAGTGACAAGGAGAAGACAAAAGGCAAGAGTCGAGCGGGACAAGGCTTGACAGGTTAGCCAAGGGAGCATTTGTGAAGGTTGAAAGCATGGCATGGGATGTGTGGATTCATGCTTGTTCACATAGTTTGCTCGATTGTGGCTATGGCCATGAAGGCTTCCATGGTTGTATGGCAATGGTATTTTTGCTGAATAATACAGGGTGATGAATGCTTTTGGAGGCTGGGTTTTTCCCTCAATGAGGATTTCCCAGGGTATATCTTGTGTCACATTTTATGGGTATGTTGTCTATTCTCTTGCATGTGAATTTCAATTTCGTATTTATTTCAGATCTATTATGGGTTATGTGGAAACAGTGGTTATATTCTTTGTTGCCAAGTTTCCTTACAAGTGGTATCAAAGCTATGGTTTTATTATTGTAACCCTAGATTGAATCCATGGGAATGCATGAGAGGATAAAAAAAAGAAAGGGCAAGATATATGAATGATTTATTGCAGATTTGAGGACTTTGGATTTGCTGTTATGATGGGATGTTAAAAGATTTGGGCATGTAAAATTGTTGGACAAAAATATTTTTTCAGATGTTTCGTTTAAATGAGAGTTTTGGGGGGTAGCTTGCAGAAATGACCTCCTGGGTAAAAAAAGAACTCACCACTGGATCCGAGTCGACATATTCATAAATTTTGATATATAATATGCCCTAACTTGGCCATGTTTAGAGGAAATGAAAGAGTTTTTTGGTTTCAGCCCATGATGGCCGTCAAATTTAATCCCGTCAGAATTTTTGTCACTGAAAAAATAAAAAATAAAAAATAAAAAATCGTACTGAAAATGGTAAAAAGATTGTCTTAGTAAAATGACCATAACTTTCTCTCAGAATATCGAATTTCAGAGTTCTTATAGGCGTTGGAAAGCTAATTTAGAGCACTACAAGATGGTGTAGGTTTCATTCTATGATTTTGAGATTTTATTAGGTTTTAAGAGCCCTAAAGTCAAATTTTATTTATTTTGAGCACGGATTAGGGCATAACTTGGGCATATGGAGTTGGATTTTGGACTTTGAGTAGTCAACGGAAAGCTCTTGGAGAGCTCTACACATTGGTTCAAATTTGGTGTAGGTTTGGCATGATTTATTTGTTGATATATTGATCTGAATAGTTTATAGGTATATTTTGACTATGGTAACATTGTGAGTTTATGGCATTGGAGATTTAAGTTTTGATGTCATTGTATACTCAGTTCATATTCAGATTGGTCTCATGATGATATGGTTATCAGTGTTTGGTTTGGATATGCATGATTACTTGTTGGATCTACAAGTTGTGCAGTGTTGTAAGTGGTCTATACTTACAAGTTGCATTTATAGCTTGGTTATGGATTGTCTTTGCCCATTGATCTTTCATTATTGATGCATATTCAGATTGGTGGCTTGGATTTGAGTTGTATATGCCCTAAGTCACATGATTTTATCTTCATGTAGAAGGGATGAGATGTTGTTACCAGGTACAATCATGGTGGAGGATTGTGGTTGACTATTTTATGCTAACAGGTTGGACATATTAAGAACCAAATGCTTAGTTCATGGATGTGATCATGGTGTCATGGATTTTGGCATGACATGATTGGATATACAGGTACATCTTTGGTGTTCATTAGCTTAGATTTTTTATTCAGTTATGGTGGTATATCTTCTTCGTTAAGGATCATGGTTATTTGGTTTCTTTTGAGGAGCTCATGATGTGCACTTCGAGTTCTTTGATGGTTTGATGCCTTGGTTGATTCTCATGGTTAGAGGATGGTATTTTCATCATTATGTCATGGATAGCTTGGATATATGGTTCAGTGGGAGCTTGTGACAGTGATGGGGTGACAGTGCAGGATTAGTTCTTGGTTTGATTTGGATCTTCATATAGTAGATGGATTTTATGATGCCATAAGTCACTTGGTGCCACGGTTGACTGGGAGTTGTTGGCATTGATATATTTATTGAGTGTTTGCAGATGTTGGAAGTTTTTCTTAGATCCTGTTGCTGTAGAAGCATCTTTGAAATTTGCATGGTGCACTTGTTATCTTCATGGTGTATGAAGATGGTTAGATCTTGAGGAATCATGGAGTTCTTGGTTATCTTCATGGTGTGTGGAGATGGTTCTTCATGGTATGTGGAGATGGTTTTCTTCATGGTGTGTGGAGATGGTTGCATCTTGAGGACTCACAGGGTTCTTGGCAAAGGTGTGGTTTATGCTTTTATTTGGCATGTTATCCTTGGTATGAGGATGGTTTCATTATTATGTCATGGTATACTCTTGATACGCGTTTAGAGTTGTGACATGTTATGGTATGTTCATATGGAGCATGTTATCTCTTTAGTTGAGATGGTAAGATCATGTTGTCATGTTTATGTTCCTGAGGCCATGGTTGGAATTTTGACATTGATCTTGGTTTAGTTTCTTGGTATTGAGTACACTGATCATAAGATGGATACATCATGATATTGCTATGTTGCATTTGGAGTTGGCATGGATTGATTGGTTACAGGTGCTCATGGATACTTAGAGATGGTGGTGACGCTGATTTTTCTTGGATTAGAGAAGTATTTGTTGGGACGGTTGATGGTTTCAGCAGGAAGTTCGAGGGGCAGTCACCTGATATGGACTTGAGAGGAGATTGTTCTTAGATGAGTCTTGGTTGGAGACTTGGGTATCTTGATGAGCATTCTCATTCCCCACTCTTAGTCTACTTGGCGGTTTGCTACTTGAGACGTATAGCCCATTGTTTCTCTCAGTTGCATTATATTTATGCTTGTCTTTCATGGATATGGATCTTGAGCTATGATACATGAGTTAGTTCTGGAGGGTTCATTTGAGAGATGGTTTAGCATTGGTTATCTCCATGTGCATATGTTATTATGTTGGTTGAGTTTGGGAGATGGTTTTATATTGGGCATATTCCTTGGATTAGGAATGGTTATTCCTTGGTTTAGGAATAGTTTATTGATTTTGATCTTATTGTGAGAGGCTTACATCCATGATTAGTTATAGGGTATGGTTTGGGTGTTGTTGAGGCTTCTTGTTGGGGTTTTATGGAGGAGATCATACTTGCACAGTTTACATCTAGAGGTGTGTGTAGAAGGACATGATACAGGTTATGATTTGCATGGTTTCTTTGGTCTTGGTTATTTTCTTGGATGTTCAATTTTGACTACATTGGATTTGAGATTGGTTGGAGATTGTGATCACTGGTTTGTGCTCCTATATGTCACGTGAGAGATGACATGGTTATTTCTTTATCTCTTTCCTTTGTTGGTTGTGGTGAATTTGAGAGACTATTGGAGACTTGTTATGAGAGTTATTCTTGCAGGATATTGGATTATGTATTGTGGATGTCCTTGATACTACATGGATTCACTTCTTTGAGATGTGTTGAGTGGATTGGTTATAGATTTGACATTATCTTTTGCAGTGGGAGCTTCTTGGTATATATGTGGCAGGTATTGCTCTTGAGGTTTGTGATTGCAGGTTATAGATTGGATATGTCGGTGATATAAGATACACTTGTTATACCTTTGAGGTATGGATAGTTGGATGGGTTTGGCACTTACTATGGGTGCTATTTCAGCTATGGATATTTTGACAACTATGGATACATGTGATTACCTTTGGATAAGGTTTTTGTGCTTGGAATTTCAGTTGGTACAAGATTTTATGATCTTCTAATGTGACAGGTTGGGTGGTTTTCTCTTTGGATGGCTTCTATGTATGTCCAGTGGGAGTGGCATAATAGGAGGTGAGATCATTCATGTTTGAGATGCTGGATACTTTGATTTTGTTGTGAGTACCAGGATGGAGCACTTGGTGTATTTTGATCCATGATGGTGGATGTGCTAGGAGGGATTGTTCCCTTGTTTATTTATGTGGCTACGGATTGACCCTATGCAATGTATACAACAAGTGGGAGATTGTTGAGATAATGGGTGTTGCACACATTGCATAATATTGTTATTTTATTATTTTATTTTATTATGTAATGTTGTACCTAGATGGACGTGCAACATGTAAAGATTCTCATAGAATATTCTTGATGAGTTGTATTGTAACATTGTGAAAAATATTTTATGTAATTATTTAATATTGGCGAAAAGAATTAAATGGCCAATATTAAATGTGGGGTCAGTGGGTTAGGTAGCACATGGTTTATGTAATACCACTTAGTGGTTTTGTGGGACTTGCTACTATATAAGCAGCCACAAGGGTAGTTGTTGTATAGAGAGAGAGAGAGTGACAAGGAGAAGAAAAAAGGCAAGAGTCGAGTGGGACAAGGCTTGACAGGTTAGCCAAGGGAGCATTTTTGAAGGTTGAAAGCATGGCATGGGATGTGTGGATTCATGCTTGTTCACATAGTTTGCTCGGTTGTGGCTATGGCCATGAAGGCTTCCATGGTTGTATGGCAATGGTATTTTTGCTGAATAATACAGGGTGATGGATGCTTTTGGAGGCTGGGTTTTTCCCTCAATGAGGGTTTCCCAGGGTATATCTTGTGTCATATTTTATGGGTATGTTGTCTATTCTCTTGCATGTGAATTTTAATTCCGTATTTATTTCAGATCTATTATGGGTTATGTGGAAACGGTGGTTATATTCTTTGTTGCCAAGTTTCCTTACAGAAAGACTTAACTATAATTTGCTAAGTGTGTCACAATTAAATAATTTAGGATGTAAGGTTGAGTTTGAAAACAAGATTGCTAAGATATATGATACTAATGGAAAACTTATTGGAAAAGGTGATCAAATTAGAGGTAATCTATTCTACCTCGATATAGAGGATGCTACTTGTTTAATTTTAAAATTTGATGATGTGTGGCTATGGAAAAAGAGGTTATGTCATGTTAATTTTGATAATTTGTTTAGTATCAGTAACATGAAAAGAGTCAAAGGTTTGCCTAAGTTGAAGAAGCTTGACAATATAATTTGCAAACAATGTCAGTTAGGTAAAATGACAAAGTCAAGTTTTAAGAGTAAGACTCATACCTCTAAAGGAATATTAGAGATTGTTCATACTGACTTGTGTGGACCAATTGAAGTGCAAAGCTACAAAGGAGATAAGTACATTATGTTTCTTGTTGATGATTATTCTAGAATGATGACTGTTATGTTTTTGAAACAAAAATCTGATGCTTTCCAAATGTTTAAGTGGTACTTAGCAAGAGTTGAGAAGGAAATAGGTAAAAGTCTAAAATGTTTGAGATCTAACAAAGGAGGATAATTTACATCAAATAAGTTTGAGATGTTTTGTAATGACAAAGGAATCAAAAGACAAACATCTGCTCCTAGAACCCCTCCACAAAATGGAATTGTTGAAAGGAGGAACTTATCTGTAATGAACTATGCTAGGACACTCATGATGGAGAAAAATGTTTCTTTGAAATACTAAAGAGAATTTGTAAGTACAGCTATCTATACCTTGAATCATGTACAAGTCAAGAAAGGTACTCATTCAACACCTTTTTAACTATGGTATGGATACTAATTTAATGTAAAATATTTTAAAGTATGTAGAAGAAAGTGTTATATTCTCAAAGATTTTAGAAATGGTAAACTAGATGCAAAAAGTGAAGAAGGTATATTTCTTTGTTATTCCAAGAGAAGTAAAGCTTATAAGTGCTTAAATACTAACACTAATAAAGTTGTGGAAAGTACAAATGTGAAATTTGATGAATATACAGAAGTATATGAGGCTAAACTTATGAAGGAACCAGAAGAATATAAATCATTTTTATACGTTTATGAAGGTATCCCTATTGATTAAGATATTGTAAATCAAGTTGCAAACCAACAACAAGTTTTAGTGACTATCAAGTCACATACTATAAATTTTGAGTTGTATTCAGGAACTAAGTTATAGAATGATATTGAGGAACGTTCTAATTCTGAGATTAATGTACATGAAAGAGTTGGTAAACTACCTAATAGAGATGCACATAGTGATTTAGAAGTTAAGAGACCATTTGAAGAAGCCAGAGCTAAAACAAGATTGTCTAAGTATGTCAAGAGACATCACCCTACTACACAAATCATTAGAGATAAAGATGCTAGACCAATGACAAGGAACAAGTTGAGAAATGATACATGTTTGTTGAGCATGCAAGAACCCTAAATAGTGAAACATTTCTTAGAGGATGTGGATTGGATTAAGCCATGAAAGAAGAGATTGAACAAATTAAGAAAAATAAGACATGGACTCTAGTTCCTAGACTAGAAGACAAAAAAGTGATTGGTACCAAGTGGGTATATAGAAACAAGTTAGATGAAAATGGTGAAGTCACAAGGAACAAGGAAAGCTTAGTCTATGAAGGATATGCACAAGAAGAAGGGACTGAATATGGAGAAACATTTTCCCCTGTTACACGATTGGAAGGAGTAAAAACTCTGCTTGCTTACTCTACATACAATGGTTTCAAAATTTATCAAATGGATGTTAAGTCTGCATTTTTAAATTATGTATTCATGAAAGAGGTTTATATAGAACAACTAGAAGGATTTTTTGATGCTGACAACAAAAACATTGTATGTCAAGCAAGCACCAAGAGTGTAGAATAAAAGGCTTCATAATTATCTTGTGAAGATTGGATTTGAGAGGACTAATGATAACAACAATCTATACTTGAAGAAAAAGAAAGGAAAAGGTATTTTGTTATCTAAAATTTTTGTTGATGATATTATATTTAGAGGTCAAGATACTTTATGTAATGCTTTTTAAAATCAAATGAAGAAAGAATTTTAGATGTCTATGTTTGGAGAGATCAAGTTCTTTGTGGGTTTGAAAGTACATTAGTTGAAATATGGTATTTACATCACTCAGTCAAAGTATGTAAAGGAGATATTGAAAACTTTTGGATGGGAGGATTCCAAGCTAGTGAGTAAACCTATGGTGATAGGAAATAAATTGTCACAGAATGATGATTTAGCTGAGGTGAATCAAACACTTTATAGGTCTATTATTGGCACATTACAATATGTAGTACACAATAGACCTGATATTGTATTATCTGTAGGGATAGTTGCAAGATTCTTTACTAATCCTAGGGTGAATCATTTGATGGTCATTAAGAGAATAATGAGATATCTGAAATGAATAGAGGACTATGGTCTATACTATAAGAAAAATGAAATATTTAAATTGAGAGCCTACACTAATGTTGATTGGGCTAGAAATATTGATGAAAGAAAGAGCACCAATGGAGGAGAATTTTTCTTAGGAAAAAGGTTGGTTACATAGACTAGCAAGAAACAAAATTGCATTTCTCAATCTACTATTGAAGCTTAATATGTTGTTGTTACAGTAAATTGTACAAATATTGTATGGATCAAATAGCTACTCAAAGGTATGAATGAGGAAATAACTAAACCTATAATACATTATTGTGATAATACAAGTGCTATAAATATATCAAAGAATCTTGTGATGCATTTAAAGACTAAGCACATTGAAATCAAGTATCATTACTTGAGATAATTAGTTTAGGATAAAGAGGTGAAGATGGAATATGTTAACACAAAAGAACAAATAGCTGATATCTTTAGAAAAACATTACCTAAGGATGCTCATGAGTATCTAAGAGGTAAACTAGGGGTGGTACCCCTATCAAAAGATATCTAAGAAGCATGAAGACTTCCCTACATCAAAAAAGTTGATTGACATATGTTACACATTGATGCAGTGGATCTTCCTTTAGGAGCTACCTAAAGTAATCAAAGAGCTAGAGCTACAAATTAGTCGCAAATAAGGTGATAGAGGGAGAAACTAAAAATACTCATATCTACATATGAATATGGCAAGTCATTGGCATTGTTGTAAAAGAGGGAGATGAAAACTAAGGGAGATAAGTGAGAAACCTTGATCTACCTAATTCTATTGAGGGAGAAATCCTAACTGCTAAGGGAGATAGAGTATTGAGGAAGAAAGACATAAAGAGGGAGAAATCTAGATAAAAGAAACATAGAACAACTATTCAAAGGGAGAAAGTGTACCTACTAATTAAATCTACCTAGTAAGACAGAGATAATGTTGAGGGATATATAAGAAGTAATCAAGAGGAAGTCATAAGAATGAGTTGATTGATTGTTTATTGATCAAAATAGAATTTTGTAACCTATTTAGAAGATGAAAGTTATTAATAGAGGGAGAGATTTCAATACAAGGAATTATTTTCTTTTTGGTATCATGTTGGTCATACTGATTAAATCCTGGTCAATTTGATTATCCATCAATTCCAAATAGGGAGATTCTTGAAAACATATTTATACAAGTATGATAAATGTGTTTCAATCATTGTTTTGTCATAGATGTCAAACTTGCTATTTGTTGGTAAGACAATTGCTTATATAATTTGAGTACTATCATTTGTTTGATTGATGAAAAGGATTTGATCATATGAGATAACAATAGAACCTAGAGGAAAGGTTAAATTATGATATGGAAAACAAGTATAAGGATCAGTTAAGACAGTGATATTATAGTACATTAATAATCTACTTAAGGTTGAAAAGGTTGGTTACACTGATTAAGTTCAAAAGAACAATTAAACAAAGTTTGTCTGCCAAGCTTACCATTCTGTACAATAGGTACCAAGCAAAGTCAATGTAAGCCAAGTAAAAAATCAGGTGTAGCTAAGAAAAGCCAATTTTAGTGTAAGTCGAGTGAAACAGTGTATGTTGAGTAAAGTTTAGCTGATGGCAAGCACCAATAAACTTTAGTTTGTGTCGAGTAGTTTAATAGAGGATGTCGAGAAATATAGTATGTGCCAAGCATTAAAAGCTAGTTAATGTCAAGTTTCATGATGAACCATTTTGAGGAAAATTCAAAGAAGATTGAAGGAGAAGTTTCTAGAAGGGAATAAAATGAAATAAAGGGTAGATTCATTGAATATTGCCTAAGTTGACCTAACCTTAAAATGGATGATGGGGGATAAATGGAAAATGATCTTAATTCTCTATTTCTAGAGATGGTTGTTCAGAAGAAAAGATTGTCATGTGTAAGAACCTAAGGAAGACAAGGAGTTTAGGGTATTGCTTCATTCAATGACCTATATTAGAACCAAGAGCATAAATTGGAATAGAGTAGAGAACACCTAACATATATGTTTCAAAGAATCACCCTCTAGATTAGATCATTAGAAGTGAAAACAAAAGAGTGACAACAATAAACAAAGTGAGTGAAGAATTATTTTTAATATCTCAAGTTAAACCTAAGACTGTTTATGACTCTTATAAAGATGATTTTTACATAAAAGCTATGAAATAGGAATTAGAGAAGATTGAGAAGAACAAGACTTTGGAATTGGCTCATAGGCCTAAAGATAATAATGTTATTGGAACTAGGTGGGTATTCAAAAATAAGATGAATGAGCAAGGAGAAGTGGTAAAAAAAAAAAAATCAACATTAGTATGGAAAGGTTATTCACAACAAGAAGGAATTGACTTTGAGGAAAAAATTTCCCCTATTGCTAGACTTGAAGTAGTAACTATATTTTTGGCATATACAACTAATAAGAAATTTAAGGTTTATCATATGGATGTTATGTCAAATTTTCTTAATTGTGAGATTAAGAAAGAATTTTACATTGAACAACTTGATGGATTTCCTCTAATAGAGATAGAGACATGCTTTGCAGATTAAAGAAAGCATTGTATGGATTGAAGCAAGCACCTAGAGCTTGGTATGAAAGACTAGGTAAAAATTTATAAAATTTAGGATTTAAGATAGGTAATGAAAATAGTAACATGTACTTAAGGAGGAATGAAGATGGTTTATTGATTATTGTTGTATTTCTTGATGACATAATTTTTGAGGAAATAACAAAGCTAGCAAGAATTTTTTAGAGGAAATGAAGAATAACTTTGAGATGAGTATGATTGGAGGGATGAAGTATTTCTTGTATTTGTATATAAATCATAGTAAGGATGGCATATTCAAAGCACAAACTAAATATCTTAAGGGTTTGTTAACAAATTTTGTTTTGGAGAATTGCAAACCAATTGGGACACCTATGGTTACATGATGCAAATCATAAAGTAAGGATGAATCTCCTAGTGCAAAATTAAAAAACTACATATCTATGATAGGAGGATTACAATATTTAACTCATACAAGACCTGATATATCTAATGCGGTTAGAATTGTGACAAGATTCTAAGAAGATCTAAAGAGACAAATTTGGTAGAAATAAAAAGAATTTTCAAATACTTGAAAGGTACACCTAATTATTATCGCTTATGGTATGAAAGATCACATGACCTTACCTTATGTGCATATACATATGTAGATTGGGTGGTAAATTTTGATGAAAAGAAAAAAACTAGTGGTGGAGCATTCTTTTTGGGAGGAAGATTGGTTTCATGGCTAAGAAACAAAATTACATATCATAATCCATAGCAGAAGAAGAGTATATAGCAATAGAAAATGATTATAATCAAATTATGTGGACAAACCAGATGTTACAAGTCATTGGAATTGAATTTTAAAAATATATTATCATTCATTCTGATAGCACAAGCATAATTAATATGTCAAAGAATCTAGTATTACATTCAAATACTAAACACATTACAATAAATTATCATTTCTTGAGGGAAAAGGTATTAGAAAAAAAGATCAAATTGGAGTATGTTAGCACAAAGGAGAAGATGGAAGATATTTTCACAAAATATTTGGCTAAGGATACTTTTGAGTAATTGTGACCTATGCTTGGGTTTGTTCCCCAAACCTCTTCAGAGTACTTGATGCAGGATTGCATTAGTCTAGTATATTTAAAGATTATATTACACCTAGATTGTGTGTTGGTGATGCTTCCTTGGGGGAGTGGTCACTTTTGGGTAGAGTTATTAAGAACTCTTATGCATCATGGTGAGCTTTTTCAGATTGTACAGGAGATTACTAAACTTTGAGAGTTGGCATAATGGAACCTTTGTCATTGATGTCAATGGGGGAGAGATCTATATGAAAATATTATTGATTAATAGGGGATATTAGAACATGAAAAACTCTTTTCAAAATTTCTATATCTACGAGGGAGAGATATGTTTATGAGGAAAGATATACATTCATGAGGAGCAACATGAATGGGGGAGTAAAGGAAGATGGGGAAGAATTAATATATTTTGTATTTTTGGAACTTTGATGTTTTTCATCATGCACTGCCATCAATTCCAAAGGGGGAGATTTTTGGAATGATTTGTTAGAAATAGATAATATTGAGAGGGGGGTGAATTAGTATTTTCAATCTTTTTACCCACAATTGAGTTTTATTAATTACTTTTCCACATGCATAAGAAAGAGAACCAATAGTGCTAAAAAAAAATTAACAACCATAGAAGAAAAGAACTCATAACACCATATTTTGTTAACTAGGTAAACCCTAGCCAAGGGAAAACCCTGGTGGGGATGGAACCCACAAGATGAATCACTATATAAAGAATCTAGTTAAAGATATTGACCCTATTAGGAGTCTATGAAGAATGTATAGTGTCTCAAGTCCCTGTTAGGAGACTAGGCCTTGTTAGAAGCCTTAGCCTTGTTAGGAGTTGCTTCAACCCTATTAAGAGTTGGTAAATCATATATAAATGTGTGCAAGAAGAGCCCACTGCCCTAACATGCAATTATATAATAAGTTCTTCAAGAGAATAAATATACATATAATACTAGATCACTTGTTGTACTTTGCAAATCTTATAATTATCAATTCTGCATACAAAGAGTGATTGTGCACAATCTACATCATATCTTACATAACTTTGCTTCGCATCATAAATCATAACATCGCATTCACTTTTCACTTATATTTCACAACATTTACATCACTTCACAATTACGAGTTACCTATGTATTTCACAACATCACATTGCACACTAACTTTGCAAATGAAGTTCTTTACTTATACCAAACATATTGGTAAATTCTTCCTTAGTTGGATCATCAAGAACTAATAATAAAACAATTATTCAAGTTGTTTAACACATTCTATTGGCATGCTCTATTCTACACTGTAGCATCACTGCATCACTATTTCATTCATAAATTGAACTCAGTTGGTTGTATAGACATGTGCACTAGTATACATCATCAGTATGACATCATGCATCATTGGTTAACTACACAAGAGAATATTCCAAGGGAATATTCTGATATCATCAAATCTATCATGCTATTGTAACACTATCTAATACTTAGACAATTTTCCTTCATGAATAATCATGATTAATCTACAAAATAAATATTTTTCCATAAATGAAAAACCATATAACTTACCTTTTCTGATTGATTGGTCATATTGCCAACAATCTCCCCCTTTGGCATTGATGGAAACATTTTAGGAAAATTGGCTAAGTCCCAAACATGTTGTCATACCAATCAAAATAAATAACCATAACACAGTAAAAACATTTTATTCATGTTTTGAAAGGATTACATCCCTTACAACTCTGATTACAAAGTTAGGTTGAAACAAAACTTACAACTATACTTAAAAATATAACTATCAATTACATTTTTCCTTATTCTCCCCCTTACAATTACAATTTTCCATATTTCTCCCCCTTTGACATCAATGACAAAGGTGCCCAAAAAAAAAAACTATCAAAAACTGGTAGCTACATCAAAACTTGGAAAAATAATCATTGAAGTTATTCTTCAACTACACAAGGTGTTTCTTCCAACTATCTTTCAATGCATCAGATAGATTGATTAGCACACATAAGACATATGTGACTAACTCTGTTGTGTTCAAATCTATAGCCACAAATTTGTCATATGAGGACTTTGCTACCAAGCATTCCTCCAGCTAATTCTCTAGCAATATTACCTATGGGGATAAGTGATCTCTCAAAAGAGTGAATCTCTTTAGAACTTTCTCTTTCTCTTCTTGAGTTTCCCTTATGCTATCATGAAGTGTTTGCATTGTATGCTCAATGGTATCTAACTTCTGATTCTATTTTAGAAAGTTGGCAGTGAGCATCTAAAGCTTAGTTTTCTTTTCTTTTATTTGATCATCAAAAATTTGAAGATGGATGTATGCCAAGTTGCACTTAGCATAAGCATGTTTTCCTTCTTCTATACTCTTTCTTAATTCCTTAATGCATACATTCAAAGTTTCTATATCATTCCTTATATTTGTACACATGGTATTAAGGAGTTTACCATCATGCTCTATTTGTGCTTGAATTGTAGCCACATTATTAAGTGTTGTGAACTCATCATCAAAAGTTTTACACAAAATTGTTATGTGATGTTGAATATCTACAGGTGTGTCAAAAGGGCTTACTATCTTTTCCATTCTATCTAGAATAGAAGTCAAAGTCTTTTCAATGAACTTGACTAATTTCTTCTTCTCAAGAAATTTACTCAAGGAAGATATAAGATTTTGTGCTTCATCTTCTTCATCTGACTGAACTGCTACTACTATGACCATTTTTGCTTGAGTAGGTGGTGTAGAGAGTGTTGTTGCTATAGTTGCTAAGGGCACACTTGAAGTAGCTACTTGTATGATAGATTCAATTTTCTTCGTAGAAGGTTCATCTTCTTCCTTTGGCTCTTGATCTTATTCTTCATCAAATGAGTTGCTATAATCCACAATATTGCCAACAATGCTAGCACCAAAATCTTTGAATGGATCCTCAGTTCTATCAACTATCACATTGGTGTTATCTACTTGCATAGATTCAGTACCAATGTTGATATGTGGTGAATCACTGGAAATTGGTGTTCCAGTTAGTTGCTCAAAATTGTGAGGTGGACAATATATAGTAGGATTTCTTCCTCTATCTACACACACTCCTTCTTAGGCATGGGGATTGCCTTCTCTGGTTGCACACTCTTTTTCTAACATAGGGCTTGCCTTTTCTAGATGCACACTCTTCTTTGGCATAGTAGACATGTATGTGACTATAGCCTTTTGTGTTTCTTCATTTACTTCTTCATAATTTCCTCCCATGAGGAGAATGGATCTCTTTTTATTCCTTAATAGTGGTGTTATTCCTTTCAAAATTTATGTTAATTCTTCCTCTTTATTTATAGTGCATAACTTTTTCACAATATTAATTCTTATTGTCTTGTCTTCCTCTATCACTCTGCTTTTTCTATTTCTCAATCTATTGTATAAGCCTTTAGGTATTTGACCTCTTATACTATCAAACCTTTTATCTTTAAGAATCATATTCCTAACTACAACATTCTCTAGTTGTCTTCTATCCATATTATTGTATAAATCATAGTATTTGTCTAATTGCACAAAATTATTGTCATTAATAATTTGCATGTTGAGATTCTCTACTTTGGGTCTTCATGCCTTTCATTTGGCTGAGTTCTTTGCTTCCTAATTAGCTAGCTCTATTGGTCTATCACTAGTTTCTTCTTTAGATTCAAAAGAACTAATTTGCAAGGTTCTTCTCTTCTTGCTTGGACCACTTGTAGTCCGCTTGACTCTCTTCTTAGGAGGGGTTTTGGTCTTTTCAAGCCTTGTAGACTTCCTAGGTGATTGGACTTCCTTAGTCTTCACAAGATTCTTTGGAGGTTGCTATTGTGTAACTACTACATATGGTATAGTAGGTGCTTGCACACTTGTCTAGGAAACTATGACCTCTTCAGTAGATCCAGCCACTACAATGGGTGTAGGGGTCAATAGCTATGATTAACCATTGGCTTTCATTTCCATGGCTATCCCTTTCACCTCATCAAATTCCTTTCTTGTCATTCCTTATTCCTTCAAAATAGAATCAATCACTTTTTCCGCCTTCTTCTTGGAGTCCTTTATTATCTGACTTGTCTTAACTTCTCTCATTTTTTCAATATATGTCTCCCATCTAGGACATTCAGATTCAACTTCTGAGTGTAGGATTATCTATGTGTATCCTTGAATTAATTCCTCACTCATCTTGTAACCCATAGGTTCAATAAAGTTAACTCAAGAAACTATAGCTTCCATACAAGTGAAATATGTTTCAACCATGAAACACAGTTCATCCTGTTGGTCTAATTTTTCACAATAAAGAAAAAATTTGAAAATTTAGTGAAAAATTATTTAGCGCATTGTTTCATGTAGATTAGGGTTTTTGTTCCTTGTATTTTCAAATGCTTAGGTTGCCCTAGTTTATGTCCTAGTCTCTATGTTGTTGGAATTCTATCAAATTCTCAAGGTTTGTCATCAGAGAAATCAATTAAAAAACCCTAAGTGTGAAAACCCTAATACCTTGTTTTGTTTTACCCTAGTTTTGAAAGCTTTCAAAATAATATTACAAAAATTATTTTAAGGCATGTCACTTTTACCATAAGGTTGGGCTTATGCAAGCATGAACTCATTAAAATCTTGTTTAAACCTTTTTTGGCCTTGCTTTGTTTACAATTTGCTCAATTATTTTATTGAGAAATATCCTATGTAATACAGATTTTGTGTGACCATTGATCTTGTTCAGATCAATGGGTATCGCATTCCCGCAATTTTGAGATGCAAGGTTTTTAAATAATATGAGCATGTGTTTTGATGACATGTGGCTCTTTCCTTTTTAAGGTCTCAATCTGCCGCAAAGATTGTGATTTGTCATAAATTGCCAAAACCTTTTGTAGACTTATTAGTACCTTTCATGTGCATTCTGGAATTCCCACAACGTGATTGGTTGATATATTAATAGTGGTATCACTTTATGACCAACATTCATTGACCATTGATCTTGTTTAGATCAAGGGCTAGTGCTTTCCCACATTAAGAAGATGCATGAGAATTAAATAAAGAAAGGAAGCACAAATTGGATATTTAGAAGGATCTAACATAATGACCCCACCTTTCCACAGGTTGACATTGAAGTATCTTTCGTGGTAGTTGTCAGATGAGTTGGGCTATGCAGTAGTATTTTATTCATCAGTTTGACTGACATGGTATTTTGAGACACATGATTCTATGACCATTAATCTATGAGAAATCAAAGGCTAACACATGCCCACATTTTCAACTTAAACGATAGATAAATAAAATAGGCAAGCAATATTTTGACACATAGCAAGGTGGGGTCAAGAATCTCTAGTGTGTTTTGTGGTGTGCTAGGTTGTAAAGCAATTGTTGATACATATTTCCAATTGTGCCAATGGAGAGGTGTATCTGCCAGATAGGATCGAAGTTTTATCAACCCTAGATTTTTTTAAGATCAAGGGCTTGTGCAAGCCTGCATTAAGAAACTACTCGAGAAATAAGAAATGTAGGTATATTTCTTTGTGCCATGTGTCACAGTGGGGCCAAGATTAGGGGAGAATGCTAATTCATGCCTTGCTATATGCCAGATGTACCTAGTTGGAAGTACTTATGCTATGGGAACAGAAATTCCAACAATTAATGTAGTAATTAGATTTTTCAGAGCACCAGGCTTAAAAAATTTATTATTAAATGCATATTATGACCATAAAGTGTAAATTTTTTTCATACCATTGATCTTGATCAAGATCAACGAAGGGTGCAAGCCTGCATTTTGAAAATGCTCGTTCAATAAGGAAAGCAAGAATGTGCCAGCTTGACACGTGGATAGAATGACATCAAGTACTCATTTGTACAGAAGATGATATGGGACCCACTTGCATGGAGGTTGTTAAGAGGCATAGACTCACATAAAGACTTCCTATTGGTCAGTATAGCTAACTGGGCCTTATTCAATTGTAAACTTGTGTGATCATTGATCTTGTCTTGATCAACAAATAATGCTTACTCGTAATTTTAAGATGCAAGAAGTTTAAGGAATGTGGGTAAGTAGTAATGTGACACATGGCCATGTTTTTGAAGCCATAAAGCTCATTGCTTTTTGAATTAAAGTCATCCGATCTAGTGAAATCTACGGATAAGAATTAAATTTGGATTCAATTTGGAGGTAACAGTTACTGAGAGTAAATATGGTGTAGAATCCATTCATGTGGTTTTAATGCATGAATAAAACTCATGATTTCACCATTAATGAACCACCAAAGCATAGAAAGAATATCAGAGAATACAAAATTTTTAGAGCCAGGGCACAAAAATTTTATCCAGTGATCCAGTGAGTTGTAATGAAAATCATACAGATCAAAAGTGCAAGTTTTAATGGGTAAGTACTCTGTGACTCCTCGAAATCAAGTGTCTATTGTTATATAATTTCTAGGGTTTATTCAAAATGCCTCCCCAAAAATAATTTGTGGGATGGATGAATTATTTGAAATGCCATGTGCATGATGACTTTTTGAAACAATTTTTTTTATTTGTACATGAAATAAATAAGGGGAGGTAGTTGATTCCTAAGCACCCTAGGGTAGCTATAGCAGAAGGTTTCTATGATAAAGCTAATTGGGTAAGAGATGCCCAGGTTTCCATGGGAGGTTTAGAGTTGTTCAAGAAATGATTTTTAGAATGAAAACTTGATACCCCTATGAGCAATGTCTGGGAGTTTGACATTGGGAAATTAATAGTCCCCACAATTTTTTTTGATAGTAATTTATTGATGGATTTGGCCAAGAAGTATGATCCAATTATAGGGTGGGTAAAGAACCATGCTGGAGTGAATCTTTTTAGGGTCTACCCTAAACTAATTAATGAGGTTTTCAACCTCAACCCTAACAATTTTGTGCATGAAATCATTAATATGGATGACCTTCAAGCAAGGTATGATGCACAAAGGATTTACTTAAGGACAAGGCCACTGTAGGAGCATGCTACTGTAATTGGTACTTTATCTGTTATTATTGCCAGCACCCCAGAGCCATTATTGAGAAGAGATTTTAACCTTAGGGCTCAAGCTTTATATTTTTCTCTCTACAAGATTTTGGGAATGGATGAAGTCAAGCAAATCCTAGGCTCAATTATCTTTATTATGGCTCAAACTCTTCAATTTGGGATGAGCACTATTCTAGATTTTTCTACTTTCCTTGCAAAGGAAATTTGCAATGGTTTGGTGGGGATAGCATGGGGAAAAGTGGACAAACCATTTTATTGGTATTCATTGCTTATGTATATATTCTTGTACAAGGGATGTACTTTCTTTTCTAAGGGTATGGAGTTGGAGATAACCAAGGATGGAGAGAGGCATCTGGTTCAATTATGGAGTGTGGATATAACATCAGAGGCTAGAGATGCTAGTTTTGTTAGGTTTGATAGATACTTTGCATCAAAGCTTAAATTTCTTTTGAGAGGGGATAGCCCTAGAATTCCACAAGCACTGCTAGAATTGGTCAGACCTAAGGACCATGCAAAAGGGCTACTGGTTAGTCATAATTGAGGGGGATATAATCCCATACAATTTTTCAACAATAATAAGAGTATATGGCTTCTTGGGAAAGCCTCATGTGTTACCATTCCATGTGCCACTGAAAAAAGGGATAGCAGAATTGTTATGGCAAATAGGCACTATTGATGAAAGAGATTTGTCAAAGAAGGGTACATTCTTTCTAGTTGTTACTATAGTGCATGATTTCATTTTTGCGAGGAAAGGGTGGAAACATCTCAACTTGTTCCTAGATAGATACAACATGGTAGAATCTCATGCCAAATTTATTGACCTTGAAGGATTCTATGACCTCTTAAGAGAGAGGACAAAATTTTCTCACATGGTGCACCAGGTATACTATCATGAGGATGTTATTAGAAATATTTTTTCTCTACAAGAGCAAGAATTAAGAAAAGAGAAATGGTTACTATTTAGTAAAACTTTAGAATTCATTAATGCTTTTGACTCCAACTTTGACCCATTGAAAGATAAAAAATATTGGGGAGCCAAGATGCAAGCATTAATGAATAATTTTGTTGTGATAATCTAAACCATGAATGAGAAGAAGGCCACATATGTTGAGACATACCCAAATAGGGCTGCAGAGGTGCAAAGGAGGATATATAGTAGACATATAGTGGCTCCTGGCCAGTATACCTTGCAGAGAAGGGCAGGTCATGTGATGATTCAAAGTGTGCAATAGGCTCCCCTTCATCAAAGACCAAGGCTAGAAGGTCCATCTATAGCCAGTGCTCCAAAAAGGTAAAGGTTAGAGCAAGGATCTTCTTCTTCTCAAGTAGAAAAGTACTCCCCAAGCCAGTCCCCAATCTAGATAGATGATGAAGCATCTTTAAGGGAACAGCTTAGACAAATTGGTGGGGAGGGGGATGTAATTGTTACTTCCACTAATTTAGAGATTGGAGAACCACAAGAGTCTCCTACACCTTCCTTGGATCTCATTATGGCTGATTACCAAGGTAAGGAAATAGATCGTATAGTTGCTCAAGCCTTTGAGAGGTTTATTAATGATGAAAGTTTTGTCAATTCTAGAGCCTTTGCACAATTTTTGTGGAGATTAAACATAGGCAATTTTGAGAAGACATGTGAAAAAATAAAGGTAGAGCAACCTGACAAATTGGACTCTATTATAAAAGAAGAGGTGAAATCTAAATTTTTGAATGATTTTTCTCATTTTATACCTAAAGCCAGAAGGCAAATAGTTAGACAATCAGGAGTCCTCATTTTTCTAGAATGGGATATAGTGAATGTCATGGTCTTTTATTCAATGAGGAAACAAAAGGATGTCCAATTCAAGACTGAAGAAGAGGTATTATAGGCTCATAGAGTAGTCAAGTTTAGTGATGACCACCAAGCCCTGGTTATTTTGTCTATTGAGAAAAGGGATAAGACCAGGATGCAAGAAATTTCTACTGCAGAGCATACTGGTGTACTAATAGTGTTCAAGGCTAGTGAGGTTGGCCGTAAGAAAATAATTGGAATAGCTTTAGAAATGCTAAAATTTGGCAGTGTGGTGTCTAGCCAGGAAGAAGATAGATTTTCTCAACTCAATGCTAGATTCGAAGAAGTTCTGAAAGCATATGAGGAAAGGGGTATGCAAATACAGTCACTAGAAAACAAAGTATCTCAAATGGAGAAATTAATTGGGAAAAGAAAAGTAGGAGAATCCAGTAGACCAAGGATTGCATACCCCCCACGGCCACCTGTTGAACCCTTCAAATCAACTTCAATTATTGAGATACCAAACACCCTAGAAAGGCCATAGTTCTACATTGTAGAGGATTTTGAAAAAGAGAAGAATAAGTTGTATGCACTGCATAGAACTAAATAATCAATTTGAAGAGAAATTAAGGTAGGGTGTAATGTATCTAGTGGATAGGATAGAATGGCCAACATTTTTTGATCAATTAGCAAGGATTGCAGCTATCAGGGATGAATTGAAGAGAGATGAAGTTGTATTACGAGCCCTTGTGCAGAAGTAGACAAAAAGAAATGAAAATATCACTACTATGTGTATATCTGTCATCCAATTGCCCTATCATCAAATAGAAAAGATCTTTGATTTGTTAAATAAATTGTAAGGTTTTTAAGATAAACAACATTATTTTCAAAGAAAATTAACCATTTATTTTTCCAAGTATTTTGCAAAAAAAAAAAGATTTATTCCCTTGTGCTTTAAAGACAATTGATAAAGTGAAGGAAAGGAAACAATGGAAGAGGGAGCTGGGTGAGATTTTTTGTGAAAGAATGAATAAAGTTATAAATGAAATGGGTCATCTATTATGGGTAATGACAAATGAAGAGCTGGTAAAGATATAGTTGTTCTATAATACCATTAGAAAGGATCTTGTGGATATAGAGGCAGTTGTAAATTCTTTAATAACTGTACAAAGAGAGGTCCTAAGTTTTGATTGGCTGGATGACACTGCCTATAATGAGTGGAAAGATAAATTTATTTCTATAGAGAAGATGGTAGAAGGTGATGAGGCAAAAGATGATGAGGAAGAAGAAGGTGCAAAAGTAAAAGTCACCCTTATAGTTAATGATAAAGACAAGGAGAACCCTTAGGTTGAAGTAAGTTTGCAAGTAATTGAAGATGACTAATTGCTTTCAAGCTCGATAGCCACTTACTCTGAGGAATCAAAATAATCAAAGAATCAGATCATAGTACCCTTGTCTTTCCAACTGGTGTAACAGAAAGGGACCAACAAAAGATTGTTTGATGTATCAATCTTTCTGTAATTCATAGTTTTTTCTTTTTATGATAGGTGTATTTAAGTATATTTTTGTAAAGGACACCTGTCAATCACATTTTCCCTTTGCTTGCTGCAATGCATGCCTATATAAATGAGTTTTCAAGGCAATGTGAGGGTCTAAATTCTGATGTATTTTTTGAAAATTATCAAGAAATAGTACAGTCAGTCTTTGTTTCATGTAGTATTTTTAGATACTCTCAAGTGTACTTTTCTCAAAAAATATGACATAACCAGTTGAATTTTTTGAGCCTCTGTTGAAATTCTTTTGGTTACTGTATTACTCATTTCAAATAGATAATACAAAGGGGTATTTACACCATTATTATGTGTCATCATTTTCTATCTCCATTTCATGAGCTTGTTTATTTTGAGGTCACTTAAATGAGTTTCGTGTGGCTAAATGCAGTCTAGATTGGTTGTGCATTGGTTCTATTGTTGATTTTAATTCAATGAATTATATAAATGCTTCACTAGATCAATAGAATTCATGAGTTTATAGAAAGGATATTTTATAAGAATGGGAATGGGTGATTGTTGTTGATAAATTCATTCACAAGTTATCTGAATTAGATCTCCCACCAATAGTAAGGTTTTGCCCAATGGATAAGGCATTGGTTGTACAAATCAAATGAAAGATGAGAGTAAATCTTGCTTCTACATGCCAAATCAATTTTAAATTCAAGATCATTTTCAGTCAAGGTTTTATTGTTGGTTAGCACTTGTTTATACATTATTTCTGAGCCATAGGTAGCTGCTATTACTAGGGATTCTTATAAAATCAAGGAGAATTGTGACCAAAATCTTCTTTAAAGGGATATATATGAATTAGATAGTATCAATAAAAGAATAAATTGCATATGTGATAGGGTAGAAGATGAAAATCAAAATGAAACTAAATTAAATTTCATACAACAGTATCCTAGTAAATTATCCCTTACATATACCCACCTTGGTTTAGCAGAACCTAAAGAGTAGAAAACCATTCTTGGTTTTGTTGAAGTTGGGCCCAAATGATTTGCACATATAATTGCTAATAGGAATTGGCTATTGCATAGGTTGTATGAGCATTACCATATTGGTATCGAGCATTTTGTTGTTCAGTAGTTTCAAACACAAACACATCCTTATATTTCTCCACTAGCACAAGAGGTATCCTATACCTTTGCTTCATTTTAGCTTGGAAAAATTTCATTATATTGTTAATATCACTATCTCTGACTGTTTTAGGTCTGGCTTTGTATGCATGGTTGATTATTTGCATTGTGAACTCAGTTCCATCCCAATTTATGATACTAGGAAACTTCTTAGTTGTATAGAAGAATATGTGAGTCAGTAGGGATTCAAACCTAAAGACTACACTCCTAGACTTCTTGATTCTTGATATTTTATCCAACACCTATGTTCAAATAATGTCGCATAGATTAACATCTTTTCCTTTTACTACTAAGTAAGCTGCATGAAGAAATCCTAGAGGTATTCAATCTATCCTAGATCCATGATTGAATTTGTATCCCAAAATTTTTCAAATCAATCTTACTCCATCATCCTGAATTTTGTTGACCTTCATGTTTTTGCCATCAAAACATGTGTTGAGATTTGTCTCAGCTATCTTGTGCACATTCTTAATGTTCACTAGATTGCATTCTTCACGTTTTAAACATGTGACCTTGTCAATTAGGTCATTATTAATACATGTGATAGAATCTCCCAACCATAGAAGATCATCATGTACTCTACTTAGAAATATCCTTGTCCATTCATGATTGTCGAAGTCCATGTAGAACATATGTTTAACTAGGTTAAGTTGCTCTAGGTGTCCATGTTCTAGTTTTAGTGAATAATCATTTTTGCATATTTTATCCAATTCCTTATGAATTTCTATATCACCTATACTTTCAATTTTGCAATGAATATAACCTCTCATATCCTTAAAATGAAGAACATTTTCCAAAACTTGCAAAAATGATCCAATAGGGTCATCAAGCAACAAAACAAATGGGTGTTTCTTGAAATTGTATCTAGGTCTATTGCTCACATTAAAACCTGCTTGTCTTTCCATTTCTAAAAAATTATGCTCAACAAATTTAGAAAATACCTTAACTTCATGTATTAGGTTTCCAATGAATTCACGTGTCTAAAAACCTCTTTAACTCTTTAAATCTTTCTTTGATCTTCCACTTAGATTTCACACAAACAAATGATGTTTTCAAATAAATTTGCATCCTTTAAATATTTTGCAATTTTTACTTCACATTAAATGCATATCTGCCACTATAGACTTCTCTTAATGTCTAGTGTATATTGTCAACTGTGCAATCTATAATATTCTCTCTAACATCAGTTAGCAATAACTGACACTCTATTCCACTGAGAGTGCTTAATTTTGGTAGGATGAGTCACAAACAATAAGTGACTTTACTATCTCTTCAGGTACATCTTCTTGAACTATATGAGAAATTTCTGTTTCCTTTGCCTTTACAAATGATTCATTTAACTCTTCTATCTACTCCTTTATTTCTTTCTTTAAATTGTCATCATTTCTTCTATTGTTCCTTTTGTAATTCTGATTCCTATTTAGGTTTCCTCTATCCATTCTATAAAACTTTTTTGTGTGTCCAAAGTTATTACATAATTGGCATATAGGTACATTCATTCTTTGTTCATTCTGTTGGTCATCAGGTACTCTATAATTCCTTGCAATGTGTCCAAGATTGTTGCATCTGTAACAAATAATTTATCTTCTTTCTCCACTTTCATTGTTGTGAGATCTTCTTCTATTTCTTGCATGGTTAGTGATCCTAAACATTCTACTATTTGCATTATTACTATCAAATTTAGGTTTCTTACAATCTACTGCACAATGTCCATATCCATGACAATTATGACAATAAAAATTTGAAATAGGTTTGAAAGACTTACCTTTGCAATCATCTTTAATGTGTTCAAGTTCATCACACTAGGCATGATATTCCTTTCTTTTATTGACTTCATCTTGATTAGATTCTTTAGCTTTCTCAGAGTGAGTAACATTCTCTTTGTCTTTAGATGTATCATCTATTTTTCTTATGTCCTTCTTGACTTTAGGAGTATTAGGTTCTTTTTTCTCAATAGATTTCTTGGAAAATTGTCCAAGAAAGAATCTAAGTCCAGTCTTGTCATAACTTGGTCTTTGTACAAATATTTGTTTTCAATCTTTTCACTACTACTATATAATTTCTTAAGTTGTTTTTTGGTTTGCACCAGCTCACCTTTCACAATAGTGTTGTATTTTCTAATTCTACATGCTCTAACTTGATAGATTCCAATTCAGATGTTACCTTGCTTAACTGGGATCTTAGATCTATACTTTTAGCTTTTATTTTAGAGTCATTCTTTACTCCATTTTTCTTAAGACTTAGCTTGAGTTCACCTATCTTTAACTCATGTTTTAGGATCTCATTTTCTTTCTTTAAATCTTCAATATCATCATCACCGATTTGCTCACTAGGTTTTTTTTGCTTCAGGTCATCCATCTTGTCTTTTAATTCACCAATGTAAGCTTTTGCATCTTTGTATCTATCTTTAAGGCCATCTCTTTCATCAGTAAGGAGATCAATATGTTCAAGTGCTTCTTCAATTGTTCCATATCCATAGGGATCTTATTCAAGCTATTAAGCCTCTTCTGAATAAGTAGGCTCTGATAGCAATTGTTAGAAATAGATAATACTGAGAGGGGGTGTGAATAAGCATTTTCAATCTTTTTACCCACAACTGAATTTTATTAACTACTTTTCCACATGCATAAGAAAGAGAACAAATAGTGCTAAAAAAATAAACAACCATACAAGAAGAGAACTCATAACACCACATTTTGTTAACTAGGGAAACCCTGGCCAAGGGAAAACTCCAGTGGAGATGGAACCCACAAGATGATTCACTATATAAAAAATCTGGTTAAGGATATTGACCCTATTAGGAGTCTATGAAGAATGTATAGTGTCTCAAGTCCTTGTTAGGAGACTAGGCCTTGTTAGAAGCCAACCCTATTAGGATTTAAAAGGAGGACAACTAAACCCACTCTTCAAATAGCCTTAGACTATCTTCACTAAAAAAATTTTAGTATACCATATTCAAGTTCTTGAACTAACTAAATGAAAAATAATTTGTCAATACAACTCCTTTGAAGCTCATAGTACATCAAAAACATCAATCTATGCTTTGATCATACATAATTCACATCTAAAGGTTGCATAACATAATAACCATCCACACTAGATACTCAAACATAAGAAAGTACCATGACTTTATACCAAGTCCTAAAAAAAGTATTGAGTTAGCCTTGAAGCTTTCTTGATTTACAATGAATAATATAGGACTAGAGTAAGATACTACATTACACATTATATTACAAATGATACTTCGCATAATGATATTAACAAAAGTTAGCTTCCTAGGAACAACATGTTAAATAGACTTAATGAACATCTAATTCCACTATGTTAACCATAGAATCTTAGATATTTTCTTCCATAACTTAATATCACTAAATAATCTTTATCCTTACACAAAAGATACAACACAAATACTAGAAATTTTTTATCAAAAACTCGCCCTGAGAGCAGTCTCCACATAATCCTTTGTAACTCATGAAAATATTCATAACTCTTTATATGAGCATAGACACAACATCTAAAATATTCATAACTCTTTATATGAACACAGACATGACATCTGAGCATATTCTTGAATACTCTTCTAAGTGCACATAACATAACTCTCTAACCATGAACCTTGCCAAATGAATCTTCCTTTGTAACTTTGGTTGAATTGCCCAAAAAATTGATATGTTGACATCAATTATTAAAAAAATTATGAATGCAACACATAAGAACTTAATAATCTCTCTAACATACTAAAAAAATTCCCCCCATACAACAACATCAAGAACACATAATAAATTTGAAATGGTCATAGCTCTAGTAGGAGGGAATCTAGAATGTAGAAACTCAGTTGTAGGGACTGACCCTAGAGGGGTAGGAAGTCAAAAAGTGGGGATCTCAATAGGAATTGTAGGATCAGACATAGTTTGTGATGGATCCTTGGAAGAAGAAGACAAACAATCGAGTTCTTGTTCCACAAAATGTGGGGACAGGGATGTTTCCATTCCTCTATCTGACTATCTCACTAACAAAAGGGACCCACTACAGGAAAGGAATTTCTCAGAGGGTGTAGATAAGAATGCAAATGTTTGTAGTGCAAAGGACTAGAAGAAGGAGAAGTTAGAATTTGATCAATGCAAGTGGTCTTCTTTGTTTCAGAGAAGACCTAGAGGGAAGTCTTCTTTTCCTCTGGTTATATCAAAATCCTACTAGGAAAAAGGTGAGTTCCAAATCTTTATACTGGATTTGATTGTAGATTATTCTATCTCGACAATGGATATTACTCTAGTTGGTAAATTTTTGGGGGCTAGGCTTGATATTGATGCATTGAGAAATATGATCAAAACAAAATGGGTTCTCTGTGGTCAAGTGGACATTGCACTTATGATGAATGGTTTTTTTTCCTTTGTTTTTACCTGTAAGGAAGATTTAAACATGTTGGTATGTTATGGACCTTGGTTGTTTGGTAATAGTACTTTAACAATTAAAAAATGGGAATCTAATATGGATATGTCTGATGCCTTCTTCCTAACAACTCCAGTTTGGGTGAGACTACCTAGTTTACCCCTTCAGTTCTAGCATAAAGAAACCTTCAAGGGGATAGCTAGATCTTTTGGTGAACTTGTAGCTATTGACAATGTTACAACCTCAAGATTATGATTTAGAAGAATCCTAGGTTTCCTTGTTATCCTACTCAATTTTTGTTCACTTTGCATGTGGATGTTGAGTAACTCTTCATTCGCCAAGTTACCTAGTGTATGCCAAGTGACTCTTCATTTGCCAAGTTACCCAGTGTATGCCAAGTGACTCTTCATTCGCCAAGTCACCCAGTGTATACCAAGTGACTCTTCGTTTTCCAAGTTACCCAGTGTATGCCAAGTGACTCTTCATTTACCAAGTTACCCAATGTACACCAAGTGACTCTTCATTTGCCAAGTTACCTAGTGTATGCCAAGTGACTCTTCATTCACCAAGTTATCTAATGTATGCCAAGTGACTCTTCATTCACCAAGTTACCTAGTGTATGCCAAGTGACTCTTCATTAAATGAGTTACCTAGTGCATGCCAAGTGACTCTTCATTAACTAAGTTACCTAATGTATGCCAAGTAACTCTTCATTAACTGAGTTAATGCCAAGTGACTCTTCATTCACTGAGTTACCCATTGTATGCCAAATGACTCTTTATTCACTGAGTTACCCAGTGTATGCCAAGTGACTCTTCATTCATCGAGTTACCCAATGTATGCCAAGTGACTCTTCATTCACTAAGTTACCCAGTGTATGCCAAGTGATTCTTCATGTGCCAAGTTACCCAGTGTATGCTGAGTGTCAACATTTGGATGTAAATTCTGCAAGCTGACTTGCAAGATTTATTTTGTTTTCGACATTTATGTTAAGATGTTTTCTTGGGATGTGTTCAGACTATTGTTGGGTTGGCCTTCCTCTTATGTAATGTTCTAGAATAATTTGTAATCCATTTTGGCAAGTATATATAGAGTGTTTAGGCTTAGAGTTAGGTAATTTTTTGGGAAGAAGATTAAAGAGTAGAACTGAAAGTGCAAATTTGTAGTTGGATCTTTAAATGTGAATGTATTTGTAATTGGTCATAACCTAGAAGGCCTTATAGTTGGGCATGTATGAAGATATTTTGATGAATCAATAAAAGTATTTCACTCTTCTTCTTCCTTTGGTTGTTGTTCTTTGTATTTTCTTTTGTTATGTTAACTCTTGCATGGTGGTTTGGATAGCTGGGTGAGCCTTTGGCCCTAGTTATTCACCCTTTTCCTGTATCAGTTGGTATCAAAGATTGAGGTTCATCCTTATGGAGATTAGATTGTGTAGAACCCTGATTTGGATTTGGTTGTAGGGTGGCAGATTTTTAGATTTGACCTATAACTTGTAGAGGGTTACAATCTTGTAGGAACCTGATTTGTAAAGATGGTTCATGGTAGAGGAAATAATGTTGATAATGTTATATTCGATCAGTTGAGACAAATTGCAGCCAAATTAGATGTTGTGGTGACAGCCAAGAGGAGAGGAGCACATCTTGATGATGTAAGTGATGATGAAGCAGCAACACCAAACCATAATCTAGAACTTGAAAAAGATCAAGATGAGGAAAGATTGTTGCAAATATTATCTAGGGAAAATTCAAAGCTTGTTATAGAAGTTGTTCCTTATGATGGAAAACTAGATACCAATGTTGTGTTGAATTGGATATCTGATATGGAGAAGTTCTTTGAGTATGAAAACACTCCTAATAATAGAAAGGTGAAGATTATAGTCATTAGGTTGAAAGGTCATGCATCACTATGGTGGGAGCACTTGCAAACTAATAGACAAAGGAGAGGAAAGGAGAAGATCAAAACTTGGCCAAAGATGGTGAACAAGGTAAAGAACAAATTCCTTCCTATTGATTACCAAGTTAGCTTGTTGAGAAAGATGCAAAATTTGAAACAAAAGGACATGACTGTGAAAGAATATACTAAAGAATTCTATAGATTGGACATCAGATCTAGACATGTGGATGATCATATTGAGAAAATTTCAAGGTACATTAATGGATTGAGATCTAGAATTCAGGATGAAATAAGTTTTTTGAAGTTGGGAAGTGTAGAAGAAGCATATCAATATGCCTTGAAAGTTGAGGAGATCTTGAAAAAGAGGCATGAACAAAGACAAAGAGGTAGAGGTGGTAGATTCTAGAGAGGCAAAGGTAGATCTTATGGAGAAAGTGGCAGATCTTATAGTTCTATGCAGGATAAAGGAAAATCTGAATGGAAGAATGATGACAAAGGCAAGACTGAAAGGAAAAGTAGTAATTCTTATCAAGGAGGCACTAATTCTTATCAAGGAAGAGGTAATTCCTATTCTAGAGGTGGATTTCATGGTAATTGTTTTAGATGTTTTAAAGAGGGACATAGATCTTTTGAATGTAGATCCTCTGAAAGTAGGCAAGGTAACAAAAATGTTGTGATTCAAGACGATGATGAGGGTTCACCAAGTGGACCTGAGGCTGGAGAAAATTTGATGGTGAGAAGCACCTTATGTAATAAGGGAAGTGATGAGGAACCTGTTTTAAGGAGAAGTCTTTTCAAGACTAGATGTAAGATGGATGGAAAATGTTGCAAGGTGATTATTGAAAATGGAAGTTCTACAAATTTGGCATTAAAAGAGTTGGTTACCAAGTTTCAATTGCAAAGGCTGAAACATCCCAAACCTTATCATGTTTCATGGATCAAAGATGAGCATAAGATATTGGTAAGTGAGCAATGCCTTCTGAAGTTCAAAATTGGACATTAATTTGATGAAGCTTTGTGTGATATTATGCCCATGCATTGTTGTCATATTTTGTTGGATAGATCTTGGAAATATGATAGATATGTTGTACATGATGGAAGAAACAAACATTGCTTCCTTTGATTGAAAATCCAGATGAGGTTAATTGTACTACTATGAAAATTTTCATGGTTAATGGGAAACAATTTGAAAAGGAAATGAAAAAGAATCAAGTTTGTTTTTCCATAGTTCCTAGAGGACGAAGTGTTGGTAGTAATGACCAAGCAGCAAAAGCTAGTAATGACCGAGTGATAGCAGGTAGAAATTATCAAATTGTTGAATGAGTATAAAGAAATTATTGCTGATGAAATTCCTGATGGTTTACCTCCACTAAGAAGTATAAGTCATTGTATCGATCTAATCTCTGGAACTAGTTTTCCAAACAAAGCACCATATAGATTGACACCTACAAAGAATGAAGAACTTAATAGACAAGTGCATGAGTTGTTGCAAAAAGGTTTGATCAGATAAATCTTGAGTCTATGTGTTGTACCTACTATATTAGCACATAAAAAGAATGGAGAATGGAGAATGTCTACTAATTCCAGAGCTATTAACAAAATTACAGTGAAATATAGGTTTCCTATGCCAATGATGGATGACATAATGGATTTTTTGAGTGGAGCAAAGTATTTTATCAAGATGTATTTGACGAGTGGCTATCATCATATTAGAATCAGAGAAGGTGATGAATGGAAGATTCATTTCAAGACAAAAGATGGTTTGAAATGGTTGGTTATGCCTTTTGGTTTGACTAATGCACCTAGTACTTTCATGAGGTTGATGAATGAAGTTCTGAAAAGATTTTTGGGTAAGTTTGTGATTGTTTATTTGGATGATATTCTGATATTCAGCAAGACTAAGGACGAACATCTTGAGCATATTAAACAAGTATTGTAGATGTTGAAAGAGGAAAAGTTGTTGATTAATTTGAAAAAGTATTCTTTTATGCATGAGGAGATTGTGTATTTGGGATTTGTGATTTCATCTAATGGATTGAAGATGGATCTTGAGAAGGTTAAAGCAATTTTGGAATGGCCTACACTTGAAATGTGGGTGAGGTAAGATCATTTCATGGTTTGGCTAGTTTTTACAGAAAGTTTATAAAGAATTTTAGTGTTGTTTGGAATGCTATGACTGAAATAATGAGACGAGATAAAAAGGAATTCAAGTGGACACATGGAGTTAATAAGAGTTTTGAGACTTTGAAACAAAAGGTTGTTGAATTACCTATATTAGCTTTTCTTTATTTCAACAAAGTATTTCAAGTTGAATGTGATGTAAGTGGTAATGTAATAGGAGTTGTATTAAGTCAAGAAGGTAAACCTGTTGCCTTCTTCAGTGAAAATTTGAATGATGCTAAAAGGAAATATTCTGTGTATGATCAAAAAAATTATGCTATTGTTCAAGCCTTGAAGAAGTGGAGACATTATTTGATTCCTAAAGAGTTTGTGTTGTATATTGATCATAAAGCTTTACAATACTTGAGAAGTCAACATAAATTGAATCAAAGACATATGAAGTGGGTTGAGTACTTGCAGAGTTTTACATTTGTGATCAAGCATAAGAGTGGAGTTACTAATAGAGTTGTCGATGCATTGAGTAGAAGATGTTCTTTGTTGATTGAAATGAAGGTTGAAGTTCTTGGTTTTGATCAAATGAAAGAATCGTATGATGTTGATCCTGATTTTTCTAAGGCATGGAGAGAGTGCAGAGCACCAAATCTAATAGACCACATAAATAATTATGATGAATATTTTATTCAAGAAGGTATGTTATTCAAAAGTATTTAGTTGTGTATTCTTAGAAGTCCTATGAGGTTGAATCTAATTAAGGAAAAGCATAGTGGTGGATTAGCTAGACATTTTGGAATTGATAAGGCATTGAGTTTGCTGAAAGAGAAGTATTATTGGCAAAAAATGTATAAGGATGTTCAAAAATTTGTAAAGAGTTGTGGAGTTTGTCAAGTTGCAAATGGAGTGAGTCAAAATACTAGTTTGTATACACCTATTACTATTCCTAAGAAACCTTGGACTAACATCAGTATGGATTTTGTTCTTGGATTGCCTAAGACAATAAAGGAGTATGAATCTATATTTTTTGTAGAGGACAAACTTTCTAAAATGGCTCATTTCATACCATGTAAGAAGACATCAGATGCTAAGCATGTTTTTGAACTTTTCTTTAAAGAGATTGTGAGATTGCATGGATTACCAAGAAGTATTATTTCAAATAGAGATAGTAAGTTTGTTGGTTATTTTTGGAAGACTTTGTGGAAGAAGATGGGTACCAAGCTGAAGTTTAGTTCTACATTCCATCCACAAATAGATGGATAGAAAAAAGTTGTGAATAGAAGCTTGGGAAATTTGATTAGATGTTTAATTGGGAATAAGCCAAGTAATTGGGAGATGGTATTGGCACAAGATGATTTTGCATATAATAATCCTTTGAATGGGAGTACAAGGAAGACACCTTTTGAGATTGTTACCAGAATGCATCCTAGAGGTATATTAGATTTGAGAGATGTTGCTGGTGAAGAAAAGAAAAGCGCTACAGAAGAAGAATTTGCTAATTTTATGGAGTCTTTGCATAAGGAAGTGAAGTTGAGGTTGGAACAAAGTAATCAGAAGTATGAGGACAATGTTGATCAGTCTAGAAGATACCATGATTTTTAAGTTGGTGATGAGGTGATGGTTCATCTAAAAAAAGAAATTAGATTCCCAGTTGGAACATATAGTAAGCTGAAGATGAAGAAATTTGGACCTTGTAAGATCTTGAAGAAGTTTGACAGTGGTAATGCTTATGAATTTGAGTTACATGATGACATGGATATATCTCCTATATTCAATATTGCTGATTTGTATAAGTATCATCAGTCAAATGATAAATTTTTTGTATTAGAAGATTATCCTAAGAAGTAGATTAAAGAAGTTGAATAGATATTGGATCACAGAGTTGGCAACAGCACAAGAGGAAAAGATTACTATGAATATTTGGTAAAGTGGAAGAACAGACCTATTGAAGATGCTTCATGGATTTCTTAATTTGAGTTGGATTCAATTCAAATTGTGACATCTCAATGATTCAAGAGAATCATTTCTTTCAACCCCAATTGTCTGATGTAGGAGCATCTTGGGTTGCCTTGTTATCCTGCTTATTTTTTGTTCATTTTGCATGTGGATGTCGAGTGCCTCTTCATTCACCAAGTTACCCAGTGTATGCCAAGTGACTCTTCATTTTCCAAGTTACCTAGTGTATGCCAAGTGACTCTTCATTCATCAAGTTACCTAGTGTATGCTAAGTGACTCTTCATTCGCCAAGTTACCCAGTGTATGCCAAGTGACTCTTCATTCGCCACGTTACCCAGTGTACGCCAAGTGACTCTTTATTCATCAAGTTACCCAGTATACACCAAGTGACTCTTCATTTGCCAAGTTACCCAATGTATGCCAAGTGACTCTTCATTAACCAAGTTACCCAGTGTATGCCAAGTGACTCTTCATTAATCGAGTTACCCAATGTATGCCAAGTGACTCTTCATTAATCAAGTTAATGCCAAGTGACTCTTCATTCACTGAGTTAACCATTGTATGCCAAGTGCCTCTTCATTCATCGAGTTACCTAGTGTATGCCAAGTGACTCTTCATTCATTGAGTTACCCAATGTATGCCAAGTGACTCTTCATTCACCAAGTTACCCAGAGTATGCCAAGTGATTATTCATGTGCCAAGTTACCCGTTGAGTGTTAGCATTTGGATGTGATTTCTATAAGCTGACTTGTGGGATTTATTTTGTTCGCAACATTTATGTTAAGATATTTTCTTGGGATGTGTCTAGATCATTTTTGGGTTGGCCTTCCTCTTATGTAATATTCTAGAATAATTTTTAAGCCATTTTAGCAAGTATATATAGAGTGTTTAGGCTTAGAGTTAGGTAAGTTTTTGGGAAGAAGATTAGAGAGCAGAACTGAAAGTGCAAATTTGCAATTTGATCTTTGAATGTGAATGTATGTTTAATTGGTCGTAACCCTAAAGGCCTTACAGCTAGGCATGTATGAAGATATTTAGATGAATCAATAAAAGTATTTCACTCTTCTTCCTCCTTTGGTTGTTGTTCTTTGTATTTGTTTTCATTGTGTTAACTCTTGCAAGGTGGTTTGGATAGCTGGGTGAGCCTTTGGCCCTAGTTATTCATCCTTTTGCTTGCATCAGATCAAAACTTCAATGTACCAGAATCTATGTGAAAGTTGCTCATTTGAAGAACCTTCTCCAAAAGGTGAAATTGAATTCAAAACTTGGTAAAAGGATGCAAGAGATAATCTTTGAAGATCTTCCAAATGCTTGTTTTGTTTGTAAAAAATAGGTCCCCTGGGTGAAAAGTTGTCCTTTGAAAATTAAGAGTCAACCTAAGTTGGTAAATGTGTAAAAAAAAATTTAAAAAAAACTAAGATCCAATAAAGGGTATGAAAACTAAAGTAATGCTTGAGAAGGTGATTGAAGGTAAAGATATCCTAGATAATCAAGATTTAGGACTATAGAAGGAAGTAGAGGAGACTTCTAGTTTGTAGGAAAAAGAGAAGGATGTAGTTCCTATAAATCAGATGGTCATTTATCAAAAAAAAAAAGAGCTAGAATGGGAATATATAGAAGAATTAAAAGAGACAAAGGAAGGAGAAATTCTTGAGGAAAGGAGTTGTATTCTAGCATTATAGAGTATTTAGGTTGTTGAATCTTAGATTCAAATGCCTCCCCTTTGTCAAGATATTATATCCATTGAGAATGCCCTTGAATCCAAAGGTATGGATGTGATTTCAAATAAGAAAGAACCCAAATAGAAACAAAGTCAAAGAAAGAAAATAGAGAAGAAACGTAACATTTTATCTAAAGAAGTTGAGACTTGAAGTAGTAAATTGGAAATTTTCTTTCCAAAATTGAAATTGAATGTTGGCACTCTAGAGAAACCTAGAAGGAAAACATCTTAAAAAACTAGAGAAAGTGAAAGTTTACAGAGTATTGCTGATGGGAAATAGGAAACTCTTCTGGATTTTACTCTTAAAAAGTTATGATGAATATTATTAATTGAAATATCATAGGGTTGAATAGTATTCATAAGTTAGATATTGTTCATAATTTTGTTAGAGAGTACAAACTGGATATTTTAGTTCTTCAGCAAGCCAAAATAGATAAAGAGAAAGCTAAAAAGCATAAATATTTTAATAACTATTGTATAATGGCTAGTAGCTCAAAAGGAGCCTTAGGAGGAACGATGATAATGTTGAAGCACTCCTCATTTTTAGGTACTTTTCTGAATGCTAATAAACATTTTATGGTGGTCAAGATAAAGAGTATTTCCCTTAATAATGAATGGTATATTGTGAATATGTATGCACCTAACATCAAGAATGCTAGAAAATGGTTGTGGGTTACTTTATCTAACATTAAGAGTAATGACTACTATGGTAGATGGATCTTTTTGGGGGATTTTAATGTTCCACTTTATGAGCATGAAAAAAATAGGGAAATGCTAGTCAGTTGGATGGCATACTAGGTTTTATGGATTTTATAAATAAGGAAGGATTAATGGATTTAGATCTTCTTAGGATTCAATTTAGTTGGAGTAACAAAAGGGTTAGTAATGACTATATCCAAGCTCACCTAGATAGAGTTCTTATATCACTAGATTCGACTAAAGATTTTTTATGTATTCTAAGGGCTATCCAAAAGATTGATTCAGATCATTTTCCTTTGATATTTAGAGCTAAGGCTATTCAAAACAAAATGATTTTTCCATTTAAATTTGAGAAAATGTGGATGCAACATCCATAGTTTGAGGATCAACTAGCTGAATGGTGGAACATAAATATTGAAGGAACGACTCTTTTTCGAGTGACTTTTAAACTCAAAAATATTAAAAAGAAAGTTAAAGTTTGAAACAAAAGATTTTTTGTGAACATTTTTCTAGAAAATCTAAAATAAAAGAGGATTTTCAAACCATCCAAAACAAAATATACTTGGAAGGGTATTCTAAGGATCTGGTGATGGAAGAAAATGAGAAGATGATGGAGTATCATGATATTCTCACCAAAGAAGAGATTTACTGGAGGGAGAGATCTAGATCTACTTGGCTAGATGAAGGTGATATAAATATGAATTTTTTTCATTTTTAAACTTTAAAACATAGAGCCTAAACTCAAATTTAAAGTTTTAATAAAGGAGGGACTAAGTTAACTGATGAAAAGGAAATTTTGGATGAAATGGTTTTCTTTTTTTCTTCTTTGATAAACTCAGATCATAGAATTGATTTGACTCATCAGGCTGACTTGTTGGATGTTATTCTTTCTTTAGTTTCTAAAGATTTGAATAGATTATTGTGTGTTATTCCTAAGGAAGAGGAAATTTATAAAGTTGTTTGCTCACTAGGAGGGGACAAGTCACTAGGAGTGGATGGTTTTCCCATGTTGTTTGTTTAGAAAGTATGTATTCTAGTTGGTAAAGATGTGTGTGATGTTCTTAAAGAATTCTATGGGGCTAAAAGAATGGTGAAGGAAATTAAGTCTACTTTCCTATGTCTGATTCCTAAGAAAATTGGTGTTGATTCCCTAGATCAATTCATGCCTATCAGTCTTTGCAATTTGATTTACAAATTATTTCTAAAGTCCTAACTTTGAGATTGTTGCATATGCTTCCTTCTCTTATTTTTGAGCAACAAAATGGTTTTATTCTTGATAGACAAATCCTTAACTCTATTATCTCTATGCATGAGAATATATATTCTTTATCTCACTCAAATAATCAGGGGTTTATTATGAAAGTTGATATTGCTAAAGCCTAAGATAGAGTAGAATGGTCCTTTCTTCATAAGATCAATTTATCTTTTGGTTTTAGTTTCAATTTGATTAAGCTTATTATGCATATGATCTCTATTACTATAGTTGTTGTTCTATTTAATGAGTGTTCTTCTACTTTCTTTAAATTGACAAGGGGGTTGAGACAAGGAGATTCTTTATCCCTAATCATCTTCACAATTATGGTTGATTGTCTGGGCAGATATATTGGGAAATTAGTCTCTTTAGGGGAAATTAAAGGCTTGAGACCTTCTTCTCATCCTCTTATTTTTCCTCATGAACAATTTGTTGATGATACTATTTTTTTAGGTAAAGTTGAGGTTAGGGAGGTGAGGAATCTCAAAAAGGCTCTTAATCTTTATTCTTCTACTTTTTGTCAATTGATTAATTGGAATAAGAGCTCCGTGTATTTTATTAATACCCCTATTTCTAGACAAGGCAAGATTTCTAATATCCTTGGTTTCTCTATAGGGTATTTTCCTTGCATTTACCAAGGTCTCCTTTTGGGACCTAATCCTTCGTATTCTTTTTGGGAGGATCTTGTTAAGAAATTCAACAAGAAATTGGCAGGTTGGAAAGGTAATTTTCTAAGTCAAGTTGGTAAAGTTACCCTTCTTAAGTCTTGCCTCAAAAGTGTCCCTACTTATGCTTTAACTCTCTTCAAGATTCCAACTAAATATGCTAATACTATTAACAAAATCCAAAGGAATTTCCTTTAGTCTGGATCTAAGGAGAAGAAGAGAATGACTTTAATTTCTTGGGAGAAAATTTGTAAACCTAAATTGGATGGGGATTAGGCATCAGGTCTATCAGGAGTATGAATAAAGCTTTACTTGCTAAGTGGGGTTGGAGAGTTTAACATGACAATAAGGAGTGGAGCTCAATCTATAAACATAAATACCTCTTTGTTCCTCCTTCTTTGCCTAATTTTCTATCGTATCTAAATATTTAGTCCTCTTCTACTATTTGGGGTGTTGTTCAGGGAGCTAAAAATATCTTAATCAAAGGATGCATCTAGCAAGTGGGCAATGGGCATAAGATCAGGTTTTGGGATGATGTGTGGCTTCTAGATCATACTCTGATTGAGGATTTTCAGGATAGAACACTAGTGGACAGATGTAAATAGAGATTTGGTATATTAGTAGAGAATTATTGGATTAATTATGAATGGGTCAATCTTGCTGAAATTAATATGGTTTTTACCAATATCTAGTTAATCTTGAATGCTTTTAGTCTTTATCCTCATATTGAAGATAAAATGGTTTGGGGGATTGAACCAAGAGATTGTTTTAAAGTCTCTTCTATTTTTAGAACTAAGGAAAAGGGAATTAGACGTTTATGGGCTAAAGCTTGGATTAAAGGGCTCACTCCTAAAATTAATTTATTTTTTTTGGATCTTGCTTCAAAACAAAATCTTAACTTTGGACAATCTACAAAAAAGAGGGGTTTATGTGGTTAACAAATGTTGTCTATGCAAAAGGGAATCTAAAGATAGGAATCACCTTTTCTTAAATTGTAGGTTCACTCAAAAATTTTGGAGTTATATCCTTCTCTACTAGAACTTAGACCGGGTTCAACATAATAATATTGATCAATGCTTCCAGAGTTGGACTTGTCCTTCAAAGGATGCTAATATTGATTTTCTGTGGAAAATTTCTCTACCCCATCTCTGGTGGGGAATCTAGAAAGAAAGAAATAATAGAATTTTTAGAGACAAAGAAATTCCTAAGTGGGTTCTTAGTCATAATATTATCAGAGCTATCAAGGAAAATTTCAAGTCTCATAGAAAACTAAGTGATGAAACTCAAATTAATAATCCTATGAAGACTAAAAGCTATAAAACCAAAATTGATGATCAAAGATAGAATGTTAAAAGAGATTCTCCACCTATGGGCTAGGTTAAAGGTAATTTGAATGGTACTGCAAGAGGTAATCCAAGAAAAGTTGGTTATGGAGGGGTTTTGAGGGACCATACTAGTAGAATTGGTGATTTTATTACCATTGCTATAGGGATATCTACTAGCCATAAAGTAGAGCCTATGACTGCTTTGTATACTATGAGGTTGGCAGTAGATTCTAGTTATTAGAATCTTTGGTTGGAAGGAGATTCGCTCAACATTATTATTATGCTTAATAATAAGATCTCGGTTACTTGGACTATTGAGGTAAGTATAATGGAAATTAAAAACCTTATTAGTAAATTTGATAATGTTTTATTTTCTCATTTTTTTGGGAGGGGAATTCAATTGCAAATTGGATTTCCAACCAATCTATCTATAGGGAAAGTAAGTTGAGTTGGCAAGATGACCTATGCAAGGAAGTGGAGCTAACGTTGATAGCTAATTATGACAAGACACATGCTTGAAAAGGAAAGATTTTCTAAGATTGAAAAATTTATTAAGGGGAGTGATGGGTTTATGGAGGATAGCTTGAGTTTCCCTAGGAAGTACTTTGGTGCTATTATGACTTGCATTCGGCACATATGCAAGGTTAATAGCTCCTCAATCATTATGAGAACTTTATTCTTTTTTTGGTTTTCATTTCTCAAGTGAATTGCAAGGGAAAACAAGATTTCTAGATGAGAGGGGAACCTAGAAAGCAACAACTGAGAAATTGCAATGAATGGAAGGATAATGATTCTATATGGGAGATTTTGCAGAGAGTAAAAGTGACAACTTACATTGAGAGACTCCATGGGTATAAACCTCACATTACATAGACCTTTTTCAAAATTTGGTTTAAAGAAAGGGTGATTTTGCATGGGGTCACAATGAACTTGATTGAAGAGTTTATTTCTAAGTTTACGAGGCTCCCCATGGAAGGGATAAAATTCAGTAAGGAGACTAGTATCTCAAATGTGGCATTTAAGAAATTCCCAAAGACAAAAGTTGAAGATAAAATCTGGAGAAAAATGGAGACTTCTATGACCTAAAACAAATTAAGGTCATCTAGAGGGGCATGTTGTCATGTATCTATTGGCATTTTATTCTTGATGGTAGGGCAAAGATATTCCATAAATTTCACTTTGTTTTTCTAAATCATTTTAGGAAAAAAGATAGGATTTCCTTTCTATTTTATCTGAAGTATTCTTTGCTTCAAATCGTCTATGCTCCTAGGAAAAAAGATTCTCATCATGTGCTTCATTGAGGTTTAATTTTACTTATTGAAAAATTATGTAAAAGTACGGTCATTAAGCCCTCTCCTATTTTGGAGAAGAGGAAAGGGTCTGGTAATGATCCTTACTCAAAGAGAATTAAGGTTAAAAGAAAGGAGGGTACTAGTGATAGCAAGAAGGTTTTCAAATGGGAGAGAAAAAATAAAAACATGGAGGAAATTATTGAATCTAAGAATTATGACAATGATGACAAGATAGAAATGGAGGAGCTTAGTTCCAATCTAGATGGATATTCTGGGAGCAAAGGGGTGTCAACTAGTAAAGATAATGTGGAAGGTAGCAAGGATAGAATTACTGACTCAAATGTTGGGTTGGAAGCCCTAAATGAGGATGAAGAGAAATAGAGTGCTCACCCTACCCACCTAAAGAGGAATTTCAGTGAGGAGAAAATGGAGGAGGAAATTGGTAGGATATTGAGGATAAAGACCTTGCTACTAAGGACAACATCTTGAGTAAAGAGGAAAAAGAGGAGGATGGAGAAGTAGGATATCAATTATAATATCCAAATCAATACAATTACTACTGCCATTGATTCTGAGATTAGGGTTTTTGTTGATGGTAGGGAAGATTCTAATGAGGCTAAATTATCCTTTCTTCACTCCACTAAGCTTAAAGCAAAGGCTTCCCTTTAGGGTGATTCTTGGCTTTACAATGAAATTATAGTTCTTAAGAAGAAAATGGGGGTAATGCAAAAAGAGTTGGATTACGAATGCACTATGAGAGCTCAAATGGAAATACAAATTGGTAATGTCCTTGAAAAGCTCAAAGATTATGAGCAGGAGCTTCGTTAATTAAGGAAAGTGGTCAAAGAATGGAACAGGTCACTACTAGTCTGTGTGCTATGATGGCCAATCTGGGTAAGAAGAGTAATGAGGAGATAATGTCTCCACGTAATGTGGGGTTTAGGAGTCTAGGTGGACCTAGTAAGAGAACTAGGTAGAGCACAAGGAAAAAGGCCACTAAGGCTCTTGAGGCTCTAGTTTTAGCTTTAGCATACATTATCCAAAGTATTGCAGAAGAAGGTAAAGAGGTGGAAAATATCATCAAAGAGCTGTTGTAGGCATTGGTTTCAAAGCAGGTGTGTTGGGTGCTAGTCCAGGTAGTTTTACTAGTTTTTACTTTTTTTTTTCTAGCTTGTTTAAAACTTTTGGTTCCAGGTCCTTGTAAAACTTGGTTGCTTTTTATGGTTTAAAATTTTGGTTTTAGGTCCCTATAAAACCTAGTTTCTTTGTTTAAAACTTTAGGTTTCAAGTCCTTGTAAAACCTACTAGTGCTTAATGCTTATCTTTAGTTTTTGTAAAGGGTTGTAGGTCCCTCCAAAACTTTTTTTAACCTTAATCTAAAATAACATCAAAAGCATGTGATTAATAAGATGTTTTCTAAGATGGTATAAGTGTGAAAATGTGTCATAAGTATTGTATGTGAGTTTTGGATGTGAATTCACCAAGGTCAGAGCAATGTTTGATGCTAAGGATAAGTTGTGGACTTCAAAGGAATTGGAATGGCAAGATAAGTTGTTGTTTTAGTTAGTTCATTTTTATTGGATAGGTTATCTTGAATTATTTGGTGAGAACAATTATGAAGAAATTTAGATAGTGACTTCAATTGTCTTCCTATCAACTCCTAATAGGGTTGGAATAGCTCCTAATAAGGTTGAAATATTTTGACAGAGATTCAAAGTCTCCTAATAAGGACTCATATGTATTAATTGTTTTCATTTGACTCTTGATAGGGTCACACCCTTTCACAAGAAACATTTATATTAGTACATCATCTTATGGGCATCATTCCCACTGAGTTTTTCCCTTTGATCAAGAGTTTTCGTAGTTAACATATCTTGTGTCACATTATATGGTTATTATCTTGTGGTTGATATATCTTTTGATAACACATTTCAAATTTGTTAAAGTTGATAAAAGTTATTTAAAGCATTTAATTGATTCACCTCCCCCCCCCCCCCCCCCCAATAATATTGGTGGGCTTTATTTTCTAACATCTTCTACATCCATTCCTCATTCCTCTTGATCCAATTCAATTGGTAAGGTGAGCCATCAAATTTAATTAGAAAAATCCTATGATTGTAAAGTGAATTCATGCATTTACTTTACATTTGAGCATTTCAATTATTTCAATTCAAGGTCAATTTATAATTCAAGGTTTGACCATGGCAAATCCCACATCAACAAACAAAAACCATTTTTCTTGCAAGTTGCATATCTTAGAAAGGAAAATAGGTTGCAAATTTTGATACCCTTTTTGTGAAACTTTGGATGTGAAAAATCAAATTTAGGTTTCGACACTGTTGATCAAGGTTTTAGTTATTTCCTTCTCAAGGAAAAGTCATTCCTACTAATAAAGGTTGACTCTACCAAATAGTTGAATGATTTTTGAGTTTAAGAGATTTCACAATTTCAAGTTTGGATCTCGGATTATTCATCAATTAGAGTTGTGTAGACATCATAAAATAAACTTCAAAGTTCCTCATTCCTAGGGTAAGTCTTCTAGTTTCCTTCATTACTTGAGCACATTTATTTTCTATATCTAGCATTTTAATTTCATAGCTCTTGTTGCATCTAGGGTTTTAAGGATTGTATCCCTTCTCTAATTTTGTCACAACTAGATCTTGGCTTGCATTAGTGCTCCTTTATCATTTGGTTAGTGTTAATCTTCCTAGATCTATTTACCTTAGAAATAGGATTAAAATGATCAACTTCCTTGACTTCCTTCTTGAGTGTTCAGGCTAATGTTATGAACTTAGGTTTACTTTACTTGATTCATATTTTTCACATAACACAAGTAAAGATTGGTGTACAAGGGATATTCAAATATTAAAGGGCTTGAGTTTGAGGAAACATTTGTTTTATTAGCTAGGGTGGAGGAAATATAAATATTTCTTTCTTTTTTTTCACAAAAGGACTTTAAATTATATTATATGGATGCAAAATCAACCTTCCTAGAGAGTGATATAAATGGAGAGGTTTATATAGAACATCTAAGTGGATTCCAATTGTCAAAGGATCAATCCATAGTTTTTACACTTGAAAGGGATTTGTATGATTTTGAAGAAGCCCCCATGGTTGAGGATATAATATTGGAAAAACAATTACTTCAACAAGGTTTTGAAAAAGCTATTGTAAATAAAAAACTTTACAAATATTGAGGAAGAGAAACATGTTGATAGTTGTTTGTGTTTATGTTCACGAGATCATCTAAGCTAGAAGTAATGCTAAATAATAAAAACATTGTAGATGAGATGCTAAAATAAATTTATTTCTATGATTGGTGAGTTATTTATATTTTTAAAATTTATAATACATGCAATATGTTTGGTTTTAAGATATCAATCCAATCCTAATAAATCACATGAACGGGTTGTTGAGAAAATATTCTGATATTTGAAGGAGGCTCCAATTAGGATTTATGGTACATAAAAGATGTTAATTTCTCAGTAAATCTCATACTTCACAAAGGAAGTAACATAAAAAAAAGTGTTTTTCTTAGGAAGTGAATTATTTTCTTGGTTAACTAGAAAGGATAATTTAGTATACTTAATCACATCATAATTTGAATATATTAATACATCTTCATGTTGCACTCATTTTTTACAGATAAAACATCCTTTATAGGACATCAAATAGTGTACGTCAAGCCCATTCCAATTATGTGTTTTAATAATGTACTATAAACATCTCAAAGAGCCCAATATTATAACACTTCTAGTCAGCAATACAACAACAACATCTTTGAGTGAGAATAGGTGTGTCTATTATTTGTAGTTAATTATGGAAAAATAAATATAATAGTATGGAAAAAATCACTACTAGTGTATTAGAAAAGAACATCCCCTTATAAAATATGTATGATTTCTTTCTATAGAGATAGAAAAAATATGAGTTTATAATGAAGATCAAAACCCTAACTAGGGTTTACTTACAAGGAAGGACAAATTAGATCATCTCTACAAGTTGATCTTCGAAGAAATCTTTGTTTCCCCAAATCAGTACTAAGAAGGGGTTGAATCAGTACTAGCTTTCATATTAGTTAACTTAATTACTTTAAGGATAATTTTGAGTATTCTTTACTGATTATATGAAACTGTTGTTTCACCTATTTTATGTACATATATTTTGTGTAAATCCTATCTCTTACTTATATATTTGTATGTATTTCATTATCTAAGGTCTTTTGTGTTATGTGATCTATGGTTGATTCAATCTTGTTTAGTGAATGAATGCATTCCTTGACAGGTTAAATTTAGTTTATTTATTACATGTTAGATTGAGTATGATTAGTACTTTGATAGTATAATGATATGTTATTATTTAATTTAAGTAAAATCATAGGGAAGCAGTAACAAAAATAATCAATCCAGTGCATTAAGTTGTCCTTCTTCAGAGACTCCATCTCACTAATCAAGTCCTACACTTGGGAGATTCCATGTTTCACAAGATCACTTATCACCACCTAATAATAGGTGCACACTTTTGTGACAATAGTTACCTTAGTGTGAACTCTAATCATCAACAATCATTATTGTAACACTTATAGTTAGCAATACAACAACAACATTTTTGAGTGAGAATAGATGTGTCTATTATTTGTAGTTCTCAATAACAGAGCAATAATATATCTATTATATATCACTCATCAATGCATACATATATTAGAAAACAACTAATAACGAAATCATCAAACTCTTATTGACAAATCACCACCACACATCTTAAGATCTTGCAACTACAACAAGCAAAGGGTCAACATTAATTACAACACCAACTGGTAACAATTTATCTTACTTTAGCTTAACTACTAAGGATATTTTCATTAGATACTACTTAGATAAGAAGCATGTAGAATGAGAAGTCAATTTGGAGCATGTTTTCACCAAATATTATATTACAAATATATATTCACAGGGGAAGTTTTTAAGGATAATTTTGAGTATTTTTGTGATAAGCTAGGGATTATTAGAACTCTTACTGACTATATACATATAAGATGGTGCATCTATTTAGGAGGAGAGGCTCATGGTATATTATTTGTCTCTTGGAATGATGTGATCTACTTCTTGGGGAGAGTAGGAGATTTTAATGGTTATTTTTGATATTGGAAAAGGACATGGTACAAAGAGAATAAATGACAAGTTTTGATCTTAAGATAGTCTTGACCCTATGTCCTTAATGTCAAAGGGGGAGAGATTGTGTAATCTTAGTTTGTAAGATAAATTTTGGATAATGGGGGAGAGATTGTACTAATTTTTTGTAATATGAATAATGAGATATTATAAACATGTTGTGTGTTTCCATCAACAAAAAAGTGAGAAATTGTTACTAGTTTTTTTTGTAATTAATGTTGACCCTCTACTTGTTGTAGTTATGAGATCTTAAGATGTGTGGTGGTGATTTGTTAATAAGAGTTTGATGATTTCATTATTAGTTGTTTTCTAACATATGTATGGTTGATGAGTGATATATAATAGATATATTATTGCTCTATTATTGAGAACTACAAATAATAGACACATACATATATTCTCACTCAAAGATGTTGTTGTCGTATTGCTGACTAGAAGTGTTACAATAATGATTGTTGATGATTAGAGTTCACACTAAGGTAACTATTGTCACAAAAGTGTGCACCTATTATTAGGTGGTGATAAGTGATCTTGTGAAACATGGAATCTCCCAAGTGTAGGACTTGATTAGTGAGATGAAGTCTCTGAAGAAGGACAACTTAATGCACAAGATTGATTATTTTGGTTACTCTTTCCCTATGATTTTACTTAAATTAAATAATACCATATCATTATACTATCAAATTACTAATAATACTCAATCTAACATGTAATAAATAAACTAAATTCAACCTATCAAGGAATGCATTCATTCACTAAACAAGATTGAATCAACCATAGATCACATAACACAAAAGACCTTAGATAATGAAATACATGCAAATATATAAGTAAGAGATAGGATTTACACAAAATATATATACATAAAATAGGTGAAACAACAATTTCATATGATTAGGGAAAAATAAATATAATAGTAGGGAAAAAATCACTACTAATGTATTAGAAAAGAATATCCCTTTATAAAATATGTATGATTTATTTCTATAGAGATAGAAAAAAAATATGAGTTTATAATGAAGATCAAAACCCTAACTAGGGTTTACTTACAAGGAAGGACAAATTAGATCATCTCTACAAGTTGATCTTCAAAGAAATCTTTGTTTCCCCAAATTGGCACTAAGAGGGGGTTGAATCAACACTAGCTTTCATACTAGTTAACTTAATTACTTTAACTACTAGTTGCTTAAATAGTAAAAAAACAATGAAGGAAATAAAATAGAACCATATAAACTCACACAAAAATTTGTACATCAATGGTACATGAGTTTTTGTACATGGAAACCCTATGTGAGGGGATGAAAACCACAATGGGAGTAATATAACCACTAGCCCTTTACTGCAAATAAATTGTGGCCTAGTTAGAGGCTACAATTGTTCTTTCTGAGAACACATCCAATTATATTTAATGCTAACAATATGTGAGGATTAAAAGATCCTATCAAGCCTACCTCGTGATAGTATTTACAACACTCCTTTGAGGAAGTACCTTTTTAGAGGATTTATAAGTTTTGCTAATGAAGTATACCAATTTAAGAGCTTACAAATAGTTGTAATGGTAAGAAAAAAATGGAAGTGATTGAAGATACCTTGTAGATCTACTACATATACCTTGAAGATCCCTTGATCTCCTATTCCTTCTTTAGCTTTCCTTATGAACACTCTTGTGTCACCTTTCTCTCTTTCCTATTTGTTTGTGTCTCTAGTCACCAATCTATTATTTGGCTCTCTTCTCTAGAACTTTGTTATCCTTCTCTTTTGCTTTTAAAAAAAAAACAACTTATTTTCAAAATATGACATGTAAAATCCTATTTACACTTCCTAATACCTAGGCACCAAACTACATTTGAAAATCTTGCTCAAACTAGTAGATTTAAAATTTGAATATCATATACAGAATAGTCACACAATACTTGTGACTACCTACAAGTAGGGGTCTAGATTAGTAGGCCTAGTAGTCTACTTGTAAGCATATATGTAGCTTATGTCCTTTACATATTCAAATTTCAGTCACATCATGATGCTTACACATTCCTCTACTATTTCACATCAATGGTTACTCACCCTTCTTGTTTACTATCTATGATTGTTCACTTCACCTTTATGTCCATGTGACCTATCATTAACTATTTTCCTTGATCTAACAAGTGTAAGAGTCTATGGGTTGATGTTCTTACTCCACATATTCATCTCCCTTTTTCTATCAGTTTCCAATCAATGACAACACTATGAGACACTAAGAATTTATCGTCACTAGTCTCCAGTCTTCATGCTAATGTCACTAATAAGTCCAAGAATCAAATCCTTGTAAATATCTCATGACATATAAGTGAGTGGAAAATATTATAAATATTGGTCACAAAAAATCATGGCAATGAAGATGAAGATCATAACTAAGATGCAAAGTATGTGTGAAACATTCATATCAATTATCAGTCATTATATTGTCATTGATGTCAAGCCTACTATAATGAAGGATATGAATTGGTAAAATTAATCAAGCAAGACATATTACTTATTTATGTGAGCTACAATCATTTGAAGGATGTGATGTAGGATAAAGAAGTTGAAGACAAAGTATGAAGATTTGAATGAAGAAGAGATGCTAAGTATGTGAACTTAAAAGGGAAACTGATAAACTGGTCTATGATAGTATAATGTTGGTTTGATTATGTTACATGATTTCATGAAGTGCTAAGATCATGTATAAGATAGTTAGTTTGGTTGGTGTTGGTCTATTTTCAAGAAACTCTGTTCCTTTTGTCATTAGTGGAGTTCTTTCAAAATTTTAGGCCCCTATTGATGCCCTAGCATAAGGAAAGCCCTAATAGTGGAGGGTTTTTAGGTGAAACCCTAAGTGAGACAAAAAGGATGCCCTAATTTTTTATATCATCATTACCTTTTCCTTTTATTTAAAGAGATTTCATTTCCATGAATGTGTTTTAGGAGTGGCTAGTTGTTATCACTTTATAGTTTTCACCGCATTCACTTTTAAGTGTAAAAATTATGCCTATATCTTATATCACTTAACTAAGGGTTGTTCTATGTGAAAAGGGGCCTAAATTTTATGTTCCTTGGTCTCCCTTGCTCCATTTATTTTAATCAATTATTAAATATTTATTTTAATGATTTGGGAACTTTTCATTTTTAAGCACATGAAAATGATGTCTCTCTTAATCAATGGCACGCGTATCAGTGATGGATATGATCCCCATGATAGCAAGGTTGTGTGATCATGCCACATATAATTGTTGGGGCCATGTATCTCTTATTTTAAGCCATCATTTTCATGCTAAGTGTCCTCTCCTATATGGCATCACAACACGATGGTGACATGCATCCAACCTGTGACCCTTATGTTAGGAAACATAACAATATAGAACTCTAGCCTATGTTAACCCACTATTTTTGGCTTCTCATATAGAGATAACATGAGATGATAACACATAGAGCTGGCTTCATATCTAAATGTTTTCAATGGGGCCAATGCCAATTAGGATAGGGTTTTTGTCCAATTGGTCCACATTTATTTGTGTTAACGAAGGAAACTAAAGAAAGGGTATGAGGTGTGAAATTATAGAACTGAGATGCTACCACATGGATTAGATGATGTTTTCATTTCTTATATCATAGTGGGTCCTTTTCTTATGACTGTGTAGTGTCATGGCATCTCAAAATTTGACAAGGGTTATGGCAAGAATGCAAGATGACGACATGTGTCTCATTCTCAAACCAAATTTCCTTAGCAAGACCTGATGAATCAACTAGGACTTGATAGTTCATTGGGCCACATAGATCACATTAGCATGCTTAGTTATGAGGTGCCCACGTCCATTTTAAAAAGTTGATAATCAATGATCCTCGCATCTTCACTAAATACTTATCATCTCACAGCAATACAATGTGATCCCTCCACATGTCCCACCCATGGTAAGATGAATGTATCACCACTTAAAGAGGGAATAACACACAAACTGTGAATTGATGGTTGGGACTAAATCACTTGATTAAGATCAATCATCGATCTATTTGAATAAGAGTTGGTAAATTGATGGCATGTATCTTCTCAAGAGGCAATGGTAGTTGTATGGCGATGTTTCCATGTGTCCCTCCCACCCAGAAAGTATTGAATTTTCAAAAGAGCTTATGTAATCACATTGCTAGCTTTCTATTGGTTGTCGATGGATTCCAAGAATTGAATAGGATAATCGTTGGGAGTCAAAGGTTTTTTTAGTCGTCTGCTATAGAGTTAAAATTTGATCAACAGATGATTTTCAAATTTGAAGTATAGAGCCAAAGAGAGGAGTTTTTTAGCATGGAAAATAGATAGTTAATTTACATGATTTCTTAATAAATGATGATAAAACAAATTTAAAGGTTGTCATCTCATCGTATTTGTCACAAAATAAAACTAAATTACAAAGATAAAGTTGCAGAGCTTGAGGTTATATAGAATTGAAGTCAAATTACTTGGCAAGACTACAAATTAAACAAGTGCTATAAAATCCACTATATTTACAAATTTGACAATTTGGTTTCCTGAGGTTTATTTTTGTTGCATAGTAAGCTCTAGTTAGTATAACTCAAACCCTAGAAAAACCCTACTTGGGTAAAATCATATTCTCTAAGAAAATGTCTCCAAAGAAATATTCTAGAAAATTCAATTATGAAGATAGGAGGCTCCAGGATGACTTCATTAAACAATTACCTATGTCGAGGGAGGGCAAAGAATTTGTCGAAGGTTGGAAAATGTTGAAAAATGAAGTACAACTAGGTTTGAAAGATAATTTTTGAAATGTATGCAACACAAACATGCCCAAGAAACTAGAAATCATTAGATGGTTGTATGGCTAGGCTAATGCAGGAGCCCACTTAGCAATGTATGGAAGTACAACTTAGGAAAATTGGTGATGCTTATTGTTTTCCCATATGTTGACCTATTCTTGGAATTGGTAGATAGATATGATCCTCCACCACATGAGATCAAGGACATAGATGGAGGTGTTTTATTGAAGATTGTTAGAAATGGAAAAAGAAATATGTAAATAAGCAATACTAGGAAAGAATCTAAGCGAGTTAATGCATGAAAAGATATTACCATAAGATAGGAGAGAGAAGGCTTCAAGATCCAACACCATGAGACAAGATATTTGGAAAGGGGAAAACAAAGAAAACCCCTCGTGACATTATGAATGAGGCATGAAAAGCCTAAGAAGAGAGCGAGAGAGAGAGAGAGAGAGAGAGAGAGAGAGAGATAGAGAGCAATCGCTCATACAATAATTGAAAAGAGGAAGAAACCTCATTAGAAATGAGAGAGGAGGGACATCTCTTAAATAGAGATGAGAGAGAGGAGTTAGAATGTAACTCCCATGTCTAGGAATGCCACCATTCATAAGTGTGTGAGGCCAAGTGTGAGATTCCTCTTAAGGAGAAATAATCTAAATTACAAATTACAATAAATATTTGTCCTCACATATTCCACTAGAGGACAAAATAAGATGAAGTGGAAAAAGGACAAAAAAGAAATATATTAGGATACCTTGGCTTATATCCTAATATATTATAACAATAAAGAAAGGAGGTCTAACCTTGGTTTATAAACACACCAAGGAAAGATTACAACTTCTAACACCCCCCTTTAATCTTTACTTGGGGAAATTACATCAAAGGGTATTAAACCCATATTTTTACAATGAAATTCTAAATAGCAGCAACTTGATCTTTGAGAATGTCTTCAATTATGCAAAAGGTCTCTGTGAGTGTAGGTAGATCTTCGTAGATCCAAGAGAGAAGTGGATAGGTCATGAAACGTACACCAAATAATATTGTCTTGTATGTGACTGGATAGATTACCTGAAAAACATAGAGACAAGAAATGAGACAACTATCCACAAGAAGTATTTCATCTTATATGAAAATTAGAAATCCTTTGAATAAGGATAATAAAACTCTCATAGAGAAACAATGAGGAAAATAAAACATGTTACCACAAAGCAATGGAGATAACCTGATATCAAAAAATGAAGTATATGCTCAACAATTATCAATAAGTACAAAAAAGTTTGATCAATGTTCTCATGAAAAGTATATTATACTAATGTACTAATGACCATAGACAAGGCCAACTAATGATACTTGCATCAACATTGCATCAATCATGTGGATATAGACAATCCACTTAATGAATCATCTCACTACAAGTTAATGGGCTGCAGCACCATAACTTACATGACTCATGATCTAAGCAATAAAGTATGCAAATCATTATCACATTAATATATGAAGATAAAGTAAAAGGAGAGACATGTTGATCAAATTAGTATTATCCTGATTTTTGTTAGGATGCTAAAAGGAATGGATTATGAGGATTTAACAACATATTGCCTTCAAAATTGGATCAAATCATCTGAATTTGGAGGGAAAACTCCAACAATAGTATACTCTTCATTGAGGAACAAAATGGAACAACATGGAGGGAAACTCCATAAATATCAACCTTTCAAAGTGGAACCAATAGAACCAAATGGAGGGAAACTCCATATAAATATCAATCCTTTCAAAGTAGAACAAATAGGATCAAATGGAGGAAAATTCCATATAAAATGAGTGCACACCAATATAGGATGGAGGGATACTCCATGGGCCAGATAAGGAAACTATGTATCAGTTATACTGAAGGGACCTACATAGTTAACCTTGAAGAAATTGGCTCCCTATGCAACTCAAAGAAAATATCATATAAATCATGTAAATCAATGGTATAAAACCATAAAATGCCAACATGGGCATGGAACGATGCTATAAAAGCATAAAAGTGCAACTATGTGCACATCAAAATATCACAATAAGGTTGAAGGCAAATGTGTAAGATAACTCATAATCCAAACAAAATTTAGGTAAATGCAGAGATCCAAGGAAGATCAATGAGAAATAAACAGTATATGGATATTAGGTAGAAAACTCCATTCAGGGTAAACATGAGTACTTAAGTGATTTTATGTATTGGAGTCTTGAGCAGATGAATTATAGAGAAGAAAAAGAATAGACTTCATAAATTAATAAAATCACAATAGCTTGTATATTTATCTGGGCATATATGTGGGGCCCCATATATACTTGAATAAATATACCTAAAATATGAAATCCTACAATGAAACAAGGTCATATCTAGCTCACATGGAAGCCAAATTATTGATGGAACATAAATACGTGTTCTAAAAGAAATAGAGTTGAGGTACTTACCTTCATGCTTGATCAAAATTAAAATGAAAAAATAATATAAGTACCTAAATTCACAAAAAAAATGATAAAATTTCTATCATTTTCTCTACAAATTCAAATTTATTAAAATGCATTATAAGATTTTAAGAACGTAAACTTGTCAAATAAGATCAAAAACTTTAGTAGGCATCAATATAGGAGATGTGAAAGGCTAAACAAATTGTGGACAAGATCAATGTGAGAAATCATTAAAACTCAATTGTTTAAGAAATATTAATAAAAATTAAATTGGCAAGAGAATATGATTATGAAAACTTCTTAATCATATAATATGTATTTATAAAATTTAGAAAGAATTTTTTAATAATATATCTCTTAAAATAAAAAATGGTTTTGGAAAGAAACTTCATTACAAAAATTTATGATAGCAAAAGCCAAAACAAATATCCTTCTTTTATAAATAATATTTTAAAACAAATAATGTACTTACTCAAACTAAATGCATTTTATATTAAAATTTGTTATTGGTGTGAAAAGCTATAATTCAGAGAAACTATCCAAAATCCTTCTCCCAATCCTTCTCTGCAGAAACAGATTGATAGAACGCTTGACGCCATCTGCGAGTATATATTTATTGGAATCTTGTCACTATTCAAATAGCATAGCATTTATTTATTCAAATCCATCTCTATTCAAATAGTGTACTCTCTCTTCATTTCTGTGGAAAAACATGAAACGCAGTTGGTGGGCATTTTTCTTCCTAATGTTCCTCATGATATTCAAGATTTCACCTCCCATTACACAAGCTCGAAAACCACCTTCACCTTGTTTAGCTTGCTCAGGTAAGGATGTATAATTATAATAGTGAAATATGTATGATAAAAAATTGGAATGAATATGAATATATGTTGTTTTGTTATAAAACAAAACAAAACTCAATAGCAGTTCCCTTGAAACACATTTGCAATACATTTAAAACACAAACAAAAACTCATAGATTATGAAATTTTGAAATGCATGCAGACTTCCTCCCATACATGTACCAATCAATATGCAACAAAAAAAATGGTGAACCCAAAACAAAAGTACTTTAAAAGAGAAAAGCACACTGACCCACACTCTGAAAAAGTAAAGACATTATTTTTGACAAATGCTAACATATTACCTGAAGAACAGGATGATCAATAATATCTATGCCGATTGAAGAGATATGGAAGAAAGAGCTATAGACTTTAAGAATAGCAATATAATGAGGACAGAAGAAGATGACCCATTATTTATACCAGATGAAAATAGGAGAAAAGTTCTCTCTTAGCTCATGATGTAAGATATTAAGGTTGTATTGCAATAATTTCCAAAAAAAAGCAATTGGGTATGAGATAAAGCGAAAGATTAAAATGAATGTAAGTGCCATTTTCTAGATTTGGAAAAGTTTATTGAAAAAGGAGTTCAAGTAAAGCTCACTGGTGGCAGCCAAGTAACAGGTACCTTGAAAGGCTATGATCAACTATTAAATCTTGTGCTTGACGAAGCAGTGGAATTTCTTAGAGATCAAGATGATCCTCTCAAGACTACCGATCAGACGAGGCCCCTTGGTCTTATTGTTTGTAGAGGGACTACTTTTATGCTTGTTGCACCAATAGATGGAACTAATGAGATTGCAAATCCATTTGTTCAGACTGATGTTGTTTAATTGAATGAACATATATATATATCTTGATAAATATGGCAAATAGAAACTTGTATTCCTTGCATTTTTGTATAAGGCAAAACATTTTTGTTTTCAAAATGCTATGCAATGGCAAACTTGGCAACCATTTTGTGGATGTACTGTTCCAATGGATTGAAAGGCAACATCTATGGATTGGAAAGCTTTTCCCTAGCAAAGTTTGATTAAGAATGGAAAACAGACAATACATATGACTGCAATTTACCTCTAAGCATTGTTTGAAAAACTTTCTTCACATGAATTGGTACTTCTGAACTTAGAAGATATATCTTTGTAGTTGATGGTTTGTTTTTGAGGAAAAATTTCACTAGTACAGTGCTAGGAACTAATCTGAACGCCAACAACTGCATCAATCTACAATGTGCTGCCACTCAAAAAGATTCTATAATATCATGCTATATATATATCTGTCAAAAAATGGATGCTTTCATGAGTAAAGGCAAGTAACCACAATTGCATAATACGAAGAGGAAAAAGGTATACTAGCAGTTGTAGCCATATCAAATGATAATGGATTCCATATATACAAAATATGAGAGTAGACTAATGAATAAAAACCCATCATAGCACGATACATGGCAAAGGTAGTAGATTCTAAATTGAGGTGATAGTAACGGCTCTGAGAATGCCTGATACGCAAAATAGCACAAAATTTTTTTTTTGAAAACTCTATATACTCGATAAATTCCCTGTGCATGCCAAATAGGATAGAGCTACAATGAATACTACCATTTCTGGGAACAAATTTCAAATAAAAGTTTAAGAAAAGTGTTACCGAACAGCAAAAAAATAATGGCAAACAAACAAAAAAATTACAGTGCTAGCCTATAATAGAAATGGTGCAGGATAGCCAGAGAACTAAACAACATGCGTTGGGTGTTTATACTAGATTGGAATGATGATAAAGATTGTAGATTGTTGTGAACTAGAATAAGAAGCAATCAAAGGCGACATTCAACCCAAGAATTGAAAGATGTGACAAGATAGATGTCTAGCTGAAGATAAGAGGTTTGAATAATGCAAATAAAGCAATACTTCTCTTTGTTTTGGCGGTAAACCATCCAAAGCAAGAGAGAGGAAAAAATGATAGATAATAAGAAAGAGCATAAAGAAACCTACAAAAGGATTAAAAAAACTAAAAAAAACTTAACTAACAAAGTAAGGGGAGGTACTACATTTTTCTACTAAATTAAATTAGTTTTAAAAAATGAAATATATATATTAGAATAAACTCTCTCAACAATATACTATATTAGGAATGAGATATCTTTAAATTTATATTATTTTCTTTATCAACAATATATCAAAACCTACACAAATTAGAGCAAATAGGAGTTAATTGGGTTTGGTGGTAAACCAACCAAACCCAAAAAAAATTCAATTTCTTCCAACTTAAGAAGATTAAAAAAGAATTAGTGAAATCTCTCTCAAGAGTCTCCTTCGAATCGTACCTTCATGCAAACACTCAAAACAAAGATTAAACTGCTCTGATACCATGTTAGAAATGGAAAAAGAAATATGTAAATAAGCAATACCAGGAAAGAATCTAAGCGAGTTAATGCATGAAAAGATATTACCATAAGATAGGAGAGAGAAGGCTTCAAGATCCAACACCATGAGACAAGATATTTGGAAAGGGGAAAGCAAAGAAAACCCCTTGTGAAATTATGAATGAGGCATGAAAAGCCTAAGAAGAGAGCGAGAGAGAGAGAGAGAGAGAGAGAGAGAGAGAGAGAGAGAGAGAGAGAGAGCAATCGCTCATACAATAATTGAAAAGAGGAAGAAACCTCATTAGAAATGAGAGAGGAGGGACATCTCTTAAATAGATATGAGAGAGAGGAGTTAGAATTGAACTCCCATGTCTATGAATGCCACCATTCATAAGTGTGTGAGGCCAAGTGTGAGATTCATCTTAAGGAGGAATAATCTAAATTACAAATTACAATAAATATTTGTCCTCACATATTCCACTAGAGGGCAAAATAAGATGAAGTGGAAAAAGGACAAAAAAGAAATATATTAGGATACCTTGGCTTATATCCTAATATATTATAACAATAAAGAAAGGAGGTCTAACCTTGGTTTATAAACACACCAAGGAAAGATTACAACTTCTAACAAAGATAAATGTTGACTCAATCAGGGAAGCTTTTTGTCTTCACCCTACTAAAGAGGCAACTGATGTTATAGATTTTTAGATTTCTGAGGAAGCTTTTCAGAGGGTAGGAAAGGACGTGCAACAAAATATGATAATATCCTTCCTCAAAGAAGTAGATGGAGTGAAATCAACTCTCCTGTCTATTTCATACACAATAGGAAATTGTGAACACTATAATGATGTTTTGGAAACACCCACATTACTCTATACCAAGTCTTAGGCTTAGCAAATAGGAGAAAATTTAGCAAGACAACAATATGGATCTCCATAGGTATTTAGAAGTATGGGAAGCTTGTGATTTATGGATTCCCAAGATATTTGAAGATTAATATTAATTAAGGATTGACAATTTTGAAAGGGAGAGTCTACTAATTTTAAATGGTATTCATTATTGATGCATATGCTTCTCTTCCATAATAATGATTACTTTGCAAAAGAGATGGATCTTGAATTCCAAAGAGATGGGGAGAAATTATTTTTCCAATTATGGTCCACTATTATGTCAATGGATTGGGAGGGCTCAAGTTTTTTATTGTTTGAAAACCTTTTTGGGATTTCCCTAAGGAGAAAAATTCTACATAAGGTTGATAACTTTCCCTGGTCTTTAAAGATTTTCTTAAGACCTATTGATTTTAAATTAGTACCAAAGATATGTCTTCAGTGGGGGGGTATCTATTTTTATGCTCTACAATAGTTATCAGAGTAAATGGTTTTCCAGGAAGACCTTTTATGCTTCTAAAGTATGTTTCATTGATAATTGGTTTCTTGGAAGTCATGAGACAAATTTCCATGTTACAAGATACTGACTTCCCCCCAGAGACGGCCAAGAATGGGATTTTCTTTCTAGAGTTGATGATCTTTCATCATTTTTCTATCATCAAAGATGGGAGAAATAATCTGATTCAATTACTTAGATCCTACAATAAGAATGTGAGTTCAAAGAGGATGAATGACATTGAGGGATTTTATGAAAGGTTGATGTGCAAGATAATCAAGGCTCCAAGGGGTAAATATGAATTTTATTACCCTGAGGACATTATCAAAAATGAACAGGATCTAATGGTTAAGAAAAGGAAGAAAGCATACTCATGCATATATGAAGAGACCTTATAAGAGATAAGGGAAAAAGAACCCAAGTATGATCCACTTGTAGATTACAAAATTTTAGAGTAGAGATTGAGGATACTTTTGGAAAATTTCAAAAGTATATATGACACCTTGACTAAGAAGTTGGGGAGGGGAAGAAAAACAAACGTAACTATTGTTGATAATGAAGAAAGTTTGAACATGTTGACATTGTAGTCCACTAATATAATCCCAAAAGAAATAAAGGGACAAAAGAGGGCCAGAAGGGAAACGCAAGCCCATATTATTGAACCAGATAAAGATCTTGAAAATATAGAAGATTTGAAGATGTATTAGAGAAGAAGAATGGGAGAAAATCTTGTTGATCCCAAAATGGTTGAAATTCCAAATATGGAGGCTATAGTACCAAATAATCTAGTAAGAAGATCTTTGTCCCCTAGATCCCCAGACCACCTCCTATAGTTTCTCCACATGAAAAGTATAGGGAAGATATACATGAAGAGAATGAGGGGGGGTGACAAGGGAGATATTTTGGTAGAGATAGAGCATACTCAAGGAACAAAACAATTTGGAGAATTAAATTTTCCTTATGGGGATAATGATGATGAGGAAGAGGAATACATATATATTCTTGAGAAAGGTGCCACTAATGAAGAGCTCCAAGTACCTAAAGCACCAATTTTAGACATTACTATTCAAGAGATAAAGGGATTATTTTTAAGAAATCTTAGAATAGAGTCTTGTAAAGTGGATGTCTCTAATGATGAATTTTGCCAAATCAGTCCCTTTCAAGCAACTATTATGGAACTATTTCAAAGAAGATTGTTACATGATAATATGTGAAGAGAGGAGAAAAAACCTAGATGATGATACTAATGGCATTAGGAAAGAGGTGGAGCAAGAAATTATGATCAAGTTTGATGCCCTCAGCCCAAAGGAAGGGAGGAGGATAGTGAAGGAATCACAAGAGTCCAATTGCTGCCAAACCTAAATATTGTAGCTGTGATTTCTTTTGATTCTATCATGAAGGATATGAGGTTCAAGAAACCCAAAAGAGAGGCAGAAACATCCACTTATGGGATGTACTATAGTGAATGCTTAGTTTTCTTAGCCACTTGGTCTATTTCTCCCTCCCATTTAGGTCAAACAACTAGTGAAGATAGTGGAGTTAAGGATAATGTAGTCTTACATAGAGTTGAAGATGCTAAGCTTGCCTATTCCACTAGGAAGCCAGAAGAACATGTGGTTCGTAATGTAGTAGAAGGAATGGAGAAAAACATGAATAATTGTAAGAAAACTTGGTTATCCTAATCCCATTTCAAATGAGCTAAGAGATAAGGTTACAAAATTCTCTAGAAATAATTCTATTAGTGGTGAGGAACATCTTAGGAATTTTTTTGACATGTTGAATGATTATGAGGTATAACATGAGGATTTGGTCATGAATTTATTTGTGCATTCACTCACAAAAGATGTTAGGGAATGGTTTAGAAGGCTCCCTAACAATAGCATTAGCTCATGGGATGATCTTGAAAAGTGTTTGAAAGAGTAATATGGAGACAACACTAATGTTGGTTTTGTGTTGAATAAATTTAACAACATCAAGAAAAACCTGAATGAATCTATATTTGATTTTTATGTTAGGTTCCAAAAGGGGATGTACAAGTTATTTCATGTTATGAGATTGCATGAGAATGTATGCTTGACTACTTGTTTTAATTCTTTTGGCAAAAAAATGGCCTATATACTAAGGGATAAGGATCCTAAAATGTTCAGAGATGATTTTAGAGTAGCTATTAACATTGAAAATAATAGAAGAGTTTTGGGCAAGTTAGGGAGGAGAGATGATCAAAAATTGTTTAATCCTCGAAGTAATAAGAAGGAAGGTGACAAGTTTTCTACTAATAAGAAAACCGAGGAGGAAAAAATGGATCAAATGTTAAATCTATTAAAGAATATGAAGCCATTAGCTAGAGTTTCCAATTTGACTCATACTGGAGACAAACCTCAATTTAATAATGATTTCAATAGACAGAATAGATTGCAAAGCTTTCCTTATAACACATAATGGAGTGATGGAAAACCTAATAATAACCATGCAAAAGATACTAATGAAAAAAAATACACTAGATCCATTGTAAAGGGGTTTTTTAAATGTTTTAGAAGAGGTGCCTTGGGTATGGCTTGTTAATCTCCCCATTCTCCTAATCATTTTTTAGTGGCTCAGTCAATCTCAATGTCCTGGCAATTAGAACCAAGAGAGACTATTAATGAAGAAATTCATGATGATGTGGCTTAAAATTTGGTAACTTCTTGTTATGATTATGGAAGTGAGTCAAATTTGGAAGAATCGGAATGGAATGTAAATAATTAGAGAAATATGTATGGAAGTTACTATAATCACCTAAAAATGGTCACTTCAACTGTTAGCCCCCTTCTCTACATTTTGGCTAAATTATTTAATCATTTGCTAGATCAAATCATCAACAATCAATTTATTCAAAAATAATCTATAGGCTATCTATAATATACTAAGTCCATATTTGATTAAAAGAACATGTCCCAATAAAACCCCATTCCCACATATTCCTAAGTTGCACACATAAGTCTTTTCTCCTATTTTCAAATTAAAATAAAAGGACTTTGTCTCATATGAAAAATTCAACTCATTTCTATTGGAGGAGACAAATGTGCACATGGATCATGCTAAAATTCAACCCCCACCCTTGATCATTCACCTCTTGATCTTGATCTCAATCATCTATACACCCTTAAAAGGAAGAGTTATCTCCTTCTCTAAGGATCCCATTTTTGAGCTAATATTATGCTCCAAGTTTTTTCATAGGCTTTCTTGGAGAATTTTATGGAGAACTTCTATCTTTTATCTTCATATTATTACATACTCATACTAATTTAGTTCATGTGCATTAGCTTAGTTTTCCTTTTACAATAGCATAGCTCACTTAGATTAATTAAATGGTTATAACACTCTCATGTTGTTAGTATAGTTGCATCTTTGCATTTCATGCTAGCATAGTTCAATTTGCATTGCATCCTTGAGAGTTCATTGAAACTATGATTTTGGCCCTTGTCTAAAGAATATTCTATTTCATGGTTCACTAGCAAGGGTTGCATTTCTAAAGCTCAACTCAGAGCTATTTTCATTCTTGTTTGTATGCCTTTGCACTCTATGAATAGCGAGCTCTAATTTGCAATTCAAGCCTTCCAATCTATGAAACACCTTGGATAGAAGGCTTTAGAGGAGTGCACATTCTTATTGTACATTTGTGGCACCCATCGTGGGGTAGAACATTGTTGTTTTGCCTCTCTAATTGCATTTAGTTGAGCATTTTTACTTGTTGTTTTGTACCTTTTTATTATTCAATTGGGATTATTGTGAGATATTTTCTCAATATCGTATGATAGTTCTTTCTATTGTGGTGCCATGCTTTACTAGTTAAACAATCACACTCTCTTTTGAGAACTATCGCAATATTTTTGTAAAGTCTATCACACTGGCATTAAACAGAGTATCGCATAGAGCAAAAATATTGCCTATGTATACAAATAATTATCTTACAATACTCTGTCAACAAAAAGTATCATCGTGTCTAGAACTAATTTTTGTTTGGATTATTTGATCAAATTTTGAGCCTTTAGCATTTTTTTTTTTTGGATTTCTTAGAATTATTTGTTGTCTAACAAAGGTATTTTGCAGGTTTATTGTATTTTTTGATTAACCCCTTGATGGACTAACGCATTTGTTTTTTAGGGTTGCCTAAAAAATTTCTTGCAAATTGTTATAAAAGAATGCATGTCAAAGACCTTGCATTAAAGGGGCTACTAACTCTTGTTTGTAGGTATGCCCAAAGCAAAAACAAAAAATCAAGCATGCTTGTGTTTATTTCATTTTTGTGTGTGATAATATACTAGTTTTTTATTTTCCATAGGCACATAAAACTTTCTAGTAGGGTCTTTTGATGGTAGGAAAGTGTGTTCTTTACCCTTGAGGTGAATTAGAAATCTTGACTCACCCTTAAGTCTTAAAAGTGAGTGGTATACTACACTTTTTTTCAGCTTTAATTAAGCTTCTTGGTGTCTTTTGGGGAAATGCTTGGAATAAGAGAGTATGCTCTTAAACCTTTGGGTGAATTAGAAATCTTGACCTCCAAGAGTGGATACATTTTTGTTCCTATCTCCTACAAAGGTATTACCTTTAGAGGGCATTCTATTGGTGGAAAGATACCAATAGGACTGACCCAAAGTTAGAATGAGCAAAACCCAGCTAACCCAATCAACTATAATCACAAACCCCTTGAAAAAGGCCAAAGCCTTGATGGTATAGCACTTATCTTCACTTAGTAGAAGTACTTGTGGGATTGGGACCATGAGGAAAATACAAAGAAATAATTCTTAAGGTACTCTTGTGGCCATGAGGTTTTTTACCTACCACAAGGTAGGGTGTCCTATTCATCAGTGTAAGAGGAGTGTTACGAATGAGACCCTTACTAAACATCATAGGAATAGAAGCTACCTTATTTATCTACTCAACATCTTGGTGCAAGGACCAATCCTAGTGAACCACATTGATCACTCCAAGATTTAGCACTCACCATTTGTGTCCCTCTATTTGTGCCAATGACACCTCCATAACAAAGCCAACATCTATTCTGGGAAACCACTTTGTGTGAGGTGAAAGGGCATCAAGCATGGGCCAATTTTTTGAGTAATGAGTTGTGAACTTAGGTAGTTCTTCTTGGAATGTGTTCTTGAATTTGATAAGACTTGTGTAAATGTTCTCAAACATCAAATATGGTGTTAGCATTCGTAGGATTTTTATTTTGATATTCCAATTGCTTGTATTGACAAGGTTGCTTTGTCCCTTGTTCAATTGTTTGAGATATGCTCATTTCCTCTATTTTTTTAAAACCATGGTGTTTACTATTACACACTAAATTTCTATTTTTTCACTACTACATTCTGTTCTGACACATCCAAAAAGTTGAACTAAAGGTATTTTATGCATTAAATTGCATTTTACACAATTCAGTGGCCCTCTATTGCACGGCCTCTTGAGAAATATTGTGTGATACTTCACACCTAAGAAAGTATTTTTTGGCTTCCCAATTAGATCAATAACCTAGTTTACAAACACAACTCATGGATTGGACATCCAAAATGAGCAATTATCTTTCTAATAAAGAAGGTTAATTTAAATTATCAACATGAGGACATATACTTGAAACAAGTTTGCAAAGTATATGCACTATAAACAGCTCTAAGATATTCTATCATTTTAAAATGAAAATGCTAGAAATAAATCTAAATACAAAATAATGGCTATAGGAAATTGCAAGAAACTGCACAGTAATGGTTGCAGGAAACTGCAAGAAACTGCACAGTAATGGCTACAGGAACTGTATATTATCTAATCTATTTATATCTCTATTTATGTCTGAATCTATCTCAAATGCTTGATTAAAATTTCAAATATATAATATTTTACTCTCTAACAACCATCTAACAAGTGTCTCACCATTCCTTTAAACAAGAAAGAGACTTATTACAAAACTAATGACTAAGTGTGCTGATTTTCTACTCCACATTTTCAGCAGTCCACTCAAACGCATGGTTCTCATTTATTATTATGAATTAGATAAAAACCATTTACCATGTTATTCTCCTCATTCTTATATTTCTATATCATTTTGAAAATCTAAATTTCATTAAGAAATGTGGAAGTTATGACCATTTTACTGAAAGTGGTTTTATGTTGTCTGAAAACGTATCACCTTTTCCTCAATCAACTTCTAATCCATGGTGCTCATTAACTATTCTAAACCAACTCAAACACTCTAAATATTTTGTGCACATTTTTTCCAATCTTTCCAAATCCATAAGTAATTCTTAATTTCATTAAGAATTGAGTGATGTATGCCTATTTTTCTGAAACTGACTTTTGACTTTTTATACATTTCCTACAATTGTTGAATGTTGACAAGTGTCAACTTGCTTCTCCTTCTTCCTAGCTACATGAATGAATCAAATACCTCACAAAAAAAATGTTAATAACCTCAAGTAATTATAATTTAATAATAACCAATTATCATAATAAATCATCAGTATTTAGTATTAACTAACTACACATACAAATGTTAATCAATAAATCATTTATCATAGTTAATGCTTTATAAATCAAGTTAATGTATGGAAATGGCTTGGGAATATATTGAAATAATGAGATAAAGTGTTATAGTAGATGAATATAAATATTACATTTTATAGGCTCATCATTCCCCCCAGCTGAAATCTTGCTTGTCCTCAAGCAAGGGATAAGCATTAGATAGTCATGAAAGCAATTATCATTCCATACTTTTTTCCCCCTCTTATCTACATATTGCATGTTTTTCACCAAGAATATAGGAGGTAACCTAAAAAAATTCATGAAATGTCATCATTGAATGGTCTATGACAATCATGCAAGGAATGTATGTGCTCCCCCCAACTAAAAGGTTGTTTGTACTCAAACGATAATGTATGTATGAGGGTAGCATCAAATCACTCATGAAGAATATGATTACAATAATGATAATTGAAAAACAAAATGCAAGGCATAGATAATCAGTTACTAAAAATGATAACTATAATTAACAAATGGAAATCATAAACATAGTAATATTTGTGTTGTGAGAAACTTCAAACTTTGCAAATAGCTAAAAGTACAAGTCCCTTTATTGTTGAAATTCAGGTCCCTCCAAGAGTATTGCATATTTAATATGAGTAATGTCTTCATACTTTCTAAAAGTTATCTTTTGGATCACATAGTAGTTGTTGCAGGATTGTTTATTACAACATGAAACGTACCGATAATACCAACTAGACATCATCATTGAATAGAACATTCTTGACATTATGAAGACCCAACTACTCAATGAAACCTTTGGAAATATATGAAAAGTGTTGAAATATTCAAAATGGGAAGAGTACTTAGGCGGGGGGGGGGGGGCGGGTGAATCAGAAGTATCCCACTTTTAACCTTTTTCCAATCCTTTAAAATATATAACTGGAAAATGAGATGCATGCATGTAAATATATTAAGTTAACATAAAGTAAACACATGCAATAACACACATAACACTAGATTTGGTAACCCAAAAACCCTCCAGGAATAGGAAGGTAAAATTAGGGTGGGGATGATACCCACAAAAATCACTGTAGCAATAAATGTTTGACCACTTCTGATGGTCTACCCTATGAAAGGCCTACCCTATTAAAGGCTTTACACTGTGTCAATAATGACCTAGTTAGAAGATTTGCAAACACTTTACATGAAGTGTCACCCTGTTAAAGAATTTAGTCACCTCTTCAAAGGATCTACAAAGTAGTTGTTAAGCTAACCCATCAACATAGGATTTTCACTATCTAACACAATGACTAAAAAATATTAGGAATCTTTGACTTGATTGCTTACAATCTTAAATTGCTGATTTTAGGCACTTGATCTACTCTTTCTAATCTTGATCCTCTGAGATCTAATATCTAATCGTATCCCTTGTCCCTTATACTATTCTAATCAACTGTATATGTAATTGCTACTCTGTTCCTCTAAGTCTTTCTCATTTTCACAATGAATTTTGCTATAGTTTTCCCATACTTTGTTCTTCTCCACACTTTCAATGAGGTTTTTGACCTCCTTTTAAATATTGTCAAGACATAGGGTTAGGTATGGATCTATGATCCATATTAAATCTTAAGTTCTTGCTCATTTCTTGCATTTTTTATCATTGGTTGCATGCCTTCTCCATTTTCTAATTAGCTGCATGATGATTGCTTAGGAAATATAAAGATTCATTCTTATCCTTTTTCTCCTTCAAAATCCTTCTATGTCAGCTCCAAAAATGGTTTACATCTAAGTTTGTGAGGGCACAAACTCATATGTTGATTATGTGTTACTCAGCACATACTGGACTATTGGTGCTCAGAACATATACTATCCTAGTTTACTTGGCACCTATTGCTTTCTATCTTGCTCAGCATCATCTATGACTCGGCACCTATACATCACTTAGCACTTTATATAATGCTCGGCACCTATTAGAATTCTAACTCGGCACGCACTGTGGCTCAGCATACATAGTGTACTTGGCTTTAATGTAGAAAGTGGTTAAGTGTGTTGACACTCAAATGTCAAAACCATCTAAGACTAACAATATCCCCCTTTGACATGAGTGTCAAAAATGCTTAACTAAAAATTACTAATCTGTCCTTATGAGTACCTTATCCTCAAAATTTCAAAATTTGTTCAAAATACCATGTAACTCCCCTTGAGCTGATTGTGCCTTGTCATTCTTTGCAACCAAAATTTTGTGTGCCTTTTCCCTATTTTTGTAATCTATACCTGTGTGTTTTTTCATTCATCTCCCCCAAAACATTATTTCTCCCCATGAAAGAATGTAATCAAAATTTATAGTATTCTCCCCCTTAGTTATATCAAACTATTATATCTCTCTTATATCTCCCCTTGAAACATATATCTCCCCCTTTTTTACACTAATGTCAAAGGGTTCTAAGGAGTAATACCATACTTAGCCAAAAAGTTACTATTTACCTCCATTATTGTTTTCAGAGCTACATCTCACTTCTCCAAAGCAATGTCAAGTGACTTGTGTTGGATAACGATCTCTGCAGCAAAGTGTACAAGTCCATCAAGTGTAGAAAGATTAGGATCTTTCTTTAGAATTATTTTTGCATATATTTTCTCCTTGTGGAGGACTTCCAAATGTGGGGTGATAGAGGATTGAATTTGCATCAATTTAGCCTTTATATTGGCTTCCTCTTATGTGAGTACAGCTAACTCCCTTTGAGTGTGAAGTGATTGTGTAAAATGCTTCTCACTTTGAGTTGGATCCTTTAGCAGTTGCATGTTAGAAATTTCAAATTTCTGTCCAAGCTCATTATTCTCTAACTTGTTTCTTGCATGAAATTGGAAAAATCACACAACTTTCTGTACAATGAGAAAATGTTCTCAAGTATAGCTTTGACCTTGTCTATTTTCTTAGCCAACTCAACCTATTCAAGTGCTATACCATTTGATATCTTTTCATTTACTTTCCCTTAAAATTTTCTTTCTGACCATTCCATGAGTTTAGCATTAGTATCCTAGTCTTTATAGATCAGTTGGACTACTATATTAGATCATTTTTCCATTATGGGCTTTGACTCATCTGGAGACTACAAGATGAAGGCATCCATAAAGGTGGCCTTAATCTCATGTAGTGTTTGCTTGTGTTTGAACTCTTTCCTCAATATTTCCTACCTTATCCTTCTGTCTAATGCATTTTTCATTTCATTGATTTGCACCAATGTGATGGTCTTGGAATCATAGGAGGGTATTACAACATCTTCATCTAATTCAGGGTCTCATAAGTGAAGTACCCTTGCCACTCTAGTTGAACTTGAGCTTGGAGTTGAGAATTACAAAGGAATGGCTTCAATGCTCAACTTCTGAGGAGTCTTTGTGGGAGTACCAATTTTTGGTAGTTCTACCAATGTCTGTATGGAAGCCTGCTCCTTTTCCTTTGATGTATCCTCCTTCTCATTTGATTTCCCTTCTTCTATACTTGGCTTCTATGTGTTATCACCTGTTGTTATAGGTGGTGGAAGCATCAAAATTTTAGTATAAGTAGTTGTATAAGTGAAAGGTGGTTCTTGTGATTTCACCTTTTCTCTTTGTGGTTCCTTTACTGGCTTTTGTAGCTCATCTACACTCACCAATATAGGGCTTGTGCATAACTGTGCCTATAGATGGATTGGTGAAGGATCTTGGAGAGATCCTCTATAGTTAGGGGATTGATGTTCTGAGCTAACTTGTTAGGAACATCCTTAATGATTATTGTGTATGTAGGTATAAAGGTTGTATGAGGTGGACTAGGAGGTGGAATTTGTGTGTCTTGCACACTCTATTCTTCTTCTTCTTCTTGTTCAGTTGTTGCCATATCTTCTTTTTATGTTTCTTCCTCCTCGCCCTTTTCTTTATCCTCCTCAATTTTCTCATCTTCCTCTTCTTTCTTCTTTTCTTCTTTAGCTCTTGTTGTTGCTTCCTTCTCCTCCTCTTGCTTCTCTTCCTCTCCTTTATTCTCCTCTATTTTCTTTTCCTCTATCTTTTCCTTAGCACTGATTTCTGCCTTATTTGCTTCCTCTACCTTTTCATCAGTTATCTTATTAATTTTTTTCCAAAATTGTGTGGATTTATTCACTACATCTTCAATCTTGTTTTAAAGGATGTTGAAGGCTCTATACTTAGGTGCAAATTTTCCACCATGTTTCTTGTTAGCCTTTTTTATTTGACCCTTTGTCATGTCAAGCTTTACTTGAGCTAAGGTAGATTCTCTAATCTCCCTTTCCATTTTTAGACAATAATGCCATTTATTCTCAATTATCTCATATAGTTCCTTGGGTATGGTATTGTCAAGTTCTAGAGGTGTGTTTTTGAATTCTATCATCATGGCATACACTAATTCCTCTATTTTATCTTGCTCTTCTCTACTTAGCTTGTTGAGATCAAGATTTTTCAAGTCATTCAAATCTAAATTCTTAATATTCTCACAAATCTTATCTATGGCAGATTTGGGAAGATGGCTTACAACTCTAAATTGGTTGATATCCTCTAATTTTGTTCTCTCCTCATCATCAGTGTCTTGTTGTGCCATATACCTTCTTCTTTTATTTGGCATTTCATTAGTCAATTTAGTGGCCTTTTTCTTCTCTCTTACTTGCTCCTTGGCCTTTTGTGTGGATGCCCTTGTGTTGGCTCTTGTCACTAGTGTTGGCTTGGCTTGTGCAGGCTTGGTTGCCTTCTTGGGTTTGGGATGAGATGGAGATTGATTTTTAGCCTTTCTCTTCTTTATCTCAGCTTCTACCTCTTCTGTACCTTTCTCCTTGTCTCCTTCTGAGTCTTGAGTTAACTCCATTAGATCTTTCCCTTGCTCTTCTTCTTCATTTTGTCTTTCTACTTCTTCTTCTTCTTCACCACCTGCTTCTTCTTCAATGCTTGCTCCAAATTTCTTCTTTATCTTCTTTCCTAATTTATCTTTCTTCTTGATAATAGTGGCTATCTTTAATTCAATCTCAACTTTGGATTTGACAACATCATATGTTCCAAAGTGAGGAGCTGCCTTATCAATTTCTTCTACAAGCAATGTTGTGATTTTTGTTGAGGCTTCATCTACATCAAGTTCATAACCCAATGGCCTTAGTCATCTTACTCTTAGAATTGCTACCTGGATATAGGTATAGTCAATGTCAACCAAAAAGCCTATTTCATTGATATGTTTTTCCTCTAGAGAAACTATTATTCTTACTCTTTGTTTCATGGATTTCTTGAAATCCTCAAAGTAGCTTGTCATTTGGGCCTCAAAATTATCACCCATCTGATCAATGAACTCACTAATTTGTGTGGTTGTAGTTTTTTTTGGATTCTAATTCACCTTTCCTATAGAAGGAAACTCTTCCATAACATAAAAGAATATACACATAAGAATTGAACCAAACTTGAATTGAGCACCTTTTGATATTCTTATTGCTCCTAGATTTTCATTTATTTTTTGCAACATTAGTTCTAATAGATCATATGTGTGATCTCTCTTTACAAGCTTATAGGCTACATCCAAAGCAATACATGGTACATTATTTAATCTGCTTGACTGGTAGAACTTGTGAGAAATGATTCTCACAGCAAAGTCCAAAAGAGGATCTATGATCATGTCAATTGGCATGCCTCTTTTATTCAATTTAGCCCCTGTGTTCTTTTCAATTACCTCTTTGGAGTCACTTTGCAAGTTTTTGGGCCAATCTAGGGTCGAGAAACTCATAACCCTATGTACTATCTTTTTTGTAATTTTTACAGGTCCTATCCCCAGTCACAAACATCCATTGTGAATTCTACTTAAAATAATATGTATCCATTCTGTTTTGAATCCTGTAGGGTAAACTAGGGCATTTCTTAAACCCTTCTTCTCAATTATCTAAAATTCATCCTTCAGAATTTTGTTTTCACACAGTTTTTCATAGGCTTGAAATATTTCAAGATCACCTACTACTCCTATCTTGCAGTTATAACACTTTCTTACATCTTTTACCATAACAACCTTTGGTGGGATAATGGACAGTGCACCAGTAGGGTCGTTTCTATAGGCGACTTCGGGGATTGGCCTAAACTTGGGTTGTTTTACCTCATTACTAACTAACTAGACCTCATGACTTTCCTTTTCTTTGGGGTTCCTTGAACTAGAAGCTGTTATACCAAACTAGGGTTTTAATATATTAAAAACTTTAACACTGCATAGCTTGACACTTGATAAATACCTTAGATCATCAAAATGTATGCTGAATTATTGTTGAGATTGTTGCAAATAGCTTCAAGATTTTTGTATGACCACTCCTACACTCTTCTTGTTTTGCTCTTATGTTTGAATGACATGAAAATGAGAAAAATTTGACTTTATACCTTTCCAAACCTAGTATTGAATGCTTAGCACGAATAGTTGTACATTTGGCACTTGAAAGTGTCAACATAACTTGGCTCCCATTGTATTTAATTTACTCAGCCTCCACTAGTTCTCCACTTCACTCGGCTTCTATTTGCAACTCGGCATCCATTGGAGCTTTACTTGGCATCTGTGGGCAGTTCAGCAGTATTGGCAAAAACTTCAAATTTTGACTTGGCATCTTTGCTCATGCAGATTTCTTCTTTGCAGTATTCCTTTGTTCTTTGAGATTAATGTATAATATTACTTTTTTTATTAGTCCCATACACTCTTCTTTTTCTTTGTTGGATGATGTGTGATCACTTGACCTTTTGGGTGAAGTGATCCCTCCATCTGATGTGTTGCACTCATCTTTCTTTTTCCAAGTCTTGTTCATTTGCCCTCTTATTTGTTCAACATCAACCTTCTCTTTTCCTTTTTTTACTTCTATATTGGGTGTTTTTGACTTTGTTGGGTAGTTTTTGCTAATATGTCCAGTCTTCAAGCAACTAAAACATGTAGTTTGACTCAACCATCTACTATAATTTCCTCTGAATGGTGTTCTTATGCAATTTTCAGGAATGTGTCCATACTCCTCACAATAGTGACAGCTATACTTGGTGTTGTAATCCCAGTTATAGTGATGACCATGGTTGTTTCCTCTTGCAGGCTGATTAGGTGTCCACATAGGCTTTGATCTGCATTCAATTTCTCTATGTCCATTTTTTTGCAGTTGTAGTAGTGACCTTCAAATCTTGGTGTCCTCATGGTCTTGGTTCTGCATTCATGTGCTTGATGTCCTTGTTTTTTGCACTTGTGACAAAAGCTTACATTTGTAGGCTTATCATGCTAATGACCATTCTTGCTCCTACATACATTAGAGGTATGTCCCTTTTTACCATAGAAATGATAAATAGGTTTAGTATTCTTACCTTTGTTACTTCTTTCTTCTACAGTCTTGGATGATTCTCCTTGCTTAGTGCTAGTGTAACCAAGTCCTGAAGTATCATTACTAGCCCTTGGTGATTTCAGTAGTTGCTCAAAGTATTTGATAGCCTCATTGGGTTTGTTGAAGTTTTCTACTACTCCTTCTCTCTTTTCAATTCATTTTGCAATTGCTCATTTTTCATTCTCAAGGTAGAAATCTCAATGTCCTTCATGTTTTGCTTATGATGGGCATTCATCATCTAGCTTAAGATGTCAAGCTTCATGATTGAGATTCTTTCAAACTCAATTGTCTTCTCCTCCACCCTTTTGGTAAGATTTCTCTTGTCATCTTCTATTATGACCTTGTCTTCAATGGCTCTCTTCTTTTGTTCAGTCACTTCACAAAGCATTATAGCTTGTGATTCTTGTTCAAGCTTGAGTAATTTGATTTCTTCAGCTTGTGCTCTATTTTTCTCCATCAGTTCTACTATTACTACATCAAATTCCTTGGAATCTCCTTTGGAAAACACTTGTGTAGTATCAATCTCCTTCTAGTGTATGTCATTTTCAGCTATGGCTATATCCTTCCTTCTTTTTAAGGACTTTCTCAATTCTTCTCTGGCTTCTTCCACTTTGTGTAGAGTGAGGTACACATAAATCACTTGATTGTCTATGATCTTCCCAAGTTTGAAGACTTTCATCTTCTAACCTTTTCTCTAAGTTGTTAGGCTTCTCCTTGTGAGAACCTAAGCTCTGATACCGATTATTGAAATATTCAAAATGGGAAGAATACTTCTGAGAGGGGGGGTGAATTAGAAGTATCCCACTTTTAACTTTTTTCTAATCCTTTAAAATATATAACTTAAAAATGAGATGCATGCATGTAAACATATTAAGTTAACATAAAGTAAACACATGCAATAACACACATAACACCACATTTGGTAACCTAGAAATCCTCCAGGAATAAGAAGGTAAAACTGGGGTGGGGATGATACCCACAAAAATCACTGTAGCAATAAATGTTTGACCACTTTTGATGGTCTGCCCTGTGAAAGGCCTGCCTTGTTAAAGGCTTTATACTATGTTAATAGTGACCTAGTTAGAGGATTTACAAACACTTTACATGAAGTGTCACCCTGTTAAAGGATTTAGTCACCTCTTCAAAGGATCTACAAAGTAGTTGTTAAGCTAACCTATCAACATAGGATTTTCACTGTCTAATAGAATGACTAAAAAATATTAGGAATCTTTGACCTAATTGCTTACAATATTTAATTTTTGATTTCAAGCACTTGATTTTATCCTTCTAATCTTGATCCTTTGAGATCTAATATCTAATCATATCCCTTGTCCCTTATACTGTTCTGATCAACTGGATATGTAATTGTTGCTCTATTCCTGTAAGTCTTTCTCATTTTCACACTAAATTTTTCTATAGTTTTCTCATACTCTATTCTTCTCCACACTTTCAATAGGGTTTTTGACCTCCTTTTAAATATTGTGAAGACTTAGGGTTAGGTATGGATCTACGATCCATATTGAATCTTAAGTTCTCGCTCATTTTTTGCATTTTTTATCATTGGTTGCATGCCTTCTCCATTTTTCTGATTGGCTGCATGATGATTGCATAGAAAATATAAAAGATTCATTCTTATCCTTTTTCTCCTTCAAAATCCTTCTATGTTGGCTCCAAAAATGGTTTACATTTGAGTTTGTGAGGGCACAAACTCATATGTTGATTATATGTTACTCGGCACATACTGGACTACTAGTGCTTGCTACATACACTATCCTGGTTTGCTTTGCACCTATTGATTTCTATCTTGCTCAGAAACATCTATGACTCAACACCTATATATCACTCAACACTTTATATAATGCTCGACATCTGTTGGAATTCTGACTCGGCACACACTATGGCTTAGCATACATAGTGTACTCAGCTTTAATGTAGAAAGTGGTTAAGTGTGTTGACACTCAAATTTCAAAACCACCTAAGACCAACACAAAGAATCTCTTCCAAAATTAGAAACTTGACTCACTCGCACCCTTGGAAAAATGATATGAAATATAAGCACCAACTAGTTGTGAACTCTTTTAAAATAGTCATTGAGACAAGAACAACTCAGAAAAAAATTAAACTAGACAACTAATAACTCTAAGACATAGTGTAAGAACACTTATTGAATGAAAAACCTACCCTAACCTATCCTAACCTACACTAACTAGATTACATGACCTGCTCAAAAAAAAACCATTAATTGGTTCTTTGAAGTATGTTCCTCTTCTCAAAATCTTCCAATGCTTCACATGCTTATGAGCAATGAGAAATAACTGCAGCATTAGTAGAAACTTAACAAACAACAAGACTTTTGAAAAGACATTAATAGACTCACTTATAACTTCATGTTGATAATATATGTTGTTATATTGAAGTACATAAGTAAGCTCAAATGTGTCCCATTTTGCTGCAGTTGCATATTGAGGCTTCTCTTCAATTGTAATTTCTTTCTTTGTTGCAACCATAGCTTGTGATAACATATTTTCCTCCATATGAATGAGATGTCTAATAGGACACCCTCATGAAAGAAAAAATTTTGAACCCTCCTTATCGACTTTGTGTAGATGAGCTACTTCTTCACCCTCTTCTTGACTTTGAAAAAAAAAATTGCGTGGCTGATTTGATAAAAGTACAAGAATTTTTGCACCATCTTCATAAGGCTCATAGTTTTTCTCTACAAAATATGTTGGTTTAACATCTAATGTTAAGAAAAACTCCTCTAAATCATCTCAAAACTAATCTTCTTCAATGGTGTCTTTACTTGTATGCATGAGAGGACTAATTTTCACTTTATTGAAACTCTCTTATTGAAGTAGGAGTTTTGATTTGACATCACATCCATCACTACTAGCAACCTTGTGTATAGTGATTTCATAATTTTGCAAAACAAGGCTATCTTCATTTGACTCTTCAAAAATCAGCATTTTGTCATCAATATGTGAACAAAAATCCTCTATGATACTAGAGAACATTTCTTCATTGATTTCCAAACTTGTTGAAAATGATAATAGATCTTCATTCTTATTCTCAATGGATCTAAAATTCATTGTGTGTTGTTGCAAACTTTTCTAATCCTAAGTGCTTATAATAGAAACTAAGATTCTAGAAAAATGGCAAAGAGCTGCTAAAAATGCAGAGACTCTCATGGCTTGACCTATCCCCGGAAATGGTGCCAAATATGTTGGCTTCACAATTAGATCAATAACTTGGTTTACAAATACAACTCATGGATAGGAAATCCAAAATGAGCAGTTATCTTTCTAATAGAGAAGGTTCATTTAAATTGTCAACCCGAGGACGTATACTTGAAACAAGTCTGCAAAGTATATGCACTATAAAAATCTCTAAGCTATTCTATCGTTGAAAAATAACAATGCTAGAAATAAATCTAAATACACAGTCATGGTTGCAGGAAACTACAAGAAACTACACAGTAATGGTTGTAGGAACTATATATTATCTAATCTGTCTATATCTTTATATATGTCTGCATCTATCTCAAATTTTTGATTACAATTTCAAATATATAATCTTTGACTCTCTAACAACCATCTAACAAGTTTCTCATCATTTCTTTAAACAAAGAAGAGACTTATTACAAAACTAATGACTAAGTGTGCTAATTTTCTACTCCACATTTTCAATAGTACACTCAAATGCATGGTTCTCCTTCATTTTTATGAATTAGATAAAACTCATTTACCATGTTATTCTCCTCCTTTTTATATTTCCATATCATTTTGAGAATCTAAATTTCATTAAGAAATTTGGAAGTTATAACCATTTTACTAAAGGTGGTTTTATGTTGCCTAAAAACGTGCCACCTTTTCCTCAATCAACTTATGATCTGTGGTGCTCATTAACTATTTTGAACCAACTCAAATTCTCAAAAGGGTTTGCGCACCTTGTTTTCAGCTTTCCAAAACCATAAGTAATTCTTAATTTCATTAAGAATTGAGTGAGAAATGCCTATTTTTCTAAAACTTACTTTTGACTTTTTCTGCAATTGTTGAATGTTGACAAGTGTCAACTTACTTTGCCTTCTTCCCAGCTACATGAACGACTCAAATACCTCACAAACAACATGTTAATCACCTCAAGGTAATTATAATTTAATAATAACCACTTATCATAACAAATAATCACTATTTAGCATTAACTAACAACACATACAAATGTTAATCAATAAATCATTTATCATAGTTAATGATTCAT